>CM066040.1:1411127-2611127 GCA_033557465.1 Ichthyophis bannanicus
GGTGCGGTCTCACCATGGAACGATATAGAGGCATTATAATATCTTTTGTTTTATTTTCCATTCCTTTCCTTATGATACCTAGCATTCTATTTATAACCCATCTCGGGAACTCTGCTCTTCTGGCAAACTGCTTCTATCTGTGCCCTTCTTTTCTATTGCTAACTTCAGACTTCGCACCTTTCACCTTGCTGCACCTTATGTCTGGGAAAAACTACCTGTGTCTGTAGGCCAGGCATCTTCTCTGACCCTTTTTTAAATCCATGCTGAAAACCTACCTCTTTGCTGCTGCTTTTGGATCTTGACTCACCCGATCTCGTTGTTTCTTTACCTTCTCCCCTTGTTTAATCCCTGTCTACACATTCTGTGTTGTCTGTCTTGTCTAGATTGTAAGCTCTGATAAGCAGGGACTGTCCCTTACATGTCTGTGCAGCGCTGCGTATGACTTGAAGCGCTATACAAATGCTCAGTAGAAGTAGTAGTAGTAGTAGAGGTTGATCTGCTGGGTGATGTCGTCCGGTGACCAGTTGCCCTGATTGTGGAGATCTCTGCAGTGGGCTCCCGAGCTGAGCAGGGAGGTGTTCATGGTGAAAACCTCGAGGGGCTTGGGGCCTGAAAAGGCATGCCCACCTCAAGGTACTGGGGCAACTGCTACCAGGCCAGAGAGTCCATCAATTGGCAGGTCATAGAAACTTTGTCTAGGAGGCGGCTCATAGCCTGAGACACCACTGTCCCGCACTCATGTGGAGGAGAGCGTCTAGGGTGACGTGGACTGTGGAGGCCATGTGCCCGAGGAGGTGCAGGAGAAGCCGGGTGGGTACCGAGGGATGGTACTGTATGTCCCTAGGCAAGAAAGCCTTCGACTTTAGAGTGTCGATCTTTGCCCCAATGAACTCCAGACACTGAGTCAGGAGGTGGTGAGACTTGGGGTAGTTTATGACAAAGCTCGTGTTGCAGAACGTGGATGGTGTGTGCGGTGGCCTGCTGCACCTCTGAGACTGTGCCTCCCTTTATGAGTCAGTTGTCCAGGTAGGGAAATATGAAAACTCCCTGGAGCCGGAGGAAGGCAGCCACGAATGCCAGGCATTTTGTGAAGACTCTTGAGGCAGAGACTAGGCCGAAGGGGAGTGCACCCTGTATTGAAAGTGAATGCCACCCACTACGAACCGCAGGGGCTATACATTTTAAAAAAAGGTAAGTATTGTGTGTGTTTTTTTTTTAATTGCTAGCTCTCTGACTGGGAGCTCTTAAAAGAGGTTTGGTACATTTTTAAAACAAAGTTATATTCTTTGTGGTGCTTTAGTTTGAAGGGAAGAATATTTTCTTTAGTGGGGTAGGTTTAAAACTCTGCTTTAGTAACTTTCTCAGCTCTTTGAAGCCACTGACACCTAATTTATTTAGCTGTATTTATATCCCGCATTTCACCGGGTCAAAGCGGTCAATTGGGAGATACATTTAACACGAGGGGATATGACACACATACGCTAATACTTACAGGTAACATGGGCAATGGAGGGCTCTGAAGCCTTTTATGCAGGCCTTAGGAATACCTCAACAGTGCAGGGCTCTGAAGCCTTTTATGCAGGAGTTAGTGGGTCTGATTAGCCTGTGAAAGAACTGAGAGCAGCTGAGGCCTGCATAAAAGGCTTCAGAGCCCTGCACTGTTGAGGTATTCCTAACAGGGGCTACACATTTCAAACAAAGGTAAGCATGTGTGTTTTGTTTTTTTAAATTGCTAGCTCTCTGACTGGGAGCACTTAAAAGGGGTTTAGTACATTTTTAAAACAAAGTTATATTCGTGCTTTAGTTTAAAGGGAGGAATATTTTCTTTAGTGGGGTAGGTTTAAAACTCTGATTTAGTAACTTTCTCAGCTCTTTGAAGCTATTGAGACCTAATCAGGAGTAAGTTCCCTCCCTACCCCCCCAACACTCACCCACCCCTAGTGAGTGGTCTTGCTTAATAGGGCACCTCCCCAGTTAACACAACACAGGGACTTGGAAGAGCACATTCTCAATATAATTAAAGAGATTTAACTGTTTTTTCTCTGAAAGGACAGCTGGGAAACCAGCTGGTACTTTGGTAGATCTCTCTCTTTTGCTTTAACAGATACCTAAGCTCCACGAACAGAACAATGGATGGGAAAAATCGTATTGCTAAAGCTGTTGCCCCCCGTTACAGCTTCTGCCTCTGTCCAGACAGAGGTCCCAATGCCAGCTGAAGGTCCGGTTCCATGTACAGGGTGCCTGCATGCTGAAGCTCTCAGGAAACAAGTGGAGGAACTCAGAGAGGAGGTGGCGAGGCTGAGGAGCATTCAAGACAGTGAGAAGTACATTAATGAGATGCTTCTTGCAACAACCAAGCTCTCCAGCAGAAGAGAATATGGGTGCCTACAGAATGACGAAGATGGGACACAAGTCACCAGGACCTGCAGAATCACCAATCCAACTTCTCCAGCCCTTGAACTGAAGAACCATTATGCAGCCTTGGAAGTGGAGAATATGAAAGCATCCCTGGAAAGGGAAGAACCAGAGCTCAAGCAACCCAAATTTTCAGAATCAGTGACCACAAGGAAGCAAAGGGTAGTGGTGGTTGGAGACTCTCTTCTGAGAGGTACTGAGGCGTCCATCTGCCGACCAGACTAGATGTCCAGAGAGGTATGCTGTCTGCCAGGTGCCAAAATCCAAGATGTTATGGAAAGTTTGCCGAAACTCATCAAGGTTACTGACTATTACCCAATGTTGCTAATCCATGTCAGAACAAATGATACTGCCAGGTATCCCACTGAGCATATTAAGAGGAACTTCATGGCTCCGGGACAGAGGGTAAAGCAGATAGGGGCACAGGTGGTGTTCTCTTCAATTCTCCTTGTTGAGGGTAAAGGCCAAGCTGAAGAGGCTCACATCCTGGAGATGAATGCATGGCTGTGTGGATGGTGTCATTGAAAGCGTTTTGGTTTCCTGGACCACGGGATTATATTCCAAGGGTTGCAGAGCAGAGAGGGCGTCCATCTGTCCAAAAAAGGTTGACGCATCTTCAGTAGTAGACTGGCTAATCTACTGAAGAGGGCTTTAAACTAAATTCGTTGGGGATGGGTGAAGACAGCCCCCAGGTAAGTGAAAGCCCCCAAGTAAGCGAAACATTAAATACCTTTATGGAAATGAGTAAAAAGGGTAACATATGGAAAGCAGTGTGTATAAATGCCTTTAGCATGGGGAATAAGATCCCTGATGTTGAAGCTTTGATGGGAGTGGCTGACTTGGATTTAGTGGCAGTTACAGAAACATGATTCACAGAAAACCATGACTGGGAGGTAACTATACCAAGCTATACTTTATTCAGAAAGGACAGGGTAGGAAGAAGGGGAGGAGGAGTGGCACTATATTTAAAATATAATATTAAAGCCTTGGAATTACAGAGCTTAAAAGAGAGAGAGGAGGCACTGTGGGTTAAACTAGAAAGAGGGAAAGAGAAATCTATTTGCATTGGCGTGATATACAGACCTCCTTCACAAGAGGAAGAGTTGAACAGAGAGTTAATTGAAGATATGTGCAGTATTGCTAGGAAAAGGGCTGTTAGAAACCATTCAAAAGCGAGGATCTTAGACTTTAGGAAATCTAACTTTGTCAAGATGGACCAATACCTCAGGGAGTCGTTAGCAGGATGGGAAACGCTGGGGGATGTAGAAAAACAGTGGGCAAAACTGAAAGGGGATATTTTAAGGACAACCAACCTTTTTGTTAAAATGGTAAATAAAGGTAAAAGGAAAAGGAGACCGCTATGGTTTTCGAAAGTAGTAGCTGAAAAGTGAAGAAAAAGAGGGAGGCCTTCATGAAATACAAGAGATTACAGAGAGAGGAAGACGGGGACATATTTGGAAAAACTTAGAGAAGCTAGCAAAGTAGTCAGGAAAGCAAAGATTCAAAAAGAGGAGGAAATAGCCAATGCTACAAAATGGGGGGAGATAAGATATTTTTCAGATATGTTAGTGAGAAGTGGAAGAGCAAAAGTGGCATTGACAACTCAAGGGTGAAGGGGAGGAATATGTAAAAGCTGATGAGGATAAAGCGGAATTGCTTAACAAATATTTCCGTTCTGTGTTGACAGATGAAGAACCAGGAACAGGACCTCAGAAGACAACCACAAGCAGGAAGCGAGGGGCATCTTGAACAATTTTCAGAAGACTGTGTTTTTGAAAAACTAACTAAACTTAAAGTAGACAAAGCGATGGGACTGGATGGGATACACCTTAGAATACTGAGGGAACTTGGGGACATTCTTGCAGCTCCACTGACTGACCTTTTCAATACCTCGTTGGAGTCGGGAGTGGTGCCAAAGGACTGGAAAGAGGTTCATGTGATCACTTTACGCAAAAGCGGAAGTAAGGATGTGGTTGAAAACTACAGGCCGGTTAGTTTAACTTTGGTGGTGAGTAAATTATTGGAAACGCTGCTGAAAAAAAAATAGTGAGGTTTCTGCAGTCCAGCGGATTACAGGATCTGAGGCAGCATGGATTCATTAGAGGCAGGTCTTGTCAGACAAATCTGATTGATTTCTTTGACTGGGTGACCAGGGAGATGGACCGAGGGAGAGCCCTAGGTGTGGTGTATTTAGATTTCAAAGCCTTTGACGCCGCTCCTCACAGGCACCTAATAAACAAACTGAGCACCCTAGGAATGGACCCTTAAGTTACTGCTTGGGTTAGAACTTGGTTGAGTGGGAGGCGACAAAGAGTACAGGTAAATGGAGCTCACTCTGAGGAGAAGGAAGTTACCAGTGGTGTGCCCCAGAAATCTAACCTTAGTCCGAATCTTTTTAACATCTTTGTTAGTGATATAGCATAAGGTCTGTCGGGTAAGGTTTGCCTCTTTGCAGATGATCAAGAACAAACAAAATCCCTATCCCTTCGGTGACAAATAAACTACTCAAAAAATCACCAAAGCAACCCCCAAGATACAAAAATATTTTTTTGTCGGATGTTTTCAGGAAAGGAACATGGTATCCACCTATGTCCACCACACAGTCACATCCATTTTATTATAATATTAAGAATTTTTCCACTTAGCTGAATCGTAGATAAGTGAGGCACACTCAAGCACGTCGTGGAAACGTGCACGTCGTGCTTGAGTGTGCCTCACTAATCTACGATTCAGCTAAGTGGAAAAATTCTTAATATTATAATAAAATGGATGTGACTGTGTGGTGGACATAGGTGGATACCATGTTCCTTTCCTGAAAACATCCGACAAAAAAATACTTTTGTATCTTGGGGGTTGCTTTGGTGATTCTTTGCAGATGATACCAAAATCTGCAATAGAGTAGACACCCAGGAAGGTGTAGATAATATGAGGAGGGATCTAGCTAAGTTTGATGAATGGTCTAGAATTTGGCTGCTGGGATTTAATGTTAAAAAATGCAAGGTCATGCATTTGGGCTGCAGCAATCCAAGGGAGCAATATAGAATAGGGGGTGAAGTACTTTTGTCCACTAAAGAAGAGCGGGACCTAGGCGTGGTTGTGTCTGATGATCTTAAAGTAGCTAAACAGGTAGAAAAGGCGATGGCAAAAGCTAGAAGGATGCTTGGGTGCATAGGGAGAGGAATGGCCAACAGAAGAATGGAGGTAATAGTGCGTCTGTATAAGTCTTTGGTGCGACTTCATTTGGAGTATTGTGTGCAATTCTGCAGACCCCACCTTCAAAAGGATATACACAGGCTGGAGTCCGTACAGAGGGTGGCTACTAAAATGGTTAGTGGTCTTCATCATAAAGCATATAACGAGAGACTTAAGGACCTTTATATGTACATCTTAGAGGAAAAGCGGGATACAGGTGATATGATTGAGACATTTAAATACCTCCCTGGCATAAATGCACAGGGGGAGAGCCTCTTTCAATTGAAAGCAAGTTCTCCTACGAGGGGACATAGGATGAGGCTGAAAGAGGATAGATTTAGGAGTGATACACGGAAATATTTCTTTACGGAAAGAGTGGTGGATCCGTGGAATAGACTCCCAGTGGAGGTTGTAGAGATGAAGACAGTATCTGAATTCAAAAAAGCATGGGATAAACACAGAGGATCTCTAAAGGAAAAAAGGGGGGACTGTTGTAGCTGTTGATATGAAAGGACAGACTAGATAGGCCATGTGGTCTTTTTCTGTCGTCATTTTTCTGTTTCTGTGTTTCCATCTAGGTCACAAGTACCTGGCAGTTTCCCCAAAAGACATAGGTTCCACAATGCTTATATTGGGGCAAACAGTGGATATCTTGGGTCCCCTTCAAAAAACATAAAAGATTAGTAAGAAGACTTTCTTTGGCTAAACCCATGTTGGCTGTCTCCCATTAAGCCATGACTAGCTACATGTTAAGTAATTTTATTCTTTATAATGGTTTCTACAATTTTCCCAGTATTGACGCCAAGCTCACCGGTCTGTGGTTTCCTGGATCACCCCTGGAACCCTTTTTAAAAATTGGCATTACATTGGCCACCCTCAAATCTTCAGGTATTACAAATGATTTTAATGTTAGTTCACAGATTACTAATAGGTTCAGTCTCTCTGCTATAGCCTTGTCCCCTTTTAGTGCCCCTTTTACCCCTCCTATTATCTAATGGGCCAAATGACTCTGTCACAGGTTTTTTTGGTATGAATGTACTTGAAAAAGTCTTTATTATACATTTTTGCTTCCACAGCAAGCTTCTTCTCAAATTCTCTCTCTGCCTGCCTTACAATGCCTTGCACCTAACTTGCCAGTGCTTATGTTGTTTCCAATTTTTGTCATTTGGCTCCTTGGAAAGCATCCACAATTTTTTTGCTTCTTTCCAGATTCACAGAAGGAGTAATCCAATCCACATCGGGTAGATTAAAGTCACCCAATAATGATCACTTCCCCCTTTGTGGCTATCTTGGCAATATCTATAATTAATTCGTTATCTATCTCTTCAATTTGAGTCAGAGGTTCGTAGACTACAGCAGTATGGATGACAGTGCCATCTCCTCTTTCCAGCACAAACCAGAGCGCTTCTTCTTTTCCCCATGCCCCCTGCATTTGAGTAGCTTTAATATTGTTTTAGACATGCAAGGGTGTTTGAATTATATATGGTACGGCATTGAAGTTGGAGATTATCTTTGGCTATTATAAGGACTCCTCCACCTCTTTTATTAGATCTTGGACAGTTAAAGAGAACATGGGGAGCTTTATTTGATTTGCGATGACTGTATCCGCATCGGTTCACCATGATTCCGTTATAAATAACATATCTGCTGTAATCTACAGACCTCCGACTCAAATTGAAGAGATAGCTAACAAATTGATTATAGATATTGCCAAGATAGCAACAAAGGGGGAAACGATCATATTGGGTGACTTTAATCTACCTGATGTGGATTGGATTACTCCTTCTGCAAATCTGGAAAGAAGCAAAAAAATTGTGGACACTATCCAAGATGCGTTATTTAGACAAATGGTGATGGAACCAACCAGGGAAAGCTCAACGCTGGATTTGGTGCTCACCAACAGTGATAGCGTGTCTATTGTCTGGGTGAGTGCCCCTGTGAGCAACAGTGATCATCACATGATGTGGTTTGAGATAAAAGCCAAGGTGCAATCCAATCATAGCAAGCTCAAAGTCAAACTTCAAAAACACTGACTTCAATAAAATGGCCGAGTATCTAAAGGAGGAGCTGACAGGGTGGAAGGGGATAAGGGAAGTGGAATTGCAATGGGCTTAACTAAAACAGGCAATAAAAGGGGCAACAGATAAATATGTAAGAAAAGTAAATAAAAACAAGAGGAGAAGGAAAACTATTTGGTTTTCCAAAGAAATGGCTGCTCAAATAAGGGCAAAAAACACAGCTTTCACAAAATTCAAAATCTTGCAAACAGAAGAACACAGAAATGAATACAGGATCAAACTCAAGGAGACAAAAAGAGAAATAAAGATAGCAAAATCAAAGGCAGAGGAAAAGATGGCTAAAGATGTTAAGTGCGGCGACAAAACTTTCTTCAGGTATATTCGGGAAAGGAAGAAGATCAGAGGTGGAATTGCAGGACTCAGAAGTGCTGGAAACGGACTTGTGGAAAATGACATTGATAAAGCAAAATTACTAAACAAATACTTCTGCTCTGTTTTTACTAAAGAAAATCCTGGAGAAGGACCACCTGTGACTCCCAAATATAAAAATATGAATGAGGTAGATACCACACCATTCAGAGACGATGAGGTTTTAGAACAACTTACAAAACTGAAAGTGGACAAAGCCATGGGACCAGATGGGATACATCCCAGGATACTGAAAGAGCTCAGAGAGGTTTCTTGCAGGACCGTTAAAGGATGTTTTCAACAGATCCTTGGAAACAGGAAAGGTTCTCAGGACTGGAGAATGGCTGATGTCGTACCTCTACACAAAAGTGGTGACAGGGAAGAAGTGTCAAACTACAGGTCCATGAGCCTTACCTCGGTGGTGGGAAAAGTATTGGACACGCTCCTGAAAGAGCAAATAGTGAACTTTCTCAAAACCAGCGGGTTACAGGATCTGAGGCAACATGGTTTTACCGAGGGACGATCTTGCCAGACAAATCTGATTGAGTTCTTTGACTGGGTGACCAGAGAACTGGATCAAGGACATGCAATGGATGTCATCTACCTGGATTTCAGCAAAGCCTTTGATACTGTCCCTCAAAGGAGGCTTATCAATAAACTCAGTAGTTTGGGTATGGGTCCCAAGGTGGTAAACTGGAACAGAAATTGGTTGACTGACAGACGACAGAAGGTGATGTTAAATGAGCTCACTCAGATGAAAGGAAGGTGATTAGCGGGGTGCCTCAAGGTTTGGTCCTAGGCCTGGCACTGTTCAATGTATTTGTGAGTGATATTGCTGAAGGATTCAATGGAAAAGTCTGTCTTTTTGTAGATGACACGAAAATTTGCAACAATGTGGACTCCCCCGAGGGAGTGCTTAACATGAGGAGGGATCTGCAAAAGCTGGAGGAATGGACTGATGCTTGGCAATTAAGATTTAATGCGAAGAATTGCAGTGTCATGCAATTGGGTAGCAGAAATCCAAGGGAAATGTACGTGTTAGGGGGTGAGAAGTTGGTGTGCATGGAGCAGGAGAAAGACCTCGGTGTGATTATTTCTGTAGATCTCAAGGTGGCAAAACAGTGCGATAAGGCGGTGGCAAAAACCAGGAAGATGTTGGGCTGCATTTGAAGAGGAATTACTAGCAGAAAGGAAGGGGTACTACTGCCACTGTATAAGTCTCTGGTGAGGCCTCACTTGGAATACTGTGTTCAGTTTTGAAGATCGTATCGTGCAAAGGATGTAAAAAGAATGGAAGCTGTTCAGAGGAAGGCGACCAAAATGATTTGGAGCCTGCGTCAGAAGCCTTATGAGGAGAGACTTGAAGACCTAAATATGTACACTTTGGAGGAGAGGAGGGATAGGGGAGATATGATTCAGACCTTTAAATACTTAAAGAGAAATAATGAACAAATAAACCTCTTCCAGAGACGGGGAAGCTGTAAAACTAGATGGCATGACATGAAGCTGCAAGGTGGTAAATTGAAAGGCAATGTCAGGAAATACTTTTTTACTGAAAGGGTGGTGGATACTTGGAATGCCCTCCCGATGGAGGTGGTGGGGCAAACACAGTGACAGAATTAAAAGTGGCCTGGGACAGACACAGTGGATCACTTTACAGCAACAAGATTAAATCAAAATAAATAGAACCATCTAATTTCTCAACAAATAGGGGTGTCCTATATGGAGCGATAGGGGGAGGAGCGGTTGGTTCACCCCTAAACAAACAAAGAAACAAAGATATGGGGAGGGGTGAAGACATGGGGAGGGGTGCACCTGCTCCTGGTGGGTGAACCACTAAGCAAAGACATGGTTAGGGGTGCACCTACTCCCTAAAAGACATAGGAAGGGGTGCACGAACTCCTGCCATATTACTGGGCAGACTAGATGGACCATACTGGTCTTTATCTGCCGTCATTTACTATGTTACTACATCTAACTTGTGGGATTCTAAATATTCTATGATTACGGGTCATTTGAAGGACTACAAAAGGGGATTGCTACTTCTGGAGAGAGGTCTGCAATTGTAACTATTTACTTCTGGGGATTTTTCTAAATTTTCGGGAATAAGGAATTCTTTAGATTAATCTGTGAACCCAGTGTATTTGTTAAATCAGTCAGGGCCTCGTAGCAGCAAAGAGCTTTCAGTTTACTTTTAAAAAACAGAAGAGAGCTTTCTGGTTAAATTTAGAACCCAGCAGAGAGCTTCCAATTTAAATTTCATACTCAGTCAGGGCCTAGTAGCAGCTAAGAGCTTTAATTTAAATCAAACAGAATATAACTTAGCATACTTAGTATAAAAGGCAAAACGGGAGTCAGTATTCTTTGAGCAATAAACTATTTCTAGAGACCTTAACAAAGAGGCCTTCTACAAAAGGGGGCAAGAGACCTGTGAAATTTTTTAAATAGGCGTTGAAACCAGGTGGCAGATCAAAGGGCCATATTGAAAGACTCCCTCTATCAAAGCAAGAACTGTGTTAATCACCCAGGAAACTGGTCACAGCTTACCTCAGAAGCACAGGCATAAATAGTTCAACCAGAGTTCTGTGATTTCAGTCTTGAAGGACTAAAAAAGGGGACTCCTACTTCCGGAGAGAGATCTGCAATTGTAAGTATTTACTTCTGGAAATTTTTCTAAATCTTGGGGAAAAATGAATTCTTTAGATTAAAGTTGATTAATCTGTGAATCCAATGTATTTGTTAAATCAGTCAGGGCCTAGTAGCAGCAAAGAGCTTTCAGTTAAATTTAAAACATAGCAGAGAGCTTTCTGGTTAAATTTAGAACCCAAGACTCCCTCTATCCAAGCAAGGGCTGTGGGACTCCACCTGGAAATTCGTCACAGATTACCTTAGAAGCATAGGACAGGGTACTGTATAGCAGCCAGCTTTTAATAAGTCTCTTTCTCTCCCTCCCTCCCCAACACCCACCCACCCTGGGATAATTGTAGCTTTACAGGTGCAAAACCTCTCAAAGGAAAGGAGTTGCCATATTCACTCTCAGGTGCAGCTGTTTGTCCTCATCAGGCATACATTAAGGACATGAGATTAATTAAGCATAGGTGAACAAAGTACATTAAACATATTAGGTGTAGTTTGTGATAAGGAAGCTTATCATAGTTCAGGAAGGAACTATAAAAGAGGTGAATTGGCTCTGAACAAGCAACCTGTCTTTGCTGGTAGAAATACTAAAACAGAAAGTTTTCATAAAAGACTACCAGTCCCAGAATGCACCAGGTTACAAACAGCCTCTAGAAGAGCTGAAGTGGGGAAACGTGTGTTCAATCAGGAGAGCTATGAGGTAATCCCCAATCACTCATCTCCAAGGGCAGGGCTTGATTCAGTGCACCTGGGCTGTGCTAGGGTAGAGTGTCCCTCTAAGCACTTTAAAAGTAAAAGATATTCTACACAGAGACAGAACAGAAGGAAGACCAGAAAGACATCTTGGAGGTCTAAAGAAGGAGCCCACAGCAGTACGTGTGTTAGGAGTGATTCCAGAGGCAAGCATACTCCATTGGACTGGAGGAAGTCAGAGGATTGGGGTTATAGAGCCAGGAACTCCCAAACGGCACCTTTGAGGGAGACGGCTGTATTTGGAAGGGGCCCTAAGACCGTTGCAAGAAGGTATGTGAAGAGAGACCCAGTGTCCAGGGATCTTGATTGGAAGGCTGGACATAAAAGCTGGACTACCTACTGGCCAGGATACCTGGAGAGGAAACCTAACAGCAAGGGAAGCTCAGGTATGAACTTTGATCTATGCCCTAGCTCTTCATCTGGAAGACAGCAGGGAAACAAATATTATCCTGAGAGTGATCAGTTAAGGAATTCCTCTGAGCCAGACCATGATATTGATTCCATGATATTTGAGGAAGAAGGAGATATATCAAATGACCAATTGGAATACATGGATTGCTCTCTGTCTAGGCTGCTGTTTTAAAGTAGTTTCTCACTAATACAACAACCACCAAAAGGAACTGTAACTTGTTCTTTTATCTACCCAGAAAAGTCTCTGCAAGAAAGCTTTAGGGTAGGATTGAGCCACGTAGAGAGAGTGAACCAGCAAAGGGGTTTGCAGCTGGCTAATTATTTGTAATTGAGCCAGGCACAAGTGCACGTGAGCTCTAGAAGGAAACTTCTTTCTTGTGTGTGTGAATAGAAGAAAGTTATCCTTGATAAAGAACAGTTTTTTTGTTACTTTTGGGGGTTTGTTTTTGCCTTTTGGAGCACTGCTAAGGTGGTCATTAGCAGGGGCCATCAAAAAGACCTTTTCTGTTTCCCATCAAGGTCTTTATTGATTTATTGCTTAAGAAGTTCAGTTACCTTATAACATGCTTTGTTTTTCCTGAGTACAATACTTGAAGCAAGTGTCCTTTTGTGTTACCAAGTAAATCTGTGTGGGAGAATTAACCCCATGAATAAAATCTGTTTTCTTTGCTTACACTCGAGCATCACAACTCATTATTTTGTGAACCGCTGATTATGGTATGAATGAACTACAACCCCCACACTCCTTTGCAAGTCATAATAATATTTTGCCTTTGCCAAGACTGTGGACTTTCACGACCAGCACCCCCGTTTACAAGTTTTATTAGTATAAGTATCCCTACCAACCCTTAGTAGGTAAAGAACTTAAACACCTAAATACAAACTTAAAACTAAGATGCAGACAGCAGTCCAGCAGCAAGATGGGGGTTTTCCAATCTTTTGCATTGAGTGTCACATGTATGATTTTCTCCCAGTTGGGTCTTACATGCGCACTAGGTGCAAGGAGCTCTTTGCTCTCAGGGAACGAGTCCGATCTCTGGAAGCTAGAGTAGCAGACTTGGAGGACATAAGGAAGATAGAGAGGTACATAGACGAGACATACATGGATATAGTACTGAAGTCCCACCTCCAGTCTGGCAGTATCCCTCTTGCCATGGAGGAGAGAGGTCACGTGACAGGAAAGCATCACCCTGGTGTGGCAGGAAGTGATCCTGTAGCTGGATCTGTCCTCCAGGTGATGTAAAACCCTCTCACACTGAGGAAGTTTCTCCAGGGCCATATGCCATGAGGTAAGGGTCCCACAGGTGCTCCTTTTGGTCTTGGGCAAGCCACTTAACCCTCCATAGGACATGTTCCCTGTAAAATAGTTATCTCCAAGTTATAATGCCCTGTTCAATGTAATTTCAGTTTGTTCAATGCACTGATGCAGAATAGCGCGGTATATAAGAGAATATAAATAAATTATAAAAAGGGTCAGGACAACCGTTAGTTGATAATTCAATCATTAGGCATGTAGACAGCTGGGTGGCTGGAGGACGTGAGGATCACCTGGTAACATGCCTGCCTGGTGCATAGGTAGCGTACCTCATTTGCAACCTAGACAAGATCTTAGATAGTGCTGGGGAGGAGTCTGCTGTCTTGGTACATGTTGGTACCAATGACATAGGAAAATGAGGTAGGGAGGTTGTGGAGGCTAAATTTAGGCTTTTAGGTAGGAAGTTGAAATCCAGAACTTCCAGGGTAGCATTCTCCAAAATGCTTCCCGTTCCACGCGCAGGACCCAAAAGGCAGGCAGAGTTCCAGAGTCTGAATGTGTGGATGAGACGATGTTGCAAGGATGAGGGTTTTGAATTTGTTAGGAACTTGGGAACATTATGGGGAAAAGAGGGACTCTTTCGAAGGGATGGGCTTCACCTTAACCGGGATGGAGCCAGGCTCCTGGCATTAACCTTTAAAAAGGAGATAGAGCAGCTTTTAAACTAAATAGGGGAGAACTGAGTCGCCAAAGAGTGCATGGTTCGGAACAATGTATCATTGAAAGATACTACCAAAAAAATGAACTTAGGGCATATCAGCAGAGAGGTTTCAATAAAGACAGAAGTAGCCCAAATGCTCTTGAGTAGGGGAGCAGACAGAGCTTAAAGATTCAAAATTACCCCTGCCTGATTGCCAGATTAATATGAATAAAATAGAGTCTCTAAAATGCTTGTATGTACATGTTAGAAGTCTAAAATATAAGATGGTAGAGTTAGAATATATAGCACTAAACAAGAAGTTAGATATGATTGGTATCTCACAGACATGGTGGAAGGAGGACAACCAGTGAGACACTGTGATAGCTGGGTACAAACTACAGCGTGTTCCAAAAAGAATGACCCGATTATAAAACGTTACATTTACAGAATGACGAACATCTTGTGAATGAAAAGTGTGTTGCTCGAATGGGCGTTGCCTAGAGTTTTAGCGAACTGACACTAGATGCCACTCCACGCTTTGGACAGAATCCTCATGCAATCGTAGAGCATGAGCGAGATTCACCAAAAGTAAACATTTTTTGTGCAATTTCTCATACAAAGATTTATGTGTTTCCCTCAAAAAAGGATTTTTTTGAGGGAAACACAGTGACGGGACTGAGCTATCTTGAAATGCTGCGGATCTGGCTTTTACCAAAACTTCATGAGGACTCTGATGATTTCGTATTCCAACAGGACGGAGCCCCACCACACTGGCACAACAATGTATAGCAATTCCTCAATGACACACTGCCTCAACGCTGGATAGGGCGCACGGGACCACGAAACACTGCCCTACACTCTTGGTCGCCAAGATCTCCAGATATGACCTCATGCAACTTCTTCTTGTGGGTATACGTGAAGGAACATGTTTTTGTTCCACCATTACCTTGTGACCTAGACGAGCTCAACAACAGGATACCAGCAGCAGTGAATTCAATCGAGGAAGTTACCTTGCGAAAAGTGTGGGAGAGGTTTAGCTGTCGTCTTGATGTTGTCCGTGCTGCTGATGGAGGACATATAGAGCATTTGTAATTAAAACTTTGTTATTATATTAGTATTTTGCACTTTGTTCCATTATTGTAATGCGTTCTAATCAATAAATATAACGTTTCAGAATCGGGTCATTCTTTTTGAAACACGCTATATATTGTAATGATAGATCTGATCAAATTGGTGGAGGAGTTGCGCTCTATGTTAGAGAGGGCATTGAGTTACAAAGGATTAAAGTTTTGCAGGAAACAAAATTTACTGTAGAATCTCTATGGATTGAAATTCCATGTAAAAAGGGGAAGGCGATGGTAGTGGGGGTGTACTATCGACCACCTGGCAAGAATGAACAAATGGATGATGAAATGCTCAAAGAAATCAGGGAAGCAAACAAAGATTGCAAGCACAGTAATAATAATGGGTGATTTCAATTACCCCAGTATTGACTGGGTCAGTGTCAGGGCAGGACATGCTAGGGAGATAAAGTTCCTAGATGAAATAAATGACTGCTTCTTGGAGCAGCTGGTTCATGAATCGACCAGAGGGGAAGCCATATTGGACCTAGTCCTTAGTGGAACACGAGATCTAGTGCAAGAGATAAGGGTGTTGGGGCCACTTGGCAATAGTGATCATAGCATGATCGCATTTGATTTAATTAGTGGAGGAGGGATAGTAAGGAAATCCACAGTAATACCTTTTAACTTTCGAAAGGGAGACTGGGCTGAGGGTTTTAACATGTTATCCACAATGACGCCTAAATCTTTTTCCTGGGTGGTGGTTCCTAATGTGGATAATATTTCTACATCTTCCTCAGTAAAGACTGCAGCAAAGAATTCATTCAGTCTCTCCGCTATGGCCTTGTCCCCTCTTAGTGCCCCTTTTACTGCTCTATCATCTAGTGATCCAACTAACTCTCTCATGGGTTTTTTGGTACAAATGTACTTGAAAAAGTCTTTATTATGCGTTTTTGCTTCCGCAGCAAGCTTCATCCCAAATTCTTCCTTTGCCTGCTTTATCAATGCCTTGCATTTGACTTGCCAATGCTTGTGCTGTTTCCAGGTTTTGTCGTTTGGCTCTTTTTTCCATTTCCTGAAAGATGCTTTTTTGGCAACAAAAGCCTCTCTGACCTCACCTTTAAATCATGCTGGCAGTTTATTGGACCTTCCTTCCACTTTTCTTAAAGCGTGGAATACAGCTGGTCTGGGCTTCCAAGATAGTATTTTTCAACAACACCCAAGCTTGATGTAAATCTTTAACCTTTGCAACTGCTCCTTTTAGTTTTTTCTTCACTATTTTCCTCATTTTATCATAGTCAAAGTTAAAAGGTAGTACTGTGGATTTCCGTACTATCCCTCCTCCACTAATTAAATCAAAGGCGATCATGCTATGATCACTATTGCCAAGTGGCCCCAACACCCTTCTCTCTTGCACTAGATCTGGTGTTCCAGTAAGGACTAGGTCTAATATGGCTTCCCTTCTGGTCGGTTCATGAACCAGCTGCTCCAAGAAGCAGTCATTTATGTCATCTAGGAACTTTATCTCCCTAGCATGTCCTGCCGTGACACTGACCCAGTCAATAACGGGGAAAATGAAATCACCCATTATTATTACTGCGCTGTAACTTTTGTTAGCATCCTTGATTTCTTTGAGCATTTCATCATCCATTTGTTCATTCTGGCCAGGTGGTCGATAGTACACCACCACTGCCAGCGCCTTCCCCTTTTTACATGGAATTTCAATCCATAGAGATTCTACAGCAAATTTTGTTTCCAGCAAAACTTTAATCCTTTGACTCAATGCCCTCTCTAACATAGAGGGCAACCCCTCCACCAATTTGATCAGCTCTATCATTACGATATAGTTTGTACCCAGGTATCACAGTGTCCCACTGGTTGTCCTCCTTCCAACATGTCTCTGATGTTCCAATCATATCTAACCTCTCATTTAGTGCTATATATTCTAACTCTCCCATCTTATTTTTTAGACTTCTAGCATTTGCATACAAGCATTTTAGAGACTGTATTTTATTCATATTAATTTGGCTATTGGTAGACATGGGTAATTTGGGATCTTTAAGCTCTGTCTGCTACATACTCGAGGGCATTTGGGCTACTTTACTCTTTTTTGGAAGCTCTCTGCTTTTGGTAGTATCCTTCAAGGATACATTCTTCCGAACCATCCGCTCTTGGGTGACTGTCGGCTTTCCCCTATTATCTAGTTTAAAAGCTGCTCTATCTCCTTTTTAAAGGTTAATGCCAGCAGCCTGGTTCCATCCCGGTTAAGGTGAAGCCATTCCTTCGAAGAGCCCCTCCTTTCCCCAGAATGTTCCCCAGTTCCTAACAATCCAAAACCCTCATCTTTGCACAACTGTCTCATCCACGCATTGAGACTCCGGAGCTCTGCTTGCCTTTTGGGTCCTGCACGAGGAACGGGAAGCATTTCGGAGAACGCTACCCTGGAAGTTCTGGATTTCAACTTCCTACCTAAAAGCCTAAATTTAGCCTCCAGAACCTCCCTACCACATTTTCCTATGTCATTTGTACCGACATGTACCAAGACAGCAGACTCCTCCCCAGCACTATCTAAGACCTTATCTAGGTGGCGCGTGAGGTCCGCTACCTTCGCTCCAGGCAGGCATGTTACCAGGCGATCCTCAAGTCCACCAGCCACCCAGCTATCTACATGCAAGAGGAAAGTGGAAAACTGCAGGAGGACCTGGATAAATTGGAAGACTGGGCATCCAAATGGCAAATGAAATTTAATGTGGACAAGTGCAAAGTCATGCACCTAGGAAAGAACAACCCACACTATAGTTACTCGATGCAAGGCTCCACATTAGAAGCCACCACCCAGGAAAAAGATTTAGGAGTCATCGTGGATAACATGTTAAAACCCTCCACCCAGTGTGCAGCGGCGGCCAAGAAAGCAAACAGAATGCTAGGTATCATAAGGAAAGGGATGGAGAATAAAACAAAGGATATTATAATGCCTCTGTATCGCTCCATGGTACGACCGCACCTTGAATATTGTGTGCAATTCTGGTCACCGTATCTTAAAAAGGACATAGCGTTATTAGAAAAAGTACAGAGAAGAGCCACCAAATTGGTGAAGGGGATGGAAGGCTACTCCTATGAAGAGAGGCTAAAAAGCTTAGGGCTCTTTAGCCTGGAAAAGAGACGGCTGAGGGGAGATATGATAGAGGTCTATAAATTAATGAATGGAGTGGAACAGATAAACGTGGATCAATTGTTTACGCTATCAGAATATAGAAAGACTAGGGGACATGTAATGAAGCTACAGGGTAAACTATTTAAGACAAATAAGAGAAAATATTTTTTCACTCAATGTGTAATCAAACTCTGGAATCTGTTACCGGAGGATGTGGTAAGGGCTGATAGTATAGCTGGGTTTAAAAAAGGTTTGGACAAGTTCCTGGAGGAAAGGTCCATAAACCACTATTAAAAAGGGACCCAGGATATCAATGCTTGACCCAGTACAAGCATTGTGGAGCTTGTGTCTTTTGGGGAAACTGCTAGGTACGTATGACCTAGATTGGCCACTGTTGGAAACAGGATACTGGGCTTGATGGACCTCGGTCTGACCCAGTATGGCATGTCTTATGTTCTTATGTTCTTATGCCTAATGACAGAATCACCAACTATAATGGCTGTCCTAACCATTCCCTCATGGACACATGGCCCTGGAGAAACTTCCTCGGTGCGAGAGGGTTTTACATCACCTGGAGGACAGGTCCTAGTTACAGGATCACTTCCTGCCACACCAGGGTGATGCTCTCCTGTCATGTGACCTCTCTCCTCCATGGAAACAGGGATGCTGCCAGACTGGAGGTGGGACTTCAGGACTATATCCCTTTAGGTCTCGTCTATGTACCTCTCTGTCTTTCTTATGTTTTCCAAGTCTGCTAATCTAGCCTCTAGAGAACGGACTCGTTCCCTGAGGGCAAAGGTTATGAAATATGCAGATGACACAAAGCTATTTAAAGTTGTTAAAACCCATGAGGATTGTGGAAAATTGCAAGAGGATCTTGATAAATTGGAAGACTGGGCATCAAAATGGCAGATGAAATTTAATGTGGACAAGTGCAAAGTTATGCACCTAGGAAAGAACAACCCAAAGTATGGTTACATGATGCAAGGTTCCACATTAGGAACCACCACCCAGGAAAAAGATTTAGGCGTCATCGTGGATAACATGTTAAAACCCTCCGCCCAGTGTGAAGCGGCATTCAAGAGAGCAAATAGAATGCTAGGTATCATAAGGAAAGGAATGGAAAATAAAACAAATGCCTCTGTATCGCTCCCTAGTATGACCGCACCTTGAATATTATGTGCAATACTGTTTGCCGTATCTTAAAAAGGATATAACATTATTAGAAAAGATACAGAGAAGAGCCACCAAAATGATAAAGGGGATGAAAGGATACCCCTATGAAGAGAGGCTAAAAAGGTTAGGGCTCTAAATTAATGGATGGAGTGGAATGGGTAAACGTAGATCGATTATTTATGTCATCAGAATATAGAAAGAGTAGGGGACATGCAATGAAGCTACAGGGTAACCTATTTAAGAATAGTAAGAGAAAATATTTTTTCACTCAACGTGTAATCAAACTCTGGAATTTGTTACTGGAGGATGTAGTAAAATCTGTTAGTGTTGTTGTTGTTGTTAAGTTATGTTTTGGGAATTTAGCAGTCCAAAAGAATTATCCTAAACTAGTTACAGTATCGGGTTGTTGTTGTTGTTAAGTGCCGCCGATTCGGTGTCGATTCATGGCGACCCTCTGGAAAGCTATCCTAAATTGTGTTCGGTCTTCAGTCAGGCGGCTCATTGTTGACGGACTGGTACCCGTAGCTGCTGTTATTGTATCGATCCATCTCATTGCTGGCCTTCCTCTTTTGCGTTGACGTTCTATCTTGCCAAGCATGGTGTCGTTCTCTAATGATCTCTATCTTCGCATGATGTGTCTAAAATATGAAAGTCGAAGTCTTGTCATCTGAGCTTCTAAAGAAAGCTTGGGTTTGATCTCCTCTAGTACCGACTGGTTTGTTCTTCGGGCAGTCCATGGTATACAGAGTATTCGCCGCCAGCACCATAATTCAAAGGCATCAATTTTCTTCCTGTCTCTCTATTTCACTGTCCAGCTTTCACATCCATATGATGTCATTGAAAATACCATGGTTTGAACAAGTCGAATCTTTGTATGGAGAGAGACATCTCTGCTCTTGAGAATCTTATCTAGGTCTTTCATAGCCATTCTGCCAAGAGCAATGCGTCGTCTAATTTCTTGACTGCTTGTTGCTTCTTTATTGATAGTTGATCCAAGTAGGTTAAAGTTGTTCACAATTTCAATTTCTTCTCCTTCAATGATGAACCTGTTGATTATGCCAGTTGTCATGATCTTGTCTTCTTTACATTAAGGTGCAGGCCCATTTTGAGACTATGTTCTTTGATTGTGAGAAGCAAATGTTTCAGATCATCTTCACTTTCAGCCAGTAATGTAGTATCATCAGCATAGCGAAGGTTGTTGATGAGTCTTCCACCAATCTTCACACCTCTGTTGTCTTCATACAATCCTGCTTCTCTGATGATTTGTTCTGCATATAAATTAAACAGGTAGGAGGAAAGTATGCAGCCTTGTCTTACACCTTTGCTTATTTTAAACCATTCTGTTTATCCTTGTTCCGTTCGAACTGTTGCTTCTTGATCAATGTACAGATTGCGCAAGAGAACGATCAGGTTTTCTGGTACACCCATGCTTCTTAATTTTGCCCAGAGTTTCTTATGGTTTACACAGTCAAAAGCCTTGCTATAGTCAATAAAACACAAATAGATATCCTTTTGGTATTCTTTAGTCTTTTCAAGGATCCATCTCACATCCGCAATGATGTTTCTCGTTCCTCGCCCTTTCCTGAACCCTGCTTGCACTTCAGGTAGTTCTTGTTCCAGGTATGGTTGTAGTCTCTTTTGAATAATCTTCAGTAGAATCTTGCTTGCATGTGGGATCAGAGCGATTGTTCGATAATTTCCACAGTCAGTTGGATCACCTTTCTTTAGTATTGGTATAAACACAGATCTTTTCCAGTCAGTCGGCCATGATGTTGTCTTCCATATTTCTTGGCAGAGCCTTGTAAGTATGGTATCAGCTGCATCAGATTTCTGTAATACGTCTATGGGAATGCTATCAATGCCTGGTGCTTTGTTCTTTGATAAGGCTTTCCATGCTGCTTCAACTTCTTCTTTCATCACCAATGGTTCCCGATCATAAGGTACAGGTTGAAACGGCTGTAGGTCCACTTGATCTTTATCATATAAAAACTCTGTATATTCCTTCCAGCTTTTCTTGATCTTCTCAGCATCATTCAACATGGAACCTTGAGCATCTTGTAACATTCCAATTCGAGGCTGGAACTTTTTCTTTAACTCTCGTAGCTTTAGGAAAGCCAATCTTGTTCTTCGTCTAATAGTTTCTGCTTCTATTTTCTTCCAAGTGTCATTGTAGTACTTTTCCTTGTCCTGTCTTGCTGCACGTTGGAAATCTCTGTTGAGTTCTGCGATTGTCTTTCTTTCTCTTCTGGCTTTAGCTTCTCTGCGTTTCTGGGCAATTTTCAGAGTTTCTTCCGTCATCCATTTTGGCCGTTTTTGCTTTTTCACCTTTTGTAGAGACTTCTCACTTTCTTCCAACACAACCTTCTTGATGTCATTCCATAACTCTTCCGGAGCTCTGTCATTTGTATCTAAAGCAGCAAATCGATTTTGCAGGTAGTCTTTAAATTCCAGTGGTATATTCTCAAGGTCATATTTTGCTGCATTCATGAGTGGTTTGCTCTTTTTCAACTTTAGCTTGAGTTTGCATACTAGTAGTTGATGATCTGTACCACAGTCAGCTCCAGGTTTGGTCTTTGTTGATGTTACAGAGCTTTTCCATCGTTGACTTCCACAGATGTAGTCAATTTGATTTTTATACAATTCATTGGGTGACGTCCATGTGTACAGTCGCCGCTTGTGTTGCTGGAAGAAGGTGTTTTAGATGAATAGATCATTGGTCTTGCAGAATTCTATCAGTCTTTCTCCAGCTTCATTTCTGTTGCCAAGTCCATATTTTCCAACTACTTTGCCTTCTTCTTTGTTGCCAACTTTTGCGTTCCAGTCACCCATGACTATCAGGATATCCTGTTTGCATGTTCTGTCAATTTCAGCTTGTGCTTGTTCATAGAACTCTTCAATTTCATTCTCTTCTGCAGCTGTTGTTGGGGCATATACTTGAATTATAGTTGTGTTGATAGGCAATCCTCGTAGATGAATAGAGATTAAGCGTTCGCTGACTGCATTGTATTTCATTACAGTTCTTGCAAGTTTCTTCTTTATTAAAAATGCAACACCATTTCTTCTTTGTCTTTCATTTCCAGCATAGCAGACCATGTGATCATCTGATGCAAAGTGCCCGATGCCAGTCCATTTCAGTTCGCTGACACCCAACAGATCAAGTTGTACATGTTCCATTTCATTCTTGATCACCTCCAACTTCCCTTGGTTCATGCTTTGTACGTTCCATGTTCCAATGTGTAAGACATCTTTACAGCTTCTGACTCTCATTTCATGCGCAGCTACATCAGCAGTCAGACTTCCCGAGGGCTTTGATCCAACCACATCATAAATGCTGGTTTTACTCTGAAAAGTCTTCAGCTCTTCCCCAGTAGCTAGTTGAGTGCCTTCCGACCTGGGGGTCTCATCTTCCAGCACCATAGCACAATTTGTTTTGTTGTAACTATCCATTGGGTTTTCATGGCAAGATACAGAAGTAGATTGCCGGGCCTTTCTTCCGCGCAGTTTAAGTTTGGTGTTGTTGCCGTTGTCACAAAAGTGTGATCCTCCGCCGTCAACGCTTTCCCATTCTGCTGCTGCCCAGAAGAGTGGTTTGTCTTGGTCTGGCACCTCAGCTGAGACCTGTCCATCTTGGGAGACACTGCCAGTAGTTAAACTACCAAGTTAAACTCTCACTTGGTTTGCAGCTTGTCGTGCTGTGAGGGCTTGCGTGCATCAGTGATGCTGAGAGCTGTTAGTGTAGCTGGGTTTAAAAAAGGTTTGGACAAGTTCCTGTAGGAAAGATCCATAAACCATTATTAAAAGGGACCCAGGATGTCAATGCTTGACCCAATACAAGCATTGTGGAACCTGTGTCTTTTGTCGAAACTGCTATATTGGCCACTATTGGAAACAGGATACTGCGCTTGATGGACCTTGGTCTAACCCGGTATGGCATATCTTATGTTCTTAGGGTACACTGCGGTACAGACATTCGAAAAGGTATCCTGACAAGAAGATTTTGAGTGGTGTACCATCAATTTAGGGACTCCACCAATTGAGGCATGATGGTGATTTTGTCCGTAGGATGACCTGTTGGCCTCTTCTTCTGATCTGAAAGAGTCCACTGTGCCGTATGCATGTGAAGTCAAACATATGGTACTACATGAACTGTGGAGGCCATGTGCCCTAAGAGATGAAGCATGTCTATTGCGCAGAGACTGGATAGGCTTTTGCAATGCGTTGCCATAGGGGAGATATGATTCAGAGCTTTAAATAATTAAAGAGAAATAATGAACAAACAAACAAACCTCTTCCAAAGACAGGGAAGCTGTAAAACTAGAGGGCATAACATGAAGCTGCAAGGTGGAACTTGAAAGGCAATGTCAGGAAATACTTTTTCACTGAAAGGGTGGTGGATGCTTGGAATGCCCTCCCAATGGAAGTGGTGGGGGCAAACACAGTGACAGAATTCAAAATGGCATGGGACAGACACAGTGGATCCCTTTACAACAACAGGATGAAATCAAAATAAACTGAACCATCTAATTTCTCAACAAATAGGGGTGTCCTACATGGAGTGGTGGGTTCACCCCTAAAGAAAGACATGAGGAGGGGTGGCCTGCATAGTGGCAGGTGCACCTACTCTTGCCATCTTACTGGGCAGACTAGATGTACCACACTGGTCTTTATCTGCCCTCATTTACTGTTACTATGAGATGGTGAAGCAGATCTCTTGGAAGGAAAGCTCGAGCCTGCATAGTGTCCAGAAGAGCCCCAATGAACTGCAGTGCTTGAGTTGGAGCGAGATCGGACTTTGGGTAGTTGAGTACAAAGCCCAGATGTTGAAGCACCAATATGGTGCGTTGAAGCGATATGGTCACTACATGAGGGAATCACCCTTGATTAGCCAATCGTTTAAGTTAGAAAAGATGAAGATGCCCGAAGTGCGGAGGTAGGCCACCATGACTTTTATACACTTTGTGAAAACTCTTGGTGAAGATGCCAGGCCAAAAGGTAGAACACGGTACTGGTAATGGTACCCCTGGAAAAAGAACTGGAGGACTTTCTGTGGGAGAGATGAATCAGGATGTGAGTATAGGCCAGCGGTTCTCAACCTGTGGGTCGCGACCCCCACGGGGGTCGCCACAGGATTTAGCGGGGGTCGCTTAGCCTCCACCAAGTTAAAAAAAAAATTAAGATGCGTACAAGTTGCTGCCGAGTCCGCTTCTCGGCAGCAGCAAACTCCGGCAAACTCACAGCCTTCTTCTGCAGCCGCGGCTCCCTGCCTCTTAGGGAACCGCGGCTGTACTTGTAAAATCGTTGCGGAGCCCTTCCTGTCTCGACGGGCTCCGTGCAGCATTGTCCCGCCTCCAAAGGAAGTGGTAAACAACTTCCTTTGGAGGCGGGACAATGCTGCACGGAGCCCATCGAGACAGGAAGGGCTCCGCAACGATTTTACAGGTACAGCCGCGGTTCCCTAAGAGGCAGGGAGCCGCGGCTGCATTAGAAGGGAGGCAGACATGGGGAGAGAGGAAGAGGGGGCAGGGAACCTGCAACGCGGCTGACATCGACAGAGGGGGGCTGACATGGAGGGAGGGAGCTGATATGGATGGATGGAGGGATGGATGGATGGAGGGAGGGAGGGAGGGAGGAGGGGGCTGACATGGACAGATGGAAGGATGGGGCTGACATGGAGGGAGGGAGGGAGGGAGGGATGGAGGGAGGGGGGCTGACATGGAGGGAGGGAGGGAGGGAGGGAGCTGACATGAATGGATGGAGGGAGGGGGGCTGACATGGACAGATGGAAGGATGGGTGCTGACATGGAGGGATGGAGCGGATGGATGGAGGGAGGGGGCTGACATGGACAGATGGAAGGATTGGGGCTGACATGGAGGGATGGAGGGGGCTGACATGGAGGGAGGGAGGGAGGGAGGGGGCTGACATGGAGGGAGGGAAGGAGGGAGGGAGGGGGCTGACATGGAGGGAGGGAGGGGGCTGACATGGACAGATGGAAGGATGGGGGCTGACAGGGAGGGAGGGAGGGGGCTGATATGGATGGATGGAGGGAGGGGGGCTGACATGGACGGATGGAAGGATGGGGGCTGACATGGAGGGATGGATGGAGGGAGGGGGGCTGACATGGACAGATGGAAGGATGGGGGCTGACATGGAGGGAGGGAGGGGGCTGATATGGATGGATGGATGGATGGAGGGAGGGGGGCTGACATGGAGGGATGGAGGGAGTAGGCTGGCATGGACAAAGGGGAGAGGCAGGGGGACATACTGGACAGACGGGATAAATGCTGGACAGAGGCGAGAGACAGTGCGGGTTAGGATTATAATGGGCTGATGGGGGTGCTAGCACTGGTAATGGGCAGATGGGGGGGGCTAGGACTGGTAATGGGTTGATTAGGGAAG
This sequence comes from Ichthyophis bannanicus, assembly GCA_033557465.1. Classification (NCBI taxonomy): domain Eukaryota; kingdom Metazoa; phylum Chordata; class Amphibia; order Gymnophiona; family Ichthyophiidae; genus Ichthyophis; species Ichthyophis bannanicus. The sequence continues at coordinate 1,436,705 of CM066040.1, forward strand.
GCTAGGACTGGGAATGGACTTATCAAGGGGGGGTAGGACTGGTAATGGACTGATGGGGGTCTAGCATTGGAAATGAGCTGATCAGTGAGGTTAGGACTGGAAATGGGCTGATTAGGGGAGCCTAGCACTGGTAATGGGGTTGAGGGGGGACTAGCACTGGAAATGAGCTGATGGGGGGTAGGACTGGTATTGGGCTGATTAGGGGAGACTAGCACTGGTAATGGGGTTGAGGAGGATTAGCACTAGAAGTGAGCTGATTAGGGGGCTTTGACTGGGAATGGGCTGATTGTGGGGAGGGGAGGATAGAGCTGCTGGCCCTGGAAGAAAACTGGGGGCTAAGGCTACAAGTGGGCTGATACAAGGGGATGGAAGAATGGAACTGGAAGGGAGTGGATCTGAGAGGGGCTGCCATGGTATTTGTACTAGAAGGGACTGGTCAGTGGGGAAGAAGGGGGACTGGAAGGGCATGGACACCAGTGGCAGTCATGGGAATGCAAGTTGACATTGGAAGGTACTGGGAGTGAGGACTGGAAAGGGGCTGATACTGGGGAGGGTTACTGGGACTGGAAATAGGCTGATGGAAAGAAGTGAAGAAAACAAAAGAGATAAGAACTGGCAGATGGACCATAGACCACAGAAAGAGAGCTAAGAGAAGACAGGAAAGCAGAAGCCTCAGATCGGGACCAGCATGATCACAGAATAAATTGGTCAGACAACAAAGGTAGAAAAAGTAATTTTATTTCATATTAGTGATTTGACTACAAAATCATCATAATTTTGAAATCAAATATTGTTACTTGTTGTTTTGATTAATTATTGTGGTTTAAATAAGTATTTTATAAATAAAAACATATTGCAAAGGCCTATAATATATTAATAATTCAACAAATGATTACAGCGACAATGCGTTAACGGTAAAGGAAGAGAGACGCATTTGATTTTATCATTGGGGGTCACCACAAGTTGACCAACGGTAAAAGGGGTCACGGTACAAAAAAGGTTGAGAACCACTGGTATAGGCACTCTTGAGGGCTAGAGAGCAGAGCCAGTCTTTTTCGTGGAGGTAAGGAAGTAAAGTCCCTAGCGAGACCATTTTGAACTTTTCCCACACCAGGAACTTGCTGAGATTCCAGAGGTCCAAGATAGGCCTGAACCTCCCTGTTTTCTTGGGGATGAGGAAATAACGTGAGTAGAACCCAAGACCTTGTTGAGGGAGTGGAACTTCCTCTATGGCCCCTGCATTACCACAGTGGGTATCTCCTGCTTTAGTAGAGTGGAGTGCATGTGATCCCTTATGGAGTGTGGGGTAGCTCCAGGAAATAGAGCTGATATCCCATGCTCACAACCGTTTTAGTCCAAGGTTCTAACATGATGAGGGGCCATCTGTGGGCAAAGTGGATTAATCTGCCCACTATGTGGGAGGGGAGAGAATCCTGTAAGGGGGGTACTAGCTATGCTCTGGGAAAAGCAGTCAAAACCAATTGGAGGCTGGGCTGCGGAGCTGGTTGAGGTTTTGCAGTCAGACTTTCTGGGCTGACATGGTCCCTGTGGCTTCTGATGTGGCTGTTGAGGCTGATAAGAAGAATAAGATGGGTAGGAAGGGTAATACTTCTTCCTGGGATAGAAAGGCTTCTTGGCAGGAGCCTTCTTTCTAGCTGGATCAGCCGTCTTTCGAGTTTCATGGTGAGATCATCTGTCTTTATCTCACCCGCCTTCTCACACCACTCCTTAACCTAAGAGGTTTTCACCTGTACAAGGAATATTAGCAAGATTATCCTGAACCCATTGTTCAAGGTCAGATGCTTGCAGTGCAGCCAGGCCATTCTTTTGGCTTCTATACAAACTGCAAACTGGATTCAAAAGCCTCAAAGGCAGTCCTACTGAGAAATTCAGAGGTATTCCGACCATGAGTGATCAAGGCCTGATGTGGACCTTGCTTATCTGGTGGCAATGGGGTGGTAAACTCAGACAGGTCCTTTGAGATATCTCTTAAAAACATTCTCATGTAAAGTATATAGGAAATATAGGGAAGAAGGGACCTAGGTGAGAGTACCAAAGAAAGGAAGACACAGAAAAGGAAAGAGAGGTTGAGGGGGAGATGGAATTGAAAGATTTGGAACGGCGGGAGAGTGGGCTGAATAAAGGAAGGGTCAACAAATTAACTAAAGAGGAGGAAGCAAAGGAGCAAGAAGAAAGGGAGGAGAAAGACCCAGAGATGGAGGAATTCAAGATAGAACTTCTAGTCCATATGACAAGAGATGAATATGCTGGGTCCCAAGCAAGGGAAAGATTACCCAATCTAAATTTAACACCTAAGGTTAGAAGTATGAACAAGTCCATATCCAGTATAAAGTGACCATTTACTGACATCACCAAAATTAATCAAATACAATATTGTGCAGCTAAAATTATTACTGCAAGAATACTACCAACTAAAGTGCAGGGCCAGAAGAAAAAAAAAACAATAACACTTCCTCCTTGGAAAAAGCGCATCGAAGGAAAAATAGAATCATTGCATGCAGAGGTATCCCTGATGGATGGGTATCTAAAAGGATTAAGATCATCAAAGATATTAAGGAAGATCCAAGACATCAAGCTGAAGCATGCTACATTAACAGAGGAAGACCTGAAATTTGTATGTTCCAACAATAAATTGAAAATAGCGGCAGAAGCACAAAATCTTTGAAGATATGAAGAAAACCAAAAAGAAAGATAAAATAAATTTAGAGAGAACCCAAAACAATTCTACAGGGAAATGGGGAAGAACATTAATATAGTAAAAAGAATGGACACATGACTGGTTAAGGAGAGGTGAACTGAAACTGAAGGATGAAAGATTGATAGTTGCAGCCCAGGACAGCAGCATTGAAAAAACTGGCACAACGAGCTAGAAATAGTGATTCACCTTATAGCAGGCTGTGAAGTTCTGATGGCGGAAAAGTTCTATACAGAAAGGCACAAAACAAAGTAGGATGCCTCCTCCACTGGAAAGTCTGTAAACATTACAACATCATTGTCCCTGAAAAGCACTGGGATCATGACCCAAAAAGAATAACAGAGAATGAAGAGGTTATGATCACCTGGGACATTCCCATTCCAATGGATAAGAAACTGGATGCGAGGGAACCTGACATAGTGGTAAAGGAGAAGAACACCAGAATGGCATTGATAATAGAAATGTCGGTACCAAGTGATTATTCTGTGAATTGCATGGAGAGACAGCAAATCCTGAAGTAACAAGAAATGCAGTCAGAGACGAAGAAAATGTGGCAGAAAGATACAGAAGTCTTTCCCATTGTACTGGGAGTGACAGGCTTGTTAAAGAAGATTTTCCAAGAACATTTTGACAATCTTCCCATACCTGTTACATCTTACTAACTCCAGAAGGAAATCCCATCAGCCCCGGCAAGATTAACAGAGCCGCGAGAAGAAAGGGAAACTCTCGCGGCTCTGAAAGCCCGCGCATTGGGAGGGAGTCCGGAGCTGATGGTGAAGGGAGGCTCTGCCGGGCAGGCGGGGCCCCGCGGCGGGACATTTGATTCTGCCGCTGCCACGGCGGCAGCGGCAGCAATTTTTTTTTTTAATCTGTCAGGGCTGATGGGGGAGGGGGGTAAGGACTGGTAATGGGCTATAGGGGGGTTAGGACTGGTAATGGGCTATGGGGGGGCTAAGATTGGAAGTGGGTTGATGGGGGGAGGGGGTTAGGACTTGTAATGGGCTATGGGGGGATTAGGACTACTAATGGGCTATGGGGGGGGCTAAGACTGGGTAGAGGGGGGGAGGGGGGTTAGGACTGGTAATGGGCTATGGGGGGGTTAGGACTACTAATGGGCTATGGGAGGGGCTAAGACTGGAAGTGGGCTGATGGGGGTTAGGACTGGAAATGGGCTGATGGGTTAGGATGTAATGGGCTATGGGGGGGCTAAGACTGGAAATGGGCTGATGGAGGGGGGTAGGACTGGTAATGGGCTATAGGGGGGGCTAGGACTGGAAATGTGCTGATGAGGGGGTTAGGACTGGTAATGGGCTATGGGGGTGCTAAGACTGGAAATGGGCTGATGGGGGGTTAGGACTAGTAATGGGCTATGGGTGGCTAGGACTGGAAATGGGCTATGGGGGGCTAGGACTGCAAACGGGCTGATGGGGGTTAGGACTGGTAATGGGCTATGGGGGGCTAAGATTGGAAGTGGGTTGAGGGGGAGGGGGTTAGGACTTGTAATGGGCTATGGGGGGATTAGGACTACTAATGGGCTATGGGGGGGGCTAAGACTGGGTTGATGGGGGGAGGGGGGTTAGGACTGGTAATGGGCTATGGGGGGGTTAGGACTACTAATGGGCTATGGGAGGGGCTAAGACTGGAAGTGGGCTGAGGGGGGGTTAGGACTGGAAATGGGCTGCGGGGTTAGGATGTACTGGGCTATGGGGGGGCTAAGACTGGAAATGGGCTGATGGAGGGGGGTAGGACTGGTAATGGGCTATAGGGGGGGCTAGGACTGGAAATGTGCTGATGAGGGGGTTAGGACTGGTAATGGGCTATGGGGGTGCTATGACTGGAAATGGGCTGATGGGGGGTTAGGACTAGTAATGGGCTATGGGTGGCTAGGACTGGAAATGGGCTATGGGGGGCTAGGACTGCAAACGGGCTGATGGGGGTTAGGACTGGTAATGGGCTATGGGGGGGCTAAGAATGAAAATGGGGTGATAGGGGGGCTTAGGATTGGAAGTGGGCTGATGGGGGGCTTAGGACTGGTAATGGGCTATGGGGGGGCTAGGACTGGTAATGGGCTGGGGGGTGGCTAGGACTGGAAATGGGCTGAGTGGAAGGAGGGCTTGAACTGAAAATAGCTGATGGGGATCGAGGCTTGGAATGGAAATGGGCTGTAAGGGAGGGAGCTAGGACTGGAAATGGGCTGAGTGATGGGGGGCTAGGACAGGAAATGGGCTAATGGAGGGCTAGGATAGGACTGGAAATGGGCTGTTGGGGGGGCTTGGATTGAAATGGACTCATGGAGGGGCTAGAACTGGGCTCATGGGGGGCTTGGAATGGAAATGGGCAGAGTGGAGGGAAGCTAGGATTTGACATGGGCTGATGATGGTGGGGCTAGGAAAGGACTAGAAATGGGCTGATGGGGGGCTGGGATTAGAAATGGGCTGATGGGGGGCTGGGATTGGAAATGAGCTGATGGGGGGCTGGGATTGGAAATGAGCTGATGGAGGGACTCGGATGGGGGAGCTAGGACTTGAAATGGGCTGATGGGGGTTAGGACTGGTAATGGGCTATGTGGGGCTAAGACTGAACATGGGGTGATGGGGGGGGCTTAGGCCTGGAAGTGGGCTGATGGGGGGGCTTAGAACTGGTAATGGGTTATGGGGGGCTTAGGACTGGTAATGGGCTATGGGGGGCTAGGACTGGTAATGGGCTGGGGGGTGGCTAGGACTGGAAATGGCCTGAGTTGAAGGAGGGCATGAACTGCAAATAGCTGATGGGGAGGGGGGCTTGGAATGGAAATGGGCTGTGAGGGGAGGGAGCTAGGACTGGAAATGTGCTGAGTGAGGGGGGGCTAGGGCAGGAAATGGGCTGATGGAGGGCTAGGATAGGACTGGAAATGGGCTGTTGGGGGGGCTGGGATTGGAAATGAGCTGATGGAGGGACTCGGATGGGGGAGCTAGGACTGGAAATGGTGCTGATGGTGGGGCTAGGATAGGACTAGAAATGGGCTTATGGGGGGCTGGGATTGGAAATGAGCTCATGGAGGGACTTGGATGGGGGAGCTAGGACTGGAAATGGGCTGATGCGGGGACTAGAAAGGAGCGGATGCTGGGTGGGGCTGGCACTAGAAGGGAGCTGATGCTGGGGGAGGATTAGAATGGGATGGAGTTGGGAGAGTGAAATGGAGAGGGAAAAATATTTTGTGTGGGAGGGAAGACAAATCTACAATTGGCCGGATATTGGGAGAGTAAGTGGGGATTGAGGATGGCGGGGTAAAATCTGAGTGGATGAAATAGGAATGAGGAAAGAGCAAAAGGAGAGAGATTAGTATGTTAAAGCAGATGTAGAGAGAGAATGGAAAAAAAACTAGAAGAGTGAAGAAAGGACAAATGGACAGCCGACGATGGAGAGTTAGCAGAAGACACGAAGAAACCAGAAGAAAGTGGCTGGAGCAATTGCAACTGAAAGAAAATACACAAAAGGTAGAAAAATATCTCTTTATTGAATTTATTAACTGAAATATGCCAGCACTGGGAAATGTGCATCATTAACGTCTGCGCTTTGTTTAGTACAAGAAGAAATTAATTTATAGTTTTATTTCTACAGAGTTGTTGGGCTTTTGGTGTTCCCAGTTTAATTATTGTCTTCTTCTTTCTACATTGTGATTTCTTGTTTGGTGACGGTCCATGTTCTGCACGTGTAACTGAGCTGAGGTATTCTGTTTATGTAATTCCTATTTGACATTGCCACTTGTTCTCTTTCCCCAGTAGGTCATGTATTGTTGTTCTCTGAAATGTATTGGTTTAATATTTGTAGTGTTGCCTTTTAATAGGTAGGGTCTTGTGCTTTGTGAGTCCTGGTAGTGCTGTCATCATGTTTCTATGTTTCTATATGGAATAGTCTCCCAGTGGAGGTGGTAGAGATGAGGACAGTAACTGAATTCAAAAAAGCAGGGGACCAACACAAAGGATCTCTAAAGGTAAAAAGTGGACTGTTGTAGTTGTTGATATGGAAGGACAGAGTAGATAGGCCATGTGGTCTTTTTCTGTCATCATGTTTCTATGTTATGATACGGTGGGTTTGCTATGGGTTCTAAATGGGCAGTGTTTGTAGTAGTTCTTAATGTGCCTGGCAGTTGGCACTGGATTATAGTAATGTAGAAATCTTTTAGTCTTTCTTTATCCATACATTCATTATGAGGCATGTTTACTAAAAGTTAGTGTATGGTAACAGTATGCAAATATTTATGCAAATGAGGCCCCGCACCGAGTCTCCGCACATGGCCCCGCACCCCCCTTGGGCCGCCCCTGCTGATAGGTACTTCTGATCTGGATTTGCCACCATTGGAAAGAGGATACTGGGCTTGATGGACTCTTGGTCTGACCCATTGCATAAAAGTAGGTGCTATATCAGTGTGGCGCTAGAGGAAGTTCTAAAGAGCATAGGAGTACACAGGAAGGAAGTGAGCCCAAGTTAACGATGGGAGTTGTGGTCTCCAACAGTCCTGAAAATGGTGTTCTCTTCCATCCTCCCTTTTGAGGGTAAAGGCCAGGGCAGAGAAGCTTGCATCCTGGAGATAAACACATGGGTGCATGGATGGTGTCATCAAGAGTTTTTTGGTTTCCTGGACCATGGGATGATGTTCCAAGGGCTGCAGACAGAGATGATGTCCATCTGTCCAAGAGGGTTTTAAACTAGATTCATCGGGAATGAGTGAAGAAAGTCACCAGGTAAGTGAAACATTAAATACCTTTATAGAAAATAGGTAAAAGGGGCAACATCTGGAAAGCAGGGTCTATAAATGCCCGTAGCATGGGAAATAAGATCCCAGATGTTGAGGCTTTAACAGGAGAGGATGACTTGTATTTAGTGGCAGTTATAGAGATATGGCTCATGGACAACCATGATTGGGATATAACTATACCAGGCTATACGTTATTTAGAAAGGACAGGGTAGGAAGAAGGGGAAAGGAGTGGCACTATATGTAAAAAATAATATTAAAGCTTTGGAAATACAGGACTTAAAAAGGAGAGAGGAGGTAATGTGGGTTAAACTAGAAAGAGGGAAAGAGAAATCCAGTTGCAATAACATGATATGCAGGCCTCCATCAAAGGGGGAAGACATGGATGGAGATTTAATAGATGACATATGCAGCATTGCCAGGAAAGGGAAAGTGCTAAAGATAGGGGATTTCAATTTGTTAGATGTTGATTGGCACCTCCCTGCTATGGTGTTATGTAGAAGCAAGGAGATCCTGGATTCTTTATAGGAAGTAGTATTCAGGCAACTGGTAACAGAACCCACACTGGGGCCATACTGGACTTGATGCTTACCAATGGGGAAAGTGTTTCTGATGTTATAGTGGGAGATCATCTCACATCCAGTGATCACCAGATGGTGTGGGTCAGTTTTAGGACTAGGGCTGATAAAAACCATTCAAAAGTGAGGGTCTTAGACTTTAGGAAAACTAACTTTGCCAAGATGGGCCAATACTTCAAGGAGCAGGATGGGAACAGCTGGGGAATGTAGAAAAACAGTGGGCAAAACTGAAAGGGGATATTTTAAAGGCAACCAACCTTTTTGTTAGAATGGTAAAGAAAAGGAAACAGAGGCTGCTATGGTTCTCAAAAGAGGTAGCTGAGAAGATGAAGAAAAAGAGGGAGGCCTTCATTTATTTATTTACATTCTCTTATATACCGCGCTATTCTGCATCAGTGTGGTTTACAATGAACAAACTGAAATTACATTAAACAAGGCATTATAACTTGGAGATAACTATTTTACAGGGAACATGGGCTATGGAGGGTTAAGTGGCTTGCCCAAGACCACAAGGAGCACCTGTGGGACTAGAAACCTCAGTCCTTCCGGCCCAAGGTTGCTTTCCTCTAGTAGGATTTGAACCCCCGACCTTCCGGCCTGAAGTACCTTGCCCCAACCACTAGGCCACTCCTCCACATGAAATATAAGAGATCACAGAGAGAGGAAGACAGGCATCTATATTTGGAAAAAACTTAAACTGGCAAAGTAGTCAGAAAAGGAAAGGTACAAAAAGAAGAAGAAATAGCCAATTAAATAAAATGGGGAGAATAAGAAATTTTTCAGATATGTTAGTGAGAGGAGGAAGAAGGACAAAAGTGGTATTGTCAGACTCAAGGGTGAAGAGGGAATATGTAGAAGCTGATGAGGAAAAAGCGGAATTGCTTAACAAATATTTCTGTTCTGTGTTCACAGTTGAAGAACCAGGAACAGGACCTCAGACAACACCCAAAAACAGGAACAAAAGCGACAGGCATCTCAAAAGATTTTCAGAGGACTGTGATCATTAGGAACTAGCTAAACTAAGTGGACATTGCGATGGGACCAGATGGGCTACATCCACGAATACAGAAGGAACTTGGGGATGTTCTAGCAGCTCCATTGACTGACCTATTCAATGCCTCTTTGGAGTCGAGGGTGGTGCCAGAGGAATGGAGAGAGGCACATGTGGTTCCTTTACACAAAAAAGGAATTAAGGACCTGGTTGAAAACTATATGCTGGTTAGTTTAATCTCTGTGGTGAGCAAATTATTGGAAACGCTGCTGAAAGAGAAAATAGTGAGGTTTCTGGAGTCCAACGAATTGCAGGATCCGAGGCAGAATGGATTCACCAGGGGCAGGTCTTGTTAGACAAATCTGATTGATTTCTTTGACTAGGTGACCAGAGTATTGGACCGAGGGAGAGCCCTAGATGTGGTGTACTTAGATTTCAGTATAGCATTTGACACTGTTCCGCAGAGGCGACTTATAAACAAACTAAGCACACTTGGGATGGACCCTAAAGTTACTGTTTGGGTTAGAACTTGGTTGAGTGTGAGGCGACAAAGAGTACAGGCAAATGGAGTTCACTCTGAGGAGGAGGAGGTTACCAGTGGTGTGCCTAAGAGATCTGTCCTTGGTCTGATTTTTTAAAACATTTTTGTTAATGATATTGTGGAAGGGCTGTCTGGTAAGGTTTGCCTCTTTACAGATGATACCAAAATCTGCAACAAGAAGGTGTAAATAACACGAGGAGGGATCTAGCTAAGCTTAAAGAATGGTCTAGAATTTGGCAGCTGAGATTTAATGCTAAAAAATGTAGGTTCATGCATTTGGGCTGCAACAAACTAAGGGAGTATAGGGAGTGACTTACTTCTTCTGTCCATGAAAGAAGAACGGGACCTAGGCATGATTGTGTCTGATGAGCTCAAAGTAGCTAAACAGATAGAAAAGGTGATGGCGAAAGCTAGAAGGATGCTTGGGTGCATAGGGAGAAGAATGGCCAGCAGAAGAAAGGAGGTGAGAGTGCCTCTGAATAAGTCTTTGGTGCGACCTCATTTGGAGTATTGTGTGCAATTCTGGAGACTGCACCTCCAAAAGGATATAAACAGGATGCAGTCTGTGCAGAGGGTAACTACTAAAATGGTTAATGGTCTTCATTATAAAGCAAATAAGGACAGATTTAACGACCTTCTTATGTATATTTTAGAGGAAAGGTGGGACAGAGGTGATATGATTGAAACGTTTAAATACCTCCGTGGTACAAATGCACAGGAGAAGAACATCTTTCGATTGAAAGCAAGTTCTGCTATCAGGGGACACAAGATGAGGGTGAAAGGGGATAGACTCAGGAGTAATATGCCGAAATATTTCTTTCCGGAAAGAGTGGTAGATTTTTATTATTTATTTATTTATTTTGTAATTTTATACCGCTTTTTCAAACAGATCAAAGGCGGTTTACATAGAACAGAATCAGTTACATGTAATGGTTTTAACTATGTACAGATAATACAGCTAACTATAATTATGTACAGAGAGTCATTTCCATAACTATTTTACAATATCCAATAATGATTAAGGGCAATAAGAGTGGATCTTGTGTTGGTAGAAACATAGAAACATAGAAATATGACGACAGAAAAAGACCACATGGCCTATCTAGTCTGTCCTTCAATATCAACAACTACAACAGTCCCCTTTTTACCTTTAGAGATCCTCTGTGTTTGTCCCATGCTTTTTTGAATTCAGTTACTGTCCTCATCTCTACCACCTCCACTGGGAGAGTATTCCACGGATCCACTACTCTTTCCAAAGAAATATTTCCGCATATCACTCCTGAATCTATCTCCCTTAGCCCTCATCCCATGTACCCTCGAAGCAGAACTTGCTTTCAATCGAAAGAGGCTCTCTCCCTGAACTTTTATGCCATGGAAGTATTTAAACATCTCAATCATATCACCTCTATCCTCCCTTTCCTCTAAGGTGTACATATTAAGATCCTTAAGTCTGTCCTCATATGCTTTATAATGAAGACCACTAATCATTTCAGTAGTCACCCTCTGCACCGACTCCATCCTGTTCACATCCTTTTGAAGGTGCGGTCTCCAGAATTGCATACTATACTCCAAATGAGGTCGCACCAAATACTTATACAGAGGCATTATCACCTCCTTTTTTCTGCTAGCCATTCCTCTCGGTATGCACCCAAGCATCCTTCTAGCTTTTGCCGTCACCTTTTCTACCTGTTTAGCTACTTTAAGATCATCAGACACAAACACGCCTAGGTCCCGATCTTCTTTAGTGGACAAAACCACGCCTTGGTCCCGATCTTCTTTAGTGGACAAAAGTACTTCACCCCCTATACTATATTGCTCCCTTGGATTGCTGTAGCCCAAATGCATGACCTTACATTTTTTAACATTAAATCCCAGCTGCCAAATTCTAGACCATTCCTCAAGCTTAGCTAGATCCCTCCTCATGTAATCTACACCTTCCTGGGTGTCTACTCTATTGCAGATTTTGGTATCATCCGCAAAGAGGCAAACCTTACCCGATAGCCCTTCCGCTATATCACTAACAAAGATGTTAAAAAGAATCGGACTAAAGACAGATCCCTGGGGCACATCACTGGTAACATCCTTCTCCTCAGAGTGAGCTCCATTTCCCTGTACTCTCTGTCGCCTCCCATCCAACCAATTTCTAACGCAAGCAGTAACTTTAGCATCCCTAGGGTGCTCAGTTTGTTTATAAGTCGCCTGTGAGGTGTTAAAGGCTTTACTGAAATCTAAATACACCACATCTAGGGCTCTCCCTTGGTCCAACTCCCTGGTCACACAGTTAAAAAAATCACTCAGATTTGTCTGACAAGACCTGCCTCTGGTGAATCCATGCTGCCTCGGATGCTGTAATCCGTTGGACTCCAGAAAATCACTATTTTCTCTTTCAGCAGTGTTTCCAATAATTTACTCACCACCAAAGTTACACTAACCGGCCTGTAGTTTTCAACCACATCTTTACTTCTGCTTTTGTGTAAAGGCACCACATGAGCCTCTCTCCAGTCCTTTAGCACCACTCCCGACTCCAATGAGGCATTGAAAAGGTCAGTTAGTGGAGCTGCTAGAATGTCCCCAAGTTCCCTCAGTATTCTAGGGTGTATCCCATCCGGTCCCATCGCTTTGTCTACTTTAAGTTGAGCTAGTTTCTCACGAACACAGTCTTCTGAAAATTGTTCAAGATGTCCCTCGCTGCTGTTCCTGTTTGTGGGTGTTTTCTGAGGTCCTGATCCTGGTTCTTCATCTGTGAACACAGAACAGAAATATTTGTTAAGCAATTCCACTTTATCCTTATCAGCTTCTACATATTTCTCTCCTGCACGCTTGAGTCTGACAATACTACTTTTGCCCTTCCTCTTCTCATTAACACTACTTCAACAGATTAACAGTACACTTTTCAGACGCTATGACACTGTTATGTAAATAGTTGTTTTGTAAATAGTTGCTCCTGCTTTCCTGTTATCCAAGTTGATTTTCCTGTTAACTGTAATAACCAGATAAATGTAACGTGTCTGAATTTTCTTGTTCCATGTAAACCGCGCTGATAACAAATAGTGCGGTATATAAAAAAATGTTAATAAAATAAATAATAAATTAATTAATTAATTAATTAATTAACATATATCTGAAAAATGTCTTATCCCCCCCATTTTATTACACTGGCTATTTCCTCCTCCTTTTGAATCTTTGCCTTCCTGTCTACTTTGCTAGCTTCTCTAAGTTTTTCCAAATACAGATGCCTGTCTTCCTCTCTCTTTGATCTCTTGTATTTCATGAAGGCCTCCCTCTTTTTCTTCACTTTTACAGCTACTTCTTTCGAAAGCCATAGCAGTCTTCTTTTCCTTTTACCTTTATTTACCATTTTAACAAAAATTTTGGTTGCCCTTAAAATATCCCCTTCCACTTTTGCCCACTGTTTTTCTACATCCCCCAGCTGTTCCCATCCCACTAAGGACTCCCTGAGGTATTGGCCCATCTTGGCAAAGTTAGTCTTCCTAAAGTCTAAGAACCTCACCTTTGAATGGATTCTAACAGCCGTAGTCCTAATACTGAACCACACCATCTGGTGATCACTGGATGCCAAACGATCTCCCACTACAACATCAGAAACACTTTCACCATTGGTAAGCACCAAGTCCAGTATGGCCCCTTCACGTGTGGGGTCTGTTACCAATTGCCTGAATAGTTCTCCCTGTAGAGAATCCAGGATCTCCTTACTTCTAGATGATACTGCAGCAGGAATGTGCTAATCAACATCTGACATATTGAAATCTCCTATCAGTAGCACTTCCCCTTTCCTAGCAATGCTGCGTATGTCTTCAATTAACTCTCTGGCCACCTCTTCCTCTTGTGAGGGAGGTCTGTATATCACACCAATGCAAACAGATTTCTCTTTCCCTCTTTCTAGTTTAACCCACAATGCCTCCGCTCTCCCTTTTAAGCTCTGTAATTCCAAAGCTTTAACAGTAGTTTTTACATATAGTGCCACTCCTCCTCCCCTTCTTCCTCCCCTGTCCTTTCTGAATAAAGTATAGCTAGGTATAGTTACATCCCAATCATGGTTTTCTGTGAACCATGTTTCTGTAACTGCCACTAAATCCAAGTCAGCCACTCCCACCAAAGCTTCAACATCAGGGATCTTATTTCCCATGCTACGGGCATTTATACACACTGCTTTCCATATGTTACCCCTGTTACCCATTTCCATAAAGGTATTTAATGTATCACCTACCTGGGGGCTTTCACCTACCTGGGGGCTTTCTTCACCCAGCCCCAACGAATCTGGTTTAAAGCTCTCTTCAGCAGATTAGCCAGTCTACTACCGAAGACGCGTTGACCTTTCTTGGACAGATGGATGTCATCTCTGCTCTGCAACCCTTGGAACAGCATCCCATGGTCTAGGAAACCAAAACGCTCTCTATGACACCATCCACGCATTCATCTCCAGGATGTGAGCCTCTCTGCCTTGGCCTTTACCCTCAATTGAGAGGATTGAAGAGAACACCACCTGTGCATCTAACTGCTTCACCCTCTATCCCAGAGCCATGAAGTCACTTTTGATACATTCCGAGGTATACCTGGCAGTATCATTTGTTCCAACATGGATTAGCAACATTGGGTAATAGTCAGTGGGCTTGATGAGTCTCAGCAAACTCTCCGTAACATCTTGGATTTTGGCACCAGGCAGACAGCATACCTCTCTGGACATGAAGTCTGTTTGGCAGATGGACGCCTCAGTACCCCCTCAGAAGAGAGTCTCCAACCACCACTACCCTTCGCTTCCTTGTGGTCACCGATTCTGCAACTTTGGTGTACTTGAGCTCTGGTTCTTTCCTTTCCAGGGATGCTTTCACCTCCTCCACTTCCAGGGCTACATAATGGTTCTTGAATTCAAGGGCTGGAGAAGTTGGATTGGTGATTTTGCAGGCCCTGGTGACTATCGACATTCCGTTGGCACCCATCTTCTCCTCTGCTGGAGAACTGGTTGCTGCAAGAAGCATCTCATCAATGTACATCTCACTGTCTTGAATGCTCCTCAGCCTCGCCACCTCCTCTCTGATTTCCTCCACTTGTTTCCTCAGAACTTCAGCATGCAGGCACCCTGCACATGGAACCGGTCCTTCAACTGGCATTAGGACCTCTGTCTGGACAGAGGCAGAAGTTGTAATGGGGGCAACAGTTTTAGCGTTACGATTTTTCCCAACCATTGTTCTGTTCGTGGAGCTTAGGTATCTGTTAAAGCAAAAAAGAGAGAGATCTACCAAGTACCAGCCAGTTTCCCAGCTGTCCTTTCAGAGAAAAAGCAGTTAAATCTCTTTAATTATATTCAAAATGTGCTGCTCCAAGTCTCTGTGCTTTGGTAAATGGGGAGGTGCCCTATAAAGCAAGACTGCTCACTAGGGGTGGGTGGGAAGGGAGGGAACTAACACCTGATTAGGTGTCAGCAGTTCCCAAAGCTGAGAAGGTTACTAGAGTTCAACAACCTACTCTGCTCAAGGAAATTTCTACTAAAGCACCAAAAAGAAAGTAACTTTGCTTTAAAAATATAAAAAAAACCTTTTAAGAGCTCCCAGTCAGAGAGCTAGCAATTTAATAAAAATAAACCCTCAAATCCTTACCGTTGTTTGAACTGTAGAGCCCCTGTTAGGAAGAGCAATAGGAGTGTATATGTTAGGCAGGAGGTGGGGGCGGGGGTTTCTATGGTGGGGCGGGGGTTTGGACATTGTCAGGGGAGATGTTAAGCAGTCAAAATGTTTTCTAAACAGATGGGTTTTTAATTTTTTGCGGAAGGAAGAAAGGTCGGTAGTTTCTCTTAATTCGGTTGGAAGATCGGTCCAGATTATGGGCACGAAATGGGAAAAGCCTCTATTATTGGTCGTTTTATTGGATCTACAGAAGTCTGGAGGGACTCTTATTTTGTTTTTCGCTCTCGTTGGGCGGTTTTCATCTTGTGATGTGATTAGGGTGGAGAGATGGGATGGAGCTATTTGCCTAAGCAGTTTAAAGTTTGTCATAATTGTTTTGTAGTGTATTCTATTTTGTATTGGGAGCCAGTGTAATTCAAAGAGAATCAGTGTGATGTGTTCAGAAATGCTAGTGAGAGAGACTATTCGTGCAGCAACATGTTGGGCAACTTGAAGTGATCTAACGTTCTGTTTGGATAAACCTTGTAATGCACTATTACAATAGTTGAAATGTGGTGGTAGATGCGTGCAATAGTCTTCTAGAGGAGGTGGTAGAGATGAGGACAGTATCTAAATTCAAAAAAGCATGGAACACATACAGAGGCTCTCTAAAGGAAAAAATGGGACTCTTGTAATGGGTGATATGGAAGGGCAGACCGGAAAGGCCATGTGGTCTTTTTCTGCTGTGATGTGTCTATGTTTCTATGAACTCTCAAGAAATGAGTTCTCATGTAAACGGGCAGTCTGGGAGATGCAGTGAGACAGCAGCAAAGGTTCAGAACAAATGTGAAGGGAACAAAAGTGCAGACTATTTTCAGAGAAAACAGGTAGAGAAGAGGCAGAAGGACAAGAACTGCAAAGGTACATGACAATTTCAGGACAGGACCTGACAGGCTTAACTGTCAAGTCCTTAAATGAAGTGGAATTCCTGATTTTTGATTAAGGAACTGTCAGGGTTTGTGAAAGCGGAGAGAAGAGCAATGTTTTGCGATGTGAAGAGTCTTGATTAGAAGCCATAGGGAAGCATTCATTTAGAACTTTAAATATTTGTGATGCAGCAACAGAGAAACTAGACAAAATAACTGTAGTGCCACTAGAAATTTATTTAACAGGTTTTATATACCGCCTTCTCCTTAGGTCAAAGCGGTTTACATTAAAACTTTCAATTTATATAAAACATATCAAGTAGGGGTAATGAGTGCAAGTTAAACAGAACAAAGTGTTAAAGGGGGTTGTATTAGATATTTCAGCATACAGGATAACTATGTACATTTGGAATATTGTGATCAGATATGGACAGGCAGTAGGTTGTCACACTGTTTTAAGGTTGGTCCAGGGAGTTATTTGTGTGCTGAGGGTCAGGCACCCGACTATATTAACAATGATGCTAAGGTCTAGGATAAGCTAACACAGACAGATCAAGAGCTGCATTCAAAGAGCTGGGCTTGGTTTTGTTCAAACCAGGAGTCTTTAACCCAGGAGTTTTTTTAGTCCAGACGTAGTTCTTGGAGTATCCTCAATATTATGACATATTGATACACTCATGGATATGATTTTTGATGATACATATGTTTATGTTACATTGTGATGTTGTTTTGTGACATTACATTTCTAAGGATATGTTTTGAAGGTCTGGAGAACTTTTGGGTTTGTTGGGATTATATATGACTTCTGTGTGTGTTTTTTGAGATATGTGTGGAGGTTCAGCGAACCATTGATGTGTCTCACCCTTTATGTGCACCTGAGCTCACCTTGTGTGAACTGTGGGAGGTGTGGAGGGTTCTGAGGTTCGCTGCCCCATCTTTTTATATATACATACTGCTCTTTAGAGAATCTTGTTACTACTAAGAGTTAGAAGGTAGGGTTGTTTGTTGTTTTCAGCATTCAAAGAGCCGACAGAGAACGTCAGTTAAATGGCATTAAAGCCCACAGACTATAGTTTGGCTTGGGGGGATCAGAATGGCTATGTCTAGGGAATATTATTGTTTGTAACTGTACTTAGGATTAAGTTGTGCAATTTGCTATATGGTAGTTGTAGAAAGCTGCCGATTAGCAGCTCATAGTTAAAAAAAGCCTGTAAATAACATACCACTATCCTGCCTCATCTATGGAAATGGAATTCTTGCAGAGTTCTTACCTAGAGAATGTGTAAGGTGCAGTGATGGCAGGATTGGCACTTTTCTGTGTATTTTATAAATAAGGCTTCTGGTCTTTTCAGCATTTATCAGTTTTGGTGGAAAATCTGCACAAATACATTCATTTGATTCTACTGGAAAAGATGCACAGCAATAGCACCCATGCCACCAATACACCGTTAAATACGGATTTTGTTCAACTGAAAAAATATACATCTAAATTTACGATGTATAATTACCTCAGAATAGAAGCCCTATTTATAAAATACAGGCATATGTGCCGTTTCTACAAGCACATATATCTCAAGTTTACATCTGTCTCTGAACAGGTGTAACTTGAAGCAGGAGCGTTTGAACAGCTATTTAATATTTGCATATGTTGCCTTAATAAAATAGAATTAAAAAACCACACACACCTCCCTCCCATTTGCCAGGGGGCCCGGTTATGAAATTGCCCACTTAGTACAGAATACCATAGATATTTAAAATTCTGTTTTTTACCTTTCCCGTTTCTTCTGCTATTTTATTGTTTGTCGTCTACTTCCAGGCTGTCTCCTCCAAGTTTAATGGTGATCTACCCCATCACTAAATAAACTGAAAGGCCCGCTGAACCCCTCAATCCTCGACTATAAATCAACCCCCCCATCCCTGACCCTTGACTGTAAATCAAAGCCCTAACCCCAGTACCCTTAGTTGTTAGTGAGAGGCAGAAGGAATCCTTAGCTGCACTTCCAAAAATCTTCTCTCAAGTACCTACTGGAGTATTCCTGTGGCTAGACTGGGCCAAAAATGATTCTCTTATTTGGTGCCCTGACCCCTAACAGTAGTACCATGAGACAATCACTAGGGGCCTGCCAGCACCATTTATAACAACAAAATATGATAGTAGTAAAATGTGATATTTTACCTCAGTCTAAGTGGACCCCTTAATTTATTTGCATTAATATACCGTTATTTGTGAAGACCAATCAAGGTGGCTCACATAGTAACAGTATAATTTAATATAACTAAAATTAAATACAAGAATATAGCTTAACAGACAATATTGTAAGGAAAATAGCTGAATTTTAAAACAATATCCCCATACACAACCTCAAAAAAATAATAAAATAGCAACCAACCCATCATTAAATTTCAACAAAATCGAATAAAATAAAATCCCCTCTCACTAATTCTATCAGGAAAAGCACAAATAAAATAATTTGGGTCTATCCAACAGTTCAAGAAACCAGGTTTTTAATAAAATTGTCTACAGCTGATCGAATTGTGCGGAATAATTTTTTCTACAAATGTGAAAAACAGCATGTGTAAAAAATGGACTAGTACATTTTGTAGATGGATGTAATCTAGCAGATTGTCTTGTGGTGAGTGGCATATACTTTAGGAGGAATATTCAACGGCAGCAGTCAGCTTTCCAATTTAAAGAGTAGGTATATTCAGCACTACTATGAGGGTAAGTTTATAACAAGGTACCAGGTTTTAGAAATGGTTAAGGAGATACATATTTTCACCCATTTTTATAAAGACATACAGTAGGTGCCTATGTGTCTTCATAAAATACTAGTTGTGGGGTACACTGAGAAAGTGGATATTTATGCCTACTCGGGGGTGGCTGTAAATGTCCACGTAAAGAGTATAACATATTTTATAATCAGCATACAAATTACGAGCCTAACCACGCTCTACTCAGACTGGCCCCCTAGCAATACCTATGGTAAAATTACACATGTATTTGCATGCTTGAAGTAGTTTTGTAAGAGCTGTCTTACACAGGTATATTGCCATATACACACTAAAAAGATTTTATAATATTCGTCTCATGTATACAGTCAGTGGCAGGGAATATACGTCTTGGCTGTTACTGTTATTCTTTCAGTTTTAGTTTTTTGGTGTCACCCTCCCTCCACCCTCTCACTCTAGGGAGGGGGGCTGGGGTGGTTAGACATATTTTCATCTTGGCACTATCCATATAGCTTTTAAATATCTGAGTATAAGAAAGTTGCACATTTGCCAACAGCTGAAAACAGATTCCTTTCGCTTAACTGCTAAATACCATGGACCCAAATCATGGAGAACCTTCTAAGTTAGGGTCGGTGCTTACAACAGAATTCTAGATTCAATCGGGAGGCTTTGGTACTGAAGCGATAAGGTCAAATCATTGGACTGGGCTATGCTGAAAAAATGTGTAGCCCATTATTGTTTCCATAAGATGTGAGGGCATGGAACTTACCTCCCCTATAAATTTCCTTCAAATAGGTATTCAAATCAGTCGGTCTCATAGTAGTGAGAAATTTGTGGAATGGCTATATTATATAATTATTTTGATTGTAACACATTTCAGACTTTTTGGTAAAGCATTCTATCAAGTAAAGCTGGTCTCTCATTTCCTGCCTGAAATGTTAGGTTATTTTAGTGGTCATTTAAAACCTCCCTTGCCCCCAAATGATAAGGCTGGTCAATCTGGAGTGTCAGAATGTCCTGTAAACACAGCTTAAAGAAGTTGATACCCACTGAAATTCACCAGTGAAACCTTTCACTCTCTCCACCCACCTCTGACTTTAACAGTCATGCTCTGCAATATCCCACCACCACAGCAATATTGTATCTCCACACTCCCAGCTCCAGCAGCCACTCTCCCCCTCCACCATCACATATATTTAATGGCGCTGAATATACCTATTGGCTGCTGACTGCTGCTACCCATTCAGCAGGCCTAAACCAAAGGTATAAGCTATTTGTATATTGGCTGAATATCGCCACTATAATGCCACTCTTGCTCTGCCCTTTCATGATATAATTTCACCCTGGCACTATCTGTATACGTTCTGAATATCTACGGATAATGAAGTTATGAGTCTCTCCATCTGAAAATTAACCCCCAAGTGATTTTCACTTCTTTAGTCCTTTCTTTGAAATTTAACTTACCATTCACCTCATAATACTACTCATGGTATGAACCCAGAAGGTAACTGTTTCAATCATGTGTTGGTAAATTTGACTGAAAGCAGCAACAAATGCTAAATGCTTTACAGCTTCTATTTTCAGCGATTACTTTACTCAGTCATCAATAATGAATCCAGAACCAAAGATCAAGTAGACACAAACTCCAGCTATTATTGCAGACTGTCAATGCTATCGGTAAATGAAGTCAAGCATCATATTTTTAAGTTAAAATGTTATCGGTGTTAAGGAATCTGGGAAATCAGAGGTATATAAGGGTATTAAACTTAAAATGCATAGCACTGCTCTAGGGTTATGTATGAACAGACTGTGTATGTAAAGACAGATGAAACTCATGAGGTAGGTAAGGTTAGGCATTCCAGAAGGGTGCAAAGTTCTACTTGTACTGTACAATTTAAATCTGCTGCTACTGCCCGATGTCCCTTACATAATTTTAATAGTGCTAACCTTAATTTGGGCATCTGATCTCTATTCAGTGGTGATGGTTAAAGAACAGTGGGAACCAGTACAAATGCAACATGGGAGTTCCTAGTGCCTGCAGATTCCTGTGACAACCTAGCAAAGAGTGACCACTGGAAGGAATACATTTGGGTACCCCCTGACATATCATGAAGGCAGATGTTCCTGATGACTGCAGCAAACGTTTTCTAAATGTTTTAGTTTTAAGCCAGAGTCAAATGTATTCAAAGTGCATAATTTAGTTCCATTCCAAGAAGCGCTGCCAGTCATTGTTGAGACATTAGTGGTTGAGTATTATGCTGGAGGGTCCTCAGGACATGCTGTGTGTTCACTAGCAATATCTGGACAGCTGACGGTCCCTACCTGTGACTGTACGTTGGCTCCAACCTGGGCCCCTTGGTAAGAATCCCCATTGAGTGACTGCACGCTCATGAACAAATCTCCAGAGTTTGACATGTTAAAAGAACTGGAAGAACCTGGAAAGGAAAGAGTGAGGCACCTGAATCAAAGAAAGGGAGAGGACCAAGTCCATGGCTGCCAGCCAAGAGAAAAGCGTCACATGCAAAGCAACAATCCAAAAATTGAAACAAAGCAAAACAAAAACAAACAGACTTGGTTAGTACAAGAAAACAGAGCAAGCAAAAATGAAAGTGTTGTCAAGATTATTATGCAAGTCAAGAAAATAAGTTTTCTTTAAGGAGAAAAGCAAGTCAGGTTTTATTTAGCTCAGACACAGAACTATAGCATTTCAAATGGAGGGAGAGAGAATTCTTCATTGTCAAAAGTAATTAATAGTTATATAAATAAAAAATGAAATTATGAAACTAGAATGACCAGATAGCACCATATACATTAGGACACTTCATTCTTAATCTTATTTTATTAAAGCCCATCTCATAGTAGAATGGGTTTTGTAGCCTTATGCTTATTTTTCTAGACTAGTTCACATGACCTGCCTTCACTCTCCTCAGTACCATTCGTAATCTATGTAATCTATGTCTGGAGGACATGGAATGGGCAGCAGGAGTAGGCCATCTTCATTTTGCATTCATAGCCAACAATGAATTAACCCTCCAGCCCATTTTTACAGTGCCTGATCTCATCGGGGCATGTTTACTAAAGTGTGGTAATCGTTTCTGCAGCTACTGTGTGGCATATATAAAAAAGCCATGCATTAGCTGTAAAATCAGTGGAGAATCTACAGGGGGAGTAGCAAGAATTGGCCCTGTAGATGCCACACAGGGCAGATGATTATTGGCAATGCAGGGAATGCGGGCTAAAGGGAGGAAGCAAGGATCATGTTGCTGCTGCCAATCAAGGAGGACAGAGCAACTATTTTCTCTGTCCTCCTCGATTGGCAGCAGCAACCTGACCCCCCCCCCCCCCCACCAAGCATCTTCCAATCTGCGGTACTGACACCAACCCAAGGCGACCTCCTCCCTTCTTTCAGCATCCCTTCAAAGAGCTTGCAATCCCTAAGGGATACTGTCCGGGGGAGTCTTCAGGGCCCCCTCCAAACAACATGATCCAGGCTAGCCAGCCTGTCTCCCCTCTCTCCCAAGAAGCCATGATCCCAGCTAGCCTGTTGGATATTCCCCTGCTTCCCCAATCTCTTACCTAAAGTCTCACAGTGCTGCCCCTTTGCGATAAGACATTGACATCTTTTTGCTAGGGCAGCACCGTGAGACTGGCATCATTTTATATAGCTCTGTAAATGTCTGCATGAGTGTAGAGGGGATGGGACTTCCTGCTGGACCACCAGGGATATTTTAGGTAAGGAATGGAGGGATAGGGGGTACCTGACTGGCTAGCCTGGATCATATTGTTTGGGGGGAAGTGGAGCCGGCTGGCTAGCCTGAATCATATTGTTTGGGGGAGTCCCAAAGGCCTCCAATGGACCGTATCCCTTAGATGTCCGGGGGAGGGGGGGGGAGGTGGGTGTAGAAAGGGTGAGATTATGGTGGTGCCATGGATCAGAATATTCATGGCACCAGTTCCCTTTTGGAAGGGGGAAGGGCCCAAGGGGGGTTAGGAGGCATGTTGATGTTACCATCACTAATAATCGGCATCCACACTATCGACAATTTGGGCAGCCAGCACGCGACAATTGCTCACTCACTGGCTGCCTCTTATCTGGCCGCCTCCCCACTATCTACCGTGTGAAAATGCAGCTATCACCGAAAATGGTCTGTGACAACTGCATTTTACCAGCTTAGCTGTCATTGCGGCTCACTCTTTCCAGAGTTAGTGCTGCAAGGGCAGATAACACCTTTTAGTAAACATCCTCCATAGTGTTATTAACGAGCCAGGAAATAATTCCTTGATCACCAAAGTCTACATCCCCATGGGGTTTGAGAACTTCCATGTACAACAGGTCTACAAAATATTTATTTTGCATCACAAATCAGAGTTTGGCTTGGCACACCATATACAATTAATCCCCAAGAACAAGCAGGAATGTAGTCTTCACATATGGGTATCGTCGGCACCGACGGAGCCTGCGCCGGAACGCTCCCCAGCATCCTATAGGTAAGCTATTGGGAGCATCCCACTGCGCCTGCGCTGCTGCCTTCCCGCCTTTCCAACTCTCGCACTTCAGTTTTTTGTTTTCCGCGGAGCCAACAGGCAGAAACTCCTGTCACCGCAGAAAATTTTCTTTTTTATGGTTGTGTCTGCCTTCCCGGAGTGGAGGAGTAGCCTAGTGGTTAGAACACTGGCTTGGTAACCAAGCAACCAGGGTTCGATTCCCACTAGCACTCCCTGTGGCCTTGGGCAAGTCACTTAACCCTCCATTGCCTCGGAAGAAAGGCCTGGCAATCTACTTCCGGTGACACTGCCAAGAAAACCCAGGAGCTTCTGGGTCGCCAGGAGTCAGGACTGACTCGAAGGCACACATTGCATTGCATTTTTATCTGCCTTCCCATTGATGCCTACAACGGTATGGTTTATGGTTGTGTCTGCCTTCCCATCGATGCCTACACCGGTACCACCGATGTCTTCTTTATGTTCTTCTAAAAAAAAAAAAAAAAAAAAAAAGCTTTTTTTTGAGGGTCTGTCCCCTTTTGGTGCTTCGGCACCATTTTGGGCACTAGGCCCTGTTTTCTTTCAAAATGGAGAAACCAACTAGTGATTTCAAAAAATGTTCAAAATGTGGTGGTACCATTTCTGCTACCGACACCCATGACTGGTGTCTTAAATGTCTGGGCCCAGACCATTCTCCATCGGAGTGTCTCCTCTGCAGAAAGATGACTAAGAGGGGTCTGCAAATAGAGCTGCGAAACTCGGCACCCTTTTTGCCTCGGATGCAATGTCCATTGCATCGACGTTGTCCAGTGCTTCATCTTCCTCCCATGGATCTCAGGTAACCAAACCCAGGTCTTCTTCGAAGACCGGTCAGTCCTCAAAGGGTAGATCTCCTTCTAAGCATCGAGATGCTTCTAGCATTGCCCTCGAGGAGAATACACCGGCCAAACAACCCCGGCGGGAGGTCCTTGCCTCCAAAGCATTAACAGGGTCCCAAGATGTTCCCGAGGCGTCCACCTCCAGAGAGCTCTTGGTGCCATGTTCTGGGGTCGTGGTCCGCTTCGCTGATACTGACACCCAGACATCGACAGGCTCCATGGATCAACACATCCTAGCCATTGAGCGCAGTCTTGCGGCCTTGTTAGCAGCCTCCGTACTGCTAAAGCTGCTACAATCGGTCCCGCAGCCATCGGTATCGGTACTGGTACCGGATGTATCTGCATCTACCGTTGCGCCGCTCTCCATGCTACCACCCATGCTGGCCCTAGAATCGGTGTCCAGCATAGAGGGTCTGGTATCGAGGCATTCCGATGCTGACTTTGATCGATACCAGCAACAGGCAGTACGAGAGCATTCGGCCCGTCGATACTTTGATTGAATCTTCAGAGTCCGATGATTCTGATGAATCCATCGATACCGAAGCGGTTCTTCCAGAGGATCCCTCTCCTTCATCGCAACGTCAGATGTCTCCTCCGGAGGACATGTCTTTTCAAGACTTTATATGTGATATGGTTCGGGGCCTCTCGATCACCGTGACCCCTGAGAAGGAACCAAGAGCTGAAGAACTTGAAATTCTTCAGTATCCGGCAGCCCCTAAGGAGGCTGCAACCCTTTCCATACACCGGATTTTGCATGATCTTATGCTTAGAATGTAGGAAACACCCTTAACGGTGTCTCCACATTCTCGACGGCTCGATACAATGTACCAGGTACCGCAGTGTCCCGGGTTCCAAAAAATGCAGTTTATTTATTTTATATTCTCTTATATACCGCGCTATTCTGCATCAGTGCGGTTTACACTGAACAAACTGAAATTACATTGAACAGGGCATTATAACTTGGAGATAACTATTTTACAGGGAACATGGGCTATGGAGGGTTAAGTGGCTTGCCCAAGACCACAAGGAGCACCTGTGGGACTAGAAACCCCAGTACTTCCGGCCCAAGGTTGCTGTCCTCTAGTGGGATTTGAACCCCTGACCTTCCGGCCTGAAGTACCTTGCCCCAACCACTAGGCCACTCCTCCACTCCCATTCCATTCCATGGTTGTGGAATCGGTGATGCGCCGGATTAAAAGTGCCAAGACACATTCTTCTAATACTTCAGGCTGTGAGGCGAGGACTCTCGATGCCTTTGGTTGTCGATGTTTTCAGGCCTCTATGCTGTCGGCCAGAATAAGTTCTTATATACTCTACATGGGTATGTTTCTTCAAGAAGTTACTAAGGATTTGGAACTCATGGCTTCTCTTCCCCCCGAGGACAAGAGGGCCAATTTCCTTACTCTTGTTCAGCATGCCCAAAATGTTTCTAAGTTCATGAACAGGGCAACCTTTGATTGTTTCGAATGCATTAGCAGGACCTCTGCTATTTCTATTGGTGCACATCAGATTGCTTGGTTACAAGCATCTGATTTAGAGCAGTGGGTGCAAGATAAGCTGGTGAATATTCCTTGCACAGGAGAAAACCTCTTTGGCAAGGATTGGCAGGATAAAGCTTTTCAGCTTGAGTCCGAGAACACTACCTTAAATAGACTATCCAGGACCACTGCCAACCCAGCTAAGAAAAAGACAGTTAAGAAACACTTTTTCAACAAGAAAAAGAAATTCTATCCTTCTTACACCCAAACTGTCCACTGTCCAATCCATGCTCCCCAGAAGGGGCAGCAGCAGCCGAAACAACAAAGAAAGGCTCAAGTCCCCAGCGATCAACCAGCTCAGCAGACATAGCCTCCACAAGGTCTTTGACGCCTTCCTAGAGAACCTAGTCATCCTTCCTTTAGAAATGCCAGAGCCTCTCAACATTCCAGGCAGACTGCATTACTTTGCCAAGAGGTGGCAGCAGATAACATCAGAGCATTGGACTCTCTCCGTAGTGACAGAGGGATACAAACTCCACTTCCACAGTATGCCCCCTCTCTCTTTTCCAAGAGAGTTCCAGTTCTCGGCTCCCTCTCACCACTCTCTTGTGTCAAGAGGTCACCTCACTCCTTGCTCAAGGAGCAATCGAGGAAGTACCTCTTTCTCAACAAGGTCTGGGCTTTTACTCCCCTTACTTCCTTATTCCAAAGAAAACAGGAGGGTACAGGCCCATACTGGACCTCAGGGAGTTTAACAAGTATCTCTAACGAGAAAAATTCAAAATGATCTCTCTTGAAACACTTCTCCCTTACATTCAGAGTCAGGATTGGCTATGTTCTCTAGACCTAAAAGATGCATATCCTTATTCATGCAGAACACAGGAGGTTTCTTCGATTCCTCTTTCAGGGAAGACATTACCAGTACAGAGTTCTACACTTTGGCCTGGCTTCAGCCCCAAGAGTCTTCACAAAATGCATGGCAGCAGTAGCAGCATTTTTAAGGACTCTAGGGATATTCGTCTTCCCCTACTTAGACAACTGGCTGATCCGAACACCAACAGCTCCAGAAGCCAGCTCCGCTCTTTCCTTGCACGATGCAAATCCTGCAATATTTGGGATTGGTCATAAATCCCCCAAAATCCCATCTCACCACTTCTCAGTCTCTAGAGTTCATAGGGGCTCTTCTAGACACACGGCAGGCAAGAGCTTTCCTGCCACAACTCCACTGCAC
The DNA here is from genome assembly GCA_033557465.1 of Ichthyophis bannanicus. Lineage (NCBI taxonomy): Eukaryota > Metazoa > Chordata > Amphibia > Gymnophiona > Ichthyophiidae > Ichthyophis > Ichthyophis bannanicus. The sequence continues at coordinate 1,463,613 of CM066040.1, forward strand.
TCGAATAGCTCAACTGGCTTCTCAAGCAGCTATGAAAACCTTCCTGACTGCTCGAGAAATGCTTCAGTTGCTGGGGCATATGGCATCCACTGTACATGTGGTCTCACATGCTCGCCTACACATGCGAACAGCTCAGTGGACCCTAGCCTCTCAGTGGACACAGGTGTCAGGTCATCTGGGGGACAAAATCAGAAACTCTGCTCGCCTCATCTCGTCATTCAGTGGTGGCAAACACTAGAAAACCATCTCTTAGAGTCACCTTTTCAGCAGCCACTGCACCAAGCTACCTTGATGACGGATGCATCCAAGTCAGATTGGGGGGTTCATACGGACAATCTCTCCACTCAAGGTCTCTAGACCCAACAGGAGACTTGTCTTCACAGAAATCTACTGCAACTCAGAGCCATTTTCTACGCTCTTCGAGTTTTTCAGGACCATCTGCGCTACAAGACAGCTCTGGTCCAGATGGACAATTAGGTAGTCATGTTATAGGTGAACAAGCAGGGTGGAACAGGCTCTCAGGCATTGTGCAACGAAGCTCTACACCTCTGGTCCTTTGCAAGAGGCCTTCAGATTCACCTACTGGCGGTGTATCTTCCAGGCACACAGAATCTCCTGGCAGACTAACTCAGTAGAGTGCTGCTGCCACACGAGTGGCCTCTTCATTCAGAACAGATTGCTCAAATCTTTTGAATCTGGAGAACCCCAGATATAGACCTATTTGCAAGTCCTCAGAATGCCAAACTTCCCCGATTCTGTTCCAAAATTCCGGCTCGGAACAGTCGGGCAATGGATGCTTTCCACCTCCACTGGGGTCAGGACTTCCTGTATGCCTACCCACCCATTCCCCTCATTCCCAAGACTCTGTTCAAACTCCAGAGAGACAGGGGCCATATGATCCTCATAGCCCCACGCTGGCCACAACAGACGTGGTATCCACTGCTTCACATCTCTCTCAAGGCAGGCCTCTGGACTTGGGATGTGCTCCAGATCTTCTATCCCAGTAGAACGGGACGCTTTTGCACCCAAATCCTCAGTCTTTACACCTGATGGCATGGTTGCTGAGAGCTTAGAATTCCAGGATGTCAACTTCTCTCAACAGATTAAGGATATCCTTTTGGCCTCAAGGAAACTTTCCACAAGTGCCTTCAAGTGGAAAAGGTTCTCTATCTGGTGCTCAAAGAAGGAACTTAATCCTTTTTCAATTCCAGTAGAGGTGTTACTGGAATATCTCCTCCACCTTTCATCTTCTGGTCTCAAAACTAAGTCAGTAAGAGTCCACCTTAGTGCCATTGCGGCTTTCCACAAGTACTTTGATGGACAACCTGTCTCCTCTCAGCCGCTTGTAGCACAGTTTATGAGGGGTCTACTCTTAACTAAGCCTCCCATTAAGCCACCACCCATGGCATGGGATTTAAATCTTGTCCTCGGACAGCTCATGAAGCTGCCCTTCGAGCCCTTAGCTACTACATCCATGAAGTTTCTTTCTTGGAAGGTAATCTTTGTAATTGCCCTCACTTCTGTATCAGCTTTAGTGGCTGATCCTCCTTACACAAGGTTCCACCATGATAAAGTAGTCCTTAGGACTCATCCTCACTTTATGCCAAAGGTGGTTTCGCCTTTTCATTTGAACCAGTCGGTGTATCTTCCTGTCTTCTTCCCTAGGCCTCATGCCTCTAGTGCAGAAAGGAATCTTCACACTCTAGATTGTAAAAGAGCTTTAGCCTTTTACCTTCAGAGAACTAGGCAGCATAGAAAGGCTTCACAGCTTTTTGTTGCCTTTGATTCCAGCCACCTGGGGTTACCAGTTTCCAAGAGAACACTCTCCAGGTGGACTGCAGACTGCATATCTTTTGCCTATGAGAGTAAAGGACTTTCTCTTGAAGGTCATGTCACAGCTCACAATGTTAGAGCAATGGCTGCCTCTATGGCCAACCTTCGCACGGTGTCGATTGATGACATCTGCAAAGCAGCCACTTGGTCCTCGGTCCACACCTTTGTGGCCCATAACTGCTTAGACAAGGACTCCTGTCAGGATGCCTCATTTAGCCAGGCTGTTCTCCAGCACCTCTTTCAGACTTAGAACAACTCCTACCCTCTGTCCCGGGTTTTGATACCAGAGATCCTCAGCCTGGATTTAGCTGCTCTATGGGGTCATCTCCCTGGCATCTCTAAGCTTGGGAGTCCCCATATGTGAGGACTACATTCCTGCTTGTTCCTGGAGATAGCGTAGTTACTCACCTGTAACAGGTGATTTCCGGGAAGAGCAGGAATTGAGTCTTCACAACCTACCCACCTCCCCTAGGAGTTGTATCTCTATCTCTCTCTCTTTCTTTCCTTCTCCCCTTTTGTCTCAGCTACAAACCCAACTAAAGAGGGAGAGTTGGAAAGGTGGGAAGGCAGCAACACAGGCGCAGTGGTATGCTCCCAAAAGCTTCCCTATAGGACACTGGGGAGCGTTCCCGTGCAGGCTCCATTGGTGCCGATGATACCCATATGTGAAGACTCAATTCCTGTTGTTCGTGGAGATCACCTCTTACAGGTGAGTAACTACGCTTTACTGGGCTATGGGGCTATCAGTATCTTATTGTTTCAACAGGCAATTTGTCGCTACCAATCCTGGGACAGCAATTATTTTATAAAGGGCACCATATAGATGGATGTCCTCTTCATAGAGCTGTCTGGTCACCCAACAATATGCTGAGTAAAAGCAGTTGTTCCATCCTTCTCAGCTAGATTAAATGCGAGCGTGCAGGTGGCTTTGCAGTGCTTTCAAATGTTATTGCAAAGGAAGGCTTTGCAAGGAAAACAGTATAGCACGAAAGTTAGAGTGCTGAACTATGAAACAGGAGAGATGTTGAGATGCATACTCAAACCACTTCCGCCTACAACACACAATATGACCTTCAGTGTACGCTTTGTAAACTGCATAGATATTGTACTTTTGATGTGAGTGAATAAACTATGAGTCTACTTGGATAATAAACATCTCTCACAACTCTAGATGCTGTTAAGTATACCAACCGCTGTCAGGTTTTTGAATGCAGGGTTGGCTGTAATATGGTTTATTAAACCATGGGACTTAAAATATGTTCCCATTTACATGGAAGGCACTATATAAATCCAGACTGTGAGCTCTACTGTGCAGGGACTGTCTCTCACATGCATCATGTGTACAGCACTCCATACGCCTTGTAGTGCTGTACAAATGATAAGTAGCAGTAGTAGCAGCATATTAGTACTGGTGTTATTAAAATGTTGAGCGAGGCATATCTTCCATTCTCTTTTCATATTCTCCAACAGGAGGAAAGAGGACAGCAGTTGATAAAGAACGGAGGACAAGATTTTCCAGTTGCACTTTGCTACTGACCTGAGGATAGCTGGGAAGCAAGCTGAAGGCAAATGAAGCAATCAGAAATAGCATGACATATTACAAAAAGAAAATAAAAGATAAAGATGTGTCCTTCAACCAAAAATTGTGCACCACAATTCAATGGAACTCCACTGTATGTTGGCTCCGACATGGGCTCCTAGGTAAGAATCCCCACTGAGTCACTGCACACTCAAACAAATCTCTAGAGTTTGGCATGAAAGAGGAACTGGCCTCACAGTTCGAACAACGGACTCAGAATCAAGGAGGCTTGAATTCAAATTCTGCTTCTGCCATGTACACTCTTTGTGATCCTGGGCAAGTCGCTTTATCTCCCGCTGCCTCAGGTATCCACTTAGATTGTGAGCTCTTTGGGGAAGGGATATACTGAACCTTTTTTCTCAGCACCAGTGTACAGCACTGCATACATCCAGAAGCACTATAAAATTAAGTTTTAAATTGAACTTTACTTGCATTCTACGTAAGAACATAAGATATGCCATACTGGGTCAGACCAAGGTCCATCAAGCCCAGTATCCTGTTTCCAATCTAGGTCATACGTACCTAGCAGTTTCCCCAAAAGACACAGGTTCCGCAATGCTTGTACTGGGTCAAGCATTGATATCTTCGGTCACTTCTTAATAATGGTTTATGGACCTTTCCTCCAGGAACTTGTCCAAACCTTTTTTAAACCCAGCTACACTAACAGCCTTTACTACATCCTCCGGTAACAAATTCCAGAGTTTGATTACACGTTGAGTAAAAAAATATTTTCTTTTATTAGTCTTAAATAGTTTACCCTGTAGCTTCACTGCATCTCCCCTAGTCTTTCTATATTCTGATAACGTAAAGAGTTGATCTACGTTTACCCGTTCGACTCTGTTCATTAATTTATAGACTTCTATCATATCTCCCCTCAGCTGTCTCTTTTCCAGGTTAAAGAGCCCTTACCTTTTTAGCCTTTCTTCATGGGGGTATACTTCTATCCCCTTTACCATTTTGGTGGCTCTTCTCTGAACCTTTTCTAATAACGCTATATCCTTTTTAAGATACGGCGACCAGAATTGCACACAATATTCAAGGTGCGGTCTCACCATGGAACGATATAGAGGCATTATAATATCTTTTATTTTATTTTCCATTCCTTTCCTAATGATACCTAGCATTCTATTTGCTCTCTTGGTTGCCGCTGCACACTGGGCTGAGGGTTTTAAAATGTTATCCACAATGACGCCTAAATCTTTTTCCTGGGTGGTGGTTCCTAATGTGGAACCTTGCATCGTGTAACCAAAGTTTGGGTTGTTCTTCCCTAGGTGCATAACTTTGCACTTGTCCACATTAAATTTCATCTGCCATTTTGATGCCCAGTCTTCCAATTTATCAAGATCCTCTTGCAATTTTTCATAATCCTCATGGGTTTTAACAACTTTAGTTTGGTGTCATCTGCAAATTTGATAACCTCACTCGTTATTCCCTTTTCCAGGTCATTTATGAATATGTCAAAAAGCAGCGGGCCCAGCACAGATTCCTGGGGTACACCACTATTCACCTTTCTCCATTGGGAAAATTGGCCATTTAGCCCAACCCTCTGCTTTCTATCTTTTAACCAGTTCCTGATCCACAGTAGTACACTGCCTCCTATCCCATGACTCTTTAGTTTTGCCAAAAGTCTCTGATGAGGGACCTTGTCAAAGGCTTTCTGAAAGTCCAGTTACACTATATCAAACGACTCACCTTTGTCCACCTGTTTATTCACACTTTCAAAAAAACATAACAGATTAGTAAGACAAGATCTTCCTTGTCTAAAGCCATGTTGGCTGTCTCCCATTAGGCCATGACTATCTACATGCTGAGTAATTTTATTCTTTATGATGGTTTCTACCATTTTCCCGGTACTGACGTGAGGCTCACCGGTCTGTAGTTTCCCGGATCACCCCTGGAACCCTTTTTAAAAATTGGTGCTACATTGGCGATCCTTCAATCTTCAGGTATTAGAGATGATTTTAATGATAGATCACAGATTACTAATAGCAGGTCTGCAATCTCATATTTCAGTTCTTTCAACACCCTTGGATGTATACCATCTGGCCCAGATGATTTGCTACTCTTGAGTTTATCTAATAGCTGTAATACATCTTCCCAATGTATCGATATTTCCTTCAATTCTTCCACACCTTTAAATACCACTTCAGTCATGTCTAAGAACATAACATAAGATATTGGGTCAGACCAAGGTCCATCAAGCCCAGTATCTGTTTCCAACAGTGGCCAATCTAGGTCACAAGTACCTAGCAGTCTCCCCAAGTACCTAGCAGTCTAGAGTACAGCCCAAATGAGGGATATTTCCACCTTGTTCCTAAACAGTGTCTGTCAATTTCCCTTTTAATGGCAGTGGTCCCAATCCTGTTAGTTACATATGATGTCACGTCCATAATTTCCAGCCCCATGACACTGAAATTTTCAAAAGCAGGCATGGAACTGCGGCAACCAATAAATGCTATCAGTATATATTACAGAGGGAGAAATGTATTACCAAGCAGAGTATGAAAATATATCATCAGTTATAGCACTGCAAATTAATGGGATGCTAGTTTTTAATGGAAAAATATAAAAAACTGATGAAAACCCACAAAAAGATTGCATACATATTTATCATACAAAAACACACATAAGAGACAATAACGTATTTCCACGCAAATAGTGCACCCATGTATATAACACTCACATACATATAAGGTACGGAAATGACAACATTTTGTGCAAATGTTTCCGTATAACACGAGCACACATATACCGCACATGACTTTATTGGATTGGGATCATGCCAGGAATGAAACGCAAGTCCTACACCACCAACTTCAAACTGAAAGTCGCTGTGACAGCAGAAGAAAAAAGCAGGAGAGCGCCACCGTAGGCCAGCGACCTCTGGACGACTGGGAGCAAGAGATGATAGACTTCCGTGAATTTGTCTCCAAAGAAACACGTATATAGTGCGCCCATGCATATAACATGCAGGGGTTGTGCGGTTTAGAAAAAAATACATATAGCACATGTGTTATTTGCGTGAAATTACAGTAATCAGAAGTTTATCTCAGGTAAACATATGTAAAACAAGAATTTGATTACTGCCGCCCAGTGGACATGGCTGCCCCCCCATGTGGACATGGCTAAAAAGTATGGATGATGAATGGTTGCACACATGTTTAACTGCACTAAAAGTGGACGGCACTGACCAGGGACAGGGTTTCAGTTGGAAATTCCTGTACACTGACAGTTTGTATCTGCTGCAATACCAGAGTTTCCGTTTAAAAATTTGCATGCCAACAGACTCTCCATGAAGATCTGTTATTACCCTTCTGAGATGGGAAAAAGGGGATAGCATACTAGAATAAAATAGCTGGCAACAAAAACAGACATTAAACATTAGACAGGGGCAGCAGCACAAGAAGACCGACAGGCTAGAACAGATAAAATTCTATCTTTACAACCCAAGCTGACAAAGTAACGGGAGGGGGGAGGTAGAGAGATGCCTTGGCTAGAGTAGTCTTCTCATGCACACACACAAAGGAGTAGGGCTTCATACAGCTTAGCCACAGACGCCCTAGACTGCAGGGAGAAATAAGGTAGCCACCCCTCCACTGACCAATCAGGGACTCTTAGAAGTTAGGTACTCTCCAGATATGCCACCTAGATAATTCTGTAGAAAGAAGTCATCAAGGGGCCCAGAGAATTCTTCCAAAATGCTATCCTGCTCTAACCCATGTGACAAACTGCTATGCTAAGATTGTATACAAAAACAGCTTGTATCCTCTGTGAGTGCTGGACTCCTTGATAGCTTGCTATGAGCCAGCCCTGCTATAGCAGTGAATAAAGAAAATATCTGCCTGGAAATTGTGTTTTTCTTTCTTGCCTTGCTTTCTGTAGTTCTCTCCTTACCAGGTATCATCTGGACTGGACCGGGACACTGTTAGACGCTTGTCCCATGACACTTCCACTACAAACAGGCATTTTCAAAATCAGTCAGTAACTTCTTCAGAGGATCCGATTACATAAAGATCCTCTAGTCAACTTCTAGTCTCTCATAGGTCCCCAGATTTCCACAGTAGAGAGCTAGTCTGTATCACTTAAAACCTCTCCCTTGCTATCTACAGATTCCACTGCTCTAGTATATTGACAATGCTATCTGTATAGATGTCAAATTCTTGTCCTAACATCATGACTTATCAATGAGCCTTTGCCAAGAGGAGAAGCATTTAAATAAATCATAAAAGACATAAAACACAGCCTTCAATCAACCCGCTCATACTCAATGGAGCCTTCAACCAGCTAAGACTCATGCACACCTTTACTAATATCCTTCTGATAAAGTTACAGCACCAATATTTTATTTGTTTTATCAATTTGATGTATTAATAAACCATCTATGATCCTAGGTGATCTATAACAGACATAAGTAATAATAAAATAACACAAGACCAAGACACAACATAAATTTCAATGTACCTTGAGCTTGGATATATACTCAAGCTTTTCCAAACTTCTTTCTTTAAGGCTTCTTCACTCTCTTACTTAGGACATGAAACAAATGTCTGAAGGTATTGTGCTTATGACATGGGAAATTGAAAAGTAAGAGCATCAACTTTGTAGAAAGGAAACATAGAAACATAGAAATATGATGACAGAAAAAGACCACATGGCCTATCTAGTCTGTCCTTCCATATCAACAACTACAACAGTCCCCTTTTTACCTTTAGAGATCCTCTGTGTTTGTCCCATGCTTTTTTGAATTCAGTTACTGTCCTCATCTCTACCACCTCCACTGGGAGACTATTCCACGGATCCACTACTCTTTCCGTAAAGAAATATTTCCACATATCACTCCTGAATCTATCTCCCTTCACCCTCATCCCATGTCCCCTCGTAGCAGAACTTGCTTTCAATTGAAAGAGGCTCCCTCCCTGAACATTTATGCCACGGAGGTATTTAAACATCTCAATCGTATCACCTCTATCCCGCCTTTCCTCTAAGGTGTACATATTAAGATCCTTCAGTCTGTCCTCATATGCTTTAAAATGAAGACCACTAATCGTTTTAGTAGCCACCCTCTGCACCGACTCCATCCTGTTCACATCCTTTTGAAGGTGCGGTCTCCAGAATTGCACACTATACTCCAAATGAGGTCGCACCAAAGACTTATACAAAGGAATTATCACCTCCTTTTTTCTGCTAGCCATTCCTCTCCGTATGCACCCAAGCATCCTTTTAGCTTTTGCCGTCGCCTTTTCTACCTGTTTAGCTACTTTAAGATAATCAGACACAACCACGCCTAGGTCCCGCTCTTCTTTAGTGGACAAAAGTACTTCACACCCTATACTATATTGCTCCTTATTATTTGTACACGGCTTTTAACTCTCATCTACTCAGTCTGCCAGTTGATCATTTTTCATGATTAGCTGCTGCTCAGTTAAACTAATTTTCAAAGTTCAGGCTGTAGTTTTCTTTCCATCGTTGATATCATTAGATATCATTCCTGTTGCCTGATAACAGCAGTGTCAATTTAGTTTAATTATTTCCAAGGTATCGTCAAAGTGGTTTACAATAAAATACATTAAAGCAATACAATGGTGCAGCAGTTGTGTGAAATTAAGATGTTAACCAGTGATCCGAGCAAATAGCCACAATTCACAGAGCAGACAGAGTGGTAGCTCAAGGGTCACCTGAGGTTCTCAGAGTGATGGGCTTAGTGTATAAGACTGCATATTGGCTTTCCAGAAAGAATAGTGTTGCAGCTCCTGCTGGGACAACTAATTGCATAAGTATAGGCATGGGAAAAATTTGCTAAATTGCTATTTATTGTTTTATACCAAAGAAGAGATGAGAGCAGCGCCAACAGAGCAAAAGAAGTTTGAATGCAAGATTTGATTAAATGAAGTTAGTATGGACTTTGGAACCCCAAGTCAATTCTTCTAAAGCAGCAGATGCACATCACACAACCAAACACAAATATGCCAAGCTGTGGTTTCCTACAGCAGGCGGCATATAGGCCCTGATACCACTTAAGGATCCGGGGATCAAGTGACGACAAATTGTGTTTTTAAGAAGGTAATTTTATAAAACGTCGCCTAGGTCAGTAGGCACCTAGTGTGAGCCCATTTTACAAATACTGCACATACAGACACCTATTTGACTTCATAACATACCAGCTTAAAAGCAGCTGGAATTGTGGCTAAATGTTGGTGTAAATGCGACAATAGTATGTGTGCATAGGATATTTTATAACCTACATGTGAACTTGGTGATTTCACCTGTGATCCATCCAAATGCCTCTTGCAAACACATCTACACTCAGGTCACGTACAAGTACGCAATTGCTACTCATAGCATGGACGCACGCATGGCATAATTCTATAAGAGGCAAGACAGAAAAAAAAAATCTGTCTCTGAAATACTGTTGCTGCCTCTTTAGAAATGGACAGTGTTAAAACTGACTACTTGTATTTGTGACTCACTTGAGGCAATATTTTCTAACTGCCGCTTTGGTGGATATAATTTCCCTTTTGAAACTTGACCAGTTTTGTACCTGCAGAAATTCTATGGGCATTAACATGCATAATTTCAAAATACAATCTGTGAATGTTATTTTAATGTCTCGTCCAAAATACAGCTTAGGAATGCTTTCCCAAATGCAGTTAAAACACATGTATTATGGAACCTTCTGCATACTTTTAGCTATATATTAAGATGAGTAATTTTCAGAAAAATCATTATTTACTCATGTAAATGTTTTTGAAAATTGCACATAAGGATTTTGTAGTTTTGGAGTACACTGAGATATCTGAAAATTTAAGTTAAGCAGCTCAGACCTGGATTTCAGAATAATCAAAATATGCATATGAGTTGTGACCAATCTGAGGAACCCCTGCAGTGTTCTTCCTGAAGACCGTGGTGGAGCCAAGATCACTTAAGCCCCAGTACAAATTTTTGTTTTGGGGCCCCCCATCACTATTCACCATATTTTGCCAGTGGCCTGATCACAGCTCACAACAGAAGAGTGCAACTGATGCAACAGTAGGCCAGTGATTCTCTAACCCAATCCTCTTGCTCATGCAACTGTGAGGTCCTCTGGACATTTCTATGGTGTACTGAGTGGTTCAAACAGCTATGAATAGGATAGGAGAGGCACCAGCTGAAGGAAGAGAGCAGTGAGCATGTCACAATACTAACTTTGCTCTCCTGCTCTCTGCTGTGACTGGGTCACAGGGTGTGAAGAAGGAATCAGAGAGGTGGGAGAAAGACGTGAAAGATGGCACCTATAAATAGCAAGTAGAACACCTAAAGACCCAGGGCTCATATCTAAATACCCTCCCACCCAAAATTTTGATAACTAAAGCACTGATCACACTCCTCTTTCCTCCAAGAACAATCTTGTAAAAACAAACAACTGGGCATCGTACTCTTAAATGCAGAACTTTAAACAGACATTCTAATTCTGGTATCTCCTGCGTAACAGCAACACAACTTCCTTTCACTGCTGGACACCTTATGAAGCAATATGAACTACTGCAAAAAACACTCTCAGAGCCTATAGCAAACCTGTCATAACACAACAGCACTGACAAAACTCAAACCTCGATCACACCTTACCTCTGAAAAGTAACACTGCAAATATCACACTGAATCCTTGGAGCAGAAGGTGCAAAAATGCAACACAAATTAATGAAAGAAAATATCAGCAAAGAATCCAAGAGAAGCAAACTAACAAAAAGTGTCAATAGCACAGAAATAAGATACAAGCTACTAATGAGACTGCAATCCATGTGCTCTCATACTGCTTTGGAATTGCAAACTGGTCTCGTAAAGATACTGAAAAACTGGATGAAAAAACAAGAAAACTGCTCCATGCTCACCAAATAATCTATAAGAACCAATATATGCAAAGGTGGTGATATGTGCCTTATGTAAACAAACAGATTACACATTCAGGGGTTATATAAGGGGATGTGTTCTTTAGATGCAATGTATGTATTCATTTTGCCATTCTTTTAGTCATTAACGTGCGCATGCAACCACATCCATAAATTAATATTTATTTGTTTAACAAGATTTTTATACTGCCTTTCACCAGGTCAAAGCTGTTTACAATGAACAATTTGAACAGAATTACAAGAAATGATTAACTATATACGGTTATGCATAAAATGTGCATTTGAACAGTAGAGTATAAAGTTTACGTTTAAGCAGTAGAACATGGCTTATGAGGCCAAATAACTATGTACAGTGGGTTTTATGTACAGTTTGGTTTCAGTCAAATGGTTATCGGGGGAAGGAAGGGGGTTCACACTGTTGGTTCATGCTGGTTATGTTACATCTGCAAGGTATTATTATTATTATTAAACACTTATATAGCGCCGCAACATACGAAGCACTGTACAAACATACAAGAGACACAGTCCCTGCTCATCAGAGCTCACAATCTAATAAGACAGAATACAAAATAAGTTACAAAATACAAATAACAAAATTTACAGGACAAAGTAAACAAAAGATAGGGCAAGACAGGAACGAAAAGCAGTAGTGAAGAGGTGGGATTTGAGTCTGGACTTGAAAACAGGCAGGGAGGACGCCTGGCGCACAGAGATAGGAAGACTATTCCAAGCAAAGGGTGCTGCCAGTTGGAAGGAGCGAAGTCTGGAATTGGCAGTACGAGTAAAGGGCACAGATAAACGAAGACTATCAGAAGAGAAAAGTAACTGAGAGGGGGTGTATGGAGAGATAAGAGACAAAAGGTACTGGGGGGCAGAAGAGTGAATACATTTATAGGTTAGCAGGAGAAGTTTAAATTGGATACGGAGACGGATGGGAAGGTACTTGGTGAATAGGTGAGTGTTTAGCATTTTTCTGAATGCAGTGAGGTCTGCGGAGTTTCTGAGGTCATTAGGGAGAGGGTTCCAGAGGGAGGAGGTGTATATTTCGAAGGCTTGTTGGAAAGCTTGCTGACTGCTTTTTAGTTTATCAGGTAGTATTTTAGGGTGTTTGCAGTGGATTTTCTGGTAGGACGTGTTGAGATTTGGGGGTGGAGTAACTTCTGGAGGTGTGTGGATGATAGGCTGTTGATGGTTTTGAATGTGAGGAGTATGGACTTGTATAAGATTCTGGCTTGTAGTGGGAGCCAGTGGAGGTGTTTGAGGATGGGAGATATGTGGTCTGTTCTGGTGACCCCCTGTATTGTCCGGGCAGTGATGTGCAGGGCTGTTGGTAATGGATGGAGTGTGGATTGGGGGAGTCCTTGGTATATAGCATTGCAGTAGTTAATGTGTGGGATGATGAGGGTTTGTAGGGCTGATCTGAAGTCATCTGGTTCTAGTAGCGGGCAAAGGCATTGAAGGGTCCAGATTTTGAAGCAGACTGCTTTTGTTGTCTTTGTGATGTGTAGGTTAGCAGCTAGTTGAGGGTAACTCAGAGATACTTGACTTCACTCTTGACTTGTATTTTGAAGTTGTTGAGTGTGATGGTGGGGAGTGGAGTGAATGATCTGTCCATCGTGGATAACATGTTAAAACCCTCCGCCCAGTGTGCAGCGGCGGCCAAGAGAGCAAATAGAATGCTAGGTATTATAAGGAAAGGAATGGAAAATAAAACAAAGGATATTATAATGCCTCTGTATCGTTCCATTGTGCGACCGCACCTTGAACATTGTGTGCAATTCTGGTCACCGTATCTTAAAAAGGATATAACGTTATTAGAAAAGGTACAGAGAAGTGCCACCAAAATGGTAAAGGGGATGGAAGGCTACTCCTATGAAGAGAGGCTAAAAAGGTTAGGGCTCTTCAACCTGGAAAAGAGACAGCTGAGGGGAGATATGATAGAGGTCTATAAATTAATGAATAGAGTGGAACAGGTAAACGTAGATCGATTGTTTACATTATCAGAATATAGAAAGAGTAGGGAACATACAATGAAGCTACAGGGTAAACTATTTAAGACAAATAGAAAATATGTTTTCACTCAACGTGTAATCAAACTCTGGAATTTAGTGTTAGTGTAGCTGGGTTTAAAAAAGGTTTGGACAAGTTCCTGGAGGAAAGGTTCATAAACCATTATTAAAAAGAGGCCCAGGATATCAATGCTTGACCCAATACAAGCACCCAGCACAGATACCCGGGGTACACCACTATTTACCTTTCTCCATTGGGAAAATTAGCCATTTAGCCCTACCCTCTGCTTTCCACAATAGTACACTGCCTCCTATCCCATGACTCTTTAGTTTTGCCAAACGTCTCTGATGAGGGACCTTCTCAAAGGCTTTCTGAAAGTCCAAATACACTATATCAACCGACTCACCTTTTCTACCTGTTTATTCACACCTTCAAAAAAACATAACAGATTAGTAAGACAAGATCTTCCTTATTTATTTATTTATTTACATTCTCTTATATACCGCGCTATTCTGCATCAGTGCGGTTTACATTGAACAAACTGAAATTACATTGAACAGGGCATTATAACTTGGAGATAACTATTTTACAGGGAACATGTTGGCGGTCTCCCATTAAGCCATGACTATCTACATGTTCAGCAATTTTGTTCTTTATGATGGTTTCTACCATTTTTCCCGGTACTGACGTCAGGCTCACCGGTCTGTAGTTTCCCAGATCACCCCTGGAACCCTTTTTAAAAATTGGTGTTACGTTCGCCATCTTCCAATCTTCAGGTATTACAGATGATTTTAATGATAGTTCACAGATTACTAATAGCAATCTCATATTTCAGTTTTTTCAACACCCTTGGATGTATATCATCCGGCCCAGGTGATTTGCTACTCTTCAGTTTATCTAATAGCTGTAATACATCTTCCCGATGTATTGATATTTCCTTCAATTCTTCCGCACCTTTAAATACCACTTCAGTCATGGTTAACATCCCTACATCTTCCTCAGTAAAGACCGAAGCAAAGAATTCATGCAGTCTCTCCGCTATCGCCTTGTCGCCTCTTAGTGCCCCTTTTACCCCTCTATCATCTAATGGACCAACTGACTCTCTCACAGGTTTTTTGCTACGAATGTACTTGAAAAAGTCTTTATTGCGTGTTTTTTATTCCGCAGCAAGCTTCTTCTCAAATTCTCCCTTTGCCTGCCTTATCAATGCCTTGCATTTAACTTGCCAGTGCTTGTGCTTTTTCCAGGTTTAGTTGTTTGGCTCTTTTTCCATTTCCTGAAAGATGCTTTTTTGGCAACAGCCGCCTCTCTTACCGCACTAGCAGTTTTTTGGACTTCCTTCCACTTTTCTTAAAGCGTGGAATACAGCTGGTCTGGGCTTCCAAGATAGTATTTTTCAACAACACCCAAGCTTGATGTAATTCTTTAACCTTTGCAACTGCTCCTTTTAGTTTTTTCTTAACTATTGTCCTCATTTTATCATAGTTTCCCTTTCGAAAGTTAAAAGGTAGTACTGTGGATTTTCTTGCTATCCCTCCTGCACTAATTAAATCAAACGCGATCATGCAATGATCACTTTTGCCAAGTGGCGCCAACACCCTTATCTCTTGCACCAGATCTGGTGTTCCACTAAGGACTAGGTCCAATATGGCTTCCCTGGTCGGTTCATGAACGAGTTGCTCCAAGAAGCAGTCATTTATTTCATCTAGGAACTTTATCTCCCTAGCATGTCCTGCCGTGACACTGACCCAGTCGATACCGAAGTAATTGAAATCACCCATTATTATTACTTTGCTAATTCCATACTTCAGGGCATCACAAAGCAGAACCTAAGAAGACTTCAGCTAGCCCAAAATATGACAGCCAGAACAATACTGAATATCAGCACTCTGGAACACATAACTCCCATTCTATTTGATTTACCCTGGCTGCCCATCCAAAGCCGCATAAACTACAAAATACTGGTCTCCACATTCAAAACAATCAACAACATAGCGCAGTCGTTTCTAACCACCCTAGTCTCTAAAGACTCCTCTAACCAAAATCAAAGGTACAAAAACCAACTTGCAATCCTGACGGTCTTTAGAAAATCCAAAAAATCAACAAACTATAAAGCTTTCTCTCACATTGCCCCACCCTCTGGAATGACCTTCCAGAAAGCCTCAGAGATCTTAATGACCTTTACACATAACGCAAAAAATTGAAAACACACTTTTTCACACTCCACTATGCTACGCTACCTGATTCTGGTACACAACCTGAAGACAAACCACCAGACCCTTATAAGAGTGCAAGTTAAGCAGTAATTGCTACCGGTATCTTGCACTTTCTGCATGGATAATTTAAGTCTTGATTCACACCTCGTCTGTGCATAGTTTTTCTGTTCTATGTTTAATGTTTAATACTATCGCTTCTTTGTATATAGTTCCTCAAAGTTCATTGTAATCTGAATATGTACCTGTGTTATCTGTACTATTCAAACTGTTGTTACATTGTTAACTGCGCTTTATTCTACGGAAAACACAGTATAAAAATGTTCAATAAATAAATAAAAGACAGAAAAGGAGGAGTAGACCTATATGTCAAAAGCACTAGTAAAGTTGCTGAAATGCAAGGACATAGGGAAAGGAAGCAGCACCGTGGATTGTGTTAGAAATAGCAGATGGCACTATCATCCACACTGGTGTAGTCTACAGGCCTCCAATTCAAACTGAGGAAATGGATAGAGACTTGATCACTGATATCACAAAGGTAGCAATGAAGGGGGACGCGATCATATAATTTTTAATCTACAATACTTTTTTCAGGTATATTTAGGAGAGGATGAAGATCAGAGGTGGAATTAAAAGGCTCAAAAGTGCTGAGGACAGATTTGTTGGAAGTGACATCAAAAAAGTGAAAATGCTAAACAAATACTTCTGCATTCACTAAAGAAAATCCTGGAGAAGGACCATGTATGGCTGACAATTATACAAATGAGAATGGAGTAGATTATTTCTTTATTTTATTTTATTTAGTCTCATATACTGTGTTTCTGAGGATCAATGTGGTTTACCTAGAACACAACTTCAACATTAGATGAAACGATATTACATTATAACAAGGTGAAGTTAGTATAACATGGTGAAACAGCTATTAGATTAACTTTGGATGCATGGAGACTAGGCTAACTCTATAACTACAATGGATAACATATTGGACAGGTGAAATATTAATATATTTACAGTATGGGCAAAGTGGCTTGATAGGTCTATATGAATGGTAGGCAGACTAACTTAATCTGAAGGGGCAGGTGGTGGGGAGGGGTTTGGGGCGGAGGGAAGATATGTGTAGGTTGAGTTCAGATTAGGTTCAAATCTGGTTGTAGGTTCATCAGGGTCAGGTAATACCATCAAAAAGTTCCTTCATCAGGTAGGTTTTTCGCAGCTTTCTGAATCTTAAGAACATAAGAAATGCCATTCTGGGTTAGTATCATGTTTCCAATAGTGGCCAATACAGGTCACAAGTACCTAGCAGTTTCCCAAAAAGACACTCGAGTTCCATCATACTTGTATTGGGGCAAGCAGTGGAATACCTGGATCTTCTTTAATAATGGTTTATGAACCTTTCCTCTAGAAACTTGTCCAAACCTTTTTTTTTTTTTTTTTTTTTAACTCCAGCTACACTAACAGTTTTTACTACACCCTCCGGTAACTAATTCCAGAGATTGTTTACACCTTGAGTGAAAAAAAATATTTTCTCTTATTAGTCTTAAATGGGTTACACTGTAGCTTCATTGCATGTTCCCTAGTCTTTCTACTTTTTGATGGCATAAAAAAGCGATCTACGTTTACCCGTTCCACTCCATTCATTAATTTATAGACCTCTATCATATCTCCCCTCATCCGTCTATTTTCCAGGTCGAAAAGCCGTAACCTTTTAAGCCTCTCCTTATAGGGGTATCCTTCCATCCCCTTTACCATTTTAGTGGCTCTTTGTACCTTTTCTAAGTCAGCTATATCCTTTTTAAGATATGGTGACCGGAACTGTCCAGAATATTCAAGGTACTGTCGCATCATGGAATGATACAAAGGCATTATAATATCCTTTGCTTTATTCTCCATTAACATTTTATTTGCCTTCTTGGTCGCCGCTGCACACTGGGTGGAGGTTCAATGTGCTATCCACAATGATGCCTAAATATTTTTCCTGGGTGATGGTTCCTAATGTGGAACCTTGCATCGTGTAACCATAGTTTAGGTTGTTCTTTCCTAGGTGTATAACTTTGCACTTTCATCTGCCATTTGAACATTGTCTCTTTCAATTTATCAAGGTCCTTTTGCAATTTTTCACAATCCTCTTTGGTTTTTAACAACTTTGAATAATTTTGTCTCATCCCAAAATTTTGACTACCTTACTCATCATTCCCATTTTCAGGTCATTTATGAATATGCTACAAAGCAGCAGACCCAGCACAGATCCTTGGGGTACTCCACTATTCACATTTCTCCTTTGGGAAAATTGGCCATTAAGCCCTATCCTCTGCTTTATATCTTTTAACCAGATCCTGATCCACAGTAGTACACTGCCTACTATCCTATTACTTTTTTACTTCGCCAAAAGCCTCTTATGAGGGTCCTTGTCAAAGGCTTTCTGAAAATCCTGATACACTATATCGACCAGCTCACCTTTGTCTACCTTTATTCTCACCTTCAAAATAATATAACAGATTAGTAAGACAAGATCTTCCTTGACCAAAGCCATGTTGGCTTTGCCAAATTAAACCATGACTATCTACATGTTTAGTAATTTTGATCCTTATAATGTTTTCTACCATTTTGCCTGGTATTGATGCCAGGCTCACTGGCCTGTAGTTTACAGATCACCCCTGGAACCCTTTTAAAAACTGGCGTTACATTGGCCATTCGCCAATCTTCAGCTACTTCAGATGATTTTAATGATAGTTCACAGATTAATAATAGTAGATCTTCAATCTCATATTAAAGTTTTTTCAACACCCTCGGGTATATACTATCCAGGCCTGGTGATTTGCTACTGTTTAGTTTCTCAAATAGTTTCTAATATACCTTCCTGGTTTATTGATATTTCTTTCAAATCTTCCAATGCATCACCTTTAAATACCATTTCAGTCATGAGTAACTTCCCTACATCTTCTTCAGTAAAGATTGAAGCAAAGAAGTCATTCAGTCTCTTCACTATGGCCTTGTCCCCTTAGTGCCCCTCTATCATCTAATGGCCCAACTGACTCTCAAAGATTTTTTGCTATGAATGTACTTAAAGTCTTTATTATACGTTTTTGCTTCCACAGCAAGATTCCTCTCAACTTCTTTCTGCCTGTCTTATCAATGCCTTGCATCTAACTTGCTAGTGCTTATGTTCTTTCCAGTTTTTGTCATTTGGTTCCTTTTTCAGTCCCTGAAAGATGCCCTTTTGGCTACAACAGCCTCTCTGACTTCACCTTTAAACCATGCTGGCAGCTTCTTGGACTTCTTTCCACCTTTCTTAAAGCATGGAATACAGCAGGTCTGGGCTTCCAAGATAGTATTTTTAAACAATGCCCACGCTTGATGTAAATCTTTAACCTTTGCAGCTGCTCCTTTTAGTTTATGATAAAATGAGGAAAACAGTTAAGAAAAGTCTCCCCTTTGAAAGGTAAAAGGCAGTACGGTGGATTTCTTTGCTGTCCTTCCTCCATTTATGAAATCAAATGTGATCATGCTGTGATTACTGTCTCTTGCACCAGATCTTGTGTACCACTAAGGACTAGGTCCAAAACGGCTTCCCGTCTTGTTGATTCATGAACCAGTTGCTCTATTTATTTTAGCTGTATTTATATCCCGCTTTTCACCGGGTCAAAGCGGTCAATTGGGAGATACATTTAACACGAGGGGATATGACACACATACGCTAATACTTACAGGGAACATGGGCAATGGAGGGTTAAGTGGCTTGCCCAAGACCACAAGGAGTACCTATAGGACTAGAAATCCCAGTCCCTCTGGCCTGAGATTGCTGTCCCCAGGTGGGACTTGAACCCCCGGCCCTCCGGCCTGAAGTACCTTGTCCTAACCACTAGGCCACTCCTCTAAGAAGCAGTCATTTATTTTATCTAGAAACTTTATCTCCCTAGCATGTCCTACTGCAACACTGACCCAGTCGACACCGTGGTAATTGAAATCACCCATTATTATTACTGTATTGTAACTTTTGTTAGCTTCCCTGATTCCTTTGAGCATTTCATCATCCATTTGTTCATTCTGGCCAGTGGTTGATAGTACACCCCCACTGCCATCGCCTTCCCCTTTTTACATGGAATTTCAATCCATAGAGATTCTACTGTGTATTTTGTTTCCCACAATACTTTAATCCTGTGTAACTCAATGCCCCCTCTAACATAGAACGCAGTCCACTCCACCAATTTGATCTACTCTATCATTGCGATATAATTTCTACCGAGGTATCACAGTATCCCACTTGTTGTCCTCCTTCCACCAAGTCTCTGAGATACCAATAACATCTAACCACTCATTTAGTGCTATATATTCTAACTCTCCCATCTTATATTTTAGATGTCTAGCATTTTCATACAAGCAGTTTAGAGGCTTTATCTTATTCATATTAATCTGGCTATTAGTAGGCAGGGGCAATTGCTATCTTTAAGCTCTGTCTGCTCTGTACTTAAGGGCATTTGGGTTACTTTTGTCTTTATTTGAACCTCTCTGTTGATATGCCCTTACTTCAATCTTTTCTGGTATCCTTTAAGGATACATTGTTCTGAACCATTTGCTCTTGGGAGACTGTCGGCTTTCCCCTATTATAGAAACATAGAAACATGATGACAGAAAAAGACCACATGGCCTATCTAGTCTGTCCTTCCATAACAACAACTACAACAGTCCACTTTTTACCTTTAGAGATTCTCTGTGTTGGTCCCATGCTTTTTTGAATTCAGTTACTGTCCTCATCTTTACCACCTCCACTGGGAGACTATTCCATGGATCCACTACTCTTTCCGTAAAGAAATATTTCCGCATATCACTCCTGAATCTATCTCCCTTCACCCTCATCCCATGTCCCCTCGTAGCAGAACTTGCTTTCAATTGAAAGAGGCTCTCTCCCTGAACATTTATGCCACGGAGGTATTTAAACATCTCAATCATATCACCTCTATCCCGCCTTTCCTCTAAGGTGTACATATTAAGATCCTTAAGTCTGTCCTCATATGCTTTATAACGAAGCCCATTAATCATTTTAGTAGCAACCCTCTGCACCGACTCCATCCTGTTCACATCTTTTTGAAGGTGCGGTCTCCAGAATTGCACACCATACTCCAAATGAGGTCGCACCAAAGACTTATACAGAGCCTTTTCTACCTGTTTAGCTACTTTAAGATCATCAGACACAACCACGCCTAGGTCCCGCTCTTCTTTAGTGGACAAAAGTACTTCACCTCCTATACTGTATTGCTCCCTTGGATTGCTGCAGCCCAAATGCATGACCTTACATTTTTTAACATTAAATCCCAGCTGCCAAATTCTAGACCATTCTTCAAGCTTAGCTAGATCCCTCCTCATGTTATCTACCCCTTCCTGGGTGTCTACTCTATTGCAGATTTTGGTATCATCCGCAAAGAGGCAAACCTTACCCAACAGCCCTTCCACTATATCACTAACAAAGATGTTAAAAAGAATCGGACCAAGGACAGATCCCTGGGGCACACCACTGGTAACATCCTTCTCCTCAGAGTGAGCTCCATTTACTTGTACTCTTTGTCGCCTCCCACCCAACCAATTTCTAACCCAAGCAGTAACTTTAGGGTCCATCCCTAGGGTGCTCAATTTGTTTATAAGTCGCCAGTGAGGAACAGTGTCAAAGGCTTTATGGAAATCTAAATACACCACATCTAGAGCTCTCCCTCGGTCCAACTCCCTGGTCACCCAGTCAAAGAAATCAATCAGATTTGTCTGACAAGACCTGCCTCTGGTGAATCCATGCTGCCTCGGATCCTGTAATCCGCTGGACTCCAGAAACCTCACTATTTTCTCTTTCAGCAGCGTTTCCAATAATTTACTCACCACCGAAGTTAAACTAACCGGCCTGTAGTTTTCAACCACATCCTTACTTCCGCTTTTGTGTAAAGGCACCACATGAGCCTCTCTCCAGTCCTTTGGCACCACTCCAGACTCCAATGAGGCATTGAAAAGGTTAGTCAGTGGAGTTGCTAGAACATCCCCAAGTTCCCTCAGTATTCAAGTTTAAAAGCTGCTCTATCTTCTCTTTAAAGGTTAATGCCAGCAGCCTGTTTCCATCCCAGTTAAGGTGGAGCCCATCCCTTCAGAAAAGCCCCTCCTTTCCACAGAACATTCCCCAGTTCCTAAAAAATCCCAAACCCTCTTCTTTGCACCATCATCTCATCCATGCATCCAGACTCCAGAGCTCTGCCTTGCCTTTTGCGTCCTGTGAGTGGAACAGGAAGCATTTCTGAGAACGCTACCCTGGAAGTTCTGGATTTCAACTTCCTATTTTAAAGCCTAAATTTGGCTTCCAGAAACTACCTACCACACTTTCCTATGTCATTGGTATCAAGATGTACCAAGACAGAATTCTCCTCCCCAGCGCTATCTAACACCTTGTCTAGGTGGCATGTGGCATCTGCTACTTTTGCACCAGGCAGACATGTAACCAGGCGATCCTCACATTCACCAGATACCCAGCTATTTACATGCCTAATGATCGAATCACCAACTGTAACGGCCGGCCTAAACTTCTCTTCATGGGAATATGGCCCTGGAGAAACCTCCTTGGTGCGAGAGGGTTTTACATCACCTGGAGAACAGATCCTAGTTACAGGATCACTTCCTGCCACACTAGGGTGATGTTCTCCTGTCATATAAGCACTCTCCTCCATGGCAACAGAGAGGTTCAGACTGAAGGTGGGACTTCAGCACTATGTCCCTGTAGGTCTCTATATATACTTCTCTGTCTTCCTTATGTCCCCCAATTATGCTATCCTAGCCTCCAGAGATCGGACTCGTTCCCTGAGAGCAAAGAGCTCCTTGTACCTAGTGCACATATAAGATCCCTCACCAACTGGGAGAAAATCATCCATGTGACACTCAATGCAAAAGACTCAAAACCCCAATCTTACTGTTGGATTGCTGTCTGCATCTTAGTTTTAAGGTTTTGTTCAGATATTAAAGTTATTTACTTAGTTTTGCAGAAGATTCTAATACTAATACAACTATACTTTATATGTTAAATGGACTTTGTGCACCTCAAGAATTAATCAATCTGAGGTCCTTAATAAATGTCTTCCTGATGAGGATAACCACCCGCATCTGAAAGTGATTAGGGGCACCTCCACCCTTTGGGGTGGGAGGAAGGGAAAGACGACTTACAAGCTGGCTTGCTACATAGTGCCCTGACCTGTGCTTCTAAGGTAAAGTCTTACCAATTTCCTGGGTGATTCACACCTTGTTTGATATAGGAGGCCTTTCAAATTACCCCTTTGACCTGCCACTTGCCTTTAACACCTATTTAAGACAACTTCACAGATCTTTTGCCTCATAACTGGAAGGCTTCTTTGTAAAGGTCACTAGAAACAAGTTTAGTTTTTTGTACTCAGAGATTATTTATTCTGCTTGCATGCTAAGCTATACTCTGATTTTATTTAAATGAAAAGCTCTCTGGTCTGACTGACTCAGCAACACACTGCTTTCTAAAATACACAGATTTATCTGATTTAACCCAAAGATTAACCTTTTTCCTCAAGATTTAGAATATATTCCAGAAGATAAATACTTACAAATGCATATCTATTTCCAGTTGTATTAGTCCCTCTTGGTAGTTCTTGCGAGGTCATGAGCATCTCTGATGTGGTTTTTGTAGGCCATTCCAGAGGCGAGTGACATGTAGGGAGAATGCCCGGGTGCAGGCTGTCTGATTGCTTTTGGCCAGTGCTGGAGGTAGGACTAGAAGGTTTGTTACATTACTTCTTCTTTGATGGTTTTCCGGAATTTTCATTATTATGGATTGCAAATATTGGGAGGACAACTGATGGATTATTTTGAAGGTTGTCATCAGTGTTTTATATTTGATTCTACTGAGAAGAGGTAGCCAATGTAGTTCTTTTAGGATGGGTGTGATGTGATTGAATTGAATTGAAGTGTGCACACAAATATTTGAGCAGCTGCATGTTGGGCAAGTTGTAGTGGGTGCAAGTTCTTCGGGATTCCTTGTAGGATGGTGTTGCAAAAATCAAAGTGTGGCAGTATCATGACTTGAAAGACCATTCTAAAGTCATGTGCTTCAAGTAGGGACCATAAGTGTTTGAGGGTCATTATCTTGTTGTAGATACATTGAGTTACTTTGTTTGTCTGCAGTTAAGGTGTTGATCAATGGTGACACCAAGCACTGTTCCCTCTAAGCTGTGCGCGTGTGCGCGCGCACACACCTCGCCGAGCGAGCGCACACAACTTTTAAAGGAGCGCACAAAAATTACTGATTTCAAACCTTGGGTTTTTTAAGGCTGCGGCTGCACCACCAATCTACTGCCATTCTGCGAATCTCTTCTCTGTCTGAGTTCCCTGCCCTCACTCCTCTCACATGTGACCGGACAATTGACGAATCATGGCAGGCTAGAGGGAAATAAAAGGGAGGGGCAGCCAGCAAGCCAGCCTCTTTCTGCTCTTGTGCCTGCCTGCCTGCCAGCCACGCACCTCCTTGGATCCCTCCCTCAGCTGGAGCAGGAGAAGCTTTCTGGCGTGGTGAAGAGTGTTCATCGGCGGCTGCGCAGGAATTACCGGGAAGGTAAGCGCCCGGAGGCAGCTTCTATGGCGGCAATTCCGGGCCCTGGTTATGCTGCTGCTGGGTGGGAAGCCGAGCGCGACAGGATGGCGGTTCCGACCGAGACTCCGGAAATCTTGACGAGATGGGGGTGAGGGAACCGTGAGTAGGCGGCGGTAGCGGGAGGAACAGAAGCTGTGCCTTAGATACGTGACCCGGGAGGGAGCGGAGTGCTGCACGGTTCCCGGTGCCTTACAAGCAGGAGGGATAGGGCCTTACGCTTTACAATTAAAGACATCAGGTCCTTCTCCATCGGCTGCTGGCTTCTGTTCCCCAGTCTGGAGATGCCACTATGTCTTTGCCGCACCTTCCCCTCTTGCCTGTGGGAATCCAATCGCCCACGGGCAGACAGAAGGAGTTTGTCATGGGAGCAGCCATTCCCTTCTGCCTGTGAGAGATGGGAAAGCCTTGGAGGGGGCTTGATGCAGAGTCAAGGCAGTCTGCGATTGTTAACTGAAAATCAAAACTTGATGTATTTTGGTGTAATTTAACAAAACTGAAAGTCAACTGTGTGCTTGTGCTTAATTATACTTCTGCTTTTCAATAATGATAAGTTTGACAGCATGAATTGATGGCTAATGTTGGGGTTTGGTTTTAGCAGGTATATTGTTTTTAACAATTGAGTTTTCAACATATGGGTTGAGTATTAATGTAAAGAAAATGGAGGTAATGGCAGCGTGTTGAAATGTGGGCTATATGCTTCTTGCCACAATTAAGTTACATGAGGCTATTCTCTTCTGTGAAATCAGAAATATTACCTAGGTATGATTTTTCAGATAGCCAGCTTAGTATGCACTCTTGTGCTAAGAAGGTTATAAAAACAGCATTTTATAAAGATTTGTATATTATGTTGAGTGTATCTTTGGATATCAATTATCAATTTTCTGGGCTTTAGTGTATTTGTTATGACTATTGTAGTAATATTTACATTAGGCTACAGCTATCAATTTTAAAAGCATTTCAAGTTCCTGGAGGAAAGGTCCATAAACCATTTTTAAGGAGTGACCGAAGATATCAATGCATGACCCAGTACAAGCATTGTGGAACTTGTGTCTCTTGGGGGAACTGCTAGGTACATATGACCTAGATTGGCCACTGTTGGAAACAGAATACTGGGCTTGATGGACCTTGGTCTGACCCAGTATGGCATATCTTATGTTCTTATTTCACACGGTATTGGCGCGGTGATCACAATTTGCATCCGGAGCCCCTTCGGCACCGTTTACATTGGTCTTTATATGGTACAATTTTTAATCCTTCCTTTTTTTTCCTTATGCGTTTTTATTGTATCACCATGCGCTGCTTATTTGTTTTTTGCCCCTTCATAATTTGTGATTGTTTTAAGCACTTTAGTTTGAAGTGCCTTTCTCCCCCCCCCCCTTTCTTGTTCTTACCCCCTTTTTATTTCAGGTGGTTTCCCCATAGAGCTGGCGAGTATAGGCATAGGAACCCTGTGAAAGAGGGAAAATGTCCTTGACTTGCCCCCACTTTTCTCTTCTTTCAACCAGAGATGATCTTTCTTTTTGCCAAATGTGCTTATCATACTTTTGTACTTATCTTCAGAGATATCTTTTAATGCCAAAAGTATTTATTATTTTTACTACATATGCCATCCATCACCGTTTTTATTAGTGGTACTTTTTTAGTCCCATTTGTTTTCCCCCCTTTTCTTTTAAACAGATAGGGCTCTTACAATACAATGTCAGTTTCTTTTTCTTCCCCTTCCCCCCTTCCCTTCCCCCCCCCCCCCCATGTTATTGATGCTTGTTATCCCTCGGTCGTCGATTTTTAGTGTTCAGCTATTTTAATGTCATTTTAATGTTTTGACCTTTTTGGTAAGTCACTATGCCATATGTTTTTTTTTTGAGTTGCTTTACATAAAATCTTGGTGTATGTTGTTTTTATACATGTACATACCTTATAGCAATGTTCCCTCTAATTTTCTGTAGGCTGTGGGCATTTCTTTTGAATAATAAAGCACCTGCTGTGACCACCACACCACTTTTAAAATGTCGAAACCAATAGCAATGAGAGGTGCAAAACGAAAGAGAACGGCCAGAGCTTTTAAGCCTGAATGGCTTGAAGAAATGATTGAAACGGAGACACCGAAATCTCGGGATAAAACGTGCGTTCAACTGCGTGAAATATTCACTTACGAAGAGGATGACGGAGTAGTCTGTTTATACTGCCGAGATGCAAAAACCATCGGAGAGTTTTCGAATGGCAAAATTTGGGATGATGTGTGGAAACTGGACTTTTTGAAACGACATCTGTCTAGTAAGACTCATGCTGAAAGTGTTAAGAAACTTAGAGCTAAAAATCCAAATTTAAGAGGAGGATTATTTAACTTGTTGCTTGAGAGCACCGCTGAAAAAGAGAAAAGGCAAATTAGTAATGAACGGAAGCGTTCTACACCAGAAGAAATTAAAATTCTAATTGATAGTGTTTTGCTGGCTGTTCGGATGAATATTTCCATGCTCTCTGTTCAAGATATTAATGAACACATGTCCAAGTACATAACCATACCTGAAAGCTGGAGAAGCAAAAACTATTCGTTTGAATTTCTTGAAATTATAAACATGAATGTCCAAGATAAGCTCATGGCAGATGTTGCATCAGCAGCGTATCATACATTAACTATTGATGAAAGCACAGACATTTCTGTCAACAAATACTTAATACTGTACTTCAAATATCGGCCAGTAAATTCATGTCTGTAAAAAACTTCATTTGGTGGGATGCTACAGTTGGAAGCATACGATGCTGCATCAATAGTCAGTGCACTCCGGGAATTCTATGGGAAATACAAGCTTGACCTTAACAAAATGGTCATGTTTACTTCGGATGGTGCCTCTGTCATGTCAGGCAGAATAAATGGTGTTGCTGCGCAGCTCAAACAAAATATTTCGCATTTAGTGCAGCAGCATTGTGTTGCCCATCGTGAAGATTTGGGGATCTCTGAATCATGGAAGGAAGTAAAGTTGATGAAAGAAGTTGAAACTTTCATGAGAACTGTTTACACAACCTTTTGTCGATCTTCTAATAAAAGGTCACAATTTAAAGAATTAGCAGATGCTTCTGAATGCGAGTCAATTGCTTTTAGACCTCTGAACGAAGTGCGGTGGTTATCTAGACATTTTGCTCTTCAAGCAATTATTCGAAATTATGATCCATTATTAAAATACTTTGAAGAAGATAAGGATAATGATCCCATTGCAAAGTACTGTTATAAAAAGCTAAACAGCCATCAATTCCATATAACATTGCAAATTTTGAATGATGTTTTATCTGAACTAGCTTCATTAACAATGGCATTTCAGAAACGTGGGCTAACACCACTGGAAGCATATCATCTTGCACAGGGTAAGCTGAACAAAATCCGAATGCAATACTTGGGTGACACAGTAAAATGGACTGATAATGTTAAAAATCTTCTCGACAAGATACCTGGAGACGCTTCAGTGGATACTGGTTCCACACTTACTTTCATTAATATGCTGTGTCTGCATTTAGGGGAAAGATTTCCTGAAAATGAAATTGAGGAATGGTCTGCTTTTGATTTGACAGCAATAGCACAGTGTGATTATGAATTTGGAATTGAAAACGTCCGATCACTCTGTTTAAAGTACAAACAATTTCTTATGGAGGAACATATTATTGTTCAGCAGTACAATGACTTCAAGTTTTTAGTCGCAGAAAAAATCAAAAGCAAACTGATAAACAGTTTTCCGGATATGGTGACTTTGGCGTTTCAGAATGCTCAGTTTGCAGATTTAGCGAAACTGATCGATATTGGTGGAACATTTTTGGCTTCTAGTGCAGATTGTGAGCGTGGTTTCAGCTTGATGAACAGTTTAAAAACCAAAATAAGGAATCGCTTACATTTAGAACATTTGGAAATGCTGATGCGTGTTAAGAGTCATCTTCAAGATGGCGGATCAGTAGACCTTGATAAAATTTATTCAGACTGGGTACATTTGAAAGATCGAAGAGAGAAATTTTGAGAACATAGTAAGTGACAGCAGATAAAGACCAGCATGGTCCATCTAGTCTGCCCAGCAAGAGTAGGTGCACCTGTTGCTCTGTGCAGGCCACCTCTCCCCATGTCTTTGTTTAGGGGTGAACCCACCACTCCATGTAGGACACTGAACTCTTCTTCCATACATAAATTATTTACATGGAATAACAATGGCTTTCAATAAAAATTAACTGAAATAATACCACACTTGTGATTGTAATTACTAGAAATTTTCCGCTTCATTTAGTAATCGTCTATTTTCATTTAATTTGATTAACATCAATGTGGTGTACATACTGTATTCTAATGTGTAGTCAAATTTTAAAGTATATAACTCCAAGTGTCGTTATGTAGCGCACAAAAAATTTAACCTTCCTTCAAAAGCCGCACAGCTGAAATTTTATGCGCACACAGCCTACAGAAAATTAGAGGGAACATTGACACCAAGGTATCTCACCGTCTGATACCACATCATTCACATTAGATGATGTTTTTCACCAGTTTGCAAAACTGAACGTGGATAAGGCCAAGGGACGGGATGGGAAACAGCCAAGGATACTGAAAGAACTCAGTTTTGGCAGAGCCTTTAAAGATGTTTTTGTTAGGTCCTTGGAGAAGGGAGAGGTTCTGGAAATGGGAGAGGTTCCACAGGACTGGAGAAAGGCTGATGTGGTATCTCTTCACAAAAGTGGTAACAGGGAAGATTTGACAAACTATAGGCCAGTAAGCCTTACCTTGGTGGTGGGAAAAGTAATGGAGGCGCTCTTGAAAGAAAGAATACTGGACTTTCTAGAAACCAATGGACTGCATGATCCGAGGCAACATGGTTTTGCCAAAGGAAGACCACAAAGCTGTCTCAGGGAAGCAATAATCCAAAATACAAATCAAACCCTGTACTATGCTTAACTCAAATATTAACAACCAATATTAATCTTATTACAATAATTTCTTTTAACAGGCAAAAATGACCTCAGGATGGCTAATATCCCTCATACAGTGACTAGTCACTATAGGGAAATAGCAGACGCTTCACATCACAGGTCAAATAGCCTATACCATCCAACCATATAGATATAACCAATTATATAAACTTAATACACTCCAAACATTTCACTTAGGAACCTATATCCAGTAATCTTCACAAGCATTCACCACATACATAACACACACCCATTAAAAGCGTCTAACTTAAATAATCATGGCAGTACATCTGGAGTCATCAGTGCAGTCCCAAAGCTGAAAAAACATAACACAAAATTACTCCCAAGTAAATGTAGGTTCACAAATAAAAGCACACTGTACTTATCTGAAGTAAGCAGCTTAAACAGCACACAGTCTCAACGGGACCAAAACCAACGGCTCTTCAGCACACTGCCCCCAAAGCCAACTCAATGAACCAGCCAGAACTTGAGGAAAAACACTTCTCTTTCAGGCTCTAGACTTGAAACTTCAACTCTCCATGCTTGCCCTTTTACGCAAGCTTCCGTTTCGCCAAAAGGCTTTATCAAAAGGGCTTACAGCAATGGAACAAAAAAGCCTAGGTCTAACAAACTTTTCCTCACATGGTCTTGCCAAAGGAAGACCATGACAAACTAATCTGACTGGGTGACCAGAAAACTAGATCAAGGGCATGTGATGGATGCGACATACCTGGATTTCAGCAAAGCCTTTAATACTGTTCCTCACAGGTTGCTTATCAATAATCTGAGCAGCCTGGAGTTAGGATCCCAAGGTGGTTGAAGTGGATCAGAAATTGATTGATTGACAGATGAAAGAAGGTAAAGGTAAACAGAATGAAGGAAAGTGTGTACCCAGATGACATTATGTTATGCATACTTTAGTCCCGACTGGACTTAACGATAAAACTGAATGGGCATTATTTTTCTGATATGTCTGATGTAGCTAGTCATTTTATGAGTTCCATATCTGATTTTCTTTTTTGATTTTATTTTATTCTTAATTGTTTCTTGTATTTAGGTTAATGTTAGTTTGTTCAGGTGGTGAAGTCCCCTTTTAAAGAAGGGGTTGGGTGTGTAGCGGTTTGTGTGTGATTTAGTTTAGATAGATTACTGCTTGAAGAGTAGTGTTTGGATAATAAAGTTTGTTTTAGATAGGGAGGATTACGTCATGGTCTTTACGCATATCAGCTTTGCTGGCTATTTGTTTAAAGAAGAGTGATGTCAGACGCTTTTAGAACCATTGAAGCAATGTGGTTGCTCTATCTCAATCCAATAATTCTAATTTGGGTTTAATGCTGGATCCCTGACGAAGCCCGGCAGGGTGAAACAAAAGCTTTTGTCGGATCTGGATTGCAGTAAACGCCAAGTGACTGCTCGAGGTCTTTCTGACTAGCTGTTGCAGCGTCTGACTTCTGAGGCAGTGGTTGTTGTGTAAATCGGTGTGATAGAGAAGAACTGAAAATCGTTGTGTTCGAGACAAAAGATAAACGTCTGAAATTATTCGTTTAGATAAGTAACGTATTACTATTTGAATGGTTGGGAGAAAGTGAATTGACTATCTGGATTTTCTTTTTTTATTTTTTAGGTGTTAAGCTGATTACAGCAGGTGCAGGAGAATTTAACCTTAGTACGAGTGGGAAGAAACTGCTCTCTACTTTAAAATCTTTTGTGCAATATTATTAAAAATTTAGATTAAAAAATTGGTTTTAATTGTTGTTCGAATCCTTTAAAAGTACTTTTTTAGGATATAGTATAATAGTTGTTTTGGCTGATATAATTATATTAAAGTTTCAAGGGTGAGGCCTGTGATGTATGAGTTCTAGGCTCTATCCTATGGTGACTTGTTCGCCAGATGTAAGGAATGAGCTTCTTCTGAGGTCTCTATATACCCTGAATGTAGTATGTCTAAAGTTTAGGCTGAAGATATTTGACTATTGAGATGCTGGAAGGTTTGGGGTTTTAAAAGAGTGGTGCTGTGTGTATTTAATTTATGTTTACCCTTTAGGCAGTGATTACATATAAATTATGTTATACACGCCATTTGATACCTAAAAACCAAACCACACTCAAATACTAACCTGCTTCAATGAGGGTGCCACCTGGCTATCCATGCACAATCTAAAAATCAACTACAACAAAACAGAGGTCCTATTCATCACCAAGGAAAAGACATTCACCCCCCCCCCACACACACACACACTAAAATAAAAGTAAATTATGCAACTCTGGAAGTGAAGAACGAAGTACAGTATCTTGAAATAATTCTAGACCCTCAGTTAAACATGACCAACCACATCAACAACTCTTCTAGGGCAATATATACCAAGCTAAGAACCATATAACACTTGCGACCCTTTCTATCTACAAATGACTCCCTACAGGCAATAGTGTTCCCTCACATCAATTTCTGTAATACCATCCTAACAAGACTCCCAAAACAAGCCTTACACCAACTGCAAATGACGCAAAATAGAGCTGCCCGAATCATCTCTCCAACTCCAAAATATGGACATATCACTCCAATATTAAAACAATTTCACTGGCTCCCAATAGCCAGCAGAATAAAATTCAAAATACTACTGAACACCTTTAAGATACTCCAAATTCACCCTGATAGCTACTTAAGATCTCTCTTACAGTTCACCCCAGACACAAGAAAAAGAAAAAGCTGTTCAAAAAACACTATCCACACCCATGGAATATATC
The DNA here is from genome assembly GCA_033557465.1 of Ichthyophis bannanicus. NCBI lineage: Eukaryota > Metazoa > Chordata > Amphibia > Gymnophiona > Ichthyophiidae > Ichthyophis > Ichthyophis bannanicus. Next base: position 1,495,446 of record CM066040.1, read on the forward strand.
AGGAGCAGTAAGTCTACATGCAAGAGAGCCTTCTCACTTTATGCACCTGCCCTCTGGAACTCTCTCCCAGAAAACATGAGAACCACTACGGACTTGCAATCATTCCGCAAGGTACTAAAAACATTTCTACTCAAGGAACATTTTGATGATTCCATAACTTGAATGCAGTGCTTTACAATCAAAACACTAGAGAACAAGGTGAAGTAAAAACAAAGCCCTCTATATATGGAACAAATCTTTATGAAAAGCCCCTGACACCGACAGTGTTTCAACCCAAGAAACCTTCATCAGGGAATATATATATTCAGACCTCCAACAGAACATAAAAACATATGCAAATTAAAACATATATATAACATATTAAAATTGTAAGAGAATTAAACTAAAACGTACGATATATGTAATAATAAATAAAGAGTACAGTTTTAAAAAAAAACATTAATTAATGAAATAAATTAAAGTTTAAAAAGATAAAAATAATGGACAGCTGCATACAATGTTAAATAAAAATAGATGAAAGTAGTAGTACAGTGTGTGAACTATATAAAATCACCATAGCCAGAGCAATGTGCACCTCCATGTTTCAAAATGCCAAAACATGATCCAGTGATAAAAAAAATCTGTGGTGTGGGAAGGGGGAAGGGGAAAAGGGGTTAAGTGACTAGAACCACATAGCTGAAAGTTCAGCTGAGTTCAGCATCACAGGTGGTCCCTGGACAGAAGGTCTGCACATCATCATCCAATCCAGGGGGACACCTAACTAGAGGTCTGCCAGCAGAAAAAATGCAAGGCCTACCCGTCTGTTTTACTCAGTACACCCAGCCTCACATTGGCTGGTATGAGATGTCATACATTGGGAACGGCCTCTGCTTTGTACTTATTATTTCGCCCTGTTCATAGCAAAGATCCTGCATAACTTCCAGCAAAGGCCCAGAAGGCTCATAGCTCCTGTCGGCCTCATCAGAACTAATTCTGTATAATTTGTATATATGTATATAGCTCGTTATGTAAATAGTTCACCGATATAATCTAACGCACTGCCCCAAACACTACACTTCTCAGTTCTCACACTGCATGCTACAAACCGCACTTTATTATTGATTTTGATTGATGTGCCACACCGCCTTGATTTAATGATAAGGCGGTATACTAAATCCTTCTAAATAAATAAATTCTCTCTGCTCAAGAGATTCACAGTTCTACCTCTGTACAAGCTCCAAATATTTCCATTGCTGAACATTCAGAATGAGGGCTCCCTTCTTCACCCCAGTTTGAAATCAGCAGCCCTCATAGCTTGGAAACTGAGCATCATTTAGTCTATGGCCTGCAACTTCCAGTACCTTTCAGAACATCTTATTGGCTACCAGAAAGCCATCTACCACATGTATCTATACTGTCAAGTTGAAGAGATTTTCCATCTGGTGCTTCAAGAGTAGTCATGACCCCTTTTCATTGGTCTCCTGATATCATACTGCATTATTTGTACTATCTCAATCTTTTAGCATTCCAAACATATTCCATCTAATTTCTCGAGATCCACTAAAGACCTCCAAACATTTACGAAGCTCATCAAGACGTACCTATTCATTGAACATTTTGGCAATAACTACAATAATCACACTATATACCCAACTTAACTTTCCCGTACAATCAATCCATGCAGCCCCTTCCCGTCTCCCGTCTATGAACTTCCTCCCTTGTAGAAGAACAGGAACGACTCAATTTGTATATAGCTCTCCATGTAAATAGTTAAGTGAAAATTACTATATTCTACTCCCAGTTTGATGTAACCCCAATATTTAATGTATACTGTTGAGTTCATTGTAAACCAGCCCTGATCTCAGGAAGGGGCGGTATATAAAAACTTTGAAATAAATAAATAAACCACAAGATGAAGCTGCTGTTTGAGTCAATGAAATCTGCTTCCCTCAAGCAGTTTTAGTAGTGGTGACCTCAGCTAGGAGAACAAATGAACTTCAGGGCTTACTTAATTATGAGCCCTATGCTCAGTTTTATCACAAGACAGTTCTTCAGAATCATCTTAAGTTTTTACCTAACATTGTAATGTCTCCCATTTTAACGAGAAAAGGTACTTCCTACTTTTTTCAAAGCCTCATTAGAATCATGCAAGAAGTCCTTCCACTTTCTGAACTGGTAATGGGCTCTCACTACCTTAAAAGAACTGAATTCATCAGAAAGTCTACCGAGCTCTTTGTCCCCTTCGACTCTGACAGATGTGGCATTCCAGTAGAGGAGGCGGCTTTAACAAATTGGCAAACATCTTGTATCCAGACACAGGTAGTTTGCTCCAGGCGTAAGGTGCAGCAAGGTGAAAGGAGCGAAGTCTGGAGTTAGCAATAGAAGAGAAGGGCACAGATACGTTGAATACATTGGTTCCATTTTCAGATGGGCAAAAGGAACTACATGTAAACCGCTTTGATTGAAGGATAAGGCAGTATAGAAAACTGGATGAATAAATAAATAAATAAAATGCACCAATACCCTTTCCCAGCCAGCCTGAACTAACCTACACTCATCCGCAACTATTGCTGCAATACAATACTACACATTTAGTATAAACATGGCCACATCTAACCTACCAACCTCAAGGGTTTTCTGTCTCTGCTACATCCTATTCACCTCATCAGTGGTAATCCAGGGTCTAAACCCTTCATATCCATAGCTATTTATTTATTTAGACAGTTTTGTATACCACCTTATCCTTCAATCAAAGTGCAACACAATTGGGGGATACATTTAACACGAGGGGATATGAGACACATGAGCAAAGGAGGGTTAAGTGGCTTGCCCAAGACCACAAGGAGCACCTGTGGGACTAGAACCCCAGTCCTTCTGGCCCAAGGTTGCTGTCCTCTAGTGGGATTTGAACCACTGACCTTCTGGCCTGTGGTACCTTGCCCCAACCACTAGGCCACTCCTCCCTGCCCATATGCCATACCAACCATCTATAACCCAAACCAATACCTATATACATCCTCCTATCACAATCTTGGATACAGCCACAAAGCAAACTACAATGGACTAATCAACAAAGTTAAAAACAATCCCTCTACCAGCTCCAAAATTATCCTTACCCCAGACTAAACATCTCACTTACTATCTCATCAATGCTAGGTCGATGAGAAATAAGCTACCAATCTTCCAGGACCTGCTGTCTGACTCTCCTGACCTTATCTTTATAACCGAGACTTGGTTAACTGATACTGACAGTTTTTATCAACCATTTGAAGACACCATGATATGAATTCTTTCATGCTCAAAGATCTTCAAAAAGAAGAGGAGGAGCAATCCTCATTATCACGAAAGAATCTCTGAAAGCATCTTTAATAACTTCAGACAACATAGCAAACATAGATATTCTCACTATAAAAATAAAACAATGTCACATATGCTTAGCCTATAGACAACCCGACCCAAGGCCTGATAAGTTGGACATGCTAACTGAATTACTTGGCATCTCTACTGACACAAAACCACTGATTTTACTAGGTGACTAACTTACCCTTCTCTGTCACACACCCACATGTCATCCTTTCTAAACTCCATTGAAAAGATGGATCACCTCCAAATTATCAATAGGCATACACATATCAAAGGGAATACACTAGACTTAGTGTTCCTCCCCAGTTCCCACCATAATGCTTACGATCCTACAACACTAGAGATACAACCCATCCTTTGGTCAGACCACCACCTTATAAAATTCCATGACACTTCTCAAACCAGGCCCACATATACTCACCATCTCAGTAGATTCAAAAAATTTAACAAAGAAGAATTTTTGAATCAAACAATTCAACTTCTTACCCAAGACCCTATAAATCTCAACGACGCTTTAACAAACTGGAATGATACAATATCTAAGGCAGCTATATCATATACACATCACTGCCAATCAACAAAAAGACAAAATACCCCATGGTTCCAACCTGAAATAAAATGGCTATAAGCAGATCAGCATAAATCTGAGGCAAATGGTGACACACTAAATCTAAAACCCACCAATCTAACTACCTAAATACTTTCAAACTATACAGAGAAACCATTGACACCTCTAAGAAAAACAACTATTCTAGATTATTATCTAATTCCTTAAACTGCCCTAGGGAATTATTTGGAATTGTTGAATCGCTAACTAATAGGCCAACAAATACTCTACCGATCATGCAATATCGCCGCAGACCCTAGCCAACCACATCATGAACAAACTAAAGCAAAAAGTATTACCCATAATGAGCCATAACAAAGACCACCCTACACATCACACCCCTTGGTCAACCTTTTACCCCCACTTCAAATGATACACTCAAAAACATTATCTCCAAACTAAACACCACCACTTCTTACCTCGATCCCTGTCCAGTAAACTGGATAAAAGCAACAATATCTGAACATCATTTATCCTCCCCATCATCAACCTCTCCCTTCAGAACGGGTATTTACCAGCATCCCTTGGACACGCACAAATCCGCCCCATCTTGAAAAACAACTCCATCGATAAAAACTCCCCTACTTCCTACAGATCCATTTCAAGGATGGACCCTAAAGTTACTGCTTGGGTTAGAAATTGGTTGCGTGGGAGGCGACAAAGAGTACAGGTAAATGGAGCTCACTCTGAGGAGAAGGAAGTTACCAGTGGTGTGCCCCAGGGATCTGTCCTTAGTCCGATTCTTTTTAACATCTTTGTTAGTGATATAGCGGAAGGGCTGTCGGGTAAGGTTTGCCTCTTTGTGGATGATACCAAAATCTGCAATAGAGTAGACACCCAGGAAGGTATAGGTAACATGACGGGGGATCTAGCTAAGCTTGAAAAATGGTCTAGAATTTGGCAGATGGGATTTAATGTTAAAAAATGTAAGGTTTGGGCTGCAGCAATCCAAGGGAGCAATATAGTATAGGGGGTGAATTACTTTTGTCCATTAAAGAAGAGTGGGACCTAGGCGTGTTTGTGTCTGATGATCTTAAAGTAGCTAAACAGGTAGAAAAATTGACAGCAAAAGCTAGAAGGATGCTTGGGTGCATATGGAGAGGAATGGCTAGCAGAGAAAAGGAGGCGATAAGTCTTTGGTGCGACCTTATTTGGAGTATTGTGTGCAATTCTGGAGACCGCACCTTCAAAAGGATATAAACAGGAGGGTGGCTACTAAAATGGTTAGTGGTCTTCGTTATAAAGCATATGAAGACAGACATAAGGATCTAAATATGTACACCTTAGAGGAAAGGGGGGTGGGATAGAGGTGATATGATTGAGAAGTTTAAATACCTCCGTGGCATAAATGCACAGGGGGAGAGCCTCTTTCGATTGAAAGCAAGTTCTGCTATGAGGGGACATGGGTGAAGGGTGAAAGGGGATAGATTCAGAAGTGATATGCGGAAATATTTCTTTACAGAAAGAGTGGTGGATCCGTGGAATAGTCTCCCAGTGGAGGTGGTCGAGATGAGGACAGTTTCTGAATACAAAAAAGCATGGGACAAACATAGAGGATCTCTAAAGGAAAAAAGGAGACTGTTGTAGTTGTTGATATGGAAGGACAGAGTAGATAGGCCATGTGGTCTTTTTCTGTCGTCATTTTTCTATGTTTCTAAGTCTCCCATTCATGGCAAAACTAATAGAAAAAATTGTCCAAATCCAACTCCATGTTCACATCGACTCCTTTGCCCCACTTGAACAATAATATGGTTTTCGTCCCTACCATGGAGTTGAAACGCTGCTCACAGTCTTGACATACTTACACAAGGTATCGACGATTCTATTTTCTCCTCATATTTTTGGACATTACTGCAGCCTTCAATAGCGTAAACCATCATGTGATGCGAACTAGACTCCAGCAGATAGGGATTAATGAAACAGTCCTAAAATGGTTCTCCTCATATCTATCTGACAGAACACAAAAGATAAGAATTGAACAGCAAATTTCAGAACCATACAAAGAAGAGCAAGGTCTACCCCCAAGGCTCCGCTCTTTCGGCACTACTCTTTAATATTTACCTTCAACCCATCTGCTTCATTTTTAAAAGATTCTGAGTAAATTATCAAATTTACATGGACAATATAATGATATATCTCCCATTTAACATCTTGAACCAACATCAATTAGGTTCCATGATATTAACATTTCAGCCAAAAACAAGGTGAAATACTTAGGAGTAATCATTAAACGCACTCTTAGCATGACATCTCATTTAAAGCAAACAACTAAAAAGATATTTTATAAGCTCAAACTGCTAAAGCAACTCTGCCCTCTGCTCCACCACCATGACTTCAAATCTGTCATCCACGCAATTATTACACCTCACTTTGACTTCGCCAATACTAATCTACAAGGCAAACAGGCCTAAAGACAACTCCAACTAGCCCACATTGTGGCAGCTAGAATAACCATGAATGTTAATTCAATGGAACACATCATCCCAACACTGTAGGCTCTCCACTGGCTCCCCATTCAAAGCTGTATAAATTACAAAATAGTTGTATCAGCTTCCAAATTAATCAATGACATTGCCCCTTCGTATCTATTGTAGGCTGGGTCCACCTACAAAGGATCTCTAATTTTCACCAAGATTGCCTGGGCACATGGGAGCCGTACACCAGGAAAATAAAAGAACTCAGAACACAGTCACTTGTCAGTAAAACCCTTTATTTGGTACAAGCAAAAGCTGTAAACGCCAATACACAAGTGTCTGTCTCAGGGATCTGAGTGCAGGTGACGTTCTCCCTACCCCCTCAGTGGTGAGAGAGAAAGTCACCCCCGAGCTATGTAGCTGCCTCCTTATATGGATTCTCTGACCCAAAGTTCTAGTGAATTCTGCTTGAATTACTGACATCATTTGAAAAGCTTGCAAAAAACCTGCAAGGTCAGAAGGTCAGAAGAACTTCTGCAAGTGCTCTTCCCTCAGGACCCTCCCATGTTTATCACCAAACAACAGTTGGTATTTCAAGGACTGTATTTCAAGGTCTGCTCCAGGTCTGCTTATCAGCTGGTTGTAGCCCCACTGTCTCTGCCTGTGCTGTGTACATGCCTTTCCATTTCCTGGAACTCCATCTCTTGGCACTGTCTGTTATCTTCAGGGCTCAGAGTATGTGTGTTAAAGGTCTTGGCTTCCAGCTTGGCCTGTATTTTTCTTAGCCTGTATTTTCATGGGCCCTTTTTCTTTGTACACTTCTGTGCAAAGTGTGGTTCCCTAGTCTGTCTTATACAAGGCCGCATATTCTCCCTCTTGTAGCCCACAAACGCTTTCTTCTTGTGCCATTTGACTGTGTACAGTTCAAGCAGACGGGTGCAGTTGCAGAAAGCAAGAGGCTGACCTGAAATCTAGACCTAAACCAAATTATCCCCACACTATCCACACTCATCTCAAAAGAAACCTGCAATCGCATTCAAGAGAAACGGAACAAAAATAAGCTTGTTTTACTGATGGATTTCAGGAAATCCAGAAAGATAAACAATAAAGCATTTTCCCACATCGCCCCTAACCTTTGGAATGACCTGCACACGTTCTGAAAATTTTTTTTAAATGCATTTACCTTCCATTTTGGCACACAAGATGAATACAATACTTCTGATACAACTCCGCCATCCTCTTAAAACTCACCAAGGGCATTACCACTCTACCTCACATCCAGAGCTGTATATACTTATTGGTAAGATTTCTTCACCATTAAGCTATGTCAACTATGCTTATGTACATAGTTTAATGTATTCTATGCTACTGTATATAGTTTTACAACATTCCATGTAACTGAGTATGGACATGTTACTGTACTATTCAAATTGTTGTTAATTGTAAACCGCACTTCATCTTTTGGAAAATGTGGCATAGAAATTTTTAATAAATAAAATAAATATGCTCTATCATCTGTAAAAAGGCATTGGCTGCAATAGTACAGCAATGGAACGGAACAAAGAGAAACAGAATGGTTTAAAATCAGCAAAGGTGTATGACAAAGTTTAATTTATATGCAGAACAAATCATCGGAGAAGCAGGACTGTATAAAGACAACCAAGATGTGAAGACTGGCAGAAGACTCAACAACTGATGATACCACATTACTGGCTAAAAGTGAAGATGATCTGAAACATTTGCTTCTCAAGATCAAGGAACAGTCTTAAAATGGGCCCTCACCTTAATGTTAAGAAGACAAAGATCCTGGCAACTGGCAAAATCAATAAGTTGGAGATGGAGAAGAAATTGAAATAGTTGATAACTTTAACCTACTTGGATCAGCAATCAATAAAGAAAGGACAAGCAGTCAAGACCTAGACAAGATTCTCAAGAGCAGAGATGTCTCTCTCCATACAAAGATTGGACTTGTTCAAGCCATAGTGTTTTCAATAACGTCATATGGATGCGAAAGCTGGACAGTGAAAAAGATAGACAGGCAAAAAACTGATGCCTTTGAATTATGGTGCTAGCGATGAATACTGTGTATATCATGACTGCCTGAAGAATAAACCAGTCAGTTCTAGAGGAGATCAAAACTAAGCTTTCCTTAGAAGCTCAAATGACAAAATTTTGACTTTCATACTTTGGACAGATCATGCAAAGAGAGAGATTGTTGGAAAAAGACATAATACAATAATCTAATAACCAAACAAACAATACCACACAAACCTTGTTCTAAAAGCCTGTAACAAACCCAAGGAAATCTTCAATATCGTTCGCACCCTTACAAATGACCCAACCATGAAAGATGAAAATAAGATGCACCCTCAAACCTTTGCAGATTATCTAATATCCAAAAACAGTCCCACCACACCCCATATGAACATCTCTTTTATGGAAAGACCATCTACAGATGATCGTTCCACAACTACCAATCAATGGAAAAACTTCAGCATTCCATCAACTAAACAAATAGAATAAACTATCACTGCTCTAACCACCACCACATCTCCATTGGAACCATGCCTGGTGAACTGGAACAAATCCACCAAAGAAGATTTCAACACATACATCCAAAAGAAAGTAAGCACCTCTCTCACACATGGCTATATGCCCAAAACACTCAATCTACTATCTGCCCTATTCGTAAAACCACAGCAACTACTTGAGCCAAACGACGAAACCTGGAAACAGCACAAGAAATGGCAAGTCAAATGCAAGATATTGATAAGGCAGGCAAAGGGAGAATTTGAGAAGAAGCTTGCTGTGGAAGCAAAAACATGAAATAAAGACTTTTTCAAGTACATTCGTAGCAAAAAACCTGTGAGAGAGTCAGTTGGTCCATTAGATGATAGAGGGGTTAAAGGGGCACTAAGAGGCGACAAGGCGATAGCGGAGAGACTGAATGAATTCTTTGCTTCGGTCTTTACTGAGGAAGATGTAGGGATGTTACCCATGACTGAAGTGGTATTTAAAGGTGCGGAGGAATTGAAGGAAATATCGATACATCGGGAAGATGTATTACAACTATTAGATAAACTGAAGAGTAGCAAATCACCTGGGCTGGATGGTATACATCCAAGGGTGTTGAAAGAACTGAAATATGAGATTGCAGACCTGCTATTAGTAATCTGTGAACTATCATTAAAATTATCTCTAATACCTGAAGACTGGAGGATCGCCAATGCAACACCAATTTTTAAAAAGGGTTCCAGGGGTGATCCGGGAAACTACAGACCGGTGAGCCTCACGTCAGTACCGGTAAATATGGTAGAAACCATCATAAAGAATAAAATTACTCAGCGTGTAGATAGTCATGGCCTAATGGGAGACAGCCAACATGGCTTTAGACAAGGAAGATCTTGTCTTATTAATCTGTTGTTTTTTTGAAGGTGTGAATAAATATGTGGACAAAGGTGAGTCGGTTGATATAGTGTATCTGGACTTTCAGAAAGCCACTGACAAGGTCCCTCATCAGAGACTTTTGGCAAAACTAAAGAGTCATGGGATAGGAGGCAGTGTACTATTGTGGATCAGGAACTGGTTAAAAGATAGAAAGCAGAGGGTTGGGCTAAATGGCCAATTTTCCCAATGGAGAAAGGTGAATAGTGGTGTACCCCAGGGATCTGTGCTGGGTCCACTGCTTTTTGACATATTCATAAATGACCTGGAAAGTGGAATAATGAGTGAGGTTATTAAATTTGCAGATGAGACAAAACTATTTAAAGTTGTTAAAACCCAAGAGGATTGTGGAAAATTGCAAGAGGATATTGATAGATTGGAAGACTGGGCATCAAAATGGCAGATGAAATTTAATGTGGACAAGTGCAAAGTTATGCACCTAGTGAAGAACAACTCAAAATATGGTTACAGAATGCAAGGTTCCACATTAGGAACCACCACCCAGGAAAAAGATTTAGGCGTCATTGTGGATAACATGTTAAAACCCTCGGCCCAGTGTGCAGCAGCGGCCAAGAGAGCAAATAGAATGCTAGGTATCATAAGGAAAGGAATGGAAAATAAAACAAAAGATATCATAATGCCTCTATATCGTTCCATGGTGAGACCGCACCTTGAATATTGTGTGCAATTCTGGTCGCCGTATCTTAAAAAGGATATAGCATTATTAGAAAAAGTACAGAGAAGAGCTACCAAAATGGTAAAGGGGATGGAAGGATACCCCTATGAAGAGAGGCTGAGGGGAGATATGATAGATGTCTATAAATTAATGAATGGAGTGGAACGGGTAAACGTAGATCGGTTACATCATCAGAATATAGAAAGACTAGGGGACATGCAATGAAGCTACAAGGTAAACTATTTAAGACTAATAAGAGAAAATATTTTTTCACTCAATGTGTAATGAAACTCTGGAATTTGCTACTGGAGGATGTAGTAAAAGCTGTTAGTGTAGCTGGGTTTAAAAAAGGTTTGGACAAGTTCCTGGAGGAAAGGTCCATAAACCATTATTAAAAAGGACCCAGGATATCACTGCTTTACCCAATATAAGCATTGTGGAACCTGTGTCTTTTGGGGAAACTGCTAGGTACTTATGACCTAGATTGGCCACTGTTGGAAACAAGATACTGGGCTTGATGGACCTTGGTCTGACCCAGTATGGCATATCTTATGTTCTTATGGCTCTGGGTACGTTGGATGTAGAAGGACAGAGCCCTCTTACAGTCCAGAGTGTGAAAGACGGTCTTCACCCTACTTGTGGGAGGCCGTGGAAAGAAGGTCGGGAGCAGCATCTCCTTACTAAGGTGGAAAGGGGACACCACCTTAGGAAGAAACTTGAGGTGTGTGGAGAGCATGACCCTGTTCTTACGGAACCTCGAGTAAGGTAAATATGCGACCAACACTCGGAGCTGGCTGACCCTGCGAGTCAACGTAAGTGTCACCAGAAACACAACCTTCCAGGAATGGTACCATAAGTGGCAGGTAGCCAGGGGTTCAAACAGTGATCCAGTGAGCTGTGACCGCACCAAGTTTAGGTCCTACTCCACTGCTGGTGGGTGGATAGGAGGCTTGGACAGCAAGAGACCCCGCAGGAAGAAGGTCACGAGAGGCTGGACGGAGAGGGACTGCCCTCAATAAGGTAGTGGTGCGCTGCGAGGGCACTCAGGTGGACCCTGACAGAGTTGGACGTCAGTCCTGCCTGAGACAGCTAAAAAAAATATTGCAGCGCAAACTGCAAGGAGCACAAGAATGGGTCGACCCGTTGCAATGCACACCACTTTGAGAATCTGTGTCATTTGAAAGCATAAGCTCATCTTTTGGAGGGTCCTGTGGAAGGCCAGTAAGACCTCATCCACCTCCCTTGAAATGCTTAACAGGGCTAAGGCTTCCCTTTCAGCAGTGAGGCTGTTAGCATAAGGGACCCTGAGTTGGGGTGTACAAGGGAGCCCTCCTGCGACAGCAACCCTGGGGCATTCCCCAGGAGTATTGGGTGTGCAGTGGATAAGAAAAGGAGCAGTGGGGACCACAGTTGCCTGGGCCACCGAGGGGTTACGAGGATCATAGATGCCCCATTGTGTTGGACCTTGAACAGGGTCTTAGCAACCAGTGGCATGGGTGGGAAGGCGCAGGAAGGCATCCGCTGCCACCTGAGATGGGTGTGACTGCTGGGAGCAGAAGCAGGGCAGCTGGGTGTTGGCCAGAGGGTGAAGAGGTCCATCCGTGGAGTTCCCCAAAGCTGGAAGAGCCGATGGGCCACATTGGGTTCTAGCTGCCACTCATATGGCTGGAGGACACGGCTTAGCCTGTCCACCAGGGCGTTGTCCTGGACTGGCAGATACACCACCCATAGGAGCTTACCATAGTGGTTCGCATATGAGCAAAGAGTTATTGCTCCTTGGCAGAGGGTGTATGATCTCGTGCCACCCTGCTTGTTGACGTAGAACACTGCCACTTGATTGTCCATCTGGACCAGCATCAAATGGTGCTGCAGGTGGTGACAGAAGGCTTGGAGGGCCAGGAATATCGCCCGAAGCTCCAAGAGGTTGATCTGCTACAGACCATACATCTGCGACCAACTGGCCTGTGTGCAGAGGCTGTTGCAGTGGGATCTCAAGCCTACGAGGGAGGCATCCATGGTTAGGACTCTTTGGGGAGTGGGGGCCCAAAAGGGCATCCCGGCCAGAAGGTGTTGGGGGGCCTGCCACCAGGTAAGAATGTCGGCCAGTTGGCGGGTCACCACCACCCTCCGGGACGCAGATGGCCCGTCGAGTGGGTCCACTGGGAGCGGAGGCCCCACTGAACCACCCTCATGTGAAGGTGGGTGTCTGGGTTGATGGACTGTGGACATCATGTGACCCAACAAGCAGAGCAGGAGGTGGGCGGACACTGAGCTTTGGTGCTGTATGGCATCGGCTAGTGCCCTGAGACAATCGACCCTGTCCCAAGGGAGGAAGGCCTTGGCATGAACGGTGTCCAGCCTTGCCCCTATGAACTCCAGGTAGTGTCGAGAGGAATGGACCATGACCACTACACCCTTGGTACAGAGGCCAGCTCAAAGGGAAGCACACTGTACTGGTAATGGCCACCTACCATCACGAACCTGAGATATTTCCTGTGGCTGGGATGGATGAGGATGTGTGTGTACGTATCCTTTAGGTCCAAGGAACATAGCCAGTCTCCTGGCTGGAGGTATGTCAGCAGGGTTCAAAGGGAGAGATTTTGAATTTCTCCCTCACCAGGAACCTGTTTAGGTCCAGCAGGTCCAGAGGCCTCCGGTCCTCTTGGTATTAGGAAGTAGTGGAAATAGAACCCCTTGCCCTCGAGGTATGTGGGCACCAGTTCCACTGCCTTGTTTTTGAGAAGACCTGTAAGCTCTTGCAGCAGTAAGATCTGGTGGAGGGGAGTTCTGGAGGGGTTCTCCCATTAAGAACTGAGGGGGTGCCTGTGTCAGGTGGAGGAGGTAACCCTCGCTCACCACTTGCAGTGCCCAAGAGTCGGTGGTGATGGATGGCCACAGAGAACAAGACAACCCCTCCCCCTCTGTGGGCTGCTGGGCTGAGCCTCCTGGGGGAAGAGAGGCTATGCCCAAGGAATCAAAACCTCCCACTAGGCTGAGCTGGAGCCGATGCCTGGGGTTTAGGAGCCTTAGGCTTACGAGGGCCATGCCCTTGTCCCTTGGCCTGTTGTCCCTGTTGGGGAGCTGGGAAGGCTTGATACTGAAGGTAGTTTCCATACATCTTCTTCAGGAAGAAGGGCTTTTTACCCGAGGACTTCCATTGGGAAGAGTCAGCAGTCTTCTCCGAGAGCCTGGTTCTCGTCAGGAACTGACGACTCCAACTCTGCAACCTTATCCATCATGGGTTTGCCAAAGCGGACATCAACAAGTTTGTCCTTAACCCAATGCTCCAAGTCAGAGGACTGTAGCTAAGCCTGGCATTGGGCACCGATGCCTACAGCAGCTACTCCAGCCGCCGACTCTAAGCCATCATAAGCTGCCCAAGTCATGAATTTGGAGCACTCTCTGACACCCGAGGCCAAGGTCCGGAACCGCTGGAGAGATTCCTTGGAGAGACCAGCTGAGAACCCAGTGAGTTCCTTTGTCAAGTCTCTCAGGTTCATGCCCATGTACAGCTGATATGCCTGGATCCGGCCAATGAGTGTCGAGCCCTGGTAGCATCGAGGAGTGCATCTTTTGGTTCTTAAGGCGACGCATGACTGATTCCACCACCATGGAGTTGTGTGGCAGCTGTGCTTTCTGGAAGCCGGGGCTCTGGCAGACCTGGTACATTGAGTCCAACTATCTGCTTACTATAGACACATATGCAGGGGTCTCCCACATGTGGAGTAGAAGCCGTTCCAGGATCGGGGGAACAGGCACTGTGAGTGCCTCCTTTGTAGGGGCCTCGTACTGGAGGACCTTGAGTTCCTCAGTCCAAGGGTCCTCCGAGTCAGTCTTGAAGGCCACCTGACAGGGTATTTTGGATGGCTGCTCCTGCTATTTCCCCTAGGACTCACTGCAATGACTGCAGGTCCAGGACCCACTTTACCGGGTGTGTCCTCTGATGCAGTCTTTGAAGGTTTCTGGCTCTTCCTCTGGGGTCCAGTTGGAGGATTCGCAGCCTCAGGGTTCCGAAGCAGCCCAGTTTCCCCAAGGTTCCGAAGGGGGCTCTGGAGTGTGGTGTCACCAGAGACTCCAGTGCAGAGTCAGTCTTAGGGAAGAAGGACTCCCACTGCTGCTGACTGCTCTTGATGGCCTTGGAGGCATCTTTTTACAGAGACCACAGTCCAAGGGTCATGGTCTGGCCCCAGGCATCACTGAAAGTAGTCGTGTAGGTCAGTGTGCATCATGGTTTTTGCGCACCGGACACAATTTTTAAAGCCACTGGCCAAGTCCATGGTGGAGAAAACAGCCCCTGTGAGGTCAAACACCTCCGGCTCAGCCAGGGACAAAAAAAGGCATGAAGCCGGGGACTTCCGGTTTGGCAATGAGCTGATCGGATCGCTTACGGTCAGCTCCGGGTACTCTGCCCCACAAAACGGCTATCGATCTCTATAAAAGTGGGCACTAACCACAAATTTATGGGAGCAGTTTCTTAACGGCACGGAACCCGATGGCATCGAAGCCACCAAGGAAGGAGAAGCTGAGGGCTATCGAGGGTAAAATGGCGGAGGGAGCGCCAGCCAGTCCGAAATCCAGTGGTACCCCGAATCTGGTGAAAGAAGCGAGTGCTGCGGTGGTCCAGGCTCTGGATACCCGCTTTCAAGAACTGGCAGATCAGATCCAGAATATCAGCCAAAACCTCACTGAGTTTACAGGGAGGATGGACCAGGTGGAGGCCCGCGTTTCGGACATAGAAGACGCCCAGCATTCCCTGGAAACTAAAGTAGAGGCCCTAGAGACTCTAGTAAAGCAACAGGGTGACAAGCTGGATGAACTCGAAAATCGGGGGAGACGAAAGAACTTACGTTTTATCGGGATACCGGAGAGCGTGGCAGATGGCGCCCTTTTTGATTACCTGCAGTCCTGGATTGAGAAACTGCTGCAAGGTAAAAGCGTGGACCCCTTAAAGCTGGAGCGCGTGCATCGGTTGGGCCAGCGGCGAGACCAGTTGAGGCGTCCGAGAGCGGTCATAGCCCGATTTCTAGACCATCGGCAAAAAGAGGTGGTGCTGAGGACGGCTCGGGGCCGAAATATGCAGCAACAGGACTCAGCACAAATCCTTGTGTTCCAGGATTACTCAGCTTTAGTGAGCCAGCAGCGACGGGCCTTCTCAGGGGTCTGCACACAGCTGCGAAATCAAGGCATGCGATTCTCACTGCTCTATCCTGCCCGACTGCGGGTGGAGGTCCATGGACAGACACGCTACCTGACGACACCGGCAGCGGCTACATCTCTGCTAGGAACCTTGAACGCTCAGGCTGCTTCGCCCCCGTGAGACCTGTGATACCAGCGCGGATGGAGGCTTGCTGTCTTGCTAAAAGAGAGAGGCTCAAGGGCCTAGCTGGGGCCTGAACTGTAGCGGTTGCTCTCCTCATGGATTCAGTTGTTACACTGTTACATCTCCTGCCTTGTTTAGTTGTGGCCTGACACATTTGGCTACAGTGTTTAAGCTGATCCCTTATGTGAATGTTTTAATGATTATATTGTTTCACTGTTGCCATGTTTAACTTGCCCTATGGATCGTAATGTGAGGGCAGTTTCCCTGATTTTTGTGGGAAATGTCTGGAACGGGCGAATGAGTAGTTAGGTGGGGTTTGTTGGCTGATCTTGAGAGAAAGGGGTTTTTTATTTTGTCTTTTATAATAATTTCCTCTGCTTTCTATGTGGTTCTCTGCTCCCTTCCTTTTTTCTCTTCCCCCTATCAGGATATATTTAGAAGGGTTAATGGATGTGCGTGCTGGCCCTATTCCTAACTCCTAAGTCTATTCCTAATCTTAGTTAAGACCCGGATGGCGAGCTGACGGGGTGCAGGGTTGCAGATCGGATTGTTGATCTTGAGGGGAGGATTATTACACCGAATACGCCACAGAGAAAGCGTAGTTACTCACCTGTAACAGGTGTTCTCCAGGAGCAGCAGGAATCAGTCCTCACTTATGGGTGACGTCGGCGCCGACGGAGCCCTCGCGGAGCAATTTTCCCCAGCTTTCAAAGAAAGCCTTTGGGAATTGCAGCGCGCATGCGCGGTCGTCTTCCCGCCCGAGGGTGCCATCTTAGCCAGTCAGATGACATAGCTAAAAAGACAGCATAAAAATTTGCAAAAAGAACATAAGCAGACGATTGCAACTCCAAGGGGAGGAGGGAGGGTAGTGAGGACTGATTCCTGCTGCTCCTGGAGAACACCTGTTACAGGTGAGTAACTACGCTTTCTCCAGGACCAAGCAGGAAGTCAGTCCTCACTTATGGGACTCCCAAGCTCAAGGCTACCGGAGACCCTAAGCACAAAAATGAGCTCCCTCTAGCTCAGCAGCACAGAAGGATAGAATCTTCGCTGAATTATCACCCACCGGTAGCCCACATCCGGGATGGAGGGTAGGAGTTGCTCAGACCTCAAAGAGATTACGGAGGACTGCCTGTCCGAAAGCACTGTCCCTACGGGACTCCCTCTCGAGACAGTAATGGACCGCAAAAGTCTGGCTCGAAGACCAAGTAGCGGCCCGGCAGATGTCTGCCAGCGGAACAGAGCGGAGGTAAGCCACTGACGTGGCCTTTGCCCGAACGCAATGAGCCGTGACTCGACTTTCTAAAGAGAGTCCGGCTGCCCCATAAGCCCAAGAGATACAGTCCGCAACCCAGATGGACAGAGTACGCTTGGAGACCGGGAGACCCAATCTATTGGGGTCAAAAGACACAAAAAGCTGAGCAGCTTTACGGTGCTCCCGCGTACGGTCAAGGTAGAAGTTCAGAGCCCTTCTACAGTCCAGGGTATGGAGGACCGTCTCAGCTCGGCTGGAGTGTGGTCTGGGAAAGAAGGTTGGAAGTACCACCTCCTGATTGATGTGAAAAGGGGAGACCACTTTAGGCAGAAATTTCGGATGAGTCCGTAGGACCACCCTATTCTTGTAGAACCTAGTGTAAGGGGGATCAGACACGAGGGCCTGCAATTCACTTACGCGTCTAGCGGAAGTGAGGGCTATCAAGAACAGTGTTTTCCAAGACAGAAAACGGAGAGAACAGGTAGCCATAGGTTCAAAAGGCCGACAGGTGATCCGCTGCAAAACCACATTCAGGTCCCAGTCAGGCGCTGGCGGGCGCAGAGGTGGTTTAAGTAGAAGGAGACCTCGGAGAAACCTCGCTACGAGAGGGTCGTTGGAGAGAGGTCTGCCGTCCACCGGCACATGATGTGCTGAAAGAGCACTGAGGTGAACTTTGACGGAGTTGGACTTAAGTCCCAGATTAGAGAGGTGCAGCAAGTACTGCAAGATCACCGACACCGGGCAGGAGAAGGGATCCTGAGACTGTTGGGTACACCAGACTGCAAAGCGACGCCATTTAAGGGCGTAGCATTTGCGGGTAGAAGGCCGTCGCGAAGCCAAGACGACCTCCTCCACCTCCGCCGGCAGGAGAAGGGGAGCAAGGACTACCCTCTCAGCAGCCAGGCCATGAGGTTGAGAGACCTGAGGTTGGGGTGCAGGAGGGACCCCTGATCCTGAGTGAGGAGATCCGGTTGTACCCCCAGAGGGATTGGATCCTCCACCGCCAGTTGCAGCAGGAGCGGAAACCACGGCTGCCTGGGCCAGCGAGGGGCCACCAGGATCATGAAGGCTTTTTCTCGGAGAACCTTGAAAAGAGTCCGAGAGACTAGCGGGATGGGAGGGAAAGCGTACAGAAGGCTCCCCGACCATGAAATCAGAAAGGCGTCCGCCGCAACCCGAAGGGGGTGTGGCTGACGAGAGCAGAAGCGAGGAAGCTGCCGGTTGTGAGGACTGGCAAAGAGATCCACCGTGGGGAGACCCCACTTGAGGAAGAGCTTCTGAACTACCAAGGGATCCAGACGCCACTCGTGCGGCTGGAGGACCCTGCTGAGTTTGTCTGCAAGGCAATTTTCTTGGCCCGGAAGATAAACTGCCTTGAGGAGAATGCCGTGACTGACGGCCCAAGAGCAGAGCTTCTGTGCCTCCCGGCAGAGGAGGAATGAGCCCGTGCCCCCCTGCTTGTTCACGTAGAACATGGCAACTTGATTGTCCGTCTGGACAAGGACGGACTGTTGGGAAGTCAGGTGGGAGAAGGCCTTGAGAGCTAGGCGGATTGCCCTGAGCTCCAGGAAGTTGATCTGCTGAGCAGACTCCCACGTGGTCCAGAGGCCCTGAGTACGTGCCTCTTGGCAATGTGCTCCCCAGCCCAGGAGGGATGCATCGGTGGTCAGCACCCGGGTCGGCTGAGGTGACTGGAAAGGCATTCCGAATATCAGGTTCGGCTGCCGGAGCCACCACCGGAGAGACGAGACCAGCGGCTCGGAGACGCGCACTAGGTCTGCTAGGTCGCCCGTGGCTTGTCGCCACTGCTGGCGGAGACACCATTGAGCAGACCGCATATTCAGGCGGGCATTGGGGGTCACATGGACGGTGGAAGCCATACGGCCGAGCAGTCTCAGGAAGCGCCTGGCGGAGACCAGGGGCTGGCTGCGAAAGCGGTCGGCTAGGTCCATGAGCCGTTGAGCCCTGTCGAGCGGTAGGTATGCTCGCGCCTGAGGAGTGTGCAGCCTTGCGCCGATGAACTCGAGATCCTGTGAGGGGAGCAAAGTGGACTTTGCGAAGTTTATAACAAAGCCCAAGTGCTGCAGCAGAGTCACCGTGCGGCACGTGGCGTTGGTGACCTCCTGAGCGGACGCTGCTCTGATGAGCCAGTCGTCGAGGTACGGAAAGACATAGAGGCCGTGAAGCCGGAGATGGGCCGCCACGACCGCGAGACATTTTGTGAAGACTCGCGGTGCGGAGGACAGGCCAAAGGGCAGTACTCTGTACTGGTAATGATTTCCTGCCACCACAAACCTTAGGTATTGGCGGTGGCTTGGGTGGATGAGGATGTGCGTGTAGGCATCCTTTAGATCCAAGGAGCATAGCCAATCTCCCTGCTGGAGGTAGGGCAGAAGGATTCCAAGGGTAAGCATTTTGAACTTCTCCCGCACAAGGAACTTGTTGAGGTTGCGCAAGTCCAGGATGGGTCTGAGGCCCCCTGTTCTCTTTGGTATCAGAAAATACCTTGAATAAAAGCCCTGACCTCTCAGGTGGTGTGGCACCGGTTCCACCGCCTGTTCCTGCAGAAGACCTGCTAACTCCTGAAGGAGCAACTCCCTGTGCAGAGGGGGGCGCGGAGGTTCTCCCGGAAAATAGGAGGGAGGGACCTGATGGAAGTGGAGAAGATAGCCTTCTCGCACGACCTGAAGCACCCAGGCATCTGCGGTGATGCTGGACCACCTGTGGGCGAAGTGAACCAGCCGGCCTCCGGTGCTGGGAGGAACCAGCGGGGGGGGAGAGGCTATGCTTAGCGAGTCAAAAGCCCCCACCCTGCTGAGCAGGGGCTGGTGGTGCAGGCTTGGGGGCTTGCTGCCTACGGGACCCGTTACCCCGTCCCTTGGCCTGCTGGCCCTGTTGGGGAGCTGCAGGGGCCTGATAATGGGGGTATTGTTTGTAGGCAGCCGCCTTCCTCGGGTAAAAGGACTTTTTCCCCGAGCCCTTCTTTTTCTGGGAAGGGGCGGAGGTCTTCCTAGAAAGCCTGGTCCTGGTGAGAGTCTCAGTCTCAATTTGCGCAGCCTTTTCCGCCATGGGCTTGCCAAAGAGGTTTTCGCCTCGGCAGGGGACATCGACCAACTTGTCCTGCACCCAGGGCTCAAGGTCTGATGACTGAAGCCAAGCCTGTCGGCGGGCACCGATGCCGGCTGCGGCCACTCGAGCCGAGGCTTCAAAGCCATCATAGGCTGCTCGGGACATGAACTTTGAGCATTCCCGAATGCCAGTGGACAAGGCTAGGAACCTCCGCAAGGGCTCCTCGGAGAGACCAGCGGAGAATCCGGCTAGCTCTTTAGCCAGATCCCGGAGATACATGCCCATGTATAGCTGGTAAGTCTGGACACGACATGCGAGCATAGAGCCCTGGAAGCACTTCTTGCCAAGGCCATCCAGGTTACGGGCCTCCCTTCCAGGAGGCACCGAGGAGTGCATCTTCTGGCTCTTAAGACGATGCATGGCCGATTCCACTACCATGGAATGGTGTGGCAGCTGTGCCTTTTGAAAGCCAGGGCTCTTGCGGACCCGATAGATAGAATCGACCCGCTTGCTCAGGACCGGCGAGGAGGCCGGACTCTCCCACATGCGGAAGAGTAGTCGTTCCAGCATAGGAGGAACCGGCACAGTAAAGTGTTCCCTCGCGGGAGAGTCATACTGGAGGGCGTCGAGCTCTTCGGCTCGAGGCTCCTCCTCGGGATCCGCAGGGAAGGCCAAAGCCTTGGCCATATCCCTAACGAAGTCCGAGAACCGGGCATCCTCCGGGGGGGACTGCTTCCGAGGCTCGGACTCCGGTGAGTCCGATGGGACACACCGAGTCCGGAAAGAATCAGGTGACTCTTCCTCCTCAGACTCCCAGACCGACTCCGACGAGGACTCGGTGGGGTCGGCCCGGGCAGGGTGCGGCGCCAGCCGCCCCGACGCCGAGGGAGTCGGCGTCGGCGACCTCGGTCCCGAACGGGAGGCCGAGGGTGACCTCGACCGAGGATCGACTCGAGTTCTCATTGACTCGAGGATCGGCTCGGTCTCCGGGGTCGACTTGGAGGTCGACGTCCCGGCGGTCGGGGCAGCGGCACCAGCGAAGCCAGCGAGCAGTGCCCTCTGCTGGTCCATGAAGGCAGACAGTCTGCTCTCCAAGGCCATCAACCTGAGTCCGAGCTCAGGTTACCCAGCAGCCCCCGACTCGGGCCCCGACGGCGTCGGGCCCGACGTCGGCTGTCGCGGAGGCGAGTCCAGAAGGACCACAGGACTTACCCGGGCAGGCATCTCCGACTCCAGGCGAGGTCGCTTCGGGATGTGTTCCTTCTCCAAGGACCCGGGGCGGCTGTCGGGGCTATGCGACCTGGCCCTCGCGGAACCAGGAGCGTCCACCGACGCCGCCCTCGCGGGTTTTTTCCGTCCGACGATGGTCCCCGGAGGGAGAACCCCGGTCGGAGGAGCTCCGGCGACGGTCCGAGCTGGAGCCTTTCGACGCGGAGGCCTCCGACGAGGTCCGGGTACGGCTGGGGTCAGCGAAGATTCTCTCACGCTGATGCCGCCGACTTCTCAACGCCTTTGAGGACAGTTTGCTGCAGGGCCCACAGATCAGTTCCTCATGATCCGGGCCCAGGCAGCGGAGGCAAAAGTCGTGTGTCGGTTAGTGACATATTTCGGTCACACCGACCACACCGCTTAAACCCACTGGCAGCCATCGGGGGAAAAAGGGCCCCTGCGAGGTCAAAGGACCGGGCTGCCAGGGAAACCGAAAACGAAAGCTGACTAAGTCAGAAAAACCGAAAAAAGTAAGAGGACTCGTGACCGGCGTCGCGAGTCCGGGCGGGAAAAAAGATCGGCGTCGAACCGAAAGAAAAAAGGATAAAATAAAGAAGAAAATCAACTTTTTCGCGGGGACAAGACGGGGACGTCTGTAGGGCTCCGCGGAAAAAAGAAGACTGGCTAAGATGGCACCCTCGGGCGGGAAGACGACCGCACATGCGCGCTGCAATTCCCAAAGGCTTTCTTTGAAAGCTGGGGAAAATTGCTCCGCGAGGGCTCCGTCGGCGCCGACGTCACCCATAAGTGAGGACTGACTTCCTGCTTGGTCCTGGAGAACCAAGAAATCTGGCGTAGGCGACTCTGGTGGTATTGGGTCTAACACAAGTGATCTTGGAGGGATGTGAGGGGATTGACCCTGAGATTTAACAGCTTTTCACCTAGGAGTCTGTTTTCATGTAGGCGGTTGATATTAGGTAAAATAGGATGATTGGGGGGATGAATGTGGGAAGGTATGTGTGTTGGGGGGTAGGCCCTAGATGGAGAGGATGAGTGGATTTTAGGTTATGCTAATGCTACTTACTGTTGTTTTGCTCCTTTTCATGGGTGGCCTCTAGAGGCTTGCTGGCGATCCTATATGTGATATTGTGCACAGTAAGATGGCTATCCCCCAGAGTGTGACCGGAGGGGGGATATGGGTTGGTCTCATTGGGGGATAATAGGGTTGGGGCACCCAATAAAGTGGACCACTGCGGTCAAAAGAAATAGAAAATAGGCATCTTGGGTTCTAACTGGGGGATTGCCACGGAGAAGGGGTACAAGTCCCGGGTGGGGGACGAAGGGGATAAAGGACCCTGGGGGGGAAAGTAAATTGGGGCTCAATGAATAGGAAGGGGGGTGATTTGTAAGTATTGGCTAATCAGGGCAAGTGAAGTTGATTAGGGAGTGCCGTATTCCTAGGGAGGAGAGGAGGGGGGGGGAGTGGGGAGTACTGTGGGATCCATATTATAGAGGTTAGGAAGAGAGATGCATGTTATAAGAAGGTTAGGCTCACTGTTGAGCTCGGGGACGCTTGGGGCAGTCCCGATTGCTATAGGGAAGTTGTCCAACCTATGGGTGGACTTGATGGTCAAGTGGTGGGGGGGGCAAGGGGGGGATAGCTGGGAGGGGGGGGGAGGCGAGGGGAGGGGATAGCACACACTCCATTGTTTTCTTGTAAGCAGCTCTGTACTGTTCTGTTGATTGTTGGGGGGGAGTTCCAGGCTGGGGGAACTCCCTTGCTGAGACTGGGTTTCTCTGCTTGGCTGGATCTTGACACTGCCCCATGCCACTGAAGATTATTACCTGGAATGTTTGTGGATTGGGGACTCCAATTAAGCGGTATAAAATATTGCAGGCCTTGGCCAGACAACAGTGTGATGTTGCCCTTCTACAAGAAACACATCAGTCGGAGGAAGAGCATGGTAAACTTTGTAGGAGCTGGGTGGGGCAGGTGTGGGGATCCCCTGCGCGAGGGAAAAAGGGGGGAGTAGTAATTTTGTTCCATAAGCGGGTCCGCTTTGTCATGGAAAAAGTTGTTGCATCGGAGGACGGGCGCTTTCTTCTGCTAGCTGGTAGACTGGAGGGGAAGCCTGTGATTATTGGGAATCTGTATGGCCCTAATGTGATGGACCCTGGCTTTTATAATCGCCTTGCCTCTTAAATCGAACAACTTCCGGAATTCCCGGTGATTCTGGTGGGAGATTTTAACGGGGTTCTAGATGTAGACCTTGACACCTCTAGAGGGGGAGAGGCGAGGGATAGGATCCCGATGACGCGGATGCTACAGCGCTTTCGCGGCAGACTCGGCCTGGTCGATCCTTGGCGTTTATTACACCCCCTGGAAAGGGACTTTACTCATCAGTCCCGGGCGCACGGGTCCAGCGCTCGAATTGACTATCTCCTAGTGTCGGGGCCTTGTTTGCTAATACGGGGGAGGTGCAGATAGGCCCCTTGGAAATCTCAGATCATGCGATGGTCGTGATGGAGCTGCAATGGGGGGTGGCTCATACCCGGACGCGACTGTGGCGGCATCCCCTGGGGCTATGTCAGGATGTTCGATTTAAACAATTTTTGAAGCAGCGTTGGCGGGAGTTTGTGAGTGACCACCAGTGCCACAGTGGGGACCCTGAATTGGTGTGGGAGACGGCAAAAGTGGTGTTACGGGGCGACATTATTGGGTTTGCAGCTCGGAAACGTTGGCTGATAGCGGAACGAATAATTGGTTTAGAACACCTGGTTACTAGTTTGAGAAGGCTGTGTGCTCGTAGCCCGACATCTGTGAATAAGAAAAAGCTTTGGGAAGCTTAGGTGGATCTTAATGAGTTATTGCATCAGAGAGCCAAGAAGTCCTTCCTTTATTATAAATATCGGCTACATTGCTATGGGAACAAGCCGGGGAAGCTACTGGCGCGATGTTTGAAGGGTCAGCGGGGTTCCTCATTAGTGACGGCCGTCAGGGATGAACAGGGACGGCTGAAAAAAGAGTCCGTTGAAATTGTCCGGGCTTTTCGGAACTTTTTTCAGGACTTATATAAGGCACAACCCGCGCCCACAGTGGAATTCGATGAGTATTTGAAAACGTTGAATCTGCCACAGCTTACTGATGAACAGAGAGAGCTCTTAGAGCAACCTATAACCGCGCAAGAGATATCCTCCGCAATTTCCGCAGCTAGTTGTAATAAATCACCTGGACCGGATGGCTTGGGTGCCGAGTTCTATAAACTTCTTGATGAACCTGTGAGCCCCATGCTGGCGGAGGTCTTTAATGGGAGGGCGGAAAGAGGGGCCTTCCGCTGGGGAAGTAACCATGCCCATCTCACGCTGATTCCTAAGCCGGGTAAAGACCCCTTGCTGGTAGGGTCGTATCGTCCTATTTCCTTGCTTAACTTTGATATCAAATTAAATGCGAAAGTTTTGGCAATAAGGCTGGCAACAGTTATAGGACACTTAGTACATGACTCCCAGGTGGGGTTTGTTAAGGGGAAACATGCGGTTTGTAACTTGCGTAAGATTCTAGCATCTCTGGAATGGGTCCATGCTCATCGGTTGCCTTCATTGCTTATAGGTTTTGACACGGAAAAAGCTTTCGACAGGGTAGATTGGCAATATCTCCGTAATCTTCTCCCGCGTTATGGGTTGGGAGTTAATTTTTGTAGGATGGTAGAGAGTCTATACGCTCGGCCGACGGCGGGGGTGCTATGCAATGGTATACTCTCCGAGGACTTTCCTTTGGAACGGGGCACATGACAGGGGTGCCCCCTTTCTCCCCTATTGTTTGTTTTGTCACTGGACCCCCTGATTCGGACTATCGAGGCCTCCCGTGTGATACAGGGAATCCGCATGGGCTCACAGGAATTTAAACTTTCAGCCTTTGCAGATGATCTTTTGGTACACCTGCTCTCCCCAGATCAGTCGCTGCCACACTTGTTGGAGGAGTTTGCGAGATTTGGTAGCCTTGCTGGGCTGCGTATCAATAGAGACAAATCAGAAGAATTGGATGTATCAACTCAGTTGTGTGGGGGTTGGGTGAGGGTTTTCCCTCTCAAGTGGGCGGTGGATGAATTTATTTATTTGGGCATAGTGCTAACTCGCAACCCCCGGGTGCTATATATGCGTAACTTGGAGAGGTCGCTGAGGCGGCTACAGCAACAGTTGAAAACATGGGAGCTACTCCCGCTATCCCTGTCAGGGAGGGTGGCGGCGGTTGAAATGGTGATCTTACCACGGCTGTTGTACTGGTTTCAAACATTGCCGGTTTGGCTGTTGAGCCGAGATGTGCGCCGGTTTGAGGTCCTTATTCGACGGTTCTTGTGGAAAGGAGGGAAGGCACGTATCTCGTGGTCACGAATGGTGGGGTCATGGTGCGAAGGGGGGATGGGTCTCCCAGATCTTACGGGGTATGCTCTGGCCTGTCAGGCTCGTCACCTTGGCGACTGGTTGGGAGGGACAGATGTGTATACACCTCGAGCTATGGAGGAGTGTTTTGTGGCACCATTGACATTATTGGGGGTCCTGCACGGGGCACACCATGCTCTCCCTCGTCATGTTGTGCGTAGTGAGCTGATTGGCTCGGCCCAGCGAACCTGGAAACAACTTAACCTTCATTGGAATGCATCATGGAGGATCTCTAGTTGGCTTCCATTACAGGGCAATGCTAACTTTCAACCGGGCTCGGAGACGGTGGTTTTCCGGGAGTGGGGTGCTCGAGGAATCCGGAATGTCGGACATGTGGTAGAGCCCTCAGGGCAGTGCAAATCTTTTTTGGCTTTAAGTAGGGAGTATGATTTATCTACTAGGCATTGCTTCGCTTATATACAACTTGCACACTATGTGTCTTCCTTGTCCCACGAAGCGTTACATGTTGACCGCTCAGCGCAAATTTTGGAGTTTTTTGGGCTGGGGGAGGAAAAACCCCCATCGATCTCGGATTTCAAGAAACGCTTAGCTGGGCTTCGTACCGCCCCTGACTATCGAGGGGTCGAGGCAGCTTGGGAAATGGAATTGGGAGAAGCAGTACCCCCCCGGGTCGGTCATTCAGGCCTTAAAAGGGATAGTGAAACTGACACAGGAGGCACGCTGGCGGGAGACACAATTTAAATGTGTAACTAGGGTGTATTTTTCCCCACAAAGGGCGCTGCGCAGCCAGCTAGCCACTGACAGGTCTTGCCCGAAATGCTCGGAGCCTATGGCGACTTTATTACATATGTGGTGGAGTTGTAGATTATTGCGCTCCTATTGGGCTACGATATCTACTTTTCTAAATCGATTACTACATCGGCGTGTGAGATGGACTGGGGCCCTTGTGGTGCTGGACCGGCTTGGCCCCCCTTGCCCTGTGGTGGAGGGGGAACGGTTGTTGGGGCGTAAAGCCTGCTTAGTGGGGAAGGGGCCAATTCTTCGTCTTTGGAGGGACAGTAGTCCACCTTCCTTTGGTGAGTGGCGTAATTGCTTCCATCAAATGATGCTGACAGAGAGATGGGGGGCACGGGACAGTGTCAAATGCTGGACAGCCTTTATGCGTGTCTGGGAGCCTTATATACAACAGCTGAGTGCTAGGTGTCGCAATGAGATTTTGCATGTTGGTAGTTGACAGGGTGAGCTGCTGGTGGGAGATGTAGATATTGATGGTGGCTTACAGAGTTTATAGGGTAGTGTGCTATGGGTGAAGGGAGGGAAGGGGGAGGGTTGTGGGCGGTGGGGAATGGGGGATTACTTATGGGAGAAAACACTTTTCCACCTGTCATCTCTGTTTTTGTTTATCCTCTGAGAGGGGATCAGAGTCCACCTCTCTGGGGATATTTGTATATTGTATATTGTATTTGTTGGTGGTTATAAAATAAAGTATTTAAAAAAATGGCACGAAGCCGGTTGAGAAACTTGATGGAAAAAGAAAAAAAGAACGAACCCGAGTTGCGATGCCAAGGCAAGCGAGCTTGGGGGCAGGTATGCGAACAGCGAAAGGAAAAATCAAAGAAAAAAATCTAACACTTTTTCTAGGGAAAACAGACACATGTCCAGTGGGCTCCGCGGAAAAAGGAGACTGAGGCAAGATGGCACTATTGGGTGGGAAGAGGACCAAGCATGCGTGGTGCATCTCCCAAAGGCCTCTGCGCGGGTTCTGTTGGCGCTAATGTCATCCACATGTGAGGACTGATTCCTGCTTGTTCCCATGGAAAATATTTTTTCACTCAACACATAATTGAACTTGCGGAGTTTAAAAAAGGTTTGGACAATTTCCTGGAGGAAAAGTACACAAACCATTATTAAAGAGAACATGGGAAATCTACTGTTTACTCCAGGATAAGCAACATGGAGTTTTTTTAGGAACTTCACAGGTACCTATGACCTGGATTGGCAACCGTTGGAAACAGTATACTGGGCTGATGGATCTTGGTCTGACCTAGTATGGCATATCTTATGTTCAAACAAAATGCTAGGCATTATTAGGAAATGAATTCAGATTAAAAAGAGAGACTATAATATTACCTCTGTATTGCTCCATAGTGAACCCACACCTTGATAATTGTGTGCAATTCTAGTCACTGAAACTCAAAAACAGATATAGCAGAATTAGAAAAGGTACAAAAAAGGAGCAAACAAAATGATAAAGGGTTTGGAATAACTCCCTATGAAGAAAGGCTAAAAAGGTTAAGCCTCTTTGATTTGGAGAAGAGACAGTTGGGGGGAGAAATGCAAGAGGTCTATAATTGCTGACCTACTAACAGGGACCAAAAAAAAAAGTATCACAATATTTAAAGGGTAATTTTAGAAGTGACGTCCAAGCCAGAACAAATGAAAAAAGTGAAGGCATGTCCAGGTGCAGACACAATTTCACGAACGTGGAAGTGCCTGATATGGACGTCTGCAGAGGGCATCTACATAGACATCCCCAGAACCCAGCCATCCAGGATGGACAAGTAGTGGGCTAGGAACAGGGCAACCAAGGTTCAAATCCCACTGCTGCTATTGTTGACATTGTGCAGAGTACTGAGGATGATCGAGTACCTTCTTCTCTAGACCCTCTGGTTGTTTTGCAGCCATAACTAGAACTTTTCAGATTCCTGTTTGTGCCTAGAGCAGGTCTAAACAAAGATGCAATGCTGGATGTCCATGACATTTATGAAATCAGGCAGGGTCTTCTTGCTATGATCAATAAGATCAGAGAATTTTTAGAGAGAGGACAAGCTACTTTTAATACTTTCTCTGAATCTAACAGCAGCCTTTGATCTAATTGACCACTCCATGCTGAGAGAACCGGGGATAAGGAGAACATTATGAAAGTGGTTTCATTCTTTTCTACACGATTGCACCTATACAGTTTCCTTTCCGTCCTCCAAGTCTGATAAGTACACTTTAGCCTGTGGAGTTCTCTAATATGCTTTTCAACATCTATCTAAGCTCATTAACTTCACTGATTCAATCCCTGGAGGTGAGTAACTAAGCACAGATTCTCTAAGCCCAGCTTTGACTAGACTTAAGAATAGTCTTAACACGCTGGTTAGAAAATAATGATTTAAAGCTAAACCTTTCAACAACTCAATATGGATTACAAGACACTCTATTGTTATCAACTATGCTCCCTCTATTCTGGGGCAGCCATTACCTTTAGTCCAATCACTTAAGGTTGTAGGTTGTCATTTGGAAAAGCAATTATCTTTCAAAGCCCAAATATCAGCAGTTACTGTACTAGGTCGAGCTTCCAAGTTCTCAGATGGATTGGTCTATTAGACCTCACACGCCACCTAGATAAGGTCTTAGATAGTGCTGGGGAGGAGTCTGCTGTCTTGGTACATGTCGGTACCAATGACATAGGAAAATGTGGTAGGGAGGTTCTGGAAGCTAAATTTAGGCTTTTAGGTAGGAAGTTGAAATCCAGAACTTCCAGGGTAGCGTTCTCCGAAATGCTTCCCGTTCCACGCGCAGGACCCAAAAGGCAGGCAGAGCTCCGGAGTCTCAATGCGTGGATGAGACAATGGTGCAGAGATGAGGGGTTCGGATTTGTTAGGAACTGGGGAACATTCTGGGGAAAGGAGGGGCTCTTCCAAAGGGATGGGCTTCACCTTAACCGGGATGGAACCAGGCTGCTGGCATTAACCTTTAAAAAGGAGATAGAGCAGCTTTTAAACTAGATAATAGGGGAAAGCCGACAGTCGCCCAAGAGCGCATGGTTCGGAAGAATGTATCCTTGAAGGATACTACAAAAAGCAGAGAGGTTCCAAAAAAGAGTAAAGTAGCCCAAATGCCCTCGAGTATGGAGCAGACAGAACTTAAAGATCCCAAATTACCCATGTCTACCAATAGCCAAATTAATATGAATAAAATACAGTCTCTAAAATGCTTGTATGCAAATGCTAGAAGTCTACAAAACAAGATGGGAGAGTTAGAATATATAGCACTAAACGAGAGGTTAGATATGATTGGAATATCAGAGACATGGTGGAAGGAGGACAACCAGTGGGACACTGTGATACCTGGGTACAAACTATATCGTAATGATAGAGCTGACCAAATTGGTGGAGGGGTTGCGCTCTATGTTAGAGAGGGCATTGAGTCAGAAAGGATTAAAGTTTTGCAAGAAACAAAATTTGCTGTAGAATCTCTATGGATTGAAATTCCATGTAAAAAGGGGAAGGCGATGGCAGTGGGGGTGTACTATCGTCCGCCTGGCCAGAATGAACAAATGGATGATGAAATGCTCAAAGAAATCAAGGAAGCTAGCAAAGGTTACAGTGCAGTAATAATAATGGGTGATTTCAATTACCCCGGCATCGACTGGGTCAGTGTCACAACAGGACATGCTAGGGAGATAAAGTTCCTAGATGAAATAAATGACTGCTTCTTGGAGCAGCTGGTTCATGAACCAACCAGAGGGGAAGCAATATTAGACCTAGTCCTTAGTGGAACACCAGATGTAGTGCAAGAGATAAGGGTGTTGGGGCCACTTGGCAATAGTGATCATAGCATGATCACCTTTGATTTAATTAGTGGAGGAGGGATAGTAAGGAAATCCACAGTACTACCCTTTAACTTTCGAAAGGGAGACTATGATAAAATGAGGAAAACAGTTAAGAAAAAACTAAAAGGAGCAGTTGCAAAGGTTAAAGACGTACATCAAGCTTGGGTGTTGTTGAAAAATACTATCTTGGAAGCCCAGACCAGCTGTATTCCACGCTTTAAGAAAAGTGGAAGGAAGTCCAAAAAACTGCCAGCATGGTTTAAAGGTGAGGTCAGAGAGGCTGTTGTTGCCAAAAAAGCATCTTTCAGGAAATGGAAAAAAGAGCCAAACGATGAAACCTGGAAACAGCACAAGCACTGGCAAGTCAAATGCAAGGCGTTGATAAGGCAGGCAAAGAGAGAATTTGAGAAGAAGCTTGCTGCGGAAGCAAAAACGTGAAATAAAGACCTTTTCAAGTACATTCGTAGCAAAAAACCTGTGAGAGTGTCAGTTGGTCCATTAGATGATAAAGGGGTTAAAGGAGCACTAAGAGGCGACAAGGCGATAGCGGAGAGACAATGAATTCTTTGCTTCGGTCTTTACTGAGGAAGATGTAGGGATGTTACCCATGACTGAAGTGGTATTTAAAGGTGTGGAAGAATTGAAGGAAATATCGATACATCGGGAAGATGTCTTACAACTATTAGATAAACTGAAGAGTAGCAAATCACCTGGGCCGGATGGTATACATCCAAGGGTGTTGAAAGAACTGAAATTTGAGATTGCAGACCTGCTATCAGTAATCTGTGAACTATCATTAAAATCATCTCTAATACCTGAGGATTGGAGGATCGCCAATGTAACACCAATTTTTAAAAAGGGTTCGAGGAGTGATCCGGGAAACTACAGACCAGTGAGCCTGACATCAGTACCGGGAAAAATGGTAGAAACCATCATAAAGAATAAAATTACTCAGCATGTAGATAGTCACGACCTAATGGGAGACAGCCAACATGGCTTTAGACAAGGAAGATCTTGTCTTACTAATCTGTTATGTTTTTTTGAAGGAGTGAATAAACAGGTGGACAAAGGTGAGTCGGTTGATATTGTGTATCTGGACTTTCAGAAAGCCTTTGACAAAGTCCCTCATGAGAGACTTTTGGCAAAACTAAAGAGTCATGGGATAGGAGGCAGTGTACTACTGTGGATCAGGAACTGGTTAAAAGATAGAAAGCAGAGGGTATGGCTAAATGGCCAATTTTCCCAATGGAGAAAGGTGAATAGTGGTGTACCCCAGGGATCTGTGCTGGGTCCGCTGCTTTTTGACATATTCATAAATGACCTGGAAAGTGGAATAACAAGTGAGGTTATCAAATTTGCAGATGACACAAAACTATTTAAAGTTGTTAAAACCCAGGAGGATTGTGGAAAATTGCAAGAGGATCTTGATAAATTGGAAGACTGGGCATCAAAATGGCAGATGAAATTTAATGTGGAGAAGTGCAAGGTTATGCACCTAGGGAAGAACAACCCAAACTATGGTTACACGATGCAAGGTTCCACATTAGGAACCACCACCCAGGAAAAAGATTTAGGCGTCATTGTGGATACCTTGTTAAAAACCCTCGGCCCAGTGTGCAGCGGCGGCCAAGAGAGCAAATAGAATGCTAGGTATGATAAGGAAAGGAATGGAAAATAAAACAAAAGATATTATAATGCCTCTATATCGTTCCATGGTGAGACCGCACCTTGAATATTGTGTGCAATTCTGGTCGCCGTATCTTAAAAAGGATATAGCGATTTTAGAAAAGGTTCAGAGAAGAGCCACCAAAATGGTAAAGGGGATGGAAGGCTACTCCTATGAAGAAAGGCTAAAAAGGTTGGGGCTCTTTAGCCTGGAGAAGAGACGGCTGAGGGGAGATATGATAGAAGTCTATAAATTAATGAACGGAGTGGAACGGGTAAACGTAGATCGATTGTTTACCTTATCAGAATATGGAAAGACTAGGGGACATGCAATGAAGCTACAGGGTAAACTATTTAAGACTAATAAAAGAAAATATTTTTTCACTCAACGTGTAATCAAACTCTGGAATTTGTTACCGGAGGATGTAGTAAAGGCTGTTAGTGTAGCTGGGTTTAAAAAAGGTTTGGACAAGTTCCTGGAGGAAAGGTCCATAAACCATTATTAAGAAGGGACCCAGGATATCAATGCTTGAACCAGTACAAGCATTGTGGAACCTGTGTCCCTTGGGGAAACTGCTAGGTACGTATGACCTAGATTGGCCACTGTTGGAAACAGAATGCTGGGCTTGATGGACCTTGGTCTGACCCAGTATGGCATATCTTATGTTCTTATCATTCTTAGGCAAAAGCATCTTTATTTACCTTAACGCACACACTTAGAATGCATTGATTAGATTACTGTAATTCACTGTATAATGGACTTCTACACATATTTTTCAAACATCTTCGAACTAGCCAAAATATAGTAACATATTAAATGATGGTAGATAAAGACCAGCATGGTCCATCTAGTTTGCCCAGTAAGCTACATCAGGCAGCTTATCCATCTTCTTGCTATGTCGTGATCCTGTGTTTCTGTCCCATGCCTTTTTGAATATGGAGATAAAATTTGTCACTCATTTCTGTAAATTTGATAAAGTGATATCACTGTCGAAAGAGCATCATTGGTTACCAGTAGCATACTGCTTAAAATGTAAAATATTGATTCTTGCTCATAGACGGAAGAGTCTGCTTGGAAAGAAACTGCTTCTCTACTTTACCTTGCATCTTTTGAACCTCTTCTCTTCAACTTTACTCTTCTTGCCTTCCTTTTTATCTACAATTTTGTGATTTATTGTAAACCTCTTTGATATATCAAAGGAAAAGCAGTACCACAAACTTTAAATAAATGTAAACATAACACAATCCTTACAGTAAAGTGTGTGGGTGGATGTTTTGCAGCATCAGGGACATAGAACGGGTGAAAACAGAAGGAAAGATGAATTGTGCAGAGTCGAAAAGATGTGGAGGAAGACCTGTTCTAGTCTGCCACAGACCTGGGAATGAAAAGTGTCACCCTTCAGCAGGACCATCCTAAGCCAGTGCTTCCCAAACTTTTAAAGTTTAAAAATTCATGTGACCCAGATGGTAATGAAAACAAAACAGCAGACCCCCTCCCCCCCCTTGTGCTCACTCTTCTCTCGTCCTCTTCCTGTACCTTCCCTTTCCCCCAAAAGCAGCAGTAGTGGCAATTCAGCTAACTGCTGATACTATAGGAAATAACTATAACTATTCGGCAGGATTTACCCTAGACAAGAGGGGGCAGGGCCTGTGAATGTTCAATGACTCACATCCAGCCCCATGTTAAATGCATCGGATGGGAGAAAGTGTTCTAGCTTCTACAAGGAACTTAGATACAGTGAAAGATACCATTTAGGAAATTCCCCCTGCCTCTCCCTTGTTCCCTACTCTCTCCACCAACTACCCCCTCCCCTTCCAGCTACCTCCTGCAGCTACCCATCCTTCAAAACTATTTCCTGCAAGTACTCACCCTTCAACTTCTCCAATCACAAAACTACCCCCTGCAACTACCCCTTCCCTAACAAACACAACTCCCAAAACTACCCCCACGCTCCAACTATCTCTATTCCCTAGATCAAAACCCCACCACAGCCCAACTACTCAAACCCCACAATTACTCACACACCCCATCAACTATTCTACCCCCTAGGAAGTTGGGAGGGTGGCCAACTTAATGCCAGTTTTTTATAAAGGGTTTCAGGGATGATCTGGGAAACGATAGATAGGTGAGCCTGAGATTAGTGCCAGAGAAATTGGTAGAAATTATTGAAAAGAACAAAATTACTGCACATATAATGATGGCTATGATTTAATGGAGCAAGGTCAACATGGATTTAGCCAAGGGAAGCCTTACCTCAGTAATCTGCTACTTTTTTGAAGGTATGAACACACATATAGATGAAGGACAACCAGCTGATATAGTATATCTGGATATTCAGAAAACATTTAACAAAGTCCCTCAAGAGAACTCCCGAGGAAATTAAAAAGCCATAGCATAGGGTGTCAATGTCCTATTGTGTACTGGGAATTGGTTAAAAGATAGAAAACAGAGTAGGGTTGAATGGTCAATTTTCTCATCGGAGGACGGTGAATAGTGTAACACCCCAGGAATGTGTACTGGCACCACTGCCTTTTAATATATTTACAAATGATTTGGAAATGGGAATGAGTACTTCCAGTACCTCACACACTTTCTCAGACAAGAGCAAAAACACACAGAGGAGAAATTAAACCTGCTGTAAATAATGAGTGAAGACTACAGCAAGACCCTGTAATCCCCCTATAAGAATAAAGGAAATAAGAGAATGCCTCTAGACACTTAAACCAGGAAAGCATGTGGCCCTGATGGAATATTAAATGAAATACTCAAATACAGCAATTTACAAATCTAGGAAGCACTGACAAAGCTATTTAACCTGATTTTATTCTCTGGTCACTTACCTACGACACAGAGGATGCCACTAACCCAAATAATTACAGAGAGATATGTATAAACTTTTTTTTTTTAAGTGATGTCAAGTCAATGCCGACTCCTGGAAATCCAGCAGATCCTGAGTTTTCTTGGCAAGACATGACTGGAAGTAGACTGCCAGGCTTTTTCTTTAGAGGTAACAGAGGGTAAAGTAACTTGTTCAAGGTCACAAGCAGTGCCACTGGAAATCAAACCCCAGTCTTTTGGGTACTACGCTACTCCTCCACTCTATGTACTACTACTAATCATTTGTATAGCGCTACAAGGTGTACACAGAACTGTACAGATAGATGTAAGACACAGTCCCTGCTCATCAGAGCTTACAAGATGAAAAAACATCGCAAAGCCGAGGACTCAGTCAAACTATTGCAAACCAAAATGGGGGGGAAAACCTATGACACAGGTTTGATCCACCCTATATCCCAACTTGTGTTTTACATTCAAGTCGACAAGCTTTACTCATGCGCCCTCTACTTTCTGTGCTCAGGAAATCAGTTGCACATCTTAGAACCTAGTCTGTTGCTGGTGTTTTTTTGTTGGAACTCTGTTTTTAGGGATCTGTGACCAGCTAGAGTCTATGGGGCATGATTGCAAAAGTACAGTAAGTTTTTCTAAATGTTGGGGCATACCCATAACGTCCTTCTGCAGTTAGTGACATGAGAAGTGCCTCATCATGCTCGAATATCATTTGCAATTAACTAGGATGCACTTACCACCACCCACTGTGCTAACTGCAACACTGAGAACTAGCACACAATAATTTCACCCAGGCTAACCACAATGTGTAGTCAACATCCAACCTGCCCATTCCCCACCCTGTCATGCAATTAGCAGCTTGCCTGGGAATTTTATCAAACTGGCTGTTTTTAGCACCTGATAGCAGTTACCATGGCCCACCACTAAACGTTATTGTACTTTCGTAAACAAGCCCCATCTGTCTGTTACAAAAAAGATCAGAACTTATTTAACTTCAGGTATTTTTTTCTTCTTAATTTAATTTATTAGATAGAAATTGCATATAACTTTCTTTCTATATGAAGTTTACAGAATTTGTGTGTGATTTTTTTAATGTATGTTTTGCTGTAAACCACCTCAGGACTAAAACTAAATGACTCAGAAGTCAAATGACTGCTACATGCAAAGGGTGTCAAAGGGGAGTGCAACATAAAATTCACTAGCAGCAGTTTCTGTGCATCTTTTAGTGGGAGACAAAGTTTCCTCCTCGCGTCTCGCCACGTACCCTGATGTGGTGAACTCATTGTATGAAGTCTATATTAAATCTCAGCAAGGCAACCCTACAATTGAAGCATTGTAGGAAGGAAAAAAAATACATATACTCCAATGAATAGAGGGGGGAGGGGGGGCTGATCTCCACAGAGTAGCAAGTACAACCCTAAACACAAGCTTGGAGGGACGTGACTTGCACAGAGTGGAAGCTACAATCACTCTAGCCACCTTACTGGGCAGACTAGATGGACTATACTGGTCTTATCTGTCATCGTATACTATATTATTACACAGAGGATCTCTAAAGGTAAAACGGGGACTGTTGTAATTGTTATGGAAGGACAGACTAGATAGGCCATGTGGTCTTTTTCTGTCGTCATATTTCTATGTTTCTATTATATACTGGCTGCACATTGCCCACCCATAGTTTATGAATTATGTGGTAGTGGCAGATAACCATCCCCACAACTGTTAAAGGCTATGGTGAGTGTGTTAATGGATCCACTGTGGCACACGATAAACCACACACATTAATGAATAAGTTAAAAGTATTAACTACAATTAAGTGGACTTCTGCTGATGAAGTGGATATAATGTATGTTACTAACCCTATCCAAGCATTATCAGTAAATTTGAGAGACTGAGACCATACTCCACATATCCTGGCTTAGAAGCAAGGTTCAAGACTGTCATGGTATGCGCAAAACTGACCCATGTAAAGAAATTGCCCCAATACTGTAGAGCTTTTCATCCCCAGGACTAAAACTAAATAACTCAGAGGTCAAAGGGCTGCTACATGCAGAGGATCTGGTCATTCTATCCCCCACCTCAGGTGCTCTACTTGAGAACCTAAACCCACTAGAAAACTACAGCAAAGCCTGAGCTCTGCAAGTAAATCTAGGGGAAAATACCCTCTAAAGTAATCTGAAATTGTTCATAAATGAATAAATACAACACACTTAGAACATATGTACCTTGGCCTGAGATTACGCACATCTGGAAATTTTAAACTGGCTATAAAGAGACTGCAAAAAAAAGTTCTAAGAGCCCTATATGCAACAAAGAAACCTCTTGACAAAAACAACTCCTAAGTACAAGTACAATTAAAGTTATTTGATAACATCATTAAACTCATCCTATTGCATGGGAGTGAGGTCTTGGGTCTGACATAAACCAAAAACTACATAGAATGGACAAAACTCCAACAGAAATCATGCACCTCCAGTTCTGCAGACAGATACTCCATGTACAAAGAAACCTCCCCAAAGTGGTACAGAGTACATTTATTTATTTATTTCACAAGTTTTCAATACTGCCTTTTCTTGGAATCAAAGTTTACATTACAACTTCAAAAAGAACAATTACAGAGAACTCATTTAGAAAACGTGGGCAAGGGTGACATGCGGGAAATGCTCAGGAGCATAACTTATTTACAACTAATGTATTTAGGTACAGTTTTGTTTAGGTGTGAATTATGAGGGTGTGTACTTACAATATGAAAAGAATATACAAATATTGGTATCTTGGCTTCAGCAACAAAACCTCCCTCCACTATCAGGCACTCTGAAATAACACAATCATACACAACACATAGAGCAAATCTGCCCTACCAAACCAACATTAACATCCATAATCCAAAAAACAAGAACCCTGCCTACGAAGCACAGACAATCCATAGACTGCAACATGCCCTGCAACAATACACCTCCTACAGGGAGGCACAGATCCCAAAGCAGAATAAACTGGACTGGAGTTTGAATATATAGCACTAAATGAGAGGTTAGATATGATTGGTATCTCAGAGACATGGTGGAAGGATCAGTACGACACTGTGATACCTGGGTACAAACTATATCGTAATGATAGAGATGATCAAATTGGTGGAGGGGTTGCGCTCTGTGTTAAAAAGGGCATTAAGTCACAAAGGATTCAAGTTTTGCAGGAAAAAAAATTGCTGTAGAATCTCTATGGATTGAAATTCCATGTAAAAACGGGAAGTCAATGGCAGTGGGGGTGTCCAGAATGAACAAATGGATGATAAAATGCTCAAAGAAATCAGGGAAGCTAACAAAGGTTACAGCAAAGTAATAATGATGGAAAGATAGAAAGCAGAAGGTAGGGATAAATGGCCAATTTCCCCAATGAAGAAAGGTGAATAGTGGTGTACCCCAGGGATCAGTGCTGGGTCCGCTGCTTTTTGACATATTCATAAATGACCTGGAAAAGGGAATAATGAGTGAGGTTATCACATTTGCAGATGACACAAAACTATTTAAAGTTGTTAAAACCCAAGAGGATTGTGGAAAATTGCAAGAGGATCTTGATAAATTGGAAGACTGGGCATCAAAATGGCAGATGAAATTTAATGTGGACAAGTGCAAAGTTATGCACCTAGGGAAGAACAACCCAAACTATGGTTACACGATGCAAGGTTCCACATTGGGAACCACCACCCAGGAAAAAGATTTAGGCGTGATTGTGGATAACATGT
Source organism: Ichthyophis bannanicus (assembly GCA_033557465.1). NCBI lineage: Eukaryota > Metazoa > Chordata > Amphibia > Gymnophiona > Ichthyophiidae > Ichthyophis > Ichthyophis bannanicus. The sequence goes on from CM066040.1 coordinate 1,534,035, forward strand.
TAAAACCCTCAGCCCAGTGTGCAGCGGTGGCCAAGAGAGCAAATAGAATGCTAGGTATCATAAGGAAAGGAATGGAAAATAAAACAAAAGATATTATAATGCCTCTATATTGTTCCATGGTGAGACCGCACCTTAAATATTGTGTGCAATTCTGGTCGCCGTATCTTAAAAAGGATATAGTGTTATTAGAAAAGGTTCAGAGAAGAGCCACCAAAATGGGAAAGGGGATGGAAGGATACTCCTATGAAGAAAGGCTAAAAAGGTAAGGGCTCTTCAACCTGTAAAAGAGACAGCTGAGGGGAGATATTTTAGAAGTCTATAAATTAATGAACGGAGTGGAACGGGTAAACGTAGATCGATTGTTTAGGTTATCAGAATATAGAAAGACTAGGGGACATGCAATGAAGCTACAGGGTAAACCTTTAAGACTAATAAAAGAAAATATTTTTTCACTCAACGTGTAATCAAACTCTAGAATTTGTTACCGGAGGATGTAGTAAAGGCTGTTAGTGTAGCTGGTTTTAAAAAAGGGTTGGACAAGTACCTGGAGGAAAGGTCCATAAACCATTATTAAGAAGGGACCCAGGATATCAATGCTTGATCCAGTACAAGCATTGTGGAATATGTGTCTTTTGGGGAAACTGCTAGGTACGTATGACCTAGATTGGCCACTGTTGGAAACAGGATACTGGACTTGATGGACCTTGGTCTGACCCAGTATGGCATATCTTATGTTCTTATGATTTCAATTACCCCGGTATTGACTGGGTCAGTGCCACGGCAGGACATGCTAGGCAGTTAAATTTCTAGATAAAATAAATGACTGCTTCTTAGAGCAGCTAGTTCATGAACCAACTAGAGGGGGAATCCATTCTGGACCTAGTCCTTAGTGGAACACCAGATCTGGTGCAAGAGATAACGGTGTTTGGGCCACTTAGCAATAGTGATCATAGCATGATCGCATTTGATTTAATTAATGGAGGAGGGATGGTAAGGAAATTCACAGAACTACCTTTTAACTTTCGAAAGGGAGACTATGATAAAATGAGAAAAATAGTTAAGAAAAAACTTAAAGGAGCAGTTGTAAAGGTTAAAGACTTACATCAAGCTTGGGTGTTGTTTAAAAATACTATCTTGAAAGCCCAGACCAGCTGTATTCCATACTTTAAGAAAAGTGGAAGGAAGTCCAAAAAACTGCCAGGATGGTTTAAAGATGAGGTCAGAGAGGCTGTTGTTGCCAAAAAAGCATCTTTCAGGAAATGGCTAAAAGAACCAAATGACGAAAACTGGAAAATGCACAAGCACTGGCAAGTTAAATGCAAGGCAATGATAAGGCAGGCAAAGACAGAATTTGAGAAGAAGCTTGCTGTGGAAGCAAAAACATATAATAAAGACTTTTTCAAGTACATTCATAGCAAAACCCTATGATAGAGTCAGTTGGAACATTAGATGATAGAGGGGTAAAAGGGGCACTAAGAGGGGACAAGGCCAAAGGGGAGAGACTGAATGAATTCTTTGTTTCGGTCTTTACTGAGGAAGATATACTGTAGGGATGTTACCCATGACTGAAGTGGTATTTAAAGGTGATACTGCAGAAGAATTGAAAGAAATATTGATACGCCGGGAAGATGTTTTAAAACTATTTGATAAGAACATAAGAACATAAGATATTCCATACTGGGTCAGACCAATGTCCATCAAGCCCAGTATCCTGTTTGCAACAGTGGCCAATCTAGGTCATACGTACCTAGCAGTTTCCCCAAAAGACACAGGTTCTGCAATGCTTGTACTAGGTCAAGCATTGATATCCTGGGTCCCTTCTTAATAATGGGTGGCTGGTGGACGTGAGGATCGCCTGGTAACATGCCTGCCTGGTGCGAAGGTAGCGGTCTTCACGCGCCACCTAGATAAGGTCTTAGATAGTGCTGGGGAGGAGTCTGCTGTCTTGGTACATGTCGGTACCAATGACATAGGAAAATGTGGTAGGGAGGTTCTGGAAGCTAAATTTAGGCTTTTAGGTAGGAAGCTGAAATCCAGAACTTCCAGGGTAGCGTTCTCCGAAATGCTTCCCGTTCCACGCGCAGGACCCAAAAGGCAGGCAGAGCTCCGGAGTCTCAATGCGTGGATGAGACAATGGTGCAGAGATGAGGGTTTTGGATTTGTTAGGAACTGGGGAACATTCTGGGGAAAGGAGGGGCTCTTCCGAAGGGATGGGCTTCACCTTAACCAGGATGGAACCAGGCTGCTGGCATTAACCTTTAAAAAGGAGACAGAGCAGCTTTTAAACTAGATAATAGGGGAAAGTCAACAGTCGCCCAAGAGCGGATGGTTCGGAAGAATGTATCTTTGAAGGATACTACCAAAAGCAGAGAGGTTCCACAAAAGAGTAAAGTAGCCCAAATGCCCTCAAGTATGGGGAAGACAGAGCTTAAAGATCCTAAATTACCCATGTCTAACAATAGCCAAATTAATATGAATAAAATACATTCTCTAAAATGCTTGTATGCAAATGCTATAAGTCTAAAAAATAAGATGGGAGAGTTAGAATATACAGCACTAAATGAAAAGTTAGATATGATTGGAATATCAGAGACATGGTGGAAGGAGGACAACCAGTGGGACACTGTGATACCTGGGTACAAACTATATCGTAATGACAGAGCTGATCAAATTGGTGGAAGGGTAGCTCTCTATGTTAGAGAGGGCATTGAGTCAGAAAGGATTAAAGTTTTGCAGGAAACAAAATCTGCTGTAGAATCTATATGGATTGAAATTCCATGTAAAAGGGGGAAGGCAATGGCAGTGGGGGTGTACTATCGAGCGCCTGGCCAGAATGACCAAATGGATGATGAAATGCTCAAAGAAATCAAGGAAGCTAACAAAAGTTACAGCACAGTAATAATAATGGGTGATTTCAACTACCCCGGTATCGACTGAGTCAGTGTCACGGCAGGACATGCTAGGGAGATAAAGTTCCTAGATGAAATAAAAGACTGCTTCTTGGAGCAGCTGGTTCATGAACCGACCAGAGGGAAAGCCACATTAGACTTAATCCTTAGTGGAACACCAGATCTAGTGCAAGAGATAAGGTAGTTGGGGCCACTTGGCAATAGGGATCATAGCATGATCGCCTTTGGTTTAATTAGTGGAGGAGGGATAGTAAGGAAATCCACAGTACTACCTTTTAACTTTCGAAAGGGAGACTATGATAAAATGAGGAAAACAGTTAAGAAAAAACTAAAAGGAGCAGTTGCAAAGGTTAAAGACATACATCAGGCTTGGCTGTTGTTGAAAAATACTATCTTGGAAGCCCAGACCAGGTGCATTCCATGCTTTAAGAAAAGTGGAAGGAAGTCCAAAAAACTGCCAGCATGGTTTAAAGGTGAGGTCAGAGAGGCTGTTGTTGCCAAAAAAGCATCTTTCAGGAAATGGAAAAAAGAGCCAAACTACGAAACCTGGAAACAGCACAAGCACTGGCAAGTCAAATGCAAGGCATTGATAAGGCAGGCAAAGGGAGAATCTGAGAAGAAGCTTGCTGCGGAAGCAAAAACGCGAAGTAAAGACCTTTTCAAGTACATTCGTAGCAAAAAACCTGTAAGAGAGTCAGTTGATCCATTAGATGATAAAAGGGATAAAGGAGCACTAAGAGGCGGCAAGGCGATAGCGGAGAGACTGAATGAATTCTTTGCTTCAGTCTTTACTGAGGCAGATGTAGGGATGTTACCCATGACTGAAGTGGTATTTAAAGGTGCGGAAAAATTGAAGGAAATATCGATACATCAGGAAGATGTATTACAACTATTAGATAAACTGAAGAGTAGCAAATCACCTGGGCCGGATGGTATACATTCAAGGGTTTTGAAAGAACTGAAATACGAGATTGCAGACCTGCTATTAGTAATCTGTGAACTATCATTAAAATCATCTCTAATACCTGAAGATTGGAGGATCGCCAATGTAACACCAATTTTTAAAAAAGGTTCCAGGGGTGATCCGGGAAACTACAGACCGGTGAGCCTGACATCAGTACCGGGAAAAATGGTAGAAACCATCATAAAGAATAAAATTACTCAGCATGTAGATAGTCATGACCTAATGGGAGACAGTCAACATGGCTTTAGACAAGGAAGATCTTGTCTTACTAATCTGTTATGTTTTTTTGAAGGAGTGAATAATCAGGTGGACAAAGGTGAGTCGGTTGATATTGTATATCTGGACTTTCAGAAAGCCTTTGAAAAGGTCCCTCATGAGAGACGTTTGGCAAAACTAAAGAGTGATGGGATAGGAGGCAATGTACTATTGTGGATCAGAAACTGGTTAAAAGATAGAAAGCAGGGGGTAGGGCTAAATGGCCAATTTTCCCAATGGAGAAAGGTGAATAGTGGTGTACCCCAGGGATCTGTGCTGGGTCCGCTGTTTTGTTTTTTTTTTCAAAATTTATTTCAAAATGAAACAAAATTACAAAGAAAACATTACATAAACTGTAATATCCAGTCCACATCAAGGAGCAGCTTTACACATTTGCAGTCAAAATTTAAAAGGAAACCTGAGAAAACCAATAAGCTCAATATACTAAATTAAGTGATACACTATATTCCCCCTATAATTACACCAGGTTATACCAGTTCCCTCTCACTCAACAAGCTAACTAATTGATCAGGTTCAGAAAATATATATCGCTTACCTTGAAAGGTAATCTGATATTTACAGGGAAATTTAAGATAAAATAAACCCCCCAAAGCAATGACCTGGAAAGTGGAATAACGAGTGAGGTTATCAAATTTGCAGATGACACAAAACTATTTAAAGTTGTTAAAACCCAGGAGGATTGTGGAAAATTGCAAGAGGATCTTGATAAATTGGAAGACTGGGCATCAAAATGGCAGATGAAATTTAATGTGGACAAGTGCAAGGTTATGCACCTAGGGAAGAACAACTCAAACTATGGTTATACGATGCAAGGTTCCACATTAGGAACCACCACCCAGGAAAAAGATTTAGGCGTCATTGTGGATACCATGTTAAAACCCTCGGCCCAGTGTGCAGCGGCGGCCAAGAGAGCAATGAGAATGCTAGATATGATAAGGAAAGGAATGGAAAATAAAACAAAAGATATTATAATGCCTCTATATCGTTCCATGGTGAGACTGCACCTTGAATATTGTGTGCAATTCTAGTCGTCGTATCTTAAAAAGGATACAGCGATTTTAGAAAAGGTTCAGAGAAGAGCCACCAAAATGGTAAAGGGGATGGAAGGATACTCCTATGAAGAAAGGCTAAAAAGGTTAGGGCTCTTTAACCTGGAAAAGAGACGGCTGAGGGGAGATATGATAGAAGTCTATAAATTAATGAATGGAGTGGAATGGGTAAACGTAGATCGATTGTTTACGTTATCACAATATAGAAAGACTAGGGGACATGCAATGAAGCTACAGGGTAAACTATTTAAGACTAATAAAAGAAAATATTTTTCCACTCAACGTGTAATCAAACTCTGGAATTTGTTACCAGAGGATGTAGTAAAGGCTGTTAATGTAGCTGGGTTTAAAAAAGGTTTGGACAAGTTCCTGGAGGAAAGGTCCATAAACCATTATTAAGAAGGGACCCAGGATATCAATGCTTGAAACAATACAAGCATTGTGGAACCTGTGTCCCTTGGGGAAACTGCTAGGTACATATGACCTAGATTGGCCACTGTTGGAAACAGAATACTGGGCTTGATGGACCTTGGTTTGACCCAGTATGGCATATCTTTTGTTTTTATATGTTCTTATGGAGTGGAGGAGTGGCCGGAAGGTCGGGGGTTCAAATCCCACTAGAGGACAGCATCCTTGGGCTGGAAGGACTGGGGTTTCTAGTCCCACAGGTGCTCCTTGTGGTCTTGGGCAAGCCACTTAACCCTCCATAGGCCATGTTCCCTGTAAAATAGTTATCTCCAAGTTATAATGCCCTGTTCAATGTAATTTCAGTTTGTTCAATGTAAACCGCACTGATGCAGAATAGTGTGGTATATAAGAGAATATAAATAAATATGCAAAAATATTTCTTTATAGAAGGAGTGGTAGATGCATGGAGGGAGTAGAGATGAGGATAGTATCTGAATTCAAGAAAGCATGGGACAAATGCATAAGATCTCTAAAGGAAAAAAACGACAACTACTACTACTACTACAACTGAGCATTTGTATAGCGCTACAAGTCGTAGACCCCACACGTGAAGGGGCCATACTGGACTTGGTGCTTACCAATGGTGAAAGTGTTTCTGATGTTGTAGTGGGAGATCATTTTGCATCCAGTGATCACCAGATGGTGTGGTTCAGTATTAGGACTAGGGCTGTTAGAATCCATTCCAAGGTGAAGATCTTAGACTTTAGGAAGACTAACTTTGCGATGATGGGCCAATGCCTCAGGGAGTCGTTAGTGGGATGGGAACAGCTGGGGGATGTAGAACTACAGTGGGCAAAACTGAAAGGGGGTATTTTAAAGGCAACCAACCTTTTTGTTCAAATGGTAAATAAAGGCAAAAGGAACAGGAGACCGCTATGGTTTTCGAAGGAAGTAGCTGAAAAAGTGAAGAAAAAGAGGGAGGCCTTCATGAAATACAAGAGATCACAGAGAGAGGAAGACAGGCATCTGTATTTGGAAAAACTTAGAGAAGCTAGCAAAGTAGTCAAGAAGGCAAAGATTCAAAAGGAGGAGGAAATAGCCAATGCAATAAAATGGGGGGATAAGACATTTTTCAGATATATTAGTGAGAAGAGGAAGGGCAAAAGTGGTATTGTCAGACTCAAGGGTACAGGGGGGAATATGTAGAAGCTGATAAGGATAAAGCGGAATTACTTAACAATATTTTTGTTCTGTGTTCACAGATGAAAAACCAGGAGCAGGACCTCAGAAAACACCCACAAATAAGAACAGAAGCGAGGGACATCTTGAACAATTTTCAGAAGACTGTGTTCGTGAGAAACTAGCTCAACTCAAAGTAGACAAAGCGATGGGACCGGATGGGATACACCCTAGAATACTGAGGGAACTTGGGGACATTCTAGCAACTCCACTGACTGACCTTTTCAATGCCTCGTTGGAGTCGGGAGTGGTGCCAAAGGACTGGAGAGAGGCTCATGTGGTGCCTTTTACACAAAAGCGGAAGTAAGGATGTGGTTGAAAACTACAGGCCGGTTAGTTTAACTTCAGTGGTGAGTAAATTAATGGAAACGCTGTTAAAAGAGAAAATAGTGAGGTTTCTGGAGTCCAGCGGATTACAGGATCCGAGGCAGCATGGATTCACCAGAGGCAGGTCTTGTCAGACAAATCTGATTGATTTCTTTGACTGGGTGACCAGGGAGTTGGACCGAGGGAGAGCTCTAGATGTGGTGTATTTAGATTTCAGTAAAGCCTTTGACACTGTTCCTCACAGGCGACTTATAAACAAACTGAGCACCCTAGGGATGGACCCTAAAGTTACTGCTTGGGTTAGAAATTGGATGGGTGGGAGGCGACAAAGAGTACAAGTAAATGGAGCTCACTCTGAGGAGAAGGATGTTACCAGTGGTGTGCCCCAGGGATCTGTCCTTGGTCCGATTCTTTTTAACATCTTTGTTAGTGATATAGCGGAAGGGCTGTCGGGTAAGGTTTGCCTCTTTGCAGATGATACCAAAATCTGCAATAAAGTAGACACCCAGGAAGGTATAAATAACATGAGGAGGGATCTAACTAAGCTTGAAGAATGGTCTAGAATTTGGCAGCTGGGATTTAATGTTAAAAAATGTAAGGTCATGCATTTGGGCTGCAGCAATCCAAGGGAGCAATACAGCATAGGAGGTGAAGTACTTTTGTCCACTAAAGAAGAGCGGGACCTAGGCGTAGTTGTGTCCGATGATCTTAAAGTAGCTAAACAGGTAGAAAAGGCGACGGCAAAAGCTAGAAGGATGCTTGGGTGCATACGGAGAGGAATGGCTAGCAGAAAAAAGGAGGTGATAATGCCTCTGTATAAGTCTTTGGTGCGACCTCATTTGGAGTATGGTGTGCAATTCTGGAGACCGCACCTTCAAAAGGATGTGAACAGGATGGAGTCGGTACAGAGGGGTGCTACTAAGATGATTAATGGTCTTCATTATAAAGCATATGAGGACAGACTTAAGGATCTTAATATGTACACCTTAGAGGAAAGGCGGGATAGAGGTGATATGATTGAGATGTTTAAATACCTCCGTGGCATAAAAGTTCAGGGAGAGAGCCTCTTTCAATTGAAAGCAAGTTCTGCGATGAGGGGACATGGGATGAGGGTGAAGGGAGATAGATTCAGGAGTGATATGCGGAAATATTTCTTTACGGAAAGAGTAGTGGATCCGTGGAATAGTCTCCCAGTGGAGGTGGTAGAGATGAGGACAGTAACTGAATTCAAAAAAGCATGGGACCAACACAGAGGATCTCTAAAGGTAAAAAGTGGACTGTTGTAGTTGTTGTTATGGAAGGACAGACTAGATGGGCCTTGTGGTCTTTTTCTGTCATCATGTTTCTATGTTTCTATGTCGTACGCAGCGCTACACAGACATGTAAGAGACAGTCCCTGCTCATCAGAGCTTACAATCTAGTCAAGACAGACAACACAGAAGGTGTAGGCAGGGATAAAACAAGGGGGAAAGGAGATCAGGTGAGTCAAGATCCAAAAGCAGCAGCGAAGAGGTGAGTTTTCAGCCTGGATTTGAAGAGGGTCAGAGAAGGTGCCTGGCGTACAGACACAGGTAGTTTGCTCCAGGCTTAAGGTGCAGCAAGGTGAAAGGAGCAAAGTCTGGAGTTAGCAATAGAAGAGACGGGCACAGATAGAAGCAGTCCTCCAAGTCTGCCGCTCTAGCCTATAGTAGTTGATATGGAAGGGCAGACTAGATAGAAACATGATGGCAGAAAAAGACCACGTGGCCTACGTTTCTAGCTTACTTTAGTTTAGGTTACAATAAATTTTATCTTAATATGAATTTTGGAACTCCAACTTTAAGAAAATAAAAAGACAAGACAGGGAAGGACAGAATACCATGCAAATACTTTCACACTCCCCATTGCCCCACCTTCAAAAATTACCCCAAATCCTAAAACAAACAGTTGGTGAGGGGTCTTATGTATGCAATGGGTGCAAGGAGCTCTTTGCCCTCAGGGAACAAGTCTGATCTCTGGAGACTAGAGCGGCAGACTTGGAGGACATAAGGAAGACAGAAAGGCACAGACAAGGCCTACAGTACCACCTCCAGTCTGGCAGCCTCTCAGTTGCCATGGAAGAGAGAGGTCACGTGAAAGGAGAGCATCACCTTGGTGTGGCATGAAATGATCCTGTAGCTAGGACCTGTCTTCCAGGTTATGTAAAACCCTCTCGCACCAAGGTGATTTCTCCAGGACCATGTGCCCATGAGGGAAGGGTTAAGATGGCTGATATAGTTGGCGATTTGATCATGCCGCTGTATAAGTCTCTGGTGTGACCTCATTTGGCGTATTGTGTGCAATTCTGGAGACTGCACCTTCAAAAGGAAATAAGCAGGTTGGAGTCGGTGCAGAGGGTGGCTACTAAAATGGTTAGTGGTCTTCGCTATGAAGCATATGAGGACAGACTTAAAGATCTTAATATGTATACTTTAGAGGAAAAGTGGGATAGGGGAGATATGATAGAGACATTTAAATACGTGTGTGGCATAAATGCACAGGAGAGTCTCTTTCAATTGAAGGCAAGCTGTGCTACGAGGGGACATAGGATGAGACTGCAAGGAGCAATATGCGGAAATATTTCTTTATGGAAAGAGTAGTAGATGCGTGGAATAATCTCCTAGTAGAGGTGGTAGAGTTTGAGGACAGTATCTGAATTCAAAAAAACATGGGAAAAACACAGAGGATTTCTAAACAAAAAAAGGGAACTATTGTAGTTGATATGGAAGGGCAGACTAGATAAGGCCATGTGATCATTTTCTGCCATCATTTTTCTATGAAATGGAAAAAGGGAGACAATTTACAAAAACAGGAAACAACATAAGCATAAGCAAAATAAGCATAAGCAAGTTAGATGCAAGGCATTGATAAGCCAGGCAAAGATAGAATTTGAGAAAAGCTTGCCATGGAAGCAAAAACACATAGGAGGTCATTCTGAAAAACGAATAAGCCCTGTGTACCTGCGGGATTGATATTTTGCAGTCAAAAACGTCTAGACCTGTATTCTGAAATCAGGTGGCCCTGCACGTACATGGCACTAAAACGGGCATCCCAGAATGTGGGCATGAGGGGGTGGAACAGGGGCCAGGTCAGGCGCGGAGAGGTTCACTGCATATTCAGGAAAGGCCTGTCCCCGGCATTTCACCCATGTGTACACGTTACACCTGCTGAAATGTGGAATAAGTGCTGGACTTAGAAAGATTCCTGCTCCGAACTCTAATCCATCCCATAGAGATGAACGGCTATGTTGTATTGATCTGGTGCATCTGCTGTCTGGGGGAGCAGAAGATGCAGTGGTAATGAATAGAATGCACTGGTGAGGGCCGTCTGTAAGGTAATGTAGCAGTAAGAAGCACCCTGACAGAAATGTTCAACACTGCAATAGTCATTATTCTGCAATGTGCTGTATGTGCCAAAGGGCGTATGCAAGGCCTCCCCAACAAAGTCCTTAGACAAAGGGGAACATAGCTGTAGGGATGGTATGTGTTTGGATGGGACATGCAGGAAATGTGTAGTCCTGAGACACCATGCAAATATGCAGTAGCAGCAGTTGTGTATAGGTGCAGGGCATGGTCGTGGCAGAGGTATTTTATCTGTGATTGCAAAAAAGAGAGTGTGTGTGTGTGTGCGCGCGCGTGTATTGGATTGTATGAGGGCTGCAGGAGAGGCCCTGGTGTGCTGCTCTGCAAATCTGGGGGGACATGTATGCCTGGACAGTACCTGGACCGTAGGACTGACTGCAGAATCGCCAAGTGCCAGTGTAAATGGGCAGTATATCCTGACATGTTGCTCAGCTTCCACAGCCTGCACACAGCTAAGCTTTCAGCATTGTATCTTTTGCCTGTCTTGTTGGTTGTTGTTGCTGCTGATGATAAAAAATTTAACTGTTGGTTTTACATTCACTTTTGGGAATATTCTGACTGCCTACATTCCTTGTATAGCCCTTAAATCAGATATCTAAGTGTGTCCTCAGTTCATGCAAGGCCTACTGGCCAAGGATACTTAGGTTCCCACCCACCCTACCCCTCACCCCACCCACCCCAGGGCTGCATTGCCTATATAGCGGTCACATACATTGACATCCTCTTAATTTGGTGTTACATCCACCTTCTCTTCTTCTCCTTCTAGGACGAAGCATGTCTTGTATTCAGTGCAATAATTGTGGTGCCTTCATTCTGAGAAGAATCATCTGGAACCTAAGAGCTTGCCCTATATGCCTCAAGTTAGCAGCCATGTATAAAGAATTGACTCTATTAAGGGGAGAAGTAGCCGCAATGAAACACACCTCTTCTAGAATACAAACCAAACAAAATCCACCACCGCTCCCACAAAGAATCAAACATCCCAGGACCAAATGGTAGATTGTGACCTGTAACGTAGAAACACCCTGTACATCATGAGATATCACTGCATAATGCCTTCTCTGCTTTGGTTAATGAGGATGCCCATTCCACGGAAACTGAAGGGCCCTTAAATGAGACCGTCAATGCCCAATCTCCTGATAAAGCACCAAATATGAAGAAAAACTCAAGGAACAGAAAGCTACTACTACTTGGTGATTCCATCATCAGAAGCACCAACTTGGGAACACAGTTCAAAGGAGAGAAGTTAGTCAAATGCCTCCTAGGCTCTTCAGCTAGCAGGAATGCAAACCAAATTGTTGATGTACTTAGCGCTGAAAGTGAGCACTCCAAAATTGATGTTGTCATCCACTTGGGTAAAAATGACCTGGCTAGAAACAGTGCCACTACAGTTCAAAGGGACTTCCAAACTCTGGGAGAGAAACTGAAGCCCATTGTTAACACTGTAGCATTCTCAGAAGTTCTACCTGTTTTTGGTAAGGGGCAGAAAGGCTACATCGATAAACAGCTTTAACACCTGGCTCCAGACCTGGTTCAAAGAAGGATTTGGATTTTTAGGCGACTGGCGAAACAGATGGACCAACAAGAGACTATACTGTGCTGATGGACTACATCTCTCTGTCGTAGGGAAAAGAATCCTAAGTGAAAAATTCAGGCAGTATGTGGACATACATTTAAACTAGAAAAAGGGGGTGACAAATGGGGAAGGTCAAGTTCAGGACGTCACTCCCTGCAAAAGCAGAACATCAGAAACAACCACACTTTTAAACCACACATCAAAAACAAGTGGGAAGAAGTAGGCAGAACAAAATCAATGCAAAATACATGCACACCAGTTAAATTCTGGAAAGCAATGAGCACAAATGCTCGAAGCTTAGCCAACAAAATTCTGGACCTGGAAGCCCTAATGGTGGAAATGGACTTGGACATTGTGGCCATTACAGAAACATGGTTTAATGAATCGCATGATTGGGATATAGCCATAACTGGCTATAATCTATTCAGAAGAGACAGAGAAAATGGAAAAGGAGGAGTAGCCGCCTTGTATGTCAAAAGCAATATTAAAGCTACTGAAACGCAGGGGGCATGGGGAAAAGAAGAAGCACTCAGGATTGTGCTGGAAAGAGGAGATGGCACTGTCATCCATACTGCTGTAAGTCTACAGACCTCCGACTCAAATTGAAGAGATAGATAATGAACTGGATTATAGATTTTATTTATTTATTTATTTATTTATTACAAATTCTTATATACCGCGCTATTTGGCATCAGCGCGGTTTACATTATAACACAACAACCATAACAACATGCTGTTTGGTTTTACATCGAACAGGGGTCCAAACTTGGATAACAGGGGTAACTATATACATGAGATTTTTACATAGTAAAGAGTAGCTTGGATAACAGGGTTGATTATATGCATGAGATATTTACATGGCAATGAGTGGGTGAAATAACATAATGAACGTGAGGGTTGTTTCTTAGAGTGGGTCATCTCTTCAGAGGGGTGTCATTGGAGTTTGGGTAGCATTGGAGGAATAAATGGTATTTGAGTGCCTTTCTGAACTGTGATGGGTCGGCAATCGCCCTAATGTCAGGGGGTAGGGCATTCCAGCATTTAGGTACATAGTAGCAGAACGCCCTGTTTGTGGTTGATATGTTGCACTTTGATGATTCCTTTGGTTTTACTAGTAGGTTTATGGCTATTGCTCTTCTGGATCTGTTGGGGGACACCATGTGAATAAGATCTGTGAGTGAAGGGGATGAAATACCTTTGATTGTTTTGAACGCTAGGAGAAGGGTTTTAAAGATATTGCCAAGATAACCACAAAGGGGGAAGTGATCATATTGGATGACTTTAATCTACCTGATGTGGATTGGATTACTCCTTCTGCAAATCTGGAAAGAAGCAAAAAAATTGTGGATGCTTTCCAAGATGCGTTACTTAGACAAATGGTGATGGAACCAACCAGGGAAAGCTCAACGCTGGGTTTAGTGTTCACCAACGGTGATAGCGTGTCGAATGTCTGGGTGGGTACCCCCTGTGAGCAGTAGCGATCATCACACGGTGTGGTTTGAGATTAAAGCCAAGGCGCAGTCCAATGTTAGCAAGCTCAAAGTCCTAAACTTCAAAAACACTGACTTCAGTAAAATGGCCAAGTACCTGAAGGAGGAGTTGGCAGGGTAGGAGGGGATAAGGGAAGTGGAATTGCAATGGGCTAAACTAAAGGTGGCAATAAAAGGGGCAACAGATAAATATGTAAGGAAAGTAAGGAGACCATTTGCTGAAAATACCCTAGTCATTCCCAGTGAATCCACAAATTGGTCCCAATCAACAAAGCATTTAAATCTTATGCGCCCAGATGCTGGAATAAACTTCCTCCAGATATCAAAGCAACACGAGACATGAAGCAGTTCAGGAAGGCTATCAAGCATTATCTATTCACTGAGTACTTCCAGCCACCGTAATCCTAATATAAGATGTCATAAGACAAATTCATATGCATAACTACTCCATAAGACATACCTTCTAGAACTAAAAATTTTTTTGTAATTCCACTTCTCACTAAAATCTCTCTGCTAGTTGAATTTATGTAAATAGTTCAATCGTTATTGTAACTCATACGTGTTTTCAAATGTACTGAGAATGTTTTGTTCCATGTAAACCGCGCTGATGCTAAAGAGCGCGGTGTATAAGAAACTTTAAATAAATAAATAAAAACAAGAGGAGAAGAAACCCATTTGGTTCTCCAAAGAGTTGGTTGCTCAAATAAAGGCAAAAAAACACAGCTTTTGCAAAATTCAAAAGCTTACAAACAGAGGAACACAGAAATGAATACAGGATCAAACTCAAAGAGACAAAAAAAGAAATAAGGAAAGCAAAATCAAAGGCAGAGGAAAAGATGGCTAAATACGTGAAGTGTGGTGACAAATCTTTCTTCAGGTATAATCGGGAAGATCAGAGGTGGAATTGCAGGACTCAAAAGTGCTGGGAACGGACTCGTGGAAAGTGACATTGAAAAAGTCAAATTGCTAAACAAATACTTCTGCTCTGTTTTTGCTAAAGAAAATCCTGGAGAAGGACCCACCTGTGACTCCCAAATATAAAAATGGGAATGAAGTAGATACCACACCATTCACAGAAGATGATGTGTTAGAACAACTTGCAAAACTGAAAGTGGACAAGGCCATGGGACCGGATGGGATACATCCCAGGATACTGAAAGAGCCCAGAGAGGTTCTTGCAGGGCCGTTAAAGGATGTTTTAAACAGATCCTTGGAAACAGGGGAAGTTCCTCAGGACTGGAGAATGGCTGATGTGGTACCCCTTCACAAAAGTGGGGACAGAGAAGAAGTGACAAACTACAGGCCCGTGAGCCTTACCTTGGTGGTGGGAAAAGTAATGGAGGTGCTCCTGAAAGAGCGAATAGTGAGCTTTCTCAAAACCAACAGGTTGTAAGATCCGAGGTAACATGGTGTTACTGAAGGACGATCTTGCCAAACAAATCTGATTGAGTTCTTTGACTGGGTGACCAGAGAACTAGATCGGGGCATGCGATGGATGTCATCTACCTGAATTTCAGCAAAGCCTTTGATACTGCTCCTCATAGGAGGCTTATCAATAAACTCAGTAGTTTGGGGATGGGTCCCAAGGTGGTAAGCTGGATCAGAAATTGGTTGACAGACAGATGACAGAAAGTGATGGTAAATGGAGCTCACTCGGATGAAAGGAAGGTGATTAGCGGGGTGCCCCAGGGTTCGGTCCTGGGCCCGGCACTGTTCAATGTATTTGTGAGTGATATTGCTGAAGAACTGAATGGAAAGTCTGTCTTTTTGCAGATGACACAAAAATTTGCAACAGATTGGACTCCCCCGAGGGAGTGGTTAACATAAGGAAAGATCTACAAAAGTTGGAAGAATGGTCTAATGCTTGGCAATTACAATATAATGCGAAGAATTGCAGTGTCATGCACTTGGGTAGCATAAATCCAAAAGAAATGCATGCGATAGCGGGCGAGAGGTTGGTGTACACGGATCATGAAAAAGACCTTGGTGTGATTATTTCTGAAGATCTCAAGGTGGCAAAACAGTGCGACAAGGCAGTGGCAAAAGCCAGGAGGATGTTGGGCTGCATACAAAGAGGAATTACCAGCAGAAAGGAAGAGGTACTTATGCCACTGTACAAGTCACTGTGAGGCCTCTGTGTTCAGTTTTGGAGACCATATCTTGCAAAGGATGTAAAAAGACTGGAAACTGTTCAGAGGAAGGCGACCAAAATGATTTGGAGCCTGCGTTAGAAGCCTTATGAGACTTGACCTAAATATGTACAGTTTGGAGGAGAACAGGGATAGGGGAGATATGATTCAGACTTTTAAATATTTAAAGAGAAATAATGAACAAACAAACCTCTTCCAAAGATGGGGAAGCTGTAAAACTAGAGGGCATAACATGAAGGTGCAAGGTGGTAAATTGAAAGGCAATGTCAGGAAATACTTTTTCACTGAAAGGGTGGTGGATGCTTGGAATGCCCTCCCGATGGAAGTGGTGGGGGCAAACACAGTGAAAGAATTCAAAATAGCATAGGACAGGCACAGTGGATCCCTTTACAGCAACAGGATAAAATCAAAATAAACTGAACCATCTAATTTCTCAACAAATAGGGGTGTCCTACATGAAGCAGTGGGTTCACCCCTAAACAAAGACATGGGGAGGGGCGGCCAGCACAGAGCGGCAGGTGCACCTACTCTTGCCATCTTACTGGGCAGACTAGATGGACAATACTGGTTCTTATCTGTCATCATTTACTATGTTACTATGTTCCCTGCTATGGTGGAGGATCCTCAGAGTGGAGGCATGCTGCAGTGCACACAGCACGAATACATATCCAAATGCACCATCAGAGGTCTCTAACATTGTGCACATCTGGAAGGAAAGTTGATGGTGCATATGGACCTGTATTTCTCATGCTTTCACTGCTGCATGTTCCCATCTTCATAGGTCCCTGTTATTGACAGGGGTATGAACTGACAAGTAGTTGTAGGGACCCATTTTGTTCTTTTCTGGCCCATACTTGCCATTGAAAATACTTTTGGCAGCAATATCCACAGCAGGAATATCTAAGGTGTTCTGCAAATGCCATATATGTTTTGTAGTCAGGACAAACATCTTACTACTATTACTGCTACTTGCTGCTACAGTGACTAGGTACACTTGGATAACCTTTTACTGTTCTGAGCAACCAACAGATAAGTGTACATAGTTTCCTTTGTATGTTCTTGTTTGCAGTGTTAGAATTAGCTTAGGAGATGTACGTTTTACCAGCGGAGGCGTGGTCGCATGGGCTGCATTGGAAACGTATAATATTTCAGACCCTCTTTAACCAACCAAGGGTCCCAAACTATGAGGTCTTCCACTCACCCAAAACAAACAAAAGTGTAGGAGGAGTACTCATTATTAACAAAAAAGAATTCCATGCATCTCTCACACTAGCCAGTACCATATCTGACAGACACATTGATCATAGAAAACAGGCACCTAGCATTTTGTCTACTATACAGACTTTCCACAGCTGATTCTAGTGATTTAACAACCATTTTAGAAACGGTGTGCTCCACCTCAACTAAGAAACAATTAATATTGCTTGGGGACTTTAACTTTACATCCTTACACTGCGCTTAGGCTACTACTTTTCTAAATGCCATGTCCGACCTACAGTACCAACATATTCCCATACATAATATAAGGTAATATTCTATATCTGGTATTCCTCCCACATAAAATCTAAGAGCAGTCTACAGTGTCCTGCCCCCAAACATTACCAGTGCCATGGTCAGATCACCACCTAATTGACTTCTCGATATAGTCATACCTCACACCTGACACATACCTCACACATAACTACATACGCAAACAAATCAGGCCAAACACCACCACCGGCAGGACTTTAAACACCAGAGAGCTCCAGGCGCGGGAACATCTTCAAAAGTGGCCCAATCGTGTCGGCAAAATGGAGCAGGCAGGTAAGCCCCTCCCTGCTCCCCTTCACCAAGGCCAATCAGGCCGAAGAACACCACCGGCAGGACTTTAAACTCTGGAGAGTTCCAAGCGTGCCCGCGCTTGAGGGCCCTTTGGCATGGATCGTCAAAGAAGGAAAAGAGAACAGGAAAGATAACGGGCAACCACAACCTACAAAACCATGCATTACCAAACACCTCTCACAGATCACCAAGATACTCACCGAACCCTTCAAGAAAAACCAGCTACAGTAAACTACGAACTTATAGACAAACATGACACCACATAATCTAATATATCATACGATCATTCTCTTGACTACATTTCTGCTCATATTCTCTACCCATCTAATCAACAATTGGAACAAAAGCATACAAGTTCTTCACAGAGCAAACCTCCTCCACCTTACAACTCACCACAAACTACCGTTCACTAAACAAGCACGCTGGCTCATACATATTAGCACTGAACGACTAACGACGAATTCTACAAACACCAAACACCATCATCCAATCAAATGTTCTCTCATCAATGCTCGTTCTATCCGCAAAAAAATTCAGACTATCGCAGACCACATTCACCTCACTGACACAGATGTAATGTGCATCACAGAAAGCTGGATCAACGACTATGATAATGTCCTACTAAACCAATTAACTACATCACAATATACACTATTTAGTTGCCCTAGACTACATCAGAGAGGGGGTGGAGTACTCATACTTGCAAAGAAACACCTGAACTTCACACTGAACAATTCTCAGTCACTACAGATAGTAGACCTCTTAACCATCTCTAACTCAGAGCACACCATAACTGTAACGTATAGAAAACCTACTCGCAACACAGACGACCAAGCTGCAATCATAGACGAGGCATACACACATACAGCCACAAGAAACCACTTCACCCTCATGGGAGACCTCAACCTCCCCTCAACCACAGAAAAACACGTTAATGCATTCTTTAATGCCATGGATTCCCGACAGCTAATCCAAATAATTGATGCACCAACCCACTGCAAAGGATCAATCTTGGACCTTATATTCGTATCCAACAAACTACTTAAAGAAAATCTAAATCTGCAAATTGACCCAGTATCATGGTCAGATCACACCATGATATCCCTCAATATATCAGCCAATACTATTCAACAAAAACACCACAACAGCAACAGTTCAGATGTCGATTTAAGGCATTCCATGCACAATACTTCCTTGACCAGTCCTCGGTACTAATAGACGCAGACATAACTGATCTGGATACATTTATAGACTTATGGAACCAGACAATATATACAACTTCAACCTTCAAAAACAAATTCACCACAAAACACCGTATATCCTCATGTCCTCCATGGTTCTCCAAAAATCTGGACCAGAACAGAAGAGAACTTAGCCGCCTTGAAAGAAAATGGTAAAGAACACAGGACACAGCTACCCAACCTTCAAAAGAAATACAACGACCTAACAAGACACAAAAGGAATTTATCACAAACAACCTTATGAAATCACTCAACCACCCTAGAGAACTATTCTCAGTTGTATCCCAACTGATCAATGATCCTAACACAGCCAACACAACAATCGAAAGAATGCAAATCGATCCACAAGTTATGGCAGACTTTCTCCACAATAAACAACTCACAACAATGCATCAACACTTGGTGCCAGCCCAGAAAAATAAGGATACAGACAATAAACACCTATGGCACAACTTCAACCTAATAAATAAAAGAGAAATAATAGACATCATCAACATCAACACCACAACTTCGCCCCTCAACCCATGTCAAGTTACATGGCTAAAAAATCTACGCAACCAATTTGCTCAAACCATCCTATGGATAGTTCACTCCTCCCTCACCCAAGGATACCTTCCTCCAGCACTCAAACAGGCCTCCATACGTCCTATCATAAAAAAGACCTCACTAGACAAGATCCTCCCAATTGCGAGTATTCCATTCCTAGCCAAAATAATTGAAAAAAACATACAACACCAACTTCAAGACCATGTGGATACCCATGCACCCCTAGACCAACACGGCTTCCGCCCACAACATGGCATCGACACTTTCCTAACAGACCTATTCAACAGAATTATCATTGGACTGGATAAACCCCATCAGGGATTTGTGCTGCTGTTCCTCGACATAAGTGCTGCCTTTGACTCAGTATCTCACCCCATCATGCTAAACAGGCTATGTGACATTGGTCTAACAGACAACACACTAAGATGGTTCAGGTCATATCTATCTAACAGAACCATGCAAGTAAAGGCTGTCACCTCCAACTCAAGACCCTTCAAGTCAATACAAGTCATCCCTCAAGGCTCAGCCCTCTCCGGACTATTATGCAACCTACATATTCAACCAATCTGCAACCTACTACGGAAATGGAACGCACACTATCACCTCTATGCAGATGACATCATGTTCTATCTATTACTACTACTGAACATTTATATAGCGCTACAAGTTGTATGCAGCACTGCACAGACCTGTAAGAGACAGTCCATGCTCATCAGAGCTTTACAATCTAGTCATCTGCCATTTTACACCAAGAACCCAGACTTCTCAACCATATCAGATGTCTTCATTGCTGTGACAAACTTCCTAGCCAGTATAAATCTCACAGTAAACTGAAGCTCTACTCATATTTAGAGATCAAGATTTCAAGCCTCCAAAAAAGATAACAACACAGGATGCAGAAATACTAATAAAACAAGAGATTAAATACTTAGGTATAACCATTAACAGCAACCTAAACATGACCCCTCACATCAAAAACACATCCAAAACAGCATACTGGAAGCTAAAGCTCATCAAACCTCTTCGACATCTTCTGCAAAAGATGGACTTCAGATCAGTACTACAAGCCATAGTCACACCACATCTTGACTATGGAAACATCATTTAACAAGGCCTCCCAAAAAATGCTCTATATCCAATCCAATTAGTCCAAAACACCGCAGCCAGAATCCTTACTGCCAGCTCATCCATGCACCATATAACACCAATCCTAAAAAACCTACACTGGCTCCCAATAACACAATGAGCAAAATACAAAACCATCACTACCACCTTCAAAATACTTCATAACCTCTCAGCATCCTGCCTCTCAGAGCTGATCACAACAACCTACTCAACAAGACCAAGAACAGCCTCCAATCAGAACCTCCTGAACATCCATCCGCTCAGGACCAAAACCACACAGCAGACCAGTAACAAAGCATTCTCCTTGTATGCCCCATCAATATGGAACTCACTGCCAGATAACATAAGATCAGCGAAATCCATCACAGAACTAAAAAACAACTAAAACCACACCTATTCAGAGAATACTATGGACCCGATGACAAAACAATCTAGGAGCTAAAATACCACATAGAAGGACTGCTAAGCCAAACCAACCATTCCTCCCCATAAAATGTAGACCATCTCTATATGTAGATAGTTCGCTCCCCTCACATAATGTATCTCGTATTTATCTCCAAGTTATAATCCCTGTTAATATAAAACAATTCCTCTGTAATTGTTTATGTTGTTTGATGTAAACCGCCTTGGATAAAGGCGGTAAAGAAAACCTGTCAAATAAATAAATAAATAAATAAACAACAAACTAAGTTTAAGAGTTTTGATAAAGTTACATTCATAAAGGACACTCCAAAAAAATATTGACCTTAACATAAAAGATATTGATAGTCTTCTATCGAACTGGAACTCAAGCATCTCTACGGTGGCCTCTAGACCTGGACCCCAACCAAACAGAAGAAAAAATAGCACAAAGCAATGATACTCGTGAGACATGTGACCCAAAAGGAAAATTGAGAAAACTAGAATGCATATATCATACCCAGAATGCTTATATCATACCCAGCAGAGAGCTTGTAGTTTAAATTAATAGTCACTCAGGGCCTAGTATCAGCAAAGTACTTTTAGTTTAAATTTAAAACACAGAAGAGAGCTTTCTGGTTTAATTTGGAACCCAGCAGAGAGCTTGTAGTTTAAATTTAATAGTCACTCAGGGCCTAGCATCAGCAAAGTACTTTTAGTTTAAATTTAAAACACAGAAGAGAGCTTTCTGGTTAAATTTAGAACCCAGCAGAGAGCTTGTAGTTTAAATTTCATAATAAGTTAGAGCCTAGCAGCAGCTAAGAGCTATAATTTAAAATTTAAAATCAAATAAGAATATAGCTTACCTCAGCAGCACAGGACAGGGTACTGTGTAGCAGCCTTCTTTTAATAAGTGTTATTTCCCTCCCTCCCTCCCCACACCCACCCACCCCTGAGATAATCGTAGCTTTATAGGTACTTACACATCTTAAAAGACAGGGGGTGCTCTCAGGTGCAGCTCGTTACCCAAATCAGTTATACACTAAGGACCTGAGATTAATTAAGCTTCAGGTGAACAAGGTATATTAAACGTAATAGGTACAGTTTTATAAGTATAAATATCCATAGCAACCCTTAGGAAGTAAAGAACTTAAAGATCTAAAGAAAAACTTAAAACTAAAGATGCAGACAGCAGTCCAGCAGAGAGATGGGGGCTTTCCAGTCTTTTGCATTGAGTGTCACATGTATGATTTTCTCCCAGTTGGTGAGAGGTCTTACGTGTGTACTAGGTGAAAGGAGCTCTTTGCTCTCAGGGAACATGTCCGTTCTCTAGAGGCTAGAGTAGCAGACTTGGAAAACATAAGAAAGACAGAGAGGTACATAGACGAGACCTACAGGGATATAGTCCTGAAGTCCCACTTCCAGTCTGGCAGCATCCCTGTTGCCATGGAGGAGAGGTCACGTGACAGGAGAGCATCACCCTGGTGTGGTAGGGTGTGATCCTGTAACTAGGACCTGTCCTCCAGGTGATGTAAAACCCTCTCGCACCGAGGAAGTTTTTCCAGGGCCATGTGCCCATGAGGGAAGTGTTAGGACAGCCGTTATAGTTGGTGATTTTATCATTAGGCATGTAGATAGCTGGGTGGCTGGTGGACGTCAGGATCGCCTGGTAACATGCCTGCCTGGTGCGAAGGTAGCGGACCTCACGCGCCACCTAGATAAGGTCTTAGATAGTGCTGGAGAGGAGTCTGCTGTCTTGGTACATGTCGGTACCAATGACATAGGAAAATGTGGTAGGGAGGTTCTGGAGGCTAAATTTAGGCTTTTAGGTAGGAAGTTGAAATCCAGAACTTCCAGGGTAGCGTTCTCCGAAATGCTTCCTGTTCCACGTGCAGGACCCAAAAGGCAGGCAGAGCTCCGGAGTCTCAATGCGTGGATGGTGCAGAGATGAGGGTTTTAGATTTGTTAGGAACTGGGGAACATTCTGGGGAAAGGAGAGGCTCTTCCGAAGGGATGTGCTTCACTTTAATCGGGATGGAACCAGGCTGCTTGCATTAACCTTTAAAAAGGAGATAGAGCAGCTTTTAAACTAGATAATAGGGGAAAACTGACAGTCGCCCAAGAGCAGATGGTTTGGAAGAATGTATCCTTGAAGGATACAACCAAAAGCAGAGAGGTTCCAAAAAAGAGTAAAGTAGCCCAAATGCCCTCGAGTATGGAGCAGACAGAGCTTAAAGATCCCAAGTTACCCATGTCTACCAACAGCCAAACTAATATGAATAAAATACAGGCTCTAAAATGCTTGTATGCAAATGCTAGAAGTCTAAAAAATAAGATGGGAGAGTTAGAATATATAGCACTAAATGAGAGATTAGATATGATTGGGATATCAGAGACATGGTGGAAGGAGAACAACCAGTGGGACACTGTGATACCTGGATACAAACTATATCGTAATGATAGAGCTGATCAAATTGGTGGAGGGGTTGCCCTCTATGTTAGAGAGGGCATTGAGTCAGAAAGGATTAAAGTTTTTCAGGAAACAAAATTTGATGTAGAGTCTCTATGGATTGAAATTCCATGTAAAAAGGGGAAGGCGATGGCAGTGGGGGTGTACTATCGACCGCCTTGCCAAAATGAACAAATGGATGATGAAATGCTCAAAGAAATCAAGGAAGCTAACAAACGTTATAGCGCAGTAATAATAATGGGTGATTTCAATTACCCCGGTATCGACTGGGTCAGTGTCACGGCAAGACATGCTAGGGAGATACAGTTCCTAGATGACATAAATGACTGCTTCTTGGAGCATCTGGTTCATGAATCGACCAGAGGGGAAGCCATATTAAACCTAGTCCTTAATGGAACACCAGATCTAGTGCAAGAGATAAGGGTGTTGGGGCCACTTGGCAATAGTGATCATAGCATGATCACCTTTGATTTACTTAGTGGAGGAGGGATAGTAAGAAAATCCACAGTACTACCTTTTAGCTTTCGAAAGGGAGACTATGATAAAATGAGGAAAATAGTTAAGAAAAAACTAAAAGGAGCAGTTGCAAAGGTTAAAGACTTACATCAAGCTTGGGTGTTGTTGAAAAATACTATCTTGGAAGCCCAGACCAGCTGTATTCCACGCTTTAAGAAAAGTGGAAGGAAGTCCAAAAAACTGCCAGCATGGTTTAAAGGGGAGGTCAGAGAGGCTGTTGTTGCCAAAAAAGCATCTTTCAGGAAATGGAAAAGAGAGCCAAACGACGAAAACTGGAAACAGCACAAGCACTGGCAAGTCAAATGCAAGGCGTTAATAAAGCAGGCAAAGGGAGAATTTGAGAAGAAGCTTGCTGCGGAAGCAAGAACGCGAAATAAAGATTTTTTCAAGTAAATTCGTAGCAAAAAACCTGTGAGAGAGTCAGTTGGTCCATTAGATGATAGAGGAGTTAAAGGAGCACTAAGAGGCGACAAGGCGATAGCAGAGAGACTGAATGAATTCTTTGCTTCGGTCTTTACTGAGGAAGATGTAGGGATGTTACCCATGACTGAAGTGGTATTTAAAGGTGCGGAAGAATTGAAGGAAATATCGATACATCGGGAAGATGCATTACAACTATTAGATAAACTGAAGAGTAGCAAATCACCTGGGCCGGATGGTATACATCCAAGGGTGTTGAAAGAACTGAAATATGAGATTGCAGACCTATCTGTGAATTTTCATTAAAATCATCTCTAATACCTGACGATTGGAGGATCGCCAATGTAACGCCAATTTTTAAAAAGGGTTCCAGGGCTGATCCGGGAAACTACAGACCGGTGAGCCTCACGTCAGTTCCGGGAAAAATGGTAGAAACCATCATAAAGAATAAAATTACTCAGCATGTAGATAGTCATGGCCTAATGGGAGACAGCCAACATGGTTTTAGACAAGGAAGATCTTGTCTTACTAATCTATTATGTTTTTTTGAAAGTGTGAATAAACAGGTGGACAAAGGTGAGTCGGTTGATATAGTGTATCTGGACTTTCAGAAAGCCTTTGACAAGGTCCCTCATCAGAGACTTTTGGCAAAACTAAAGAGTCATGGGATAGGAGGCAGTGTACTACTGTGGATCAAGAACTGGTTAAAAGATAGAAAGCAGAGGGTTGGGCTAAATGGCCAATTTTCCCACTGGAGAAAAGTGAATAGTGGTATACCCCAGAGATCTGTGCTGGGTCCGCTGCTTTTTGACATATTCAGAAATGACCTGGAAAGTGGAATAACGAGTGAGATTATCAAATTTGCAGATGACACAACACTATTTAAAGCTGTTAAAACCCAAGAGGATTGCGGAAAATTGCAAGAGGATCTTGATAAATTGGAAGACTGGGCATCAAAATGGCAGATGAAATTTTATGTGGACAAGTGCGAAGTTATGCATCTAGGGAAGAACAACTCAAACTATGGTTACACGATGCAAGGTTCCAGATTAGGAACCACCACCCAGGAAAAAGATTTAGGCGTCATTGTGGATAGCATGTTAAAACCCTCGGCCCAGTGTGCAGCGGCAGCCAAGAGAACAAATAGAATGCTAGGTATCATAAGGAAAGGAATGGAAAATAAAACAAAAGATATTATAATGCCTCTATATCGTTCCATGGTGAGACCGCACCTTGAATATTGTGTGCAATTCTGGTCGCCGTATCTTAAAAAGGATATAGCGTTATTAGAAAAGGTTCAGAGAAGAGCCACCAAAATGGTAAAGGGGAGGGAAGGATACTCCTGTGAAGAAAGGCTGAAAAGGTTAGGGCTGTTTAACCTGGAAAAGAGACGGCTGAGGGGAGATATGATAGAAGTCTATAAATGAATGAACGGAGTGGAACGGGTAAACGTAGATCGATTGTTTACATTATCAGAATATAGAAAGACTAGGGGACATGCAATGAAGCTACAGGGTAAACTATTTAAAACTAATAAAAGAAAATATTTCTTCACTCAGCGTGTAATCAAACTATGGAATTTGTTAACTGAGGATGTAGTAAAGGCTGTTAGTGTAGCTGGGTTTAAAAAAGGTTTGGACAAGTTCCTGGAGGAAAGGTCCATAAACCATTATTAAGAAGGGACCCAGGATATCAATGCTTGACCCAGTACAAGCATTGCGGAACCTGTGTCT
Organism: Ichthyophis bannanicus; assembly: GCA_033557465.1. Classification (NCBI taxonomy): domain Eukaryota; kingdom Metazoa; phylum Chordata; class Amphibia; order Gymnophiona; family Ichthyophiidae; genus Ichthyophis; species Ichthyophis bannanicus. The sequence goes on from CM066040.1 coordinate 1,560,074, forward strand.
TTTGGGGAAACTGCTAGGTACGTATGACCTAGATTGGCCACTGTTGGAAACAGGATACTGGGCTTGATGGACCTTGGTCTGACCCAGTATGGCATATCTTATGTTCTTATCTTATGTTCTTATGGCGAACCTCAAAATCTCCTGAAAACAGAACAAACTACATGAATGCTCTATTAGCATACTGTTACTACATTAATGTTATAAAGAAGGAATATCACACAAACATAATAATGAAATCGCTGAATAGACCTCGAAATCTACTAGAAAATCTTTTACTAACCCCCCAAAAATTAGTACAGAAAACCAGAACATCAATCCTCAGGTTTTAGCAGTATGAATAAGTTAATTCCTTTGAATAGTCTTCCTATTCGGGTCACCTCTACTATCCCAACGTATCCTGAGATATGGTCAGAGTTTTGTCAGATCTCAATGGATTATTTTTATGTTATGTTCTTATTTGCACACCATTATATCAAACATCAACACAACACCATCCAACTTAGATCCATGTCCAGTCAGATGGTTAAAAGTTACCCGTGATGATCTTGCACCAGTTTTACTCAAAATTGTGTGCTTATCACTCGCTCAAGAGCACATGCCTATGGATCTAAAACAAGCAATAATCTGTCCTGTATTAAAACAAAAAACACCAAATAAAACATGCCCTACATCTTACAACCAATTTCCAGCCTCCCATTTCTGCTCAGATAATTGAAAAGATTGTTCATAATCAACTTCAGGATCATAGACATACATGCACCCCTAAATGACCCCAATATGATTTCAGACCATACCACAGTGTAGAAACACCATTGTTAGCGCTATTCAATAAACTCATAAAAGGAATAGACAATTTCAAGCAAACATTCATCCTCATTTTTTTAGATATAGCTTCAGCCTTTGATTCTATCAATCATAATATTTTACTTGAAAGGCTGCAGCAAACTGGGAAATATGGCGCTACGCTTCAATGGTTCAAATCCTATCTATCTGACAGCACACAACAAGTTAAAGTCGATCAACAATTATCTGATGTTACAAACAGCAACAAGATCTACCTCAAGGATCTGCCCGCTCTGCATTATTATTCAATATTTACCTCCAGCCTATACGCCATATAATCAAAATATTTCAAGCTGGATAGTAGTGATTAGGACAAGTTACTTGGGCTGGAGAGCCAGGGGTTCAAATCCTGCTAGAGGACAACCACCTTGGGCCGGAAGGATTAGGGTTTCTAGTCCCACAGGTGCTCCTTGTGGCCTTGGGCAAGCCACTTAAGCCTCCATTGCCTCAGGTACAAAAAACAGATTGTGAGCCTTTCGGGGATAAGGGAAAAATATATATACAATAACTGAATGTACACCGCTTTGACTGATAGAAAAGCGATATAAAAGCCTAGTTAAATAAAATAAATCCATGTAGACAACAATATGTTATATCTTCCCTTTGATATAATAAACCCCAACTTAGAACCCATAAAATCATGTTTCAACAAGATATCTCAATGGTTGAAAGCTCACAATCTAAACAAACTATAAAAAAACAGATATTATTCGTTACCAGAAACCTCCACCACCTACAACTGATATTATAGAGGTCATCTTTGATGTAAAAAAATGAAGTAAAATACTTTTATTTTATTTATTTTATTTATTTTATTTAACTATTTCTTTTATACCGCCCCTTCCAGAGATCAAGGGCGGTTTACATATAACAGATTAACAGTCTTGTACACAATTTGTATACATTTTACATAGAACAGTAGAAATCAACTATTTACATTGAACAGTAAGTATAAACTTTGTAGGTATTGTAACAAAAAACAAGCAAACATATCAAACTTTGTACAAAAGTATATTTACATCGTGTAGTGTGTGTGGTGTATGGGGTAGAGATTGGCGTAGGTGCTGGAATTTAGTTCCTTTTATTTTTTTTGTCATCTTTGGGGCGTGTGTGGGGGGGACAGGCTTGTGGTTAGATTGTTGGGGTTAAAGGAGTTTGTGCATGGGTGCCCACATTTGTGGTAGAGCTGGCTTTGGGGGAGTAGGGGATTTCGAAGTGTTCAGTGAACAGGTAGGTCTTTAATTCTTTTCTGAATTGGATGAGGTCTCTTATGGTGCGAAGTTCAATAGGGAGGTCGTTCCAGAGTGTAGGAGCAGTGAATGAGAATGCTCTAGAGCTAGTGGTATTCTTGGTTTTACAGATGGCTTTAGGTATGATGAGGGAGTGGGCTGCGTTTTGTCTGAGGGTCCTTGTCGATGTTGGAGACTGCAGTAATGTGGTTAAGTGTGAGGGGGCTATGTCGTTTATGAGTTTATAGGTTGTTAGGATAATTTTGTATTTGATTCGGCTGTTTATAGGAAGCCAGTGGAGTTCCAGCAGTATTGGGGTTACGTGGTCTGTTAGGTGGGCTTTAGCAATTACTTTTGCACAGATGTTTTGTGCTCTTTGTAGAAGGTATGTGCTTTTTTGAGGGAGGCCTATTAGGAGACTATTGCAATAGTCGAAGTGAGGGGTGATCAGTGTACTTACTACGGATCTAAAGTCTTGTGTTTCAAGGAGTGGCCTTAGGTGCTGAATAGTTTTGAGTTTGTAGAAAATGGTTTTTACTGTTTGTTTTATGTGTGGCAGCATGGATAGGGTGTGGTCTATTATTACCCCTAAGTATTTTACCTGTTTTCTGACAGGTATTGAAGTTTTGTTGATTGTGATTGTTTCCGGGTAAGTGTTTTCAGTCATAGAAGATCTTGTTACAAACATTGCCTCAGTTTTTTTGAGATTTATGCTGAGGTAGTTCGTTTCCATCCAGGAGGAGGTCTCGGCCATGCATTTGGATAGAGAGTCATATGTATGGTTTTTAGTGGTTATGGGGATAGCTAGCATGATGTCATCAGCATATATAAAATGGTTAATCCTGTGTGTTTTTTAAATATGTTTGTTATCGGTTGTAGATACAAGTTAAATAGGAGGGCTGAAAGGGCTGATCCTTGGGGTATTCCTTGTCCTTGGGGGAATGTTTCTGATGTTTGTTGATCAATTTGGACGCGTATTAATCTATGTGAGATGTAGGATTTGAACCAGTTAAGGACAATCCCGCCTATTCCTAGGTTTTCTAATCTGTTGATCAGTGTCTGGTGATTAATGTTATCAAAGGCAGCAGAGATATCTATAAATAGGAGTAAGAAGCCTTGGTGTTTGTCATCTGTGCCCTTGATGAGGAAGTCCATAAGTGTGATTAGGAGGGTTTCTACTCCGTGGAAAGGGCGGAAGCCAAATTGGTGTGAGTCAAGTGGTTTGTGTTCATCAATGTGTTCCTGTAACTGAATTTGAATTGTTTTCTCTATTATTTTAGCTATGAATGGAATGCTGGCTATGGGTCTGTATGAGTTTGGGTCTTTTGAGTCAAGCTTATTATTCTTTATTATTGGTCGGAGTGTTGTGAGTTTTAGGGCATCAGGCATAATGCCCTGTGAAAGGGATTGGTTAACTATGTGTTGTAGATTTACCGCTAGTTCATCTTTCACACACTTAATCCATGAAACGGGGCATGGGTCGAGTGGGGAGGTGGTGGTGTTTATCATTGTTATGATTTTGAGAAGTTGCTTTTGTTCTACCAACTGGAAGCTTGTCCATTCATGTGTGGTTTTCGTGTTTGATGATAGCGGGGTTGGGGTAGTGGTCTTGTTTTTTAGTTTTTCTGCAAAATGTTTTGCTAGAGTTTGTATGTTTATTGCTTGTTGTTTAGGTTCGGTGTTACTAGTTTTGGTTAATGTTTTTACTATCGCAAATAACTCCCTAGGGCGGTTGATGGATGAGTTTATTACTTTTGAGTGGTAGTCTCTTTTTGATTTGTTAATTGCGTTTTTGTATTCTATGAGTAGGAGCATGTATTGTGATTTGTTTTCATCAGATTTAAGTTTTCTCCATCTCTTTTCTTGTTTCCTTAGTTGTTTTTTTAGTTTTGTCAGCTCTTTCGTGAACCATTTTTCTGTCTTTTTTGTTTGTTTGTGTAAGACTTGTGTTTGGACAGCTGCTTTTTGAATAGTAAGATTCCAATGTGCTATGGTTGAGTTGATGTCTGGTGATCTTGAGTCTAGTTTGGGTAGTACTTTGTCGAGGAATGTGTCTTTGTCAAAGCGTATGAAGCGTGATGTATGTGAGGTTGTGTTCTCATTGTTTCTTGGGACTTGTGCTGGTAACTGGATTGTGATTAGATGGTGGTCTGACCAGGGTACTTCGGTTATACTCGGGGTGAAATGTAGTGAGTGACTGTAGAGTGTGGCTGGGAGGAAAATTACGTCAAGTATGTTACCTTTTTTGTGTGTAGGAGCGTGTATTATCTGTGTGAACCCCATTTGTGACATAGCATCTATGAAGTTATCTGATTGTGAGTGGTTCAGTGATGGAAGATTCAAGTCACCAAGAAGTATAAGTGGTTTGCTTCGTGGCGCTGTGCATGCGAGTTCTAGGATAGGGGTGAGGTTTTTTTGATCGGATGAAGGGGGTCTGTAGATGAGGGTGAGAGCCATGGTTTTATTTTCTATGTTAACAATGTCCATTCCATCTATATTATTTAGGTTTGTTAGGGTGAATTTTAGGTCATTTTTGGTGAGAATCAGTACACCCCCTCCTCTTTTTATATTCCGTTGGCAATTGAATATGTCATATTGATTTGTGGTAAGTTGGTTTAGTAGTATAGTGTCTGAGGGTGAGAGCCATGTTTCAGTAATACAGATAATGTCAGGGGATGTATCTTTAATTATGTCATTAATTATTGGTGTTTTGTTTCTTATAGATCGGATGTTTATTAGGATGAGTTGTAATTTGGTGGTTGTATTGTCATTTTGGTCAATTTTATCACTTAAGGGTTGGTGCTTTATTTGGATGAGACGGTGCTGGCGTTTGTGTGAGGTGTGGCGCGAATGGTGATTGTGAGAGTTTGAGTATGTAGAGCTATATATTGGGTTTTGATACTGATTGTATGTGATTGGAAGATTATTATAAGGGTTCCGGTTATAATTGTGGATGATTGGAATGTTTTTGTATGGACATTGGTTGGTTTTGTAGGTGTATATGTGTTGAGTTAGGAGGGTTATTAAGAAGAGAGTGAAAAGGAGATTTATAATCTTGGTAGGAGATATTGTTTCCATTATGATGTAAAGGGTAGAGTGGGAGAGGAGTAGTTGGGGGGAGGGAGATTATTACTGGTAACAGTATCTCAAGTTAACAGTGCAGAGAAGGTATTTACTACTGTCAACAGTTTCTTACAATAGCTAAAACTGGCAATGGTAGTTTACTATAATTACTACTGGCAACAGTAACTCAGAATAGCAGTGCAAGAGGGGTAATTACCACTGGCAGCAATGGGAAAATACTACTGGCAACAGTATCTCACAATAATTAATAATTAATTAATCTTACAATAATTAATACTGGCAATGGTATTTCACAATAATTACTACTGGCAACAGTATCTCAGATTAGTAGTGCAAGAAGAGGTAATTACCACTGGCAGCGGTGGGAAAATACTACTGACAATATTATCTGACAAAGATCACTACTGGCTACAGTATCTCAGAATAATTATTATTGGCTGTGATATCTCACAATAATTACTACTGGCAACAGTATCTCAGAATAGCAGTGCAAGAAGAGATAATTATCACTGGCAGCAGTGGGAAAAATACTATTGGTAACAGTATCTCACAATGACTGGTTGTAGTGGGAAAATACTACTGGCAACAGTATCGCACAATAATTACTACTGGCAATGGTATCTCACAATAAAGGTGTAGGAGGGTAAATTATTACTGGCTATATAATATGAAATGGTTATTGTATACTTGCTATGAGATTACATTCCTTATATACCTCCATCAGGCCTCAACATACGGCCACTCAAGAAGAACCATGAAAATCCATGCAGGCAACCCCGATTGGGTGAATATTGCTGGTGCTGTTATCCTACCCCCGGAGGCTCTTTCCCCGACTGGGGAGAGCTGCTAATGATGGCAAGGGTTCCTCTGATGCTCCTTCTTTCGGTCCTCGCCTAAGGGCCACGCCAAAGGGCCCTCTGGTGAGGCCCTCAGGCGCGGGCCCGCCGGCGCGGGCGTGCCCGACGGCGTGCTGCCTTTAAAGGCCTTGATCTTTGTCCCGATTGGGCCTCGTGGGCTGCAGGCTCCTCCTGCCGGCGATGGCTCGATCCCCAGGGAAGGGGAGAGCTGTTGCTGGTGTCGGGGCTCAAGGGGACTGCTCCCGACGGCGTGAGGCCTTTAAAGGCCTTGATCTTTGTCCCGATTGGGCCTCGTGGGCTGCAGGCTCCTCCTGCCGGCGATGGCTCGATCCCCAGGGAAGGGGAGAGCTGTTGCTGGTGTCGGGGCTCAAGGGGACTGCTCCCGACGGCGTGAGGCCTTTAAAGGCCTTGATCTTTGTCCCGATTGGGCCTCGTGGGCTGCAGGCTCCTCCTGCCGGCGATGGCTCGATCCCCAGGGAAGGGGAGAGCTGTTGCTGGTGTCGGGGCTCAAGGGGACTGCTCCCGACGGCGTGAGGCCTTTAAAGGCCTTGATCTTTGTCCCGATTGGGCCTCGTGGGCTGCAGGCTCCTCCTGCCGGCGATGGCTCGATCCCCAGGGAAGGGGAGAGCTGTTGCTGGTGTCGGGGCTCAAGGGGACTGCTCCCGACGGCATGAGGCCTTTAAAGGCCTTGATCTTTGTCCCGATTGGGCCTCGTGGGCTGCAGGCTCCTCCTGCCGGCGATGGCTCGATCCCCAGGGAAGGGGAGAGCTGTTGCTGGTGTCGGGGCTCAAGGGGACTGCTCCCGACGGCGTGAGGCCTTTAAAGGCCTTGATCTTTGTCCCGATTGGGCCTCGTGGGCTGCAGGCTCCTCCTGCCGGCGATGGCTCGATCCCCAGGGAAGGGGAGAGCTGTTGCTGGTGTCGGGACTCAAGGGGACTGCTCCCGACGGCGTGAGGCCTTTAAAGGCCTTGATCTTTGTCCCGATTGGGCCTCGTGGGCTGCAGGCTCCTCCTGCCGGCGATGGCTCGATCCCCAGGGAAGGGGAGAGCTGTTGCTGGTGTCGGGGCTCAAGGGGACTGCTCCCGACGGCGTGAGGCCTTTAAAGGCCTTGATCTTTGTCCCGATTGGGCCTCGTGGGCTGCAGGCTCCTCCTGCCGGCGATGGCTCGATCCCCAGGGAAGGGGAGAGCTGTTGCTGGTGTCGGGGCTCAAGGGGACTGCTCCCGACGGCGTGAGGCCTTTAAAGGCCTTGATCTTTGTCCCGATTGGGCCTCGTGGGCTGCAGGCTCCTCCTGCCGGCGATGGCTCGATCCCCAGGGAAGGGGAGAGCTGTTGCTGGTGTCGGGGCTCAAGGGGACTGCTCCCGACGGCGTGAGGCCTTTAAAGGCCTTGATCTTGGGTGTATTCATTGATCAAACCCCCTGCTTAGAATCTCATATAAAACTTACCATTAGAACTATTTACAACAAACTGAGAATGATCCAACAGCTGAGCCAACTCTTATCAAGCAATGATTTTCCTCACATAGATTATTTTAACAGCTTGCTCCAGGGTCTACCGAACAAACACTACACTGTCTACAGGTTGCCCAACATATGGCTGCCCACATTACCTACAAAGCACATATATTTGAACACAACACCAATCCTTTACACTCTCCACTGGATACCAATACAAAGTAGAATCAAATATAAATTACTGATGACCACCTTCAAAATGATCAGAAATATAACTCCTTCATACTTAACCAATTTAATAAAAATAACAACAAATGATTGCCAAAGAAGAGGCTGCACACAGAATACATTAATTGTTCCACCAGAGTATCGCAAAATGAACCACGCCACCAGTATTAGAGCCTTTACATACATTGCCCCTATATTTTAGAATACGCTCCCCGATAGGCTAAGATACATCATTAGCTTATCCACATTTCGGACTGTAACCCGCTTTGATTAATAGATAAGGCGGTATAGAAAATCCTTAAATAAAATAAAATAAATGTGCTGAAGTGACATTGATCCATTTTATATTGGGGTAATTGAAAACACCCATTATTACCGTTTTGTAACTTTTGTTAGCTTCCCTGATTTCTTTTAGCATTTCATCATCTATCTATTCATTCTGATCAGGCAGATGGTAGTACCCCCCACATGCCATTGCCTTCCCCTTTTTACATGTTATTTCAATCCATAGATATTCTATAGTGTATTTTGTTTCCTGCTATGCTTTAATCCTATGTGACTAAATGCCCTCTCTAACAAGGCACAATCGCTTCACCAATTTGATCTACCCTAACATTATGATATAGTTTCTACTCAGCTTCATGTTATACCCAGAAGGCATAACATGAAGCTGCAAGGGGGGTAAACTGAAAGGCAATGTCAAGAAATACTTTTCCACTGAAAGGGTGGTGGAAGCTTGGAATGTCCTCCCGATGGAAGTGGTGTGGGCAAATACAGTGACAGAATTCAAAATGGCATGGGACAGACACAGTGGATCCCTTTATAGCAACAGGATAAAATCAAAATAAACATAACTATCTCTTATATCTCAACAAATAGGGGTGACCTACACGGAGCGGTGGATACACCCCTAACAAAGGCATGGGGAGGGGTGACCTGCATGGCGTGGCAGGTGAACTTACTCTTGCCGCCTTGCTGGACCACGCTGATCTTTATCTGTCATCATATACTATGTTACTATGTATCACAGTGTCCCCCATTGGTGTCCCCCCCAGATCTCTGAGATGCCAATTATAGCTAACCTCTCATGCTATATATTCTAACTCTCCCATTTTATTTTTTAAACTTTTAGCATTTGTATACAGGCATTTTAGAGGTAATATTTTATTTACATTAATCTGGTAATCATTTGATAGGGGTAATTTGGAATCTTTTAGCTCTGTCTGCTCTTTACGTAAGGGTATCTGGGGTACTTTTATCTTTATAAGAACTTCTCTATCAGGACACCCTAACTTCCCTCTTTTGACAGTATCCTTCAAGGATGCATCCTTCCAAACCATTCACTCTTGGGTGACTGTCTGCTTTCCACTATTATCTAGATTAAAAGCTACTCTATCTCCTTCTTAAAGGTTAATGCCAGCAGCCTGGTTCCGTCCCAATTAAGGTGGAGCCCATTCTATCGGAAAAGCTCCTCCCCTTTCCCAGAATGTTGCCCAATTGCTAACAAATCCCAAATCCTCTTCCTTGTATTATCGTCTCATCCACGTATTGAGACTCTGGAACTGCCTGCCTTTTGGGTCCTGCCCTTGGAATGGGAAGCATTTCAGTGAATACTACCCTGGAAGCTGTGGATTTCAACTTCCTACCTAAAAGCCTAAATTTGGACTCCAGAACCTCCCTACCACACTGTCCTATGTCATGTGCAAAGACAGCAGACTCCTCCCCAGCATTATCTGGCATGTGAAGTTCTCTACTTTCGCACCAGGCAGGCATGTTACCAGGCAATCCTCACATCCACCAGCCACCCATTCATCTACAGACCTAATGTTTGAATCACCAACTCTAACAGCTGTCCTAACCCTTCCCTCATGGGCACTTGGCCCTGGAGAAACCTCCTCAGTGCAAAGGGGTTTTACATCACCTGGAGAAAAGGCCCTAGCTTCAGCATCACTTTCTGCCACACCAAGGTGATGATCTCCTTTCATGTTACCTCTCCTCCAAGGCAACAGAGAGGCTGCCAGACTGGAGGTGGAACTTCAGTACGACATCCCTATAGGTCTCATCTATATACCTCTCTGTCTTTCTTAGCTCCTCCAAGTCAACTTCTCTAGCTTCCAGAGATCAGATTCATTCCCTGAGAGCAAATAGCTCCTTGCACCTAGTACACATGTAAGACCCCTTACCAACTGTGAGAAAATTGTATTTGTGATGCTCAATGCAAAAGACTGGAAAGCCCCATCTCGCTGCTGGACTGCTGTATGCATCTTAGTTTTAAGGTTTTTGTTAAGCTATTTAAGTTGTTCACTTACTTAAAATTTCTAGAGATAGTTGTTCAAACACAAGTATACCTAAAATAGGGTTAATGGACTTTATTCACATTAGGGTTAATTTCAGGGTCTTAATTAAGCTATACCTGATGAGGATATCCAGCTACACCTGAATGTGAATTTGACTATGTCGCTGTAAGATTATGCCGGGGATGGGTGGGAGTCAGGGTGGCAGAAGGGGAAAAACATTTAATAGAAGCTGGCTTGCTAAAACAGTGCCCTGTGTGATGCTAAAAAAAATCACAGAACTTTTATTAGTTTAAACTCAAAGAGTTCCCTTTAAACCAAGAGTCTGAGAAATTACCAGCAGGTAAATACTTAGAATTGTAGAATCCTTCCCAGCAAGAGCAGTTTTTCTCAGTAGTCCAGACTGCAGTCCTGCAGGAAAGTTTCTCCAAGTGTGGGTTTCTAGGGGCAATGTTTCCAAATGGGTTAGCTTTGTGAATACCATGACAACAATGAGCCTTGCTCCTAAGCCAGGATATGTGGAGTGTGATCTCAGTCTCTCAAATTTACAGTGCTAATGCTTGCCATAGTACTTGCATCTTGCCAAAGTTCTGGAGCTCATGAGATATAGCATGTATAGGCAACCTGTTCGGGTGTGATTGGCAAATTCCATTTAATCAAATCTGTGGCTCCCAGTTTGATGGGAAATATCTCTGAACCTTTCTACCATATTTTCTTAGTCTCCAACTGCATTTCTTGCTACTTGGGGATTTTCTCCATCTCTTCTCGATATACAGAATAATTTCTTGAACTGACATCTCTATAATCAATGCCATTCTGGTGTTTTTATGCCTTACCAATATATCTGGTTTCCTTACATCCTGTGTACGAGCAGCAGATGGCAGACACAGACCAGAACGGTCCATATAGTCTGCCTAATGATGGGGAGCTAGAGTTGTATCCGCCACTCTGTGCATATTAAATTCAATGTCTTTCTTTAGGGTTCTACCCGCCACTTCATGCAAGATACGCCCTTCTATTTTTTGAACTGTAAGATGACCTTTTACTTCTAGATAATGTCCTTTCCTTCAGTCCTTCTACACCAGTCCAGACAAGTAGGTTGTGTCTCCCTACCAGCAGATGTGGAGATAGAGAGATATTCTAGAGACTTCTTATGACATTATCCTGCTATTAATATCCAGTACCCCTAGGTGCACACTCTAGTATTCATAACCAAGTACATGGTCAAGAATCCCTGACAGCACACAACCTTGGTGAAGATAGCAAGGCTCAAAAGAACAAAAACCATAACTATGTACAGGATCAGCTTCAGACAGAAGGCTTGTTAAGGGCATGAGCCCACAGGGCCAACCACAGAAAATATAAGACCAAAACAGTTTCCAGGGGTAGGTGGTAGACTGGTCTAGCAGGACTCAAGAATAATAAAATGTCACCTTCCATATTGTCCTGTTGCACCAGTCCAGACAAGTGGTATATACAGTTCCAAATCTAAGACCCCACTGGTTGAGAAGAAGACACAGCATTCATTTACTTGTACCACTGGGGTACAGAGCATCAAGAAGTTCACAATCTGTGTAATAGGGAGCCAGAGTAATTTATTATAGACTGACATTCACAAGAAGAGACACACAAGGGAGGACAGTCATGTTGGATAACAATATAAGCCAGGACAAGTACTGAAGAAACAAAAAAACCCCTGAAAACATAGGGAACACATACGCAGTGATTATGAGCAGCTGGGCGTCAGGGTATTATTGGAACGCTCGTTCAAAGCACCAAATTTTTAAACCAGTCATGAATTCTTTATATGAAGATTCAAGGTGGAGGGCATTAATGAGAGCATTCTAAAGGGACGGCACAGTGAAACTGAAGGCAATGGCTCTATAGGTTTCAAGGTGAAAGGTCAATTTTGTGGGGAAAATGAGGATGAACTGAGTGTGAAGGTAGTAGGGAAGGCCTGAATAAACGTTTTGGTGAGCGAGAAGGAGAATTTTGAACTGAATTCTTAGAGGAACAGGGAGCCAGTGTTGTATGAATAAGAGTGGGGTTTATGTGATTGCATTTTTTGACCTCATAGATAAATTTGACAGCAGTGTTTTGGATTACCTGAAGACGGAGTTGGGATTTAGGAGCACCAGCTCCTACAAGAACCACCTACAAGAACGAAACCAACCTAGCAAAACGTAGACACCACACAAACTTACTAAGTAAAGCATTAAACAAACCCAGAGAACTATTCGCCCTGGTCAAATCCCTCACCAAAACAACACAAGAGGACCAACAAAACGATAAAATCAAGGTCCAGGCCCTAGCTGATCACTATGCTAGCAAACTAAACCCACAGATTGGACCCAAACATGCACTTCCACTAGACGTGTACACCACAGAGACACAACCCACCGAGACAGCCATACAAACACACATCACCCGCTGGAACAAATTTTACAACATTGGGGACAAACAGGTCATTAATATAATCTCAAACATCAACACCACCACCTCTCCCCTAGACCCTTGCCCAGCCTCATGGGTTAAAGCAACAAAAGTAGAAATCACTCACCAAATCGCACACATAATAAACCAATCACTCCAACAGGGCACCATGCCAAACCAACTCAAGAGATCCGTCATAAGGCCAATACTAAAAAACAAGACTCTCAACAGAGAAGACCCTGCATCTTATCGCCCAATATCCAGCATAGCCCTTCTAGCAAAAATTATTGAAAAGGCCATTCTACAACAACTACAAGACCACCTGGACAACAACACAACACTGGATGAACACCAATACGGTTTTAGGCCACACCATGGGGTCGAGACCCTACTTATCGCACTGCTGGACAATCTACTCAAAGGGATTGAAAACAAAAAGAAAATGTTCATTCTCATATTCATTGACATCTCCGCAGCTTTCGATACTGTTCACCATCAAACACTACTGAACAGAATGAAGGATATAGGAATAACAGGAACCCCACTAAAATGGTTCTCATCATATATCTCCAACAGAATGCAACAGGTACAGTTCAATAACGAAAAAGCAGAGGCTTTCCCACAAACACAAGGCATACCTCAAGGTTCAGCTCTATCCGCGCTTCTCTTTAATGTGTACATGAGACCAATCTGCGAAATATTCAAAAAGCATAAAATCTATTATCACATATACGCCGATGATATTATGCTCTATACCCAACTCGATGCAAGCAACCCAAACTACGCGCAGCTAGAAGAATGCATAAAGACATGCAAACATGGCTCCAGCGAAACAACATGGCCATTAACCACAAAAAAACCGAAGTCATGTTCATCTCAAGAAAATCGGATTTCAACCCGCCAGCTTTAATTACACTAGGTGAAAACACATACCACACAAAAAATGAAATAAAGTACCTAGGAGTAACACTGGATAGCGAACTAAAGATGGCAAAGCACCTCCGTCTAGTAAACAGGGCCATTTTCCACAAGCTCAGGGTTATACAACCTCTCAGGAGCATCATAGAACCCACTGACTTTAGGACAGTAGCCCAAGCCCTCATCACACCACATTTCGACTACTGCAATGCAATCCTGCAGGGCCTTCCAAATAAAACACTAAACATACTCCAGATGGCACAGAACGTCGCAGCCAGAATCATCACTAAAACAGGTGTGGCAGAACACATCACCCCGGTGCTGATGGAATTGCACTGGCTCCCCATCATAGCCCGTATAAAATACAAAATCCTGGTGACAACTTTTAAAACCATCCACAATTTGGCACCAACCTTCCTCACAAACCTAATAACCTTACAACCTGCTAACAGAAACAGGAGAACTGCCACCATAAACAACCTGCAAGTAACAATAAGTATAAGATCAGTTAATGTAGCCACAAGCAACAGAGCATACTCCTTCGCTGCCCCATCACTTTGGAACCAACTCCCACCCGAGTTGCGCTCAATCACTGACCTGATGGGTTTCAGAAAAGACCTGAAGACACACCTATTTCGAGAGGCCTACAACGTATCATAAATCAACAACGCACGCACCAAGTGACCTACAGTGTATCATAAATCTGCGTTAAAATATATATATGTAAAAACACAAATGTTTATATACTGTAGAAAAGTATAATTGTAATCGCCCCCCCCCCCAACATAACCATCCTGTTGTAAACTTAATGAAACATGTCATTAATCTTGTATACTTCAATGAAATCCTGTTATAATCCCATTTGTTTTAATCTTGTAATCCTGTAATTTGTTTTAACCTTGCAATTTGGAAATTTATTGTACACTGTAATGAAACACGTTTGATTTGTTTTGATAACCTATCACATAACCTTGTTAATCACACTGTAATGCTTTGAAATTTCTGTCATTGATCTGACATTCTCTGTTCTCTTAATCAAACCGCTTCTGATCGCTGGAAGCAGCGGTATACAAGTATGTGCTAAATAAATAAATAAATATGGAATTACAGGAGTCGAGTTTATTTAGTACTAGTGAGTGTATGACTGCTTTTAAAGCTCAAAGATTCAGGTAAGGTCCAACTGACTTCTAAGCCAAAGGCCGGGTCTGCCCAAGCATGGACATCCAAGAAATAAGAACATAAGAACATAAGATATGCCATACTGGGTCAGACCAAGGTCCATCAAGCCCAGTATTCTGTTTCCAACAGTGGCCAATCTAGGTCATATGTACCTAGCAGTTTCCCCAAGAGACACAAGTTCCACAATGCTTGTACTGGATCAAGCATTGATATCTTCGGTCACTTCTTAATAATGGTTTATGGACCTTTCCTCCAGGAACTTGTCCAAACCTTTTTTAAACCCAGCTACACTAACAGCCTTTACTACATCCTCCGGTAACAAATTCCAGAGTTTGATTACACGTTGAGTGAAAAAATATTTTCTTTTATTAGTCTTAAATAGTTTACCCTGTAGCTTCATTGCATGTCCCCTAGTCTTTCTATATTCTGATAACGTAAACAATCGATCTACATTTACCCGTTCCACTCCGTTCATTCATTTATAGACTTCTATCATATCTCCCCTCAGCCGTCTCTTTTCCAGGTTAAAGAGCCCTAACCTTTTTAGCCTTTCCTCATAGGAGTATCCTTCCATCCCCTTTACCATTTTGGTGGCTCTTCTCTGAACCTTTTCTAAAACAGCTATATTTATTTTTAAGATACGGCAACCAGAATTGCACACAATATTCAAGGTGCGGTCTCCCCTTGGAACGATATAGAGGCATTATAATATCTTTTGTTTTATTTTCCATTCCTTTCCTTATCATACCTAGCATTCTATTTGCTCTCTTGGCTGCCGCTGCACACTGGGCCGAGGGTTTTAACATGGTATCCACAATGACGCCTAAATATTTTTCCTGGGTGGTGGTTCCTAATGTGGAACCTTGCATCGTGTAACCAAAGTTTGGGTTGTTCTTCCCTAGGTGCATAACCTTGCACTTGTCCACATTAAATTTCATCTGCCATTTTGATGCCCAGTCTTCCAATTTATCAAGATCCTCTTGCAAGTTTTCACAATCCTCTTGGGTTTTAACAACTTTAAATAGTTTTGTGTCATCTGCAAATTTGATAACCTCACTCGTTATTCCACTTTCCAAGTCATTTATAAATATGTCAAAAAGCAGCGGACCCAGCACAGATCCCTGGGGTACACCACTATTCACCTTTCTCCATTGTGAAAATTGGCCATTTAGCCCTACCCTCTGCTTTCTATCTTTTAACCAGTTCCTGATCAACAATAGTACACTGCCTCCTATCCCATGACACTTTAGTTTTGCCAAAAGTCTCTGATGAGGGACCTTGTCAAAGGCTTTCTGAAAGTCCAGATACACTATATCAACCGACTCACCTTTGTCCACCTGTTTATTCACTCCTTCAAAAAAACATAACAGATTAGTAAGACAAGATCTTCCTTGTCTAAAGCCATGTTGGCTGTCTCCCATTAGGTCGTGACTATCTACATGCTGAGTAATTTTATTCTTTATGATGGTTTCTACCATTTTTCCTGGTACTGACGTCAGGCTCACCGGTCTGTAGTTTCCAGGATCACCCCTGGAACCCTTTTTAAAAATTGGTGTTACATTGGCGATCCTCCAATCTTTAGGTATTAGAGATGATTTTAATGATAGCTCACAGATTACTAATAGCAGGTCTGCAATCTCATATTTCAGTTCTTTCAACACCCTTGGATGTATACCATCCGGCACAGGTGATTTGCTACTCTTCAGTTTATCTAATAGTTCTAAGACATCTTCCCGATGTATCGATATTTCCTTCAATTCTTCCGCACCTTTAAATACCACTTCAGTCATGAGTAACATCCCTACATCTTCCTCAGTAAAGACTGAAGCAAAGAATTCATTCAGTCTCTCCGCTATCGCCTTGTCGCCTCTTAGTGCTCCTTTAACCCCTTTATCATCTAATGGACCAACTGACTCTCTCACAGGTTTGTTGCTACGAATGTACTTGAAAAGGTCTTTATTTTGTGTTTTTGCTTCCGCAGCAAGCTTCTTCTCAAATTCTCTCTTTGCCTACCTTATCAATGCCTTGTATTTGACTTGCCAGTGCTTGTGCTGTTTCCAGGTTTCGTCATTTGGCTCTTTTTTCCATTTCCTGAAAGATGCCTTTTTGGCAACAACAGCCTCTCTCACCTCACCTTTAAACCATGCTGGCAGTTTTTTGGACTTCCTTCCACTTTTCTTAAAGTGTGGAATACAGTTGGTCTGGGCTTCCAAGATAGTATTTTTCAACAACATCCAAGCTTCATGTACGTCTTTAACCTTTGCAACTGCTCCTTTTAGTTTTTTCTTAACTGTTTTCCTCATTTTATCATAGTCTCCCTTTCGAAAGTTAAAGGGTAGTACTGTGGATTTCCTTACTATCCCTCCTCCACTAATTAAATCAAAGGCGATCATGCTATGATCACTATTGCCAAGTGGCCCCAACACCCTTATCTCTTGCACTAGATCTGGTGTTCCACTAAGGACTAGGTCTAATATGTCTTCCCCTCTGGTCGGTTCATGAACCAGCTGCTCCAAGAAGCAGTCATTTATTTCATCTAGGAACTTTATCTCCCTAGCATGTCCTGCTGTGACACTGACCCAGTCGATGCCGAGGTAATTGAAATCACCCATTATTATTACTGCCCTGTAACCTTTGCTAGCTTCCTTGATTTCTTTGAGCATTTCATCATCCATTTGTTCATTCTGGCCAGGCGGACGATAGTACACCCCCACTGCCATCGCCTTCCCCTTTTTACATGGAATTTCAATCCATAGAGATTCTACAGCAAATTTTGCTTCTTGCAAAACTTTAATCCTTTCTGAGTCAATGCCCTCTCTAACATAGAGAGCAACCCCTCCACCAATTTGATCAGCTCTATCATTACAATATAGTTTGTACCCAGGTATCACAGTGTCCCACTGGTTGTCCTCCTTCCACCATGTCTCTGATATTCCAATCATATCTAACCTCTCGTTTAGTGCTATATATTCTAACTCTCCCATCTTGTTTTGTAGACTTCTAGCATTTGCATACAAGCATTTTAGAGACTGTATTTTATTCATATTAATTTGGCTATTGGTAGACATGGGTAATTTGGGATCTTTAAGCTCTGTCTGCTCCATACTCGAGGGCATTTGGGCTACTTTACTCTTTTTTGGAACCTCTCTGCTTTTTGTAGTATCCTTCAAGGATACATTCTTCCGAACCATGCGCTCTTGGGCGACTGTCGGCTTTCCCCTATTATCTAGTTTAAAAGCTGCTCTATCTCCTTTTTAAAGGTTAATGGCAGCAGCCTGGTTCCATCCCGGTTAAGGTGAAGCCCATCCCTTCGGAAGAGCCCCTCCTTTCCCCAGAATGTTCCCCAGTTCCTAACAAATCCAAACCCCTCATCTCTGCACCATTGTCTCATCCACGCATTGAGACTCCGGAGCTCTGCCTGCCTTTTGGGTCCTGTGCGTGGAACGGGAAGCATTTCGGAGAATGCTACCCTGGAAGTTCTGGATTTCAACTTCCTACCTAAAAGCCTAAATTTAGCCTCCAGAACCTCCCTACCACATTTTCCTATGTCATTTGTACCGACATGTACCAAGACAGCAGACTCCTCCCCAGCACTATCTAAGACCTTATCTAGGTGGCGCGTGAGGTCCGCTACCTTCGCTCCAGGCAGGCATGTTACCAGGTGATCGTCAAGTCCACCAGCCACCCAGCTATCTACATGCCTAATGATCGAATCACCAACTATAACTGCTGTCCTAACCCTTCCCTCATGGGCACTTGGCCCTGGAGAAACCTCCTCGGTGCGAGAGGGTTTTACATCACCTGGAGGACAGGTCCTAGTTACAGGATCACTTCCTGCCACACCAGGGTGATGCTCTCCTGTCACGTGATCTCTCTCCTCCATGGCAACAGGGATGCTGCCAGACTGGAGTTGGGACTTCAGGACTATATCCCTGTAGGTATCGTCTATGTACCTCTCTGTCTGTCTTATGCTTTCCAAGTCTGCTACTTTAGCCTCTAGAGAATGGACTTGTTCCCTGAGAGCAAAGAGCTCCTTGCACCTAGTGCACACGTAAGACCTCTCACCAGCTGGGAGAAAATCATACATGTGACACTCAATGCAAAAGACTGGAAAGCCCACATCCCGCTGATGGACTGCTGTCTGCATCTTAGTTTTAAGTTTGTGTTTAGATCTTTAAGTTCTTTACGTACTAAAGGGTGCTATGGATATTTATATCACTAAAACTGTACCTAAGAAGTTTAATATACCTTGTTCACCTGAAGCTTAATTAATCTCAGGTCCTTAGTGTATGACTGATTTGGGTAATGAGCTTCACCTGAGAGCACCTCCTGTCTTTTAAGTTGTGTAAGTACCTATAAAGCTGTGATTATCCCAGGGGAGGGTGGGTGTGGGGAGGGAGGGAGGGATATAACACTTATTAAAAGAGGGCTGCTACACAGTACCCTGTCCTGTGCTGCTGAGGTAAGCTATATTCTGATTTGATTTAAATTATAGCTCTTTGCTGCTGCTAGGCTCTAACCTATTATGAAATTTAAACTACAAGCTCTCTGCTGGATTCTAAAGTTAACCAGAAAGCTCTCTTCTGTGTTTTAATTTGAAACTAAAAGTACTTAGCTGATGCTAGGCCCTGAGTGACTATGAAATTTAAACTACAAGCTCTCTGCTGGATTCTAAAGTTAACCAGAAAGCTCTCTTCTGTGTTTTAATTTGAAACTAAAAGTACTTTGCTGATGCTAGGCCCTAACCTATTATGAAATTTAAACTACAAGCTCTCTGCTGGATTCTAAATTTAACCAGAAAGCTCTCTTCTGTGTTTTAATTTGAAACTAAAAGTACTTTGCTGATGCTAGGCCCTGAGTGACTATGAAATTTAAACTACAAGCTCTCTGCTGGATTCTAAATTTAACCAGAAAGCTCTCTTCTGTGTTTTAAATTGAAACTAAAAGTACTTTGCTGATGCTAGGCCCTGAGTGACTATGAAATTTAAACTACAGCTCTCTACTGGGTATTAAAGGTAACCAGAAAGTTCTCTTCTGTGTTTTAAATTGAATCTTAAACTGTTGCTACTAGGCCCTGACTGATTTAACAAAAAATAGTGGGTTCACAGATTAATTAGCTTTAAAAGAAAAAAATTCCTTTCAGAAAAATTCCCAGAAGTATATACTCACAATTTCAGATTTCTCTCCAGAAGTAACAGCCCACCTTTCTAGTCCTTCAAGACATAATGCTTAACAAAAGTGGAAAGTGATGCCCATGTTGCCGACTGAACTATGCTCCACCCAAAAGGATGCTTGTGCTCTAGTGGATTGCGCACGCAAATCCTCCGTAACTGGCCGGTTCCACAACAGATAGGCTGAGGCAATGGTCTCCTTGATCCAGTACCCCAGAGTTTACTTGGCTATTGCATCACCATTACGTGGTCCCGCAAACAGCACAAATAGACAGTCTGACTTGTGAAAGGAATTAGTAACCTTCAGATTTCAGAGAAGCAATCTCCAGACATCCACCAGGCAAACGTCCTTGTCCTTCCATGGCACTGGTCCCTGGTAAAGGAAGGTAGACAGACCACCTGATTTACATGACAGGAAGACACCACCTTGGGTAAGAAGGAAGAGACGGGCCAAATGTACTGTGATGGCGCAGAAAGCAGAGAGAATAGAGAAAGAGGGAAAAAACAGGCATATTCCCCAGATAGTAGGAAAAGAACCAGAAGTTTAAGGGTTAAAACTTCTGAACTAGAAAAAAACTCTCCACAGAAAGCAGGTAGCAATGAGACACACCCCAGCTCCATGGTTACCAACCCTGCTCACGAGGGACAGCTGGGGGTGGGGCCAGGAAGCCGAAGGGGAAAGCACTCATATAAAATGCCAGAGAGTGAACTTAGGGGAGAGGAAGCAGCAGAGGAGGGCAGAGAGGAGTCTGAACTCAGAGGGAAGCCTAAACTCAGAGAGAGGTCTGAGAACCGTGAAGGGAAACGCTTGACGAGGATTCCTAGTTCTGGTTCTAGTGCAGCTTGGAACAGGTCAGAACGTCCCAGGAGGGGAGGAGGTCCTAGAAGCTCTGGAGAACCACGCAAAGAAGGTACCCGGGGAGTCAAGGGAGCTTCATTGGAAACCTCTGGGAGAAGGGCAGAGCCAGCCAGAGGATTTGGAGCTAACCCAGGGCCCTGTAAGGGAGACAGGAGATATACTTCTGGAAGGAAAGCTTACCCAGGGGAGTTGGTCAGCCATGTTGGCAGCAGAAGCCCTTCCCCCGAAGTATGCATGGAGCATGAGCCTTCAGCAGTAAAGCCTGTTAAGTGCTTGATTCCAAAAGATAAGGTGAGCAGCCTAAAGCCTTCTATTAACTCCTTAAAAGCTAAGAGACTTTCTAACAGCTATACTATTCCTCAGAGAAGGAAGGACACTGCCTTGACTAAAGTCTTAGAAATCCTGAAGGGATTAAAGCCAGATAGTTCTGAGTTTGAATCCTGTGCCTCTCAAGCAGACTCTGACCTCGAGAGTATGGAAATAGAGATGCCTGGTTTAATAGAGGAGAATTCTGATGAGGAAATGGAATGTTCGGTAGCCTCTAGGCATTGAGAAAGGCTAGAATATTTGCAGAAGCTTTAAACCTGGTAGCTACTTCTTCAAGAGAGCACGGCTGGGAAATATGCAAATAAGGTTCCTGAAGTTTTAAGCCGTAGCTGAGTGTGTGAGCATTTGTATGCTAGAAAGTGGAAAGCCTGAGATACAACAAGCTGAAGGAATTACTTGGTGAAAAGAAAGAAAAACCAATGTGTAACAGAAGTTTGCCTGCTTGGAAATGTAACAACTTCTGTTTGTTTTAAAGCTATGAAAGAAGATGGGGGTTTTTTCTAATTCTTTTTTGCACTGGAGTTTCAGTGCTGTGTTTGGTTATAGTATGAGGAAATACTGTGTTTTCATTTAAGTGCCAAAGCTGAAGAGAAGCGAGTTTGCCTTTGTTTGATGCTGTTGGAAAATATCCTTACCTTATCCTGATAATTGGAATCTTTAAAGTTCCTTTGGCTGAAAATAATAAAAATCCTTTGTGCCTATAATTACCATCTCGGCTGGATTATTATACAACTACAAGAAATAGGCACTTAGAACAAATAAATATATTGACTGCCCGTTCCCAAGCCTTAGGCAACCGCCTGGGTAAGGGAGGCGGTGACAGGATTGGTGTAGTTTATTTTATTTTCTTTGAAGCCTATATCCGGAAGTAAGGAGGGCCTTGGAGGAGTCTGGAGAGACCACGGAGGAGCTGCAGCAGCCCTAGGAACAGACGGACAGCGGAAGGAGGACTGGAGCAGTGTTTCCAGGAGGGTGCCTACTTGATGAGCTGAGTCTACCCTGCTGGCAGGTAACCAGTAGATAAGCTGGGTCAGCGTAGGATTGTCTGCCAGGGTGGGGTACTGTAGTCCTCAGTTGAATTGGGAAACAGCCTGTGTGTGGAAGAGCTGCACTTGGTGTGTTTGTGTTTGTTTTTTTCACAGCATCAGCGGAGAGATGGAGCAGCTAAATCTGATCGGCTGGGTTGCTGAGCGTTTCCGGGAGCAGCAGGAAGAGGCCGCTAAGGCTCAGGAATGCATGGCCACCATGATGCGGGATCAGCAGCAACCGCTCCTATCACTGATGACAGACTGGTTAGGAGAGCAGAGAAAAACATCAGATGCCCTCAGGAGTGTGACCACGTCTTTGGGAGCGGCACAAGGACTGGGACTACCGGGGAAGGGTATTTTTTTCTTTTAGCCCTCTAACCAAGGATGACAATGTGGACGATTATTTAGATGTTTTTGAGAGAGTGGCTCAATTAAGCGGGTGGCCAGAAGACCAATGGGCACTTCGCCTCGCAGCCTCACTTACGGGTGAAGCCTTGGCTGCATACCAGGCAATGCCTAATGATCTTGCCTCCTCTTATATTGAAATGAAGAAGGCCATAAAAGATAGATTGGGTCTTACCCCAATGGTTTACAGACGCCAGCTGAGGGCCTGTAAATTGAAACTGGGAGAGACGCCAAGGGCCTTATGCCACCGGATAAAAAACCTGGTTTGGAAGTGGTTAGAACCACAAGGGAAATCTATTGATTCACTTCTTGATTGCATAGTGTTAGAGCAATTTGTAGATGCTGTTCCTCCCGAACTAAAGTCCTTCCTGATCCTCCAGGATTGTAAAACCACCAGGGAAGCCACCTCGCTGGCAGAACGTTTTCTTGAGGCCAGGTTGGTCGGCCAGATGAAGGTGGGTGTTGCAAACAATCCTGAGCCTGGAGTTTCAGAAAGGACACGGAACACTTTGTCAAGAGAGGTCATAGGTGCAAAACCCAGGAGGAAATGTATGAATGCTCAGGGTAAATGTTTTTCCTGTGGGGAAGTGTGCCACTATAGTAGGGAGTGCAAGGCCAGGACAGTTCTGGTTTCCACCCATTGCAAAGACGAGGGGGAGGGATTCCTGTTAACTGTGGAGGTCGAGGGCATTCCCACCGAAGCTCTCCTGGACTCAGGAGCAGAGCAGTCTATGATATCGGCCAAACTGTGGACTGATATACAGGCACATAGTGAGCAGACCGCAACCCAATCTGAGCACTCCATTAAGATAAAGTGTGTACATGGAGCCACGTCAGCATACCCCTTAACCAAGGTGAAAGTGAAGGGCTTAGGCTTGGAGCAAGAAGTAGTTGTCGCTATAGTCCCTAAGCTCCCTCATCCCTTAGTACTGGGGAAAGACTGGCCCCAATTCAGGTCTGGCCTGGAGAAAGGGTTGCTAGGAGAAGCCGCTAACAAGACTGGTCTACCACCAGCAGGGACTGGGGGGTTAGACAAACAAGCTATGCCCAATAAGGAGGAAGCACCCTTAGGCAGTAAAGAGAAGAGTAAGTTACCCGGCTCCTCTAGTAAAACCCAGGGAAAGCCTAACCTATTACTAGCTCCCTTATTTGGAAAGAAACTGGAAAGGAGAATTACCCAAAAAGAGGCCTCAGAAAATAAACCTAAGTTTATTTTGAGAGTCTGTAGGACCACCCCTAATGCCAGAATACCTAGGCGAGCAACAGAGCAGGCTGCAGGGTATGATTTATACAGCGCGGAAGATAGGATCATTCCCAGACAAGGCAGAGCTCTGGTTGAACTTGGTATTCAGGTGGAGATACCTCCTGGATGTTACGGGAGGGTGGCTCCACGTTCAGGGTTAGCGGTAAAGAACTCTGTTGATGTGGGGGCAGGGGTAATAGACCCTAATTTCCGGGGAGCAATAAAGGTTTTGCTAATTAATTCCTCCCAAACAGACTTCAAAGTGAATGTAGGAGATAGGATAGCGTAGTTAATCTGCGAGAGAGTAGGGTTTCCACCTATAGAAGAGAGGGAAGAGCTAAGCACCACTCTGAGGGGAGCCCGAGGATTTGGTTCCTCTGGCCAGGCTGAGTTTAAAGGGCTAGCCGCCACCTGCGAAGATAAGATAGACGTGGACCTAGGCCCTCAGCTCCCCGATTGCAGAACAAACCCTAGTCCAAAAATAGGGGATGAGTTGTCATGGCACCAGCAACAGGCTTTAGCAAGGTTATTGAGTTGTTTCCCAGATATATTAACACCCATCCTGGGGAAAACTAACCTTGTAAGCCATTCAGTGATAATCCCTCCAGGAGAAATTGTTCGCCAAAGGCCCTATAGGTTACCCGCAGCGAAACAACAGATCGTAAAAGATCAGGTAAGGGAAATGCTGGCTTTAGGGGTTATTGAAGAATCCGTAAGTTTCTTCTCGTAACCGATCATGCCCCTTTAAGATGGCTCAACAAGATGAAAGATTATAACCCGAGACTCACCCGGTGGTACCTGACCCTGCAAGCCTATGACTTCCGAATCGAGCATAGGGCAGGTAGGCTCCACACCAACGCAGACGCCCTGTCAAGGATTCCGTGCTGTGACGACAGTTGTCTGCCAGCCCGGAATATTTTAAGGGGGGGGGGGATATGTGATGGCACAGAAAGCAGAGAGAATAGAGAAAGAGGGAAAAAACAGGCATTTTCCCCAGATAGTAGGAAAAGAACCAGAAGTTTAAGGGTTAAAACTTCTGAACTAGAAAAAAACTCTCCACAGAAAGCAGGTAGCAAGGAGACACACCCTAGCTCCATGGTTACCAACCCTGCTCACGAGGAACAGCTGGGGGTGGGGCCAGGAAGCCGAAGGGGAAAGCACTCATATAAAATGCCAGAGAGTGAACTTAGGGGAGAGGAAGCAGCAGAGGAGGACAGAGAGGAGTCTGAACTCAGAGGGAAGCCTAAACTCAGAGAGAGGTCTGAGAACCGTGAAGGGAAAGGCTTGACGAGGATTCCTAGTTCTGGTTCTAGTGCAGCTTGGAACAGGTCAGAACGTCCCAGGAGGGGAGGAGGTCCTAGAAGCTCTGGAGAACCACGCAAAGAAGGTACCCTGGGAGTCAAGGGAGCTTCATTGGAAACCTCTGGGAGAAGGGCGGAGCCAGCCAGAGGATTTGGAGCTAACCCAGGGCCCTGTAAGGGAGACAGGAGATATACTTCTGGAAGGAAAGCTTACCCAGGGGAGTTGGTCAGCCATGTTGGCAGCAGAAGCCCTTCCCCCGAAGTATGCATGGAGCATGAGCCTTCAGCAGTAAAGCCTGTTAAGTGCTTGATTCCAAAAGATAAGGTGAGCAGCCTAAAGCCTTCTATTAACTCCTTAAAAGCTAAGAGACTTTCTAACTGCTATACTATTCCTCAGAGAAGGAAGGACACTGCCTTGACTAGTCTTAGAAATCCTGAAGGGATTAAAGCCAGATAGTTTTGAGTTTGAATCCTGTGCCTCTCAAGCAGACTCTGACCTTGAGAGTATGGAAATAGAGATGCCTGGTTTAATAGAGGAGAATTCTGATGAGGAAATGGAATGTTTGGTAGCCTCTAGGCATTGAGAAAGGCTAGAATATTTGCAGAAGCTTTAAACCTGGTAGCTACTTCTTCAAGAGAGCACGGCTGGGAAATATGCAAATAAGGTTCCTGAAGTTTTAAGCCGTAGCCGAGTGTGTGAGCATTTGTATGCTAGAAAGTGAAAAGCCTGAGATACAACAAGCTGAAGGAATTACTTGGTGAAAAGAAAGAAAAACCAATGTGTAACAGAAGTTTGCCTGCTTGGAAATGTAACAACTTCTGTTTGTTTTAAAGCTATGAAAGAAGATGGGGTTTTTTTCTAATTCTTTTTTGCACCGGAGTTTCAGTGCTGTGTTTGGTTATAGTATGAGGAAATACTGTGTTTTCATTTAAGTGCCAAAGCTGAAGAGAAGCGAGTTTGCCTTTGTTTGATGCTGTTGGAAAATATCCTTACCTTATTCTGATAATTGGAATCTTTAAAGTTCCTTTGGCTGAAAATAATAAAAATCCTGTGTGCCTATAATTACCATCTCGGCTGGATTATTACACAACTACAAGAAATAGGCACTTAGAACAAATAAATATATTGACTGCCCGTTCCCAAGCCTTAGGCAACCGCCTGGGCAAGGGAGGCGGTGACAGTACGCAGCCTCCTCCAAGAACGACAAGTAAAGGTCTCTGCGGTATCATGCCTACAGCTCAACGATACACCTTACTGAGCAGATTGTGACCAAAAAGACGATCTGAAGGGTGAGATCTAAGAGTGGCCCACTTCATGGGCTCAAAGGACTTCAACATTAGAACCTGGAGCACCAGGCAGAGATCCCACGAAGGAAAGACTGAACACAGGTTAAGTGCCGTACACCCTGAAGGAAACAAGACACATCTGGGTGCAAGGCTATGTACCACCCCCTAAATCAGGATAAGGCCATTACCTGAACCCTCAGAGAATTAAGGGAAAGACCCTTGTCCAGGCCATCTTGAAGAAAGGCAAGGATGGCAAGTCCACCATATTTAAGCTAGCCTGATGCTCACTGCACCAAAACTCAAAAAGGCACCAGATGCACACATAGGCAAAACTGGTAGAACCTCTCCTTGCCTTGAGGAGCGTCAACAACACTGCAGGGGAATAGCTCTTAAATGCTAAACGCCACCTCTCAAGAGCCAAGCCATAACCAAGAAGGGAAATGGGTCATCAGAAAGAATACCCTTTATGTAACAACCCCTGTACTGGGGGAAGTCACAGAGGAGGCTCCTGCAGGAACCGCATCAGGTCCCTGAAACATGTCCCCATGGCCAATCTGGTGCCACTGGGACAACCCAGCCAGGATGATGGCTCTATGTGGTGAAGCCCATGCCCTGTGAGCGGCCACAGAAGAAACACATATAGCAGACACCACTTTGGCCAAGACTGAACTAGGGTGTTGATGCTCTCAGAGTCTACTACTACTACTACTACTACTACTATTATTGAGCATTTGTATAGTGCTACAAGTCATACGCAGTGCTGCACAGACATGTAAGAGACAGTCCCTGCTCAACAGAGCTTACAATCTAGTCAAGATAGACAACACAGAAGGTGTAGACAGGGAAAAAACAAGGGGGTAAGGAAAAGAAACAAGGAGATCAGGTGAGTCAAGATCCAAAGGCAACAGCGAAGAGACGAGTTTTCAGCGTGGATTTGAAAAGGGTCAGAGAAGGTGCCTGGCATACAGACACAGGTAGTTTGTTCCAGGCGTAAGGTGCAGCAAGGTGAAAGGAGCGAAGTCTAGAGTTAGTAATAGAAGAGAAGGGCACAGATAGAAGCAATTTGCCAGAAGAGTGGAGTTCCCGAGGGGGTTGTAAGGAGAGTCTGCCTCCCTGCAGTGACTGAAAAATCATCTCACTTTGGTATTGGACTGGGTCGCCATCAGATCCATCTCGGAACAACCCCAGCAGTGCAGAATCCATTGAAACACTGACAGACTCTGTTCCCACAACCCGGAATTGAGAGAGTGGTGACTGAGGAAATACATGTCCCCATTGTCAACTCCCGCCAGGAGGTCCTTTGACATCCAACAGAATAGGAGGGTCATCTCCAAGGCCACTCTGGCATTCTTCATGCCCCCTTTCAGGTTAACATATGCCACCAACTGTGGTATATCTGAAAACACTCTGACTACTCTGCCCCAGACCAGGAGTCAAAAATGCAAGAGGGCCAACAGAATGGCCCTTGCCTTGAGGCAGCTGATGGGCCATGCTGACTCCTGGTTGCTCCAAAGGCCTTGAGTTGTTTGATTCTCACAAAGGCTCCCCAGCCAAACAAGCTGGCAATTTGACAGGAGGAGCCAGGAATGATCATCCAAAGGCATGTCTCTCATCAGGTGCTGGGGTTACTTCTACCAAAGAAAACAGAAGAGAGGAGGTTCTCTGCAGACAACAAACAGTTCCCCAAAGGAGCAGAGAAGAACCACAGTCACATCAGTAAAATATTCACAACCAATAAAGTTGGGTTCTTAAATAAAGTTTTGTAGTTATGAAGATTTCCCTGTTGTGGCTGTGGTTCTTCTCTGCTCCTTTGGTGTACTGTTGCTTCCACCAGTGCAGGCTGGACACCACTACTGGCTGGAGAGGAAGTCTGGTCTCTTAGTCCTGAGAGTTTGAGATCACAAGATGCACCAAAACAACAGCTAACAGAGCCTTCCGACTCTGCGCCCCAAGTCTATGGAACACCTTACCAGCACATATCAGAGCAATCCCCAACTTGAGCCAGTTCAGAAAGGCCCTTAAACACTTCCTCTTCATCAAATATCTCACTAACAGCTCCGAACATAATCCCCACTTGAATAGTAAGCACCACAACAATAGTAGTAGTCAAACAGGCAAGCCCTCGCAACAGGTGTCCCCCACAATGTAAAACACCAAGCAGTTTCCTTTATCACTGAACCACCTATGTATAGAGTTGACCCTTTTTTCCTTTCTCATTTGAACCACCTATGTATATAGTTTACCCTGTTTCTCCAAGTTCCACTTCCTGTTAAATGTAATGACCGGATATATGAAAGTTGTCGGATGTTTCTGTTCCATGTAAACCGCGCTGATGGCAAATAGTGCGGTATATAAGAAATGTTAATAAATAATAAATAAATAAAAATCATCAAGACAGCAAGGACTTATGCAGTGGTTTGATATAGTTTATAGTTTAATGATATTTGATACACTGCCCTTCGAAGCGTCAGAGTAGTGTACAAAAAAAAAAAATTACCTTAAAAATACAATATGAGCCAGTGCCCAAGGTACCATTTTGATCGATGCTGCCATTGAGCTGAGAAAGTGCAGGCAATCCCAAACTCTGAGAGCCTGCTGAGCCCAGAAGGCCAACAGTTGAGATAGCAGCTTTTCCACCTTCTCCTCGGGGAAGAAGACCTTGTCTGAGTGTCAAACTGTGCTCCCAGGTAGTCCAATGACTGGGAGGGCCTCCAAGTGACTCCTTCCATGGTTGATCATCCAACAGAAACTCTCCAGAACTGTACCACACTGGCTCACACATAAAATGCTTCTTTGTGTGACCTGGCTCAAATGAACACAGATTCCTTGGCGCCTCAGCATCACAGCCACCATCACCATGACCTTGGAGAAAGTCTTTGGGGCAATAAAGAAGCCAAAGGGAAGAGGGGCAAATTGAAAATAAGAGCCACGCACAGTAAAATTAAGTAAGTGCTCTTGATCCTCATGGATAGGAATGTGGAAATAGGCCTCGGCAAGATCCAGAGATGTTAGGAATTCTCCATGCCACATCGCCTGGATTACAGACCGTAGCGTCTCCATACAAAAAAGTACAGAGTCCACAGGCGAATGCTGACCCCCTTGAGAATTGGCTGAAAGGAACCATCCCCCTTTGGCACCATGAAGTTGGAGTACCAGTTCTTGCCTTGCTCAGCAGGGAAACTGGGACAATTGCTCGTAGACTGAACAATCTTTCCAGTGTGACCTGAATGGCAGCTCTTTTGGCCACAGAACCACATGGGAAGAAGATGAAGGCATCCATGATATGTTCCCTGCATTACAGAACATAGCCAAGCTGAATGGTGTCTAGCACCCAGCAATCCTCAGTGACCTTGCCCCACTCATGGTAGAAAAGCCGCAGCCTGCCGCTCACCAGAGACATCTCAGAATGGGCCCCCAGTCTATCACTGTGCTGGACAGAAAGTGGCACTTCTGGAGGTCGCTGATTCCCCGGGTCTATGAGCTCCATGAACTAGGTCCAGGACCGAAATCCAAAAGAGGAAGAGAAGGCAGGCTTTCTAGGGCTATACCCATGGGAGTCCTGGGAATTCTGTGGTTCCAGGTATTGGGAACAAGGAAATTGGGCAGACTCCAAAGAGGAAGATGCACCCATATACTTCCTAGGCCCTTTGACCTATATTTAGGTTCACTCAAATCCTTAACACATATACCACCAGCATTTCCACACTGACATTAACAATGTATTAGCCCGCAGCTCTGGATTCATCTAGGATTCCTGCATAAGCAGAAAAGTTTTTAAAGTGAACAGCTAGACAAGTGCCCTCTCCTCTTCCAATGCTGTATATTCATCAGAATCAAACAGCCAATCCTTAAATTGTCATAGCATGCAGACAATGTTGCAGCTCTCTAGGTTGAATAAACCAATCTCCTCTTTCTCCCACTACCTCTGTAGTATTGCAGCACACACCCACGCATGTTTCCCTCTCCATATGAATCCAGTCAAATATCTCGTCACCTTTAGAAGATCCGGTTCCAAAAGAGTATTTGGCAAAGTCTATAAAATGTAGAGCCACTTAAGGAATACAATCATTTTGTACAGCGCCATCCAACCACTCAGCATCAACAGCAGATCAGTCTACTTTAACAACCGGGTGCTCATCTCCTTGAGCAAGATGGCCACATTAACCTCATAGACCTTATCCAAACTGCTAGGGAGAATAATGCCTAGATGTTTAAGGGCATCGCCTGCCCACTTCCATGGAAATCTCCCTTCCTATTTCTCTCTGATACCACATTGAGTAGGTAATGCTTCTGACTTGTCCAAATTCAGTTCAAGGCCAGAGAAGGCTCCATAGTTTCTGAACGTCTGGATTAAAATTTCCATCAACCTCTGTGGCTCTTCAAGATGCACCAGTATGTCATCCACAAACGCTGCTATACGAAATTCCTTATCTCCTATTAAAATTCTTCATAGTTGAAGGTGTATATAGATCCTATAAAGGAGAGGTTCAAAGCTCAAAGCAAACAAGAGCAGAGACAATGGATATCCCTGCCTAGTGTCTCAGTGCAAAGAGAAAGCCTTTGTGTGTTTACCATTAACCAGTACTACTCTAGGATTGGAGTATAACAGGCATACAGCATTCATAAAGAGCCCATTTTTAATGCTAACATACTCCAACACCATATACATATACTCCCAGAACTCTGTCAAAAGCTTTTTCTACATCAAAGCTTACAAGGAGGGATGGCATTTTCTGTATCATACAATAATACATAGACACCAAGATCCATCTGACATTCTTCACTATGTGTCGGGCCTTGCACAAAGCCAACCTGAGTGTCCTTAATCAGGGATGATATTGACAGACCAAATGTCATTGTGCTTATCTTCACCAGCAATTTTAGATCCATATTTAATAGAGAGATGGGTCGATGAGACCCAGGTTGGAAGGGATCTCTTCCCAGCTTTGGTGTAACAGTTATCACCACCATATTGGCTTTGTACGGGAACTCTTGGCTCTGTAACGCTAAGAATGCCTCCGCCAAGGGGATGCAGATCTTGTCTGTAGTAATTTATAGAATCCACTCCTGTACCTGTCTGAGCCAGGTAGCCAGCAGCTCTTCAGGCTTTTAATTCCAGTTTGCCATGATAGGTGCATTCAGAAGGCATTTTTGGCCTTCCATTAATTTAGGCATCATGCTGGCACTATGGTATGCTTCCATCTTAGTCACATCACCAGGCTCAGGAATGTACAAGGTCTTTATAAAAATCATAAAAACCCACTCAGCTTCCTCAGATGCTGTGCAGATGCGCCCCACGTGATTCCTAATGGCCCAAATCTATCTGCTCTCCCATTGTTCTTGATCAATGTCACAAGCACTTTGCCTGCTTTATTGCCAAAATGATGTAACTTATATTACTAACACAGCATTGATTTCTGGGCCCTTTTGTGTATCACTGTATTGAGTTCCACTTGTACTGCTAGCAGACTGGCCTTCATATGCCCTGCACTCCCTACACAAAGTTCTTTCTAGTCTCTTAGAAATATCCATTTTCTTCTTGGCCATATAAGCAATGATTGCGCCCCGCAGTACCATCTTGGTAGTCTCCCAAAACAACAGAGGATTATCTGTATGTTTGGAGTTGTGTTGCTTGTATTCCAACCACGGCATTCTCAGAAACGCAGCGAAAACAACAACAACAACAACAACAAAATCAAAAACCTCTAATTGTAGGTGCCTGGCTGGCTATTCCAGAAGAGATCTATCAAAATCAGGGCATGATCAGAGATTTCTGATGGATCAATTTTCACATGCTCAACCCATTGTAAGTAACCCTTGACCAGCAAGAAACAGTCAATGCGAGAGTAAGATCCATGCACTGTGGATAAGTATATATAATCCCTCCCCATGGGGTCCATGGGGTGGAGTAATCGCTAAAAGACTATAGGCATCACACCAACATTGTGTCTGTCGCAAGGAGCTGTAAGCCCCAGGCACCAATCTATCCATTTGTCCATCCATAACACAATTGAAGCCTCCCCTCCCCTCAATGGAGGAAAAGCACTATTCCAACCCCACATAAAAAAGGAGGCTCATATATACTGGGAGCATAGATATCTCGCAATACTACAGGTTGGTCTTGTAGCTTACCAACTGATATATTTCCCACTAAGATCTACAAGCCTCTTTTCAGTGAACCCCAGATTCTTCCCAATCAGGATAACAACTCCAGCTTACCTTTCTAGCTGAGGTTGCACCATACACCTCGCCTAACCACCATTTCTTCAGTTTAGCATGCTCACCATGTTTCATGCATTTCTTGGAGGAACACTTTTGTCCATCTTTTTGTTGCAAAGGGCCTTCAGCACTTATGTCTTTTTAAAGATGATCCAATGCCACACACATTCCATATTATCATCCATATCTTCTTATCCATTATCCATCCACTCTAGCAGCCCTTGTGCCCAATGGCAAAAAGTAATACTCACCCATAGGGAATCTTCCCAGCCTAGAGTTCCTGTGCTATCACCTAAGCTCTGTTGAAGATATATCACACTATACTACTGTACTTGTAGCCCACCCACATCTCACCATTACTTGTCCATCTTCCCTGGTTACCTGTCCCCTTTCGCTTCCAGTTTAAACTCCTTACCCTTGTTCATCAGGCACTTCACACCAACACCCCGCAATATCTGGCAGACCTCATCACCTTTCACACCCCCAGGCACACCCCTCGTTCATTTCACCTCAACCGCCTCCACCTTCCCCCCCCCCTCCCTTGCGCATCTTCAGTCCACTTGCTCCTCAGCCTTCTTCTTTGCAGGCCCCGCCCTCTGGAATTCACTCCCCATTTCCCTTCGTCTAGAGCCCAACCACCCTACCTTCAAGCGTAATCTAAAGACTCACCTCTTCTCCCTCGCCTTTGATTTTCTCTCCCCTTTTGTGTGACCTAACCTCTGAGTCTTGTGCTGTCCTCCTTTCCTTTACTGCTTATCTATCATCAATTGTAATTTATTTTCTTCTTTCTGGCCTGGTGCCACCTTCTATGGATTTTTGTACTTTGTAAACCGCTCTGCCTTTTCTAAGGGCGGTATATCAAATAAAATAAACAAACATAAACACCCAACCCCCTTTCCCCCTTCTCCCTCCTGCTTCTTCTTTACTTCTGCCCCCATCCTATCCGGTAATCAGTGATGTGTGCTGACCTCCCCTCCCCACCTTCCTAATAGTCATGTTTTGGAGTGGAGGAGTAACCTAATGGTTACAGCACTGTTTTGGGAACCAAGAGACTAGGGTTTAATTCCCACTAGCACTGCTTGTGGCCTTAGGCAAGTCATTTAACCCTCCATTGCCTCAGAAAATTCCAAGTTATCAATGTCCCTCTTTAATGTACAATTTTAAGCTACAATGTAAACCGCTTTGCCTGACATGATAAAGCGGCATAAAAGACTTCTTAAATAAATAATAAATACTAGTGCCCTACCCCTTCATCCTAACCAACCAACTTACATAGTGAATCCTGCTCCCCTACCCACCGCTTCCTCACCCAGCCTACCAAACAGGCCACACATGCACTCAATAATTGTACATCAGCTCCAAGGATATCCAGGAAAAATCAAATCAGTACAATTTAGGATACAACCTTTCCTTCAGATATAAAGCTCTCCTCCCTGTGGTGGAAAGGATCTACACAATGAAGCCAGTATTCATACATCATATTTCTGTAATATTCCTGGTTCAAAATCCTCAAAGAGATTCTTGTACCCCAAAGAACAGGAATTTTATAGCTTGAAAAGGAGATAGTAACTCAGTGACTCGATCAAGACCACTTCTCTCATCATTTCAAAGCTATTTTTTTTTTTTGAAACTTTGTTTTTATTGAACATGTGATAGGCAGGGTAACATAATCATACAATTCCAGCAAATGCATCTTCCTTCCCCGTCCCCCCCCAGGCTGCTAGCCCCTGGGGGCACCCTCTCGTTGCCATCCCCCGCCATCAACCTTAAAACCGTAGCTCTAAAAAAGAGAGCCGCAAAACCCAAACAACAATCATAACTAGATCAAACTAATACAGAACAGAAACTAAATCAAACACATAACCCCCAGGCCGTGTATGTTGTGTGCTGTGTGTGCTGTGTACCATCTAGCATTCCCTACCCCTTCCTCCCAGTGTTCCCCAATGAACTCTGCAGGTACGGATCCCATATCTTATGGAATTCCCATTCCCGACCCCGCAACCGGTATGTCAGTTTATCAAACTGAATCATCTCCTCCACTTTCTTCTGCCAGTCCCCCACCCCCGGCCCCCCCTCCCAGTTCCAGCGCCAGGCGATCGTTAGCCTCGCCGCCAGCAGCAACTTTGCCTCCCGCAGGTGGGCCCACCTACCCAGCCCCCCCTGAATACCTCCCCAAACACCCACTCCCGGGGCCCCCCGTCCAGTTTCCTCTCCCTCCCCCATTCACTACCCCCAATCCCTCTACCCATCCCCTCCCGCACCACTTGCCAGAAACGCTGAATAACTCGGCAACCACACCACATGTGCAGGAAGTCTCCCCGTTCTCCACATCCCCGCCAACATAACCCCGACCCCTGCCCTCCCTGCCAAGCCATCCTACTCGGAGTAACATACGCCCCGTGCACTATTTGTAGTTGGGTTTGTCTCCAAGAGGCGACTCCCGTGGTCCCATAAATCGCCCCATAAATCCTCTGCCACTGGCCTTCATCCCATTCCTCCCCTACCCATTGATGCCACCGCCTCCGATGCCCCCACATGGCCACCTCCTCCACTTCCGCTGCTACATCCAACAGAACCCTATAAATCCTAGCAATTATACCTTTATGCTTGTTCCCTCGGAACAACGCCTCTTCCATGGCAGTGCTGGGGCGGCGAATCCAGCTGAGATTCTCCCCCGTCTGTAGAAAATGCCGAACCTGAAAGTACTGATAAAAGGGGATGGAGCTCTGCGCCTTACGCTCCAGCTCCCGATGTGATCCTACCTCCCCCTGCACCAAACATTCCCCAAGTTGGACAATTTTATCCTGCAGCCAGGCCGCCCCTCCAAAGGGGAAAATATCCCTCACCCTAGTCCAGGCCGATACGGAACTGGGGAACCACTTCCGCCCTTCCCCCTGCTGATAGAGTCTCCACATAGCCCCCAAGAAAGGGTGCACTTTCCCCCTCCCCCCTACACCCGTACCTCTCGATCCGCCTAACCATTGGGTCAGGGACTGAGCACCCATCAGTGTGGTTTCCAGATCCACCCACGCAGCTTCTCCCCCCTTCCGGTAGTGGTCTCTCCAAGCCTTAAGTATACCTGCCCGCTGGTACCACCGCAGAGACGGCAGCCGGACTCCTCCGCGGTCCTTAGCCATCCGCAACTGGCTGGTCCGGATCCTAGCCTTTCGTCCCCCCCAAATGAATCTGCGAATCACGTCCTCCCACCGCCGAAGCACCCCCCCGGGATCCACAAAGGTAAGAGGGAGGAGTAGCCTAGTGGTTGGGGCAAGGTACTTCAGGCCGGAAGGTCGGAGGTTCAAATCCCACTAGAGGACAGCAACCTTGGGCCGGAAGGACTGGGGTTTGTAGTCCCACAGATGCTCCTTGTGGTCTTGGGCAAGCCACTTAACCCTCCATTGCCCATGTTCCCTGTAAGTATTAGTATATGTGTCTCATATTCCCGCGTGTTAAATGTATCTCCCAATTGTGCTGTGACCGCTTTGATTGAAGGATAAGGTGGTATACAAAACTGTCTAAATAAATAAATAAATAAATAAACTGTACAAACAGATACAAAAACTTGGGCAATACACTCATCTTGAATGCCTCTATTCTCCCCACCCAACTCAGCTGCAGATCCTTCCACCCCTCTAAAAGGCTACCAATCTTGCCCCCCAGTGTTTGATAGTTAAGTTCAAACAAACGGCCGGGGTCAGCCGGCAACTGAACCCCCAAGTATTTAAAGTACCCGGGCGCCCACTTAAAGGGAAAATCCCGACACTCCTCCCGCCGAAAACCACCGAGGGCCATAGCCTCAGTTTTGGCCATATTGACCTTAAAACCTGATACCACAGCGAACGCCTCCAACTCCTCCACCAACGCCGGGAGAGACCCGGCCGGATCTGCCAGAAAAATCAGCGTATCATCGGCATAGAGAAGGATCTTATGCTTGCCTGTTCCCACTTGAACCGGACGTATCTCCACACGGGCCCGGACACGAATCGCTAGCGCCTCTAGTCCCCCGATGCAGATCAAACCAATCAGAACCCTGTCCATTCACCAAAATCCGGGCCTTCGGGTGCTGATAAAGCGCCCGCACCCCTAGCACAAAACCCTCCCCCAGCCCCATCTTATCCATCATAGCAAACAAAAACTCCCATTCCACCCGGTCAAAGGCCTTCTCGGCGTCCAAGGCCACACACACCGCCGGGAGGCGCCTCTTCTGCACATAGTGGAGTAGTCCCACCGCCCGCCGCACGTTATCCGCGATGGCCCTACCCTTGATAAACCCCGTCTGATCCGGATGGATCAGGTCCGGGAGAAGTCCCTCCAGGCGCCCAGCCAACACGTGCGCGTACAGCTTCGCATCACAATTTATCAATGCAATTGGCCGATAGTTCTCACAACGTTCCGGATCCCGCCCTTCTTTAGGAAGGACCACCACGTTCGCCTATGTCATCATCCCCGGCAACCGCTCCCCCCGCAGAAACCCCGTGAACAGCCGCGCCAAAAACGGTGCCACCTCTTCCCGCATTACCTGGTAGAATTCCGCCGGGTAGCCATCCTCTCCGACCGCCTTTCCCCTGGGAAGCCGCCTGATTTCCCTCTGCACCTCCCCCACCTCAATTGGCCTCCCCAGCCACGCTGCCTGCTCCTGACTGACCCTCGGAACTTGTATCCCCGCTAAATACTCCCGAATCCGCTCCTGGGTGGCCCCTTCTTGCCCCATGTACAACTGTTCATAAAAGCGACGGAATACCCCACAGATCTCCCGGCTCTCCGCCACCCTCGCACCCTTCTCGTCCCGTATTTCCGCCACCTTCCGGCTCTCCCGCTTGCGTCGGAGCTGCCGCGCGAGTAGCTTTCCTGCCTTATTCCCTCCTTCCATAAAGTTTCTCTTGGACGCTCTCATCATCCTCTCCAACCCCTCCACGTCCAATCTGTTCACTCCCCAGCGGCCTTGGACCCCGTCTTACTGTGTTCCCCTTGGGCCAATTCCAACTCCCGCATCCACTCCCGCCGCTGCGCTTCCCTCTCCCGCTTCCGCCTACTCCCCATCTGCACCAACAGCCCCCTCAGATACGCCTTCCCACTATCCCAAATCATAGCATCCGAAACCTCCCCGTTATCATTCCACTCCAAAAACTCCCGCCATGCCTTCTTAAGACCCACCTGCCCCTCTTCCGACTGGATCAAGGTGATGTTCCCCCTCCAACCCCCTTGAGGGCCACCCCCCCGCCCCCTCCCGGTGTCCACTCCCCCGTCACCATCCCATGATCCGATAGAAGCACCGGGTGCAATTGCACATTCCCCAGAGCCCCCATCTGCCCCCTGCGCCCCAAAAGCATGTCAATCCGGGAGTAGCACCCCAATCTCGAGGTGAAACAGGTATAGCCTCTGACCCCCAGGGTTCTCCCAGCGCCATATATCAACCAACCCCCAGTCTACCA
The DNA here is from genome assembly GCA_033557465.1 of Ichthyophis bannanicus. Lineage (NCBI taxonomy): Eukaryota > Metazoa > Chordata > Amphibia > Gymnophiona > Ichthyophiidae > Ichthyophis > Ichthyophis bannanicus. The sequence continues at coordinate 1,597,867 of CM066040.1, forward strand.
AGCATTGCCTCAGTTCCCGCCCCTCCCTCCGGTGCTTCGCCCGCTGGTAATTGGACCGGTCCTCCGGCCCCACCACGCAGTTCATGTCCCCCCCTATCATCCACTCCCCCCGGGCCTGCCGTTCAAACTCCTGCAAGGCCTTCCGGAAGAAAGAGCCTTTCTGCCCGTTGGGGGCGTACAAATTCAGAAAGGACACCTCCTGCTGATCCACTCTCCCCACCACCCACACCACCCTGCCCATCTTATCCCCCCCTGAAGCATATGGAACAAATTTCAGTCGCTTGTGCACCAGGATCACCACTCCCCGTTTCTTAGAGGTATAAGGCGCCCCAAACAATTGCTCAAACCCTTGGGCCTTCAGCTTAACCTGCTCCGTCTCCACCAGATGAGTCTCCTGCAGCATGGCCACCTCCACCTTGTGCTTTACCAGCTGTGTGAGAATCCTCTTTCGCTTAATAGGGCTGTGAATCCCCCTCACATTAAACGAGGCAATCTTATGTCCCCCCATCCCAATGGTATCGTACCCATAAATTCTGCAGAGTCAGCCCCAACATCAGCACCCCCCCAGCACACACACTTTGCTCCACACAAACCCCTTCACACCGTCCACTTCTCCCTAGCCCCTCACATTTTTGTCGATTACAGACCTCCATTAGCCACACTCCAACCATCACCAATCACTCCCCTCCCGCTCCCCGCACCCCGCTTCCACAGTCCTTCCCCGCTCCCCGCCACCCCCCTCACCACATAACACTCCTGCTGCATCCTCAGACAAAATCCACAAGCCACCCGACCGCCCACCTCCCCTTCAGACCCCACTTCCCTCCACAAACTAGCACGCTATACCCAACGTCCATCCCCTCTGGGAGTCCATCCAAAGTCCACTTGAACAAGGCATCACTCTCCCGAGCTCCGCCGGTCTCCGGCCCCTCCGCTCGCGGTCTGCAGCTCCTCTCCCCGCTCGCGCCCCGCAGGGGACCTTGGCGGGCTCTTCTGGAGCTGCAGGAACTTCTCCAACAGTTCCTTGGATGCAAAAAATCTTCTCACTCCATTAACCACCATCGTTATGCGAGCCGGGTACCAAATCGCAATTTGTACCCCCCGCATCGCCATCTGATCTCTCAACCGCAACAGATCCTTGCGCCTCTTCACCGTCTCCGAAGCCAGATCCGGGAACACATACACAGTCCAAGACTTATATTGCACACTTTTAGATCTCCGTGCTGCACGAATGACGTGCTCCCGATCCTGGAACCGCAACAATTTGACAATGAGAGCATGTGGCTTACCCCCCTTCTCAGGCCTAGGCCGCAGCTCCCGATGTGCCCGCTCGATCTCGAACTGCGGCGTCGAGGGGGGATCCGGAAAGCAGGTAAGCAACAGGTCCTGCACAAAATAAATAACATTGTCCCCTTCTGCTCCCTCCGGGACTCCGAAAATACGCAGGTTGGAGCGTCGGTCCCTGTTTTCCATGTCCTCAGTTTTGGCATGTAACCAGCTAACTTGCTGCTGCAGCGACCGCACTACGCGGTCTGTTGAGGCCTGGGCGTCCTCACTCTGGCTCACGCAGCTTTCTACCTCCTCCAGTCGCTGCCCGATCACCGTAAATTTCTCCTCCAGTCGCCCATAGACCCGGTCCACAATCTCATCTTTGGTCTCTCGAATTTCACGGAGAATCGCTGCCACATCCACCGCTGGCAAACCAGCACTTTCCTCTCCATCCGCCGCCTCAGAGCTACTCGGAGAGGCCGGGGCCACCTTCGCGCCTGGACTCATCGCCACAGCCATTCCACTCCCGGTTTTCGCCGCGTACAGGTCCTTGATAGTGGGACCCGGCTTTAGTTTTACCACTTTGGGAATATTTTCCAGCAAGGGGGGCCCGCGGGGAGCCGTTTCTACCACTCTGTTGTCGGTGCGGGTTACGGAGCTCGCTTACACACGTCTCTCCACCTTCGTGGCTAGACCGGAAGTCCCATTTCAAAGCTATTTAATCGCATTGTGCACTTTATTATTCTCCAAGAGTGTGGTTTTCTAAAGGATTGAATCAAGGAGTGAATATTAAGTATATAGATCAACACAAAATGTTTAATCAAGATCACCTGACTGAGTTATGGGTGCTTGGTCCCGACTGCACTCAATATTAAAAAGCCAATAGGCCTCTCTCAGTGATGCATCTTTACTCCCATTGCTCCCATGGTCTGATGAGCAGCAGTTACACAATGTACTGTAGGTTGAAGGGGAGCAGTGACAATGTCCTCCCAACACATTCCCAAAGATTCCAACTGGTCGCTACATTACTGCATGAAGGGGAAGGAGGTTAGAAAGTCCCGCTAACACCTCCCCTCACCATCATCTTCCTCCAACTCCACAGAGAGTACACTCAACTCAAGGCAAAGGTGTGCCAATACTGATGCAGTTCACCATACATTATGCCCCAAAGGCTCTACAGAGTAGTTCTCCAGCTGCCCTATATATGCCATACAAGACACTATATGATTAGTTTCCGTCATCTGTCATTCTGCAGCCCCAGATGGGGTGCGGCCTCGCCATCCGCTCAGGGCCAAACACAACCAACTTCTCCGCAAATTCTCTCATGTAAGCTTACACAAATCCAGCCCCAACATGCAGCTTACAGTCAACTTATACCATCTTATCAAACACTTATCATGCTCTTATTCCAAAACACTTTTCACCACTACAGTTCTCTACCCTCCACGTCACACATACATCCCTTCCCACACCACTCACTCATCATTCCTCCACCCCCACACACCTGTTGTCCCACATTCTCCCTAGGGACAAATCCTGGGGCTTCAAAGGGGAAACACATTCACAGTCACAATCTCCTCGTCCCATCAACCAAACAGTGACCTGCACCTACCTTCTAGGCAACCTGCAGGACACGCAGAGAGTCACCCTATAGTAATGCCAGCAGAAGGCAATTTGGCCTTGTAAGCTCATGCGGCTTAATGGAGAGAAATAAACATACCCAGCCAGGAGCTCAATCTAAATGGAAGAAATTCAGGTCCTAGATCCACTCCACACCATGTTCCCATATGCTGCTGTTACTGCCAATGTTCCCTCTAATTTTCTGTAGGCTGTGTGCGCATAAAATATCAGCTGTGCAGATTTTGAAGGAAGGTTAAATTTTTGTGCGGCACATAATGACACTCGGAGTTCTATACTTTAAAATTTGACTACACGTTAGAATACAGTATGTACACCACATTGATTGCACTAGATAATATTGTAGAACTTGTGAAAAACCGTAATACACAACAACTTTTAAATTTTAAGATGTCTGTGTTGTTTTCTATCAGAATCAGAACCGTAATTTTTGTGCGCTCTGTTATAAAGTATGTGCGCTCGCTCTGCGAGGTGTGTGCGCGCGCACACGCGCACAGCTTAGAGGGAACAGTGGTTACTGCTCACGGCAGCTCTTGGAAAAGAAAGAAATTGTCCTCCATGCACCTTTCATCCGTGCATGCACCCCTCACATCAGAATGTCTCTAACTCATTTACCGAGCTTCCCCAGACACTCAATCAAACATGTCTCCTTCCATGGTGCACATCATTCACCAAGCAATCTCCCCACACATATAAAGTGTGTTATTAACCAAAACCAGGCACAAATATTCTCTCCCTAGCCAGGAAGCACAGATCACAAGCAGACCACTTGTCCACTCTATAATCTGATGGCCAGTATTAGGTAATGTACCCTAGTCAACTCCTCCATGAGCCAGAGCTTGTATAGTATAGACACATCATGCCAGAAACAATAAAACGGGAACACATAACATTATAGCCATATAGCAACAACTCTTATCAACAAGAACATCCCCTTAGCAATATTGAGGGGAGCAGTCTTATTCCCCAATTCAGACACAGGATATTCTAGTTTAGGCAGTCCAATACACTTTCCGCATTCAGAACTCTAGGTCTAACATCAATCAATTGAATTGTCACCAACAGCACTCCAACATTGCCATCGTGTTTGTGGTCGAAGTAGCTTGCTTTCTTGCAGAGAACTATCAAGCTCTCAGGTACAATGAGGCTGCCATTGGAACCACCACCATAAATCACTGAATTATAATATTCACCAGGGCTGTTGCAGGACAATTCTGCACTTCCCGACGTCCAGTATTATATAGGCCTGTCCAAATCAAGTTTCGAATTTGCAGGCCTATTCCTCCATAATTGTCTACTCAAGGTACAAGATATTATTCAAAAAAGAAAAAAAAATGTAACCTTAGTCTGTCTACCACACGAGATCCAGGTTCATCCACAGCACAAAGCTACTTAGCTGAATCAAAAGACAAATTCCTGTTCAGAAATAGTAAATCAGCTTCAGCCATAACAAGTGTGTTCTGCCTCCCATCGTGGATGATCCGTAGTTTGGCTGGGAATATGAGCGCAAAGCGAATCCCTTTTTGCATAAGCTTGCCACAGATATATTTAAAGGCTTGCCTCTGAATTGTTACTAAAGCTGAGTAATCTTGAAAAATCAGTATTCGTTTACATTTATGCTCCACCAAGCATTGTTGCTGTGTTGCATGCAGCACTGCTTTTTTTGCTGGAAGTGCTATCACCACTCTAGGCCTGTGTTTGCCTTCCGTCCATGGCCCTTAAGAGTGAGCCGTTCAGTCTTCAAGGTGCCCACAGTCACTGAGAGGCAAACATGTCTCCAACAAAATGCAGACTATTACGACGACTCCTATTTCCAAGTCATCCAACTTTTCACTTTTCTTAGCAAGTAGATCTTTCTATCTCTTCAGCTCCATACCTGTCTGTTGCACAGAGGACTCCAGGTCTGCCACATTTTATTTATTTAACCAACCAGTTTTTTTTATAAATTGAGTACATTAAAACAATAGTAAATACATTGTAAATTAAGTGAGTACATTGAACGGGAGTATACATTGTAACAAACTTAGAGCATTGACATGAGAAGATACAGTGGGGAGGGAGGCGTGGCATGCAGGGCAAATTTACATGTTATAGTTTATCTACAGCTTTCGCCTTAGGTATTGGATTGTGGTGAGACGTGGAAGGCTGAGATTAGGGGCATCCGGAACATGTTGCTCCACCACATATGCATGAATTAAAGTCAGCAAATGATTAGACAGCTTTGGCTATTTGCTCCGCCAAACCGCTAAAGCAATCTTCCAGCACACCAGCCACTACCACCAAAACCTCTTCCACAGTACATGCAGTGGTCTCTACACGTGAGCTTGACAACCCCACCTCTGCCATCTTCGTTTCACCCAGTTTGCCTTTTTCCTTCTCTGTCCTGGTCGTTTTGGTAGCCATCAATACAAAACTCAACCGTAGCAGAGAAGTACGTTAATATACTTTCCCTCTCTTTTGGTGTCAAACAATTGTGAAGTAGACCGTGATATTCAGCAAGCAAGTCAGGGAGGCCCAAGAGGAGAGGAAAAAAACATTCTCCTTCACATTACGTGACACCACCCCCTCCCCCAAAAAAGTTAAAGTTTTGCTAAAAAAAGGCTCTTCTGTGTCAATCCCATGCCATTTTGAATTCTGCTACTATTTGTGCCTCACAGCCACTATTAGGAATGCATTGCAGGCATCCACCACTCTTTCCATGAAAAAGTATTTCCAGGATGTTGCTTTTGAGTTTACCTCCTTTTAGCTTTATTTCATGTCCTCTACGTCTACAAATATTGTATTTGCTCATTAATACCCTGTAAGTATTTAAAAATCTATTCTCCAGTGTATACACATTTAGGTCTTCCAGGCTCTTCTCATGTGTCTTCTGGTGCAGGCCCCATATCATTTTGGTCACCTTCCTCTGAACTGTTTCAAGTCTTTTTATATCCTTTGCGAAGAACTGTCTCCAAACTGAACACAAGATATGATCTCCAAAACTGGATTCTACCTTACTGGATCTAAAGGCTTGAAAAAAACACTTATTTATTTGTATTTGGTGACATTAATATTCATTAATGATCTGGAAAAGGAAGTAATAAGTAAGGTTATCAAATCCGAGTTGACACAAAATTACTCAAAATAGTTAAAACACTAGCATATTGCAAGGAATTGCAGAACCTTGTGAGAATGGAGAAACAGGAATCTAAATGTTAGATGTTTAGTTAATATTAAACTAAAACAAATAATAGGATCTTAAACACAATCAAAGCCTGTTTCTCAACACCTCTCTAATGTTTCATAAACCAGTGTTCATAAACTGCTTGATTGTCAAGATCAACATGTTAAATTTGTTTTTGAAAAACAGCTCACCTTACAAACTTCTTATAATTGAGAAAACTGGTGCACTGTTGTGGCAATTTTCACACTCCCTATATAGCTGCAAAGTCTGTAAGTACCTTTTTAGATTTTCTAAATAAAAGTATCTTGATATTTTTGATTTGACAGCCATCAACGGAACAAGTGGCTGTGTACACTCGCACCTCCTTTTTCTGTGAGTAACTTTTCTAACCAAAAGAATGCATGTAACTTTAGAAAACATGAAAGTACATGTATTATTTCAACCCCCACCCTGAAGGTGAGCAGCCTCTACATGGTCAGTCTGTTGGTCTGCTGTAAGGTAATACATGCATACTAACCGAGGTTCTGAGGTATGATCAACTGTGTTTTACTTTGCGGTTGAGGTTGTGGGGTTCCCAGTTCCCGTCGTTTGCTTCCTGGATGAAACAGAATGCAAAATCAACAATTTCAAGGATACTACTTGCACAAGGGATTCAAAATAGTTCAGAGGAAATTGGAATGGAAACGATGTCACTCTCTATTTTGGAAGAGAAAGTAAGCTGGTCAAGATGACTCTGTTTACCATGATGTACAAAAATAAGGTTAGGACATGTTTTCTGGTAAGCCTAGGCCCAAAATTCTCTTCCTAAGAACATCTGGGAAACGTATTCTTCTTTTTCCTAAAGTATTGAGAAATGAACTACACATCCCGGAATAGTTTGTGAATTAGTGACAAGCCCTCAGGAAAATAGTTCCACATTTTTGCAATGCAGTAACAAAAACCAAATCTGAGATGGTCAAATCACAAAAGAGAGCAAGACTTCTTATGATGATCTATGGTTATAGCATTAGGGAAAGGAAAATATGGCAATTTTCCAAAATTTTCAAGTTGTCCACTTAGCTGCCTACCACTACTACTACTAGTAATCCTTTGTCATGTGCTACAAGGTACGTGAAGCATTATACATAATCAAATAAGACAGTCCCTTCTCTCAATTTATCCAAGACAAACAAAAAGAGCAAGGGGGTAGAGTCGTTCTTGAGGGAAATGATTAAAAGACATATGGGAGTTACACAGGTGACTAAGAGGTCAGGATTCAAAAGCAGCCTTAGAGTGGACTTTTAACCTGGATTTGAATAGAACCAGAGATGGAGCCTTACGTACTGGCTCAGGTAGTTTATTCCAGGTATACTGCACAGCAAGGTGGAATGAATAGTCTGGAGTTGGCAGGAGAAGACTGCAGAGCAATCTGCCTGATGAGTGGGGTTACCAAAGGGGGTTGTAGGGAGAGATAATAGGAATGGTACTGAGGAGCTGCAAAGTGAATGTACTTTTAGGTCAACAGCCGCGCATGTGAAAATATTTCAGATATTAGAGGATATCAAAACCAAGGAGACAGACATTTGATTGGCCCATTCCAATCTTTAACAATTCACTTATTCACTATATATAGCACAATGCTGTTTCAAAGAACAGGGACTTATGCTCTCTATTTTTTTTTTTTAGTGCCATGAAGTCAGTGTTAACTCATAGCGACCCAGCCACCCCTGGGTTTTCTTGGCAATGTATCACCGGAAGTAGATTGCCAGTCTTTTCTTCCGAGGCAATGGAGGGTAACGTGACTTGCTCTCTTTATATCCTAATACATTTGTGCTCTCACAAGAGAATTGTAGTTGTCATATTAGTTCACTTGGGTATGTGCAAATAAAGGTCAACCATAATTTGTAGTCCAATAGAAAAGTATCTCTAATAAACTTTCAAGAGTTATATTCTCTTCATCAGGGCGATGGAGAAACATTACATTTACACTGGTTTTAAATGGTCTTTGGCTGCCTACATTATGAATAATTATATTATGAATAATTACAGCTGAATGAATGGGGTGGGGGACTAGGAAGAGGGGCTGAGGTAGTGTCATTTTACTTTCCAAAGTCTTTATATCTGATAATGGGTGAGAAAGTCAATGTCTCTGTTGAAGCCTTTGATGTTTGGCTGCAAATGTTTGATCATTTTAATTTCAAACATTTTCCATCCCGGTGCATTCCTGAAGTCTCCTTTCAGTACTTATATTTTAAGGTCATTGATTGAGTGATATTCCTTTGAGAAATGCTCACTTACGAGTATCATACAGAAATTAATACGATCAAATACTTTCAATCAAATACCAAAGATCTTAACAGAGACATTGGCCTTCGTACCCATTATCAGATATAAAGGCTTTGGAATGTAGTGTCACTATCTCATCTCCTCCACCTAGTCCCCACCCCTTTTCATTCAAATACAATGAAACATGCTGACAGCCTAAGGCCATTTAAAGCCAGTGTAAATAGTTTCTTTACTGACCTGAAGAGACTATGGGGCTTGTTTACAACAAGCCCCTATAACTCTTGAAAGCTTGTCCAAGATATATAATGTTAGTCCAGAAAAGAGGTATCAGCTACAACTTGTTTGTTGAACTTTATTTCAGCATACTCTTGCATGCATACTCCATGATGGCATAAAGTAATCCTGACAAAATTTCAGCCATCTTTAAAAATACCCTAGTGAATATGGAACTATTTGGTCTCGTTAGCACACAGGCAAGGAAAGAACAAAGGGTGAAAATAGAGGTTTATACAATCCTTGCCAAGAAAACCCAGGATATGGGGCACCAGGAGTCAACAGTGACTTGGTGGCACACAACAAACTCCAGTAACAGCCATGTCTTGAAGGACTAGCAAAAGGGACTGCTACAGATGGAAAGAGATCTGCACTTGTAAGTATTTATCTTCTGGAATATAATCTAAATCTTGTGAAAAAAGGGAATTCTTTGGGTTAAAGCTGATAAATCTGTGTATTTTAGAATTCAGTGTTTTTTTTCTGAGTCAGTCAGGTCTTAGTACCACCAGAGAGCTTTTCATTTAAACCAAATCAGAGTATAGCTTAGCATAGAAAGGAAAATAAGTGTAAATAATCACTGAAATAAAATCATTTCTAGAGAGATTTTTATTTAAACCAAATCAGAGTATACAAGAAGAATAAATAGTCTCTGAGTAGAAATAAATAAATTTGCTTCTAGTGATCTATACAAAGAGGCTTTCCAGTTAGGAGGCAAAGTATCTGTGAAGTTCTCTTAAATAGGTGACGGACGAAAGAGGCAATTTGAAAGTCCCCCTCTATCAAACCAAGGGCTGTGTAAATCACCCAGGAAATTGGTAAGACATTACCTTAGAAGTACAGGTTAGGGCACTGTGTAGCAAGCCAGCTTTTATTAAGTCTTCTTTCCTTGCCACCCAACCCAGGAATAATCTTAGCTTTAAAAGCTCTTAAAACTATTAAAGGGAAGGAGGTGCCCATATTCACTTTCAGATGCGGCTGGTTATCCTCATCAGGAATAGATTAATTAAGGACCCGAGATTAACTAATCTTGAGGTGAACAAAATCCATTAAACATATTAGGCATAGCTGTATTAGCATAAGTATCACCAGCAAACTTAAGTAAACAACTTCAATACCCTAAACAAAACCTTAAAACTAAGATGCAAATAGCAGTCCAGCAGCGAGATTGGGGCTTTCCAGTCTTTTGCATCGAGTGTCACATGTATGATTTTCTCTCTGTGAGGAGAAGCTTAAAAGGTTAGGGCTCTTCAACCTGGAAAAGAGATGGCCGAGGGGAGATACGATTTTTTTTTTTTGTGCTGACTCCTGGTGACCCAGCTGCCTCTGGGTTTTCTTGGCAATGTATCATTGGAAGCAGATTGCCAGGCCTTTTCTTCTGAGGCAATACCATTTCAGCAATGAGAAACTTCCCTACGTCATCTTCAGTAAAGACTGAAGGAAAGAATTCATTAAGTCTCTCAGTTATGGCCTTGTCCTCCCTTAGCACCCCTTTTACCCCTCTAGCATCTGATGTTTTGAGTGGAGGAGAAGCCTAATGGATAGAACACTGGCTTGTTAATCAAGAGACCAGGGTACGATTCCACCTAGCACTTCTTGTGGCTAAGTAACTTTACCCTCCATTGTCGTGGAAGAAAGGCCATGTAATCTACTTATAGTTTACACAGCCAAGAAAACCCAGGAGGGGCTGGGTCGGCAGGAGTCAGAATTGAGTCAAAGGCACCCTCTATTTTTTTTCTACCGCGGATGTTCTTGAAAAAGGTTTTATTGTGTATTTTTCCTTCCATGTCAAGCTTCTTTTCAAATTTTCTCTTTGCCTTATCAATGCCTTTCATCTAACTTGCCAATGCTTATGTTTCCAGTTTTTGCATTTGGCTCCTTTTTCCATTTCCTGAAAGATGCTTTTTTGGCTACAATAGTCTCTGTGACCTCACCTTTAAAACAATGCTATCAGCTTTTTGGCCTTCCTACCACCTTTCTTAAAGCATGGAATACAGCTGATCTGGGTTTCCAAGATAGTATTTTTAAACAACACCCATGCGTGGTGAAAACCTTTAACCTTTGTAGCTGCTCCAGTTTTTTCTTAACTATTTTCCTCATTTTATCATAGCCTCCTTTTTGAAAGTTAAAAGGTAGTAAGGTGGTTTTCCTTGCTGTCCTCCCTCCATTTATTAAATTAAATGTGATCATGCTTTGATCACTATTGCCAAGTGGCTCCAACACCCTTATCTCCTGCGCCAGATCCTGTGCTCCTCTAAGGACTAGGTCCAAAATAGTTTCCTCTCGTCAGTTCATGAAACAGCTACTCCAAGAAACAGTCATTTATTTCATTGACCCAGGCGAAATCACCCATAATTATTATTGTATTATAATTTGTGTTCGCTTCCCTGATTTCTTTCAGAATTTCATCATACATCTGTTTATTCTGGCCTGGCAATAGGTAATATACCCTCACTGCCATGACCTTCCCCCTTTTTTACATGGAATTTCTATTCATCAAGATTCTAGAGTTGATTGTTTCCTGCAAAAAACTTTTATCTTGTTTAACTCAATGTTCTCTCTCTACAAGAGCACATCCTCTCCACCAATTTGATCTATCCTATCTCACAGTATTCCATTGGTTGCCCTCCTTCACAGGTCTCTGAAATGTCAATTTCCCATCTTATTTTTTTAGATTTCTAGCATTTGCATACAGGCATTTTAGAGGTTATATTTTGTTCATATTAACAATGTGGTTATCAGTTGATAGGGGTTAATTTGGAATCTTTCAGCTATGTCTGCTCTGTACTTAAAGGCATGTGGGTTACTTTAACTTTTATTGGAACATCTCTAACAGGATGCCTTAACTTCCTTCTTCTGTGAGTATCTTTCAAGGATACATCCTTCCGAACCATGCACCCTTGTGCGACTCTCGGCTTTCCCTTCTCATCTAGTTTAAAAGCTGCTCCATCTCCTTTTTAAAGGTTTATACCAGCAGCCTGGTTCCATCCCAGTTAAGATGGAGCCCATCCTTTCAGAAAAGCCCTCCCACCTTCCCCAGAATGTTGCCCAATCCCTAACAAATCTAAAACCCTCTTCCTCGCTCTATCGTCTCATCCACGCACTGAGACTCCGGAGCTCTGCCTGTCTTTCAGGTCCTGTGCGTGGAACAGGAAGCATTTTTAAGAACGCTGAAGGACCCTAACCTCTTTAGCCTTTAACACTAGAAGCCCCAAAAAGGTTTTTACCTAGAAACCCCAAAGTGCGTCAATTGACGCATCATCATGAAGACTGCGTTTAGCATGAAATGCAGATGTGAATTAATGGGAAGTTACTTATTTGTTTAATACGTGCAGTATGTGACATCATTACATGATGTCATCGTGTGTTTATTGTTTGTAATTTCGGAATAAAACTGTAAACAGTGATTGATGTAAAACCAAAATTTCAGCAGAAACACTGATGAAAGTGATAATGATGCTCATTATCCAATAATCGCTGAAAACAAGAGCAGGATGACAGGGTCAACAGTGGTAGCAAAAGATGGGACTGAATGGAAGATCATGTTACAAGGTGAAAGCAGTGGCAGATTGTAGGCCCAAAATGTATTCACTACTAAAGTGGAGTTACTGCATATTGTCATAATGTTGAAACACCAGTGGATGCATTTAGATTGATCGTTAACCCCGGTTTTGTGAGTCACATCAAGAGCTGCACTGTGGAGTATGCCTGTTTATCAGACCCATCATGGGTCCAGTTTGCGGACAGTGTCTGTCAACAATCTGCGTCAGTTGCGCATAGACTCTATATGTACAATAGCAAACCGTACATGCTTATCCTGTTCGTTCGTTAACCAATATGGACTTTGCAGTTACTTTTTAATTTGCAGTTACTTTTAAATTTAGTTAACACTGTTCTTATGTTAGTTGTTGTAAGAAAACTTGTGAAAACCACTCAATTTTCTTGGCTGCGTCAATTGACGTACTTTGGGGCTTCTAGGTATAAATTCATTTTCCCGCTAGGTGACGCATCTGTCATTAACTTTCGATGCACATATTTGAACATCTTGACCTCGCTAACAAAGTCATGGAACATAACTAACATGGTTCTAGCAGTGGCGCTGGTATACAACTTCGAAGATGCATTTGCATCAATTGACGCACTTTGGGGCTTCTAGTGTTAATTATAGGAAAGTCATTCTATCTCCATTTCTAGTTCTATAACTTTTTTGTGATACAGAGACCAGAAATGCACATAGAAACATAGAAAAATGACAACAGAAAAGACCACATGGCATATCTAGTCTGTCCTTCCATATCAACAACTACAACAGTCCACTTTCTTTTTCTTTAGAGATCCTCTGTGTTTGTCCCATGCTTTTTTGAAATCAGATACCGTCCTCATCTCTACCACCTCCACTGGGAGACTATTCCACGGATCTACCACTCTTTCCGTAAAGAAATATTTCCGCATATCACTCCTGAATCTATCCCCTTTCACCCTCATCCCATGTCCCCTCATAGCAGAACTTGCTTTCAATCGAAAGAGGCTCTCCCCCTGTGCATTTATGCCATGGAGGTATTTAAACGTCTCAATCATAACACCCCTATCCCGCATTTCTTCTAGGGTCCTCATATGCTTTATAATGAAGACCACTAACAATTTTGGTAGCCACCCTCTGTACTGACTCCATCCTGTTTATATCCTTTAGAAGGTGCAGTGTCCAGAATTGCACACAATATTCCAAATGAAGTCGCACCAAAGACTTATACAGAGGCACTATCACCTCCTTTTTTCTGCTAGCCATTCCTCTCTGTATGCACCCAAGCATCCTTCTAGCTTTTGCTGTCGCCTTTTCTACCTGTTTAGCTACTTTAAGATAATCTGACATGACCACGCCTAGGTCCCGCTCTTCTTTAGAGGACAAAAGTATTTCATCTCCTATACTATATTGCTCTCTTGGATTGCTGCAGCCCAAATGCATGACCTGGCATTTTTTAACATTAAATCCCAGCTGCCAAATTCTAGACCATTCTTCAAGCTGAGCTAGATCTCTCCTCATGTTATCTACACCTTCCTGGGTGTCTACTCTATTGCAGATTTTGATATCAAAAGAGGCAAACCTTACCTGACAGCCCTTCCGCTATATCACTAACAAAGATATTAAACAGAATCGGACCAAGGACAGATCCCTGGGGCACACCACTGGAAACTTCCATCTCCTTAGAGTGAGCTCCATTTACCTGTTCCTGTTGTGACCTCCCACTCAACTAATTTCTAACCCAAGCAGTAACTTTAGGGTCCATCCCTAGGGTGCTCAGTTTGTTTTTAAGTCGTCTGTGAGGAACGGTGTCAAAGGCTTTATTGAAATCTAAATACACCACATCAAGGGCTCTCCCTTGGTCCAACTCCCTGGTCACCCAGACAAAGAAATCAATCAGATTTGTCTGACAAGACCTGCCTCTGATAAATCCATGCTGCCTCGGATCCTCTACTCTGCTGGACTCCAGAAATATCACTATTTTCTCTTTCAGCAGCGTTTCCAATAATTTACTCACCACTGAAGTTAAACTAACCGGCCTGTAGTTTTCAACCACATCCTTACTTCCGCTTTTGTATAAAGGCACCACATGAGCCTCTCTCCAGTCCTTTGACACCACTCCCGACTCCAACGAGGCATTGAAAAGGTCAGTCAGTGGAGCTGCTAGAACCAAGTTCCCTCAGTATTCTAGGGTGTATCCCATCCAGTCCCATCGCTTTGTCTACTTTAAGTTCAGCTAGTTTCTCACAAACACAGTCTTCTGAAAATTCTTCAAGATGCCCTTCGCTTCTAGTCCTGTTTATGGGTGTTTTCTGAGGTCCTGCTCCTGGTTCTTCAACTGTGAACACAGAACAGAAATATTTGTTAAGCAAGTCCATTTTATCCTTATCAGCTTCTACATATTCCTCCCCTGCACCCTTGAGTCTGACAATACCACTTTTCCCCTTCCTCTTCTCACTAACATATGTGAAAAATCTCTTATCCCCCCATTTTATTGCATTGGCTATTTTTTCCTCTTTTTGAATCTTTGCCTTCCTGAATACTTTGTTAGCTTCTCTAAGTTTTTCCAAATACCGATGCCTGTCTTCCTCTCTCTGTGATCTCTTGTATTTCATGAAGGCCGCCCTCTTTTTCTTCACTTTTTCAGCTACTTCTTTTGAAAGCCATAGCAATCTCCTTTTCCTTTTATTTACCATTTTAACAAAAAGGTTGGTTGCCCTTAAAATATCCCCTTTCAGTTCTGCCCACTGTTTTTCTACATCCCCCAGCTGTTCCCATCCCGCTAACGACTCCCATCTTGGCAAAGTTAGTTTTCCTAAAGTCTAAGATCCTCGCTTTTGAATGGATTCTAACAGCCCTAGTCCTAATACTGAACCACACCATCTGGTGATCACTGGATGCAAAATGATCTCCCACTATAACATCAGAAACACTTTCACCATTGGTAAGCACCAAGTTCAGTATGGCCCCTTCACGTGTGGGGTCTGTTACCAATTGCCTGAATAGTTCTCCCTGTAGAGAATCCAGGATCTCCTTACTTCTAGATGATACTGCATCAGGAATGTGGCAATCAACATCTGGCATATTGAAATCCCCTATTAGTATCACTTCCCCTAAAATTGAAGGTGCAGTTGCATCATGGAGCGATACAGAGATATTATGATATTTTTTGTTTTATTTTCTATTCTTGTTTAATAATTCTAGTTTACTTTTTTGGCCACCATCCACTCTGAGCAAAAGATTTCAATGTATTTCCATGATGATGCTTAGACCCTTTCCTGGTAGTGACTGCTAATGTGAAACCTGGCACTGTGTAGCTATAATTATAATTATTCTTCCCTATATGCATCACTTGGCACTTGCCTGCATTCAATTTCATCTGCCATTTGGATGCCCAGTCTCCCAGTCTCATAAGGTCCTCCTGCAATTTCTCTCAATCCACATGCAACTTTGAGTTCTCGGAGTTAACCACTTAACCCTGATTTCTCTTTTCTATTTTTTAACCAGCTCCCAATCTACAACAGGACAACACCTCCTATGCAATGACTTTATTATTTATTCATGAGTCTTTCATGTGCTGTAGCTGGAAGACTAAGGATCTGTTGAGAAAAGCCATTGTGCCAGGTTGGAGTCAGTGAGTCTGAACCAGTCCACCAAGTTTTGGGAAGGCTTAGTCTCCCAAAGCCTCTTATAAAAGGCACCTGTGTGTATTTTTGTCTGTTATCAGTGATAGCTCTGTATTTGTGACCAGGAGAGTAGATCAGGGGTAGAGACAGTTTGAAAGTAACAATTCCCTGTTATTTTGCAATGGATCAAAGTTTCTAAGCAGAAAAAGTTGGACCCGGTTCTCTTTTAAAAATGCATTGGGCCATGTTTTTAGGGAGCTTATTTCTCTGGAATCCCCTGTTCGATCTGACTCAGTTCTGAACAGAATGTGCCTTTTCACTTGTTTTCCCCTATGTCAAAACTGGTTCCTGATATGTTATAATTTCAGAGAGATATATTAACCCCAAAGAGACAATCATGCTCATCCATTTATGTATAATTCATTCCAGCATGCATCTGGATGAAAAGAAAAAAAATCACAAATGGTGAAAGCATGCGGCACATGGCTCATGGAATCCTTTCCGATTTCTCTACAAGCACACGCCTGCATACAGCTACGTTGTCTCTGTGTGGTTCTTTTATACTGAAAAGGGAGAGAGAAAAGAATGGGCTTGAATGGTGTGGCACCCAAACATTGGTTCTGAAATAACATAAGAAATGCCATACTGGGTCAGACCAAGATCCATCAAGCCCAGTATCCTGTTTCCAACAGTGGCCAATCCAGATCACAAGTACCTGGCAGGTTCTCAAAAAGACACACAGGTTACACAATGCCTGGATTTCCTGAGTCTTCTTTGATAATTGTTTATGGACTTTTCCTCCAGGAACTTGTCCAAACCTTTTTTAAAACCAGCTACACTAACAGCTTTTACTACATCCTCCGGTAACGAATTCTAGAGTTTGATTATGCATTGAGTAAAAAAATATGTTCTCTTATTACTCTTAAATTATTACTCTCTGTAGCTTAAAGTGTGAAATACATGAAACTATTAGATATCACTGACAATTTTTCAAGATGAATGTTATTGTTTAAGCTCTGGGTGCCATTGTCCCATGGCCAGGGCCAAATTAACACTATATTGGGCCCATGAATGCCTATTTACTTCTATTTTTAACACCTCTCTCCCCCTCCCCTCTGGGCTACCATTTACTATTTTTATGGCTCCCTTCCCACCAGGATATTTGTTTATGGCTTTATCACTCCCAAACTTCACCTCTCCAAAAGAAGCATAGGGAAGACTGAAGGGACTACATTTGGGTGCGCCAGCAGCAGCAGATCGAGAGAGAGTATGGGATCTGTGTAGTAGTTAGAGCAGTAGATTGACAACCAGGAAAGCTGGGCAAATCATTCTTTTCATCCTCCATTGTCTGGTAGAAACCAGAAATGCCAAAGATGGGCTGCCCAAAGAGTGAGATCAAAAGCCAAGGAATAACAAACATGTTTAGAAAGTTTTAAGCGTCAAAAAGACTTCACATACACAAGAATCGGTAAATGTTATTTAGCTTTCTTTGGTGCCTCTAAAAGGATACAGAGAAAGTGGAGGACAGTTTTCAAAGGGATGTTTCCAGATAAATAAATAACTGTGTAAATTCCCAAAGCTGGAAGTTTTCTTTCATTTAGTAGGCACATTGCTACCTTCTTTCAGCAAGAGCGACGGAACACCTTTGGAGAGGGCCAAAAAACGAATCTATGGCTGTCCCCAAGCTCTCTAATTACTGATGCTGTTTTGGACAAATTATTAGTGGGGTCACAGCCCCTGTGACCTCCCCATTCCATTGCCTATGTCTTTCAGCACAAATTTTGAAGGGAAACTATTAATTATGACAGTGGCCTTGCCAAGATAAAGAAATAGAAACATACTGCTACAGAGTTAAAAATACACATACACTAAACACAGCTGGAGCACAGGAGCCATGTTGTATCAAAGATGACAAACAAGGAAGCAAGAAAACAGGGAGATCTAACAGTGAGCCACTAGATGGCTTCAGTATAAGCTAACATCTGTAAGGGGTTTCTTTTGCTTTGAGCCTATGCACAACTTTCTATTGTAAATGTCCCACGGATTAATTTGCTGAGGTGGCTTTGAGTGCTGACCAATGCAAGTATAGACAGGGGTTTTCTGCAATGCACTTGTTCTCTGTCTGACATCAGTAGGCTGCTATCCAACAGGGCAGGTATACATGGTACCCAACTCCTGATAGGTATGCCCACCAGCTCATATTCTCATCACTGCCGTTCCATACAACACCTTTACTTTCCATGCCTGGGGATGTGTTGAAGCAGGAAGGATTGCTTAGCTTTTCAGTTTGGTTGTGTGTGAGCTAGCTACTCAGCCACTTGCAGGTCCATACAATTGCAGTGGTAGGAGTCCTTAGCTATGAGCATGGAGAGATCTTTTCATCACAGGTACCTGACCTTTGATTCTTCACACGATCTATTGGAAGTGGTTTCATGCAGACTGAGTCCCTAGTATTCAGCTCAGGCAAATCTCTTATAGATATTCTATATCTTGACTTAGATATGTTGCTTGTAGTGTCAGTTTTTGTGATCCATCTTTTACCACACAGGTCTCAATTAGCTACTGACAGAGATGTCTACAGTCTCCCTGACATCAAGCACGCTGGGCTGCTATCCATGCCCTCTTCTGGTCGTTTCTCCAATGAGGTAAACCTTTCCATGGCTCTTCACCATCCCTTTTTGCTTTCATGCACAGGCTCGTCATTATCTTTAAAGCAGATTCAGCTTTGTGATTAGCTGGTGATATAGCACATGTTCCAATCCTCACTTAGCAGAAAACTGTTTAAATTGTATGAAAGGCCATTATCTGAGATCACTCGATCAGGTTGGCCATAGCATGCAAACTGTACTTTGCAGCACTTGATTATGGCTTTCGCAAACACGTCTGTGAGCAATTCAAATTCCCAGAAGTCTGAATAGTGTATTATCAAAAGAAGCTCATTCCCAGCCAAGTCTATGCTGACAATCTGCCAAGACTGCACCCATATGGCAAGTGACATCATCCTTTCCTTCTGCTGCTCATGTGCACATTCATTGTAGGTGGAACAATTGCTCAAAGTCCTTGACCTTGCCTTGCTCTTCGGCCAATACAAGGTATCATGGGCCAATCAGTAAAGAGCTTACCACCGATGTGGCTTGAATATATATGTGTTAGCATCTATGATCACAGTGATTTGAATATAATAACCCTGGACACTTTGTACAGAATGCCATTTCGTATGCTTATTTCATCCCTGAATGACTAGTATTTCCTAACTTCAGAAGATGATTCCTCCTTCGAGTCAGACTATCCAGTCAGGCTTACAGACTTGAGTACTTGCAAGGTATCATCTCTTGCAGTGTGCTATATGATCTGTTGGAGCCTCTGGTCTCTGACATTCAGATCATCTGTTTGGTTGATTTGTGCAATGTCAGTTTGTTCTTGTTGCATCCAACAACCCTGAGGTGTTTAGTACTGACACTTCACTGCTGATGATCATCTGCAATAGCTCTGTTGAGGGTATCATTAAAACATCTCAGGGTCCAGCTTATAAACATTGAGGGTAAAATGTTGCAACATTAACATCATGTTCTCAAATCACTTGAGTGCACACAATAGGGGCTTTTTGAAGATTGCTATCAATAGTTTGTAGTCACGTCTGCTTTAATTATGATTTGGCCATAGAGCTAATGATCACATACATAACCTCAACATTCACTTCTACACTTATGATGATATGATCTATGGACCAGTCAATGCAAAGCAACCCTCACTCTCTGCCCACCAGGAATGCTTCACCGAGATAACCAACTCGCTAAAAGACAACAGCCTTAAAATCAACTACATCAAAACGGACGCTGCTTCATAACGAGAGACCCCACCTTCACCCCCCCCCACCCCTGAACACATAAATCAAAACCCAGACTGAAGTCAGATACCTTGGAGTCACACCTCACATTCAAAGCCCACATCAACAAAATCACCTGGAGAATATACTACAAAGCGAAGACACTGCAACGCCTCCAACCGTTTCTAGAGCCAACAGATTTCCACTCTGTTCTGCAAGCCTCCGTAATACCTCACCTCAATTACTGCAACACTATCTACCAAGGCCTACCACAATCCACACTCCTACGCCTGCAAACTGCTCACCATGCAACAGCAAGGATCCTACAAGCAGCAATAAGACAGGATCATATCAAGACTATACTCAACAGCTTCACTGGCTTCCACTACAGAGCCGCATAAAATACAA
This sequence comes from Ichthyophis bannanicus, assembly GCA_033557465.1. Classification (NCBI taxonomy): domain Eukaryota; kingdom Metazoa; phylum Chordata; class Amphibia; order Gymnophiona; family Ichthyophiidae; genus Ichthyophis; species Ichthyophis bannanicus. The sequence goes on from CM066040.1 coordinate 1,617,852, forward strand.
AACAATCATTTTAACCCACAAAGCAATCCACTCCGATCCCCACTCCCACACCCCTCCACATTCTACTTCAGACCACCAAACCACACAGATTCAGATGGACCTCCACAATGAACATCCTCATCAACCCCCACATCAGAACCAAATCTAGCCAGCAAGCATGTAAACGAGCCTTCCAACTATATGCACCTTCTATATGGAACACCCTATTGGACCAGCTAAGGAACATCACAGACCTCACCACCTTTAGAAAACACCTGAAGACACACCTATGCTCAGAGCATTTCAGCCCAATCACATAATCTCCCCCCAGAAGGAACATCCCAGATAATCACTGTACATAGTTTGCATTTGTATATAGCTATGAGTTATCAACTGCATGATGTATACAGTTTAATTCTTATTTTATTCATTGTTATAATGTATATTTACATATTGTTCTCTGTAAATCACCCTGACCCGGTGAAAGGCAACATATAAATACACCTAAAAAAATAAATAAGAAAGTAAGTACTGCCAGGCAAACACAATACTGAGACATGAGTGAAATTCCACAAGCACAAACAAGGAAGGAAGCAACAGAATTTGAAAAACAAGAAAATAAATTTCAAAGAATTAGAACAGCAAATGAGAAAAAACAAGTGTAAAATGCACAAATACAGTGGGAAATAGAGAGTGATATCCAGTGATGTCCATCAAGAATGGATAGATAAGAACATAAGAAATAACATACTGGGTCGGACCAAGATCCATCGAGCCTAGTATCCAGTTTCCAACAGCGGCCAATCCAGGTCAAAAGTACCTTTCAGATTCCCAAAAAGGTACACAGATTCCACATTGCTTATCCAGGGATAAGCAGTGAATTTCCCAAGTCCTCTAATGGTTTATGGACTTTTCATCCAGGAATTTGTCCAAACCTTTTTTTTTAAACCCATTTACAGTAATAGCTTTTACTACATCCTCCGGTGATGAATTCCAGAGTTTGATTACACGCTGCATGAAAATATATTTTCTCCGATCTATTTATTTATTTAGCAGGTCTTCTATACTGCCTTATCAAATGCTTATCCATCTGCCTAATCTATAGGGCCCCCAATGCCCACTCAGAAGACACATCAGACATTCTTGAAGCCATATACTCAGCTAACTCACAGCACAAACCCCTTATAGTACTAGGGGATTTGAACCTCACATCTGCATCCAACAAGGAAGAAGCAGCCTTCCATAAATTCTCACAGGTCCTTCTCATTACTCTGGCTCCACCCCAGATCTCATATTTGTATCAGCAAGAATCCTGGACCAAGGACACATAGCAGCATTATCAATGATCCCCATACCATGGTCTGACCACCATGCCATACTCTTAAAAATTCACCTCAATAAACAAGAATCACTGAAACCAGATAACCCTACCAGACGCTTCAAAGCATTCGACAAAGAACAATTCCTCAGAGACATCCTTCAATTCCTACCCAAAGACTTTACCAACCTGGATGAGGCGGTCAATGTCTGGAACACCACCATCAGTGCCGCATCGAGCCTCCCGACCCGATCCATTCCACGCCATCTAGACAGCAGATCAAGATCAGCTCCATGGTACTCCACTAAAATAAGAGATTTGGAGGATCACGTGGGCAATGAGCCGGTGAGGATGTGTCTGGATCGGTTCTGGGAATCCTGCAAGTAAAATCAGTTTAAAGCTGGAATTGGGCACATAGTTCCCTTCCAAAAGCAGTAAGATACCTCCAGGCGTACACTGGAACCCCTCCAGTTGGTGATATAGGAGATAAACAAACGTATAAGATGGATGTCTGCAAAGCCGCTGAGAAGGGAGAAGGCCCGTGGCCTGGAGGGCAAGATGGCAGAGGGAGTGCTGGCGAGCCCGCAAACTGAGACTATGGAAACTATGATCATGGAGGTTTCTGCAGCTGTGGTAAAGGTGCTGAAGGTGCTGTTTTGTTCACTCTCCGAGCAACTTGCTCAAGTTGGGCAAGCAGTGACAGAGTTCGCAGTCTGCATGAACCAAGCAGAGCAAAGAGTTTCCGACCTCAAGGATAGTCAGCACTCTCAGGAGGCCAAGATAAAATCACTGGAAGAATTAATAGTACAGCAGCAGGATAAGCTTGATGATTTGGAAACAGAGGAAGGCGGAAGAATCTATGGTTTGTGGGCATTGAAGAGACAGTGACAGACAAGGAACTGAGAGGCTTTTTGGAGGCCTGGATAAAAACAAGACTGCTCCCGGGTCATCAATTAGGCCCCATTAAGATAGAGCGGGCACACCGCCTCAGGGCTCGCCGCAGACCTAATCAGCGATCCAGAGTGGTCATAGCACGGTTTCATGAGTTTAGGCAAAAAGAAGCTACACTGCGAGCCGCCTGGGCTGACAGTGAAGGTGCTGAGGAGGAGAGCGGGCCAAAAATCTACTGGTGTTCCAAGACTATTCCATCAAGGTGAGGCAAAGAAGGCACGAATTTTCAATGGCATATGGACAGCTGGCACAGTGGGGTATTCGATTCTCCTTGTTATACCTGGCACGGCTGAGGGTTGAGTACCAGGGACAGACCAAACACTTGGAAACGCCAGAGGATGCAGCAGCTTTTTTAGGAATTTTAAAAACCTGATCTGCTGGAAGAGCCAGGGGGCCGATGGAGGCTCTTAGTATGAATAATGCCCTGGGCCGGAATCTTGGCCAGATACAGATATGGAACTATGGAACTGTGGAATACAGGTGGTTTTGTCACAGAGCTACAGAGTTTTTGTTTGATTGTTTGTTGGCTTTTGGTTCGCTGTGTTTAAAAGCAACTGGACTATTTCGAGTTTTGGAGTTAATGCAGCAAGACAGATGGGACACACTACCTTGCGACCAAGTGGGAAATTACTTTCATTATACAATCACCATCAGTGATAGCTGGATCGAGGAGCTGGAAGGCACAGATGAGGAGGACTGTATCCAATCTAAATGGGAAGCATTATGCTGCGGGGTCCTGCAGTTGGAACCTTTAGAATATCTTAGATCAGAATGTAATGGACAAAGTCTTTGCCACAGACATTTAGTAGTGCCCCACGGCGATGGCAGTACGCCTTGGGGGCAAATATGTAAATATATACTGTATATATATATATATATATATATATATATATAAACACTTGTTTTATGATATACATTGGAGGGGGCAGCAGGAGAATGGAGACATACAAGTACTGATATTCTTTTTGCCTGCTTGGTTGTTTGGCCTTGATGTATTTTGAGGCTTTTGCTGCTGTCCTTCCTTGCTATCTATCCTGCCCCCCCCCCATTCTATTATTGCTCCCAGCTCCCCTTCTCTTTGCTTGCTTTTCCTCTAGAGCGACAATCTTTGATGAGACAAATTGGTTCTGAACTGGGGGTGGAGGGGGAGGGACTTGGGGGTGGGGGAGAGAAGGAGGGGGGAGGGTTGAACTCACTATTTACGAGCGTAAAGGGAGGGATTGGACTGGAGCTGGGAAAGAAGAATGCAGCTGGGCAGTCTGTTACTGTGGTGAATGGAATTCTTAGGGAGTGGTAATAGTTGGACTTAGGGGGAGGAGGGTGGTGGAGAGAGAGAAGAGAAGAGATGAGTTGGAGCAACACAAGCCGGTGGGAGGGATGAGTAGAGGGTGGTATTGGGGGGGGAAGGTGAAGGAGGTGGATTAGTCGAAATGAAGATAAGATGAGGAAGGAGGAAGGTGAAGGACGGAGGTGGGATGGCACATTATGGGAAGGAAGAGCAGGTAGGCAGGCGGGGGACATGGGATGAGGGTGAAGGGAGATAGATTCAGGAGTGATATGCGGAAATATTTCTTTACAGAAAGAGTAGTGGATCCATGGAATAGTCTCCCAGTGGAGGTGGTGGAGATGAGGACAGTAACTGAATTCAAAAAAGCATGGGACCAACACAGAGGATCTCTAAAGGTAAAAAGTGGACTGTTGTAGTTGTTGTTATGGAGGAACAGACTAGATAAGCCATGTGGTCTTTTTCTGTCATCATGTTTCTATGTTTCTATTGTGATCTCGGGGAGAGAGACCGTCAGGCTAATGGGGATGGAGAAGGAAGAGGGACAACGGGAAGGGAGGGAGTTTTTTAGGGAGGTAAGGATAACATCTCTATGGATTGAAATTCCATGTAAAAAGGGGAAGGCGATGGCAGTGGGGGTGTACTATCGTCCGCCTGGCCAGAATGAACAAATGGATGATGAAATGCTCAAAGAAATCAAGGAAGCTAGCAAAAGTTACAGTGCAGTAATAATAATGGGTGATTTCAATTACCCCGGCATCGACTGGGTCAGTGTCACAATAGGACATGCTAGGGAGATAAAGTTCCTAGATGAAATAAATGACTGCTTCTTGGAACAGCTGGTTCATGAACCGACCAGAGGGGAAGCAATATTAGACCTAGTCCTTAGTGGAACACCAGATGTAGTGCAAGAGATAAGGGTGTTGGGGCCACTTGGCAATAGTGATCATAGCATGATCGCCTTTGATTTAATTAGTGGAGGAGGGATAGTACGGAAATCCACAGTACTACCTTTTAACTTTGACTATGATAAAATGAGGAAAATAGTGAAGAAAAAACTAAAAGGAGCAGTTGCAAAGGTTAAAGACGTACATCAAGCTTGGGTGTTGTTGAAAAATACTATCTTGGAAGCCCAGACCAGCTGTATTCCACGCTTTAAGAAAAGTGGAAGGAAGTCCAAAAAATTGCCAGCATGGTTTAAAGCTGAGGTCAGAGAGGCTGTTGTTGCCAAAAAAGCATCTTTCAAGAAATGGAAAAAAGAGCCAAATGATGAAACCTGGAAACAGCACAAGCACTGGCAAGTCAAATGCAAGGCATTGATAAGGCAGGCAAAGAGAGAATTTGAGAAGAAGCTTGCTGCGGAAGCAAAAACGCGAAATAAAGACCTTTTCAAGTACATTCGTAGCAAAAAACCCGTGAGAGAGTCAGTTGGTCCATTAGATGATAAAGGGGTTAAAGGAGCACTAAGAGGCGACAAGGCGATAGCGGAGAGACTGAATGAATTCTTTGCTTCGGTCTTTACTGAGGAAGATGTAGGGATGTTACCCACGACTGAAGTGGTATTTAAAGGTGTGGAAGAATTGAAGGAAATATCGATACATCGGGAAGATGTCCTACAACTATTAGATAAACTGAAGAGTAGCAAATCACCTGGGCCGGATGGTATACATCCAAGGGTGTTGAAAGAACTGAAATTTGAGATTGCAGACCTGCTATCAGTAATCTGTGAACTATCATTAAAATCATCTCTAATACCTGAGGATTGGAGGATCGCCAATGTAACACCAATTTTTAAAAAGGGTTCGAGGGGTGATCCGGGAAACTACAGACCGGTGAGCCTGACATCAGTACCGGGAAAAATGCTAGAAACCATCATAAAGAATAAAATTACTCAGCATATAGATAGTCATGACCTAATGGGAGACAGCCAACATGGCTTTAGACAAGGAAGATCTTGTCTTACTAATCTGTTATGTTTTTTTGAAGGAGTGAATAAACAGGTGGACAAAGGTGAGTCGGTTGATATTGTGTATCTGGACTTTCAGAAAGCCTTTGACAAGGTCCCTCATGAGAGACTTTTGGCAAAACTAAAGAGTCATGGGATAGGAGGCAGTGTACTACTGTGGATCAGGAACTGGTTAAAAGATAGAAAGCAGAGGGTAGGGCTAAATGGCCAATTTTCCCAATGGAGAAAGGTGAATAGTGGTGTACCCCAGGGATCTGTGCTGGGTCCGCTGCTTTTTGACATATTCATAAATGACTTGGAAAGTGGAATAACGAGTGAGGTTATCAAATTTGCTGATGACACAAAACTATTTAAAGTTGTTAAAACCCTGGAGGATTGTGGAAAATTGCAAGAGGATCTTGATAAATTGGAAGACTGGGCATCAAAATGGCAGATGAAATTTAATGTGGAGAAGTGCAAGGTTATGCACCTAGGGAAGAACAACCCAAACTATGGTTACACGATGCAAGGTTCCACATTAGGAACCACCACCCAAGAAAAAGATTTAGGCGTCCTTGTGGATACCATGTTAAAACCCTCGGCCCAGTGTGCAGCGGCGGCCAAGAGAGCAAATAGAATGCTAGGTATGATAAGGAAAGGAATGGAAAATAAAACAAAAGATATTATAATGCCTCTATATCGTTCCATGGTGAGACCGCACCTTGAATATTGTGTGCAATTCTGGTCGCCATATCTTAAAAAGGATATAGCAATTTTAGAAAAGGTTCAGAGAAGAGCCACCAAAATGGTAAAGGGGATGGAAGGCTACTCCTATGAAGAAAGGCTAAAAAGGTTGGGGCTCTTTAACCTGGAAAAGAGACGGCTGAGGGGAGATATGATAGAAGTCTATAAATTAATGAACGGAGTGGAACGGGTAAACGTAGATCGATTGTTTACCTTATCAGAATATAGAAAGACTAGGGGACATGCAATGAAGCTACAGGGTAAACTATTTAAGACTAATAAAAGAAAATATTTTTTCACTCAACGTGTAATCAAACTCTGGAATTTGTTACCGGAGGATGTAGTAAAGGCTGTTAGTGTAGCTGGGTTTAAAAAGGTTTGGACAAGTTCCTGGAGGAAAGGTCCATAAACCATTATTAAGAAGGGACCCAGGATATCAATGCTTGAACCAATACAAGCATTGTGGAACCTGTGTCCCTTGGGGAAACTGCTAGGTACGTATGACCTAGATTGGCCACTGTTGGAAACAGAATACTGGGCTTGATGGACCTTGGTCTGACCCAGTATGGCATATCTTATGTTCTTATCTTATGTTCTTATGTTCTAACTGGATGGGGGCAGGGGAAGAGGGTAAGTGCTTTGTAAGAAGGGGTCAGGTAAAGTCATTAGTACATACGATGTGAGGGGTGGTGGACTCTAGGCTGGGGGGGGAACACCACTAAGATGAAGGAATGTGTGATATCAATTAGAGTAAAACTACAGGAATATTTTTGGGGAGTTAAAAGTAATAACATGGAATGTTTGTGGTATTGGGTCCCCTGTGAAGAGATAGAAGCTCCTGAAAAGATTAAGAGAATGCCATACGGACATAGCTCTGCTGCAGGAGATGCACCAGTCTGCCGAGGAACATGAGAAGCTTTGTAAAGGTTGGGTAGGGGAGGTGTATTTTATTTTATTTTATTTATTTAACAGGATTTATATCCTACTTTATCCTTGAATCAAAGTGGTTTACACTGCAAACCAATCAATAGGGATGATGCGGGGGGTGTCGGCATGCAGTGGTGGTGAAGGTAGTGTTTGTGTGTGTGTGGGTTGGTATAACTTGATTTGGGGTGCAGTATATACAGATTGAGCTATTTACAAGTGGGTTATATACAAGGATGGGGGGTTTGACGCTGGGAGTGGGTGGGTATTGTGATAGGGTGAGCTGTGTAGATGAGATGGAATGGGAGAGAAGTGAGGAATGTACCTTTAAAGACAGATGTAAACAGGGTTCCCATAGAAACCACAAGCCACCGGAGCATGCAGTAGCTAGAGCTAAGCCCTGTCCAAGCAGTGACGTAAGAGCTAGGTTGAGCCCTAACAGCTCTCACGTGTGCAGAGAGGAGGCTGTGGCTGAAAAGAAGCACCATTTTTAAACTGCTTCAGAGTTTGAGAAAGAGCCAAGCGAGAGTCAGGAGGAGAAAGGAAGCCACAGGAAAAGGAAGCACGAGGAGCGAAGGAGTGGAGAAGGAAGGACAGCTGATTCTTACTCTCAGAAAGCAGTGGAACCAAGGTTGGAACCTGTCCTAAAGCACCCCAGAGAAAAGAAGGTGGAGAGGTTTGTTTCCACGTGGGGAAGCAGCTCAGAGAGCCAGCCAAGTAAGAGAGGTGGGGAAGACAAGTTTGCTACAGTTCCTAACAGAGGCTTTTCTAAAGACGTGGTCAGAGAGCTGAGGAAAAGCGCTGAACGCTGTGCTAGTCAAAAGGCAGTGAGAGCAGCTCCAGGCAGGAACAGGAACAGTTCAAGTAAGTGCCGTGAATTAGCTTTAGAGGCTGTTGATAAGCTATTCTATGAGAGAGAAACTCCTTCTTTAACCTATGCTGGTGCAGAGCAGAAAGAACACTTTATAGGAAAGCTGAAAGAGTTTCTGCAGAGTGCAAAATTCAAACCTTCTGATATAAGCTCCCAGGAAGATGACTCAAGTGAAGCTGTTGAAGAAATGCAGATAGAAACGTATGAAAGTCCTTGTGATAGTGATGTAGCAGAAATGGAATGCTCATTATGTAAGACAAACAAACTAAACATGTGCTAGGCTCAGGCCATGAGAAGAAGTTTGTTTAACCTGGTTTTTGTCAAGCTGAGAAAGAAAACTCTTGCTAGAAGTTTTAAGTTTGCCTGATGTGATTAACAGCCATAGCAGTGAAAGGCATTTGTCTGAAGAAAGCTGAATGCAGCTGCTGTGGAAAGAATATTCCTGACTTTGATGTTTAAGCCTGTTTTGTTCCTCCTCTTCATTTACTTTGGAGAATTTATCCTTGCCTTGTTTTGGCACTATGAATTTTGATGCGAGGGAGAAATCCTGAAATAAATGTCTTTGTTTTGCCTAACAAACTGTGGTCACACTACTTTGCTTGGAGAGTATCTGAAACTACAAGTCCCAGCATTCCGTGCTGGCAGCCAAAGACTTGGGACAGTACTCAAAAGGGCAAATAAGGCAGCCCTTTTGCTTATCGGCCATTGGCCTAGGCAGGGGGTCACGACAGAGTGGCGTAGTTGTTGCGGATGCTGCGCTAGGACGCATGCGCAAGGATTTAAAACCCAAAACAGCGCAGAGGTCAAGTCTACAGAAAGAATTCTGTTCTGGATTTCATCGGGACTGAGACGGAGAGTCGGAGGTCTACGGAGACCAACGTTGGTATAAGTACGAAGCACCACTGGTACCAGGTAATGCGCATCTAACTGGGATTAGTAAGGATACTGGTACTGGGGGGCAGTGCTGTAATTAGTGACAAAGGAGAATACTGCAAAGTATATTTTTGTACCGCACTTGGGTGGTCGTATTGTCTCTTTTGTCATTCCAGAGCAAGATGACCATGGAAGTCAAAGATGTCCTCACCTAGATCGCTTCCCAGTTCGAGCGACAGAGGGAACTGTCACTGGAGGTCCAGGAGCGGGCGGCCGACAGAATGGAGGCTCAGCAAAAGCCGCTGATCGACTTGATGGAGGCATGGATGCAGGGCATGAAGAAGGAGCCAGAGCCCATCCTTCCTACCCCAGGTTCAGCAAGACACTGTCCAGCTAGTACCTTTGGACCATGGTACAAAGAGACACTAGGATTTGGTCAGTTAACTGATAAGGACAATGTGGACGATTTCTTAGAAGCATTCGAGCGTGTGGCTCACGTAGCTAATTGGCCAAAAGACCAATGGGCAGTCCGGTTGGCACTATCACTCACGGGTGAGGCTTTAGCCGCTTACCAGACCATATCCCCGGCTTTTGCCAATAACTACAATGAGGTAAAGCGAGCTATCAAAGATAGATTAGGTCTAACACCCTCGGTGTACCACCGTTTATTGAGGAATGCCAGATTAGGACCCGGTGAAACACCTAGAGTGTTATACCACCGTTTGAAAGGTCTGGTTAATAAATGGTTGGAACCAGAAGGTAAGACGCTGGAAACAATATTAGATAGTATCATATTAGAACAATTCTTGGCAGCTATTCCAGTAAATGTATGTACCTTCCTGATATTGCAGGGTTGCCGAAGCACCCAGGAGGCTATTTTGCTCACCGAGCGATTCCTTGAGGCGGATGTCACTGCACAAGAGATGAGCTTTGCTTCTACAAAGGCACCATACGCTTAATCAGAAAGGGGAGATAGGCCAAGGAATATTGTTAATAATGTGTGTTTGCCTCTGGATAGAAAGAAATATGTGAAAAGAACATGTTTCAGGTGTGGAAGTGATGGTCACTTACAACGTGAATGTAAGGTGAAAACAGCACTAATAACACAGGTACACTACCAAAAGACTGCCTCCAGTTTTGCAACTGATTCCTATAGATTTTGGGGTGCTGAATCCAGGAAAAATAGCCAAAATGTTCCATCACGTCACGTTTTCTTGCAAAATTAGATTTCTTACCCATATAAAGAATGTTCACATAATTTCTTTTTAGCCGACTGCAGTTTATTTTCTTGGCCCAAAATAGAGGTTGTAATGGTTAACTAACTAGAAACACTCCCTCATGATATTTTAGAGTGTTTTGTATTCATTTTATACATTAACAGGACAATTGGGAGGCGGGGGGCTAAATCCAGTACTCGCGCTGGCACATGTTCTTTCCTGTTCGCCTCGCCTCGTTCGCTCGCTCAAACACGGTGGTTGCGACATGAACGTTCCTGTCAAATTTCAGTTTCTTGCAAGTTCATTATTACCTTTTGTTTGCTCAGTCGTAATCCAGCTTTGTTCCGAAGTGGTTCACTACAGTTGTAGTTTGCAGTGCTGTGTATTTGTGATGGCTCACAGAGCCAGAGGTTGCGTCAACTCTCCGGACAGTTTTTGTTTTATTTGTGGGGAATATACCGTGAAAAAGCGGCAGAGGAACATTTCTGCATTTATTAAAAAAGTATATTTCGCCTATTTCGGTTTGAAGTTAGGCGATCAAGACAAACCGTGGGCTCCTCACAAAGTGTGCAAGACATGTGAGGAAGATCTACGCTTATGGATGAAAGGTAAAAAACAAGCATTTCGTTTCGGAATACCTATGATGTGGCGTGAACAAAGAGACCACAGCAGTGACTGCTATTTTTGCTCTTGCATTGTGAAGGGATACAACTTAAAAAATAAGAACGTAATAAGTTACCCCAACCTTCCCTCAGCAATTAGGCCTATGCCTCATAGCAACGAAGTACCTGTGCCTGAACCACCAAAATCTTTGGATCATATTTGTGTGGACGGTTCTGATCATGATGAGACTCATCAGATGGCTTTTCCCGATGAGTCCAGTACTTCCGAGTTTGAAACTGAACCAGATCCGAAACCTGAACTTTTCTCTCAAGCTGAATTGAATGATTTAGTCCGGGATTTAGGACTCCCAAAAGATGCTGCCCAACTGCTAGGTTCTCGGCTTAAACAGAAAAATCTATTGTCACCAGAAACAACTTTTTATTGGTACCGCAACCGCGAGACACAATTTTTGAAGTATTTCAGCAAAGAGGAAGATTTGGTATTTTGCAACAATATATATGGAGTGATGGAAAACTTTAAACTCAAGTATGATCCTGCTGAATGGCGGCTGTTCATTGATTCGTCAAAAGACAGCATAAAATGTGTTCTTCTTCATAATGGCAACACATTCGCTTCAGTTCCTATTGCTCACTCTGTTATTCTCCAAGAAAAATACGAGAATTTGGCCCTGATTCTTCAGAAGATTCGTTATGATGAGCATAAGTGGATGATTTGTGGAGACTTTAAAATTCTATCCATGCTATTAGGGCAGCAATCCGGTTTCACCAAATATCCCTGCTTCCTTTGCTTGTGGGATAGCCGGGCCCGCGACCTACACTGGGGGAAAAAAGACTGGCCAATTCGGGAGTATTTGAGACCCGGTGAGAAAAATGTTCTTCATGAGAGCTTGGTACCTCGTGATAAAATTCTATTACCACCTCTCCACATTAAATTGGGTCTCATTAAGCAATTCATCAAGTCCCTTCCAAAAGATAGTGAGTGCTTTCGGTACCTTTGCTCAAAGTTCCCCCGACTTTCTGAAGCAAAGCTAAAGGAAGGAGTGTTTGTTGGCCCTGATATAAGGAAACTCATTTCAGATGGAGCATTCGCTGAAACGATGTCTGAGAAGGAAAAAGAAGCCTGGGATTCCTTCAAGGATGTTGTTCTCAAATTCTTGGGGAACAGGCGGGATGAGAACTATAAGGATATTGTTGCCAGGATGCTCAATGCCTTCAAAGAACAAGGCTGTAACATGAGCCTGAAAGTCCATTTCTTGCACTCCCATGTGAACTACTTTCCTGAAAACTTGGGGGCGTACAGTGAAGAACAAGGTGAAAGGTTTCACCAGGACATCAAGGACGCAGAGAGAAGGTACCAAGGAAGATGGAACACCACTATGATGGCTGATTTCTGCTGGTTGCTGCTGCGGGAAACCCCAGATGAAAAATACGCCAAGCAGCGCACCAAGAGAAGCATTCGGGGGAAGAAGAAACGGGCCCACCAGGAGATTGATTGACCCAAGAATGACTTTAAAATCTAAACTGTGTTGACAAATATCGTGTTTTTACTAAACTTTGAAATAAAAATTTGCTAGTTATTACCACAGTGTCGGATCTCATTTATTAGAATTTTATTTTCACACCATCGGGTGTTTGTCTTAATGTATTGCAATGGTGCGGTTTGCGTTTTCTATTCTTACATACATACCTGTACAACATTTATTGCACATTTCTTTGCTTTGCTTTGTGTCTAACCTCGCTCTTATATGCTCAATGTTTGTGCACATGTATGTGGCTGCTTTAAGTGCAGACAATTTTGCTACCATCACAGTGTGTTTTGTTGACATTACTCTATTCTTATGTGCTGCCTTGTTACAATTTTCTTTATTCTTATTTGAATAACTACTAAACAATTAGTATAAAGAATTCATCCAAGAAACTTTTATCTCGATCGCACTCAATCTGAAACGTTCACCTCAAACTGCTAACCCAATGTAGCAAAAAATCTGTACGTGATGGAGCAAATTGGTTACCAGATTTGGATTCAGCGCACCAGAAAACGTAAAAATCAATCGAAACATTAGAGGCAGTTTAAACAAAATTTTTTTTAGTGTACCTGTGTAATAGATGACCCAGGACAGGCTAGAGAAGGTTTCCTGTTAGCAGTCACAGTGCAAGAAGTAACAGCAAAGGCCTTATTAGATTCTGGATCTGACCAGTCTATGCTATCCAAAAGCCTTTGGTGAAAGATAGGGGCCCAAGGCAAAGAAATACCCCGTTCACCTAATGGCACAGTGAGGATTAGATGTGTACATGGGACAGCGTCCACGTATCCCATCTACCGAGTCCTAGTAAAAGGACTAGGGATAGAGAAAGAGATCCCGGTAGCAGTAGTGCCCCGTTTGCCCCAAGAAGTAGTGTTAGGAAGAGAGTGGCCTCAGTTCCAGAAAGGTATCCAACAGGGTCTACAGAAGGAGGAAGGGATGGTAGCCGCCAGCACCCCACCTGGAACCCAGGACCGGAAAGTAGCTAAGCCAACAGGAGTTCCTAGTCCCTTGTTCGGGAAGATGCAAAAGTCCGTCCAGCAATTGCCTAAGGAGGAATCGGCCAAGAGACCCACATTTGCACTAAGGTATTGTAAAATGAGTCCAGATGCCCGAGCACCGAAAAGACCCTCCCCCGCAAGCCGCCGGGTTTGATCTGTACAGTGCGGAGGATGTGAAGTACCCGTCGGTTGCTACGGACGAATAGCACCCCGTTCCGGCTTAGCAGTAAAACACTTCATTGATGTAGGGGCCGGCGTCATAGACCCGGATTAGAGGTGCGGTCAAGAATTTGCTGTTTAACTTCGGATCCGAAGATTTCAAAGTGAGTGTGGGCGATCGCATAGCCCAGCTTTTTTGCGAAAGAGTGGGGTTTCCTCCTCTCAAGGAAGTACCCATGGTTTCTGACACGACACGTGGAACCCAAGGATTCGGTTCCACGGGATATGAAGACCTGCAAGGGCTGGCAGCGACGGTGGAGGAGAGGATGGAAGATGACTTAGGACCCCAGTTGAATGACTGTAAGAATCATCCTGAACCGAGGCTGGGGGAAGGCCTCTCACGGACACAGAAGCAGGAGTTGGGACAGCTAATCGAGAGTTTCTCTGATGTCATGACGCCTATACCAGGGGAAACTAAGCTCGTCGCACACAAAATCCTAACACCACCAGGGGAAGTAGTATGACAACGCCCGTACAGACTGCCAGAAGCCAAGAGGCAGGAGGTGATAGATCAAGTGAAAGAGATGCTTGATTTAGGAGTGACTGAAGAATCGAAGAGTCCGTGGAACAGTCCTATTGTGTTGGTTCCCAAGCCCGATGGATCACTTAGGTTCTGCATTGACTTCAGGAGGGTCAACACCATCTCAAAATTTGATGCATATCCCATGCCTCGTATAGAGGAGCTGCTCGACCAGTTGGGGCAAGCCAGGTACCTCACAACCTTGGATATGACGAAGGGCTACTGGCAGATTCCTCTGACCAGGGACTCTCGCCAGAAGACCGCTTTTAGTACGCCAGTGGGCCTATTCCAATTCAGACGAATGCCGTTTGGCCTACACGGAGCGGCTGCCACATGTCAACGGCTTGTCAACCTGGTACTCCGGCCTCATCAGGAATACGCTGTAGCGTATATGGATGATGTCATCATTCACAGTGTTCGATGGAACCAACATCTATCCAGCATAAGAGCAGTGTTACAGGCAATGAGGGATGCAGGCCTGACCCTAAATCCGGCAAAGTGTATGTTCGGTGGTCAAGAGGTGAAGTACCTGGGCCATTTGGTTGGACACGGCACGGTGAAACCTTTGCTGAACAAGGTTGAAAGTGTGAAGGCTTTTCCCAAGCCCACTAACAAGAAACAACTACGCAGTTTCCTAGGATTGGTGGGGTACTGTTGTTGTTGTTAAGTGCCGTCGAGTCGAAGTCGACTCATGGCGACCCTCTGGATAGCTATCCTAAATTGTGTTCGGTCTTCAGTCAGGCGACTCATTGTTAACAGACTGGTACCCGTAGCTGCTGTTATTGTATTGATCCATCTCATTGCTGGCCTTCCTCTTTTGCGTTGACCTTCTATCTTGCCAAGCATGATGTCTTTCTCTAATGATCTCTCTCTCCGCATGATGTGTCCAAAGTATGAAAGTCGAAGGTGGGGTACTACCGGCGGTTTATTTCATACTTTGCTGAGGGTTTCTAGCGTTTTTCCCCTTTGATTCCAAGTTCCTCCTGAAGACCAACGTGCACTGGAAGCTGCTTCTCGTCTGCTTCGTTTCTTGCTGCTCTCCTTGTCAGCCTTGCTGCCTGCCTTGCCAGCCTTGCTGCCTCCTTTGCCAGCCTTGCTGCCTCCCCTGTCAATCCTGTCTTAGGATTTAAAAAGGGCTTCATTTCCCGGCACTCCCTGTCGTTCCCCTGGGCGTGCCCAATCAGTGCTGAAGCCTAACTCCTCCCCTGGGCTGGGGCTTGTCTTCAGCTCAGCCGATAACTGTGTTTTTTCCAAGTCAGTTTTGGAAATCCTGTGTGTGTCATCCCTTCTATCAGGATTTTCCCCTATCTCCATTTCCCCTGGAGGGGAGTCTTCACCACAGTACTCATCTGCCTCCACTCAAAGCACTTTCTCCACCACATACACTAGTATTTTATAAAGACAAATATATGCCTACTACCCATGGAATTCCGTTCATTTATTTATTTAAAAGCTCTTATATACTGCTAATCTGTTCAGAAGTGCTCATGGGTTGCTGTCTTGCACCAGCCATACTTGTTCCTTCAGCCCCTTCCAAATAGCAGATGCTGACTTAATACCTAGAGGAGATATAGAAAGGAAGAAGAGCAAGTGCCAGCTGGGATCCCCATGCCCAAAGGAACTTCAGCTTCTTATGCTCTGTGGCCTTTCATTACTGCTGCTCTCTGCGCTGAATCCTCCTCCAGGTGCCAACTCCATGAACTGTTGTTCAGTCAGCAATGGACCTAAGGGGGAGAGGCAATGGGAATATAGGCAAAGTGAGAGTATGGAAAGCAGGGGAGTAAGTAGGGAAGGGAGAGATGAAGAGTATGAAGGCATGGAGCCTGCAGAGAGAGTATGAGAGAGGGAAAGTGGGTGAGGGAGGAGTTGGGAGTGTGGACATGCAGGTAGGGTTGCCAACTGGCTCCAGATGCACCTGACAGGCTTGATCCAGTCCTGGGTTTACGCCATTGCATGCAGAGACTTGTAGTCTTGCTTTTATTATGGACTGCAATAGCGAAATCAGAACTATATATTCCTTTATGCAATGGGATCAACTCGGGACTGGATCAAGCTTCTTGGGCGCATCTGGAGCCCTTCAGCAACTCTACATGCAGGGCATGGGTGAAAGTGAAAAGGAAAGGAGGTGGCTAGTAAACCTGTGGGAGAGGGTAAAGAAGAAAGTGTATGGGGATAGGAGAAAGCTCATAGGGTTAGGTAGGGTGGAAAGACTGCAAGAATATGAGCTATAATATAAAGTCTCTTCCAGACATGTCCCTCCTCACCCATTAATCATATCCCATTATTCATCGACCCCCACGGCCCTTTAAGCTATAGGGCCATCCACCCACTAATAACTGCAAGGCAAACACATGCAGGTCATGGAGGATGCTTTTTGTAGTTACCTTGCAATTTTGGACTTCTTTTACATGGCGAGTTGGAAAGGGAAACATCCTGGCTCCATTGATGGGAAATGTGGAGTGGGTGTCACAGAATTGGAGGGACATGGTTTATAGTAGATTAAGATTCTGTCTCATTCTATATATACTACAGATTTCATTTCCATACAGAAGAATAGGTTGAATTATGCTATCAAAGAATTCTAATGGTCAGGCATGTCCAACAGGTAGATCGCGATCTACCTGTAGATCGCGGAGGAGTCAGAGGTAGATCGCCAGCCCCACTTGGCTCCATCTCTCCAGCAGCTTGCCCCATTGCTAGGAGAGAGCTTGTGCCGGCAGGTCGTCTGCCGAGGGCTTGCCGCCACTGCTGATCCTTTGCCTGTCTTTTTTCCCTGCCTGTGGGAATCTTGCCTGCAGGTGTATTGGGGGTGCTTGTTGTTTTCGTGCCAATAATTTGTGGGTACCCCAGGGGGCTGCCGTCCGCGCCCAGACACCACAGGCCCGGCGTCATACCTGATCTCCTGCCTCTCAGAATCACCCCTTCCTGCCCCTGCCCCAACACTCCTTAGAAGTGTGTTATATACCGGGCGATATCCATTCGCCCGGGCTTTACCTGAATACACTTACCATATTAGTTGTGTCATGTGCTAATCGTTGGTAGCTTTATAGTTCGCTTTCATTAAACGTTTTCGGGCAGACACAACAAAGTGTCAAGAATTTGGTGATTTTGGCGGGCTTTCCAAATTTTGTTGTAACTTCCCTATGCCTTGCCTTCAAATTGATTCAAACCACTGTGACACTTGCTTCCCTCTGCAATTTTATTTCGCCTTGCCTTTGCGTTGATTCTACACTGTGAGCAGAATTTATTAAATTGCGTGTGGTGGTATTTGAACTTGTTTGGCGGTATTTGATTTTATCTGGTTTGCTGGACAGGTGTTTTGAGTTTTTTTGATGATTGTTTGGTGGTATTTGATTATTGGTGCCAGCATGATGAATTCTTATTTTTACTTTTAGAACTGCATGTGTGGTTTTGGCATCTCCAGTCCTTGCACATTGCACATCATCCATATGTCTTCAATTCCTGTTGATCTTTAATACTTTGGGACAGTGACAGTTTTGGACCAGATTCAGCCAGTGCTTATACTAACTTAGCAGATTTGGCCTTCTTACATCCAGCCATCCCAGTGTTCCAAAGAAGAGCAAAACCTACCACTTTCATGATGAATGGGAAATGGACTACTTCTTCATCATGGTGAAAGACAAGTGTTGTCGTCTAATTTGTAACGCCCCAGTATCCTTGCCCAAAAAGGGCAATCTGGAACGTCATTATAAGGCTCTGCATAGCAATAAGTTTGATGCTGATTTTCCACCAGAAAGTGAAATTCTTAAACTGAAGCTTAAAGAACTTAAATCGAGGGGGCGGAGCCTGTTGCAGAGCGGGATGGTCGCATAGTGTGGAGGCTCTGAGGCGACCCGTCAAGAATCCTGATAAAAACGTGCACTATCTAAGCAGCGCTAATTCAGCTGAGCTGCGGTGATGGCTGGACCCAAACCGGTGCGGCTCGATTATTCGGGAGCACCGAGTGGCAGTGTGAAACGATCTAAAATGGAACCCCCCTCGCCACAGAAAATGGCGGCTGTACGGGAAGGGCCCGAGGCCTTTCAGGAGCTTCTACTAGAGATCCGTGGCGTAAAGGAGCTAGTCAAAGCTAACGGTGATTCTCTAACTACAGTTCATGAGGAAATCTCCGCGTTGCAAAGCAAAATTGAAGGTATCTCTCTTCGACAGGAGAAGGTTGAGGGTATTTTGGCAGCACATGTGGCCCGTCTAGAATCGGTGAGCAAGCTTGAGAAGCAGCTTCGCGCTTTGTAAAAGGACGTTGAAGACAGGAATAACCGAGCCCGATGGAACAACTTGCGGTTGCTCGGAGTCCCTGAAGGAGCAGAGGGAAAAGACATGAGAACCTTTTTGGAGAAGCTGATCCCCTCTACTCTCAAGCTGGTGTTTGAGAAAGATTTAGAAATTGATCGTGCCCATCGGGTCCCTTCATATCTCACACCGCATGGTAAGACTCCGAGGCCTATAATCTTCCGGCTGCTCCGATACCCGCAGGTAACACAAATTATGGATGCGGCACGGGCACGGGCGCCTTTGGTCTGACGAACATAAGATATCCTTCTACCCCGATTTGGCTAAGACTACTGTGGATCGGCGGCGGAGACTTCTGGCGCTCATGCCGCGCCTTCAACATCTACAGGCGCGATACGGCATATTGTACCCAGCTAAGATGCGAGTCACCTTGCATAATCAGACTAGGTCCTTTGAGGATCCCGAGGCTCTGGTGACATATCTTGAGGAAAAAGAAGTGGCCCAGATGCATTGAGGGATGTTTGGAGAACGCTGCAGTATTTCATAAACGGGGCTGTCGGCTGACATCCCCAACGCGGAGGTGGTATGACCTCTGAGAGTGCTAATGCTTTCTTGGCGTTTCATACTGGTTTCACACTGTTATATATTGTCATATCTGTTAACATAATTTGTAATCTGGGGCTGGATTTTAGTATGTGAAGGGAGATAGGGGGGGGGCAGTGTATATCACTTGGAGTGGGCAACTGTGGCACTACTGTAATGGTGCACGATATGCAGAGATATTTCAGGTGGGTCTCCCTAGCCTGTCCTGCTCGGACGTGCTCGCCAATGATTTACAGGGGTTCTGTTTCTCCTCTAGGGCACGTGGGAGTTTGGTTAATACATATGCTGTATAAGAATGTTACATGGCATAGGCATGATATAGCTTATAAACTTGGGTCTCTCATTGGCTGCAATTTTCATCATAGGCGACTAAGGGTACTTGTAATGTCTGTCGCCCAGTACAGTATATTTAATACATGATCATGGCTTCTTACAGAGTTTTTTCATTGAATGTCAAGGGGATAAACAGTCCAATTAAGCGTAAAAAAATTATAGACTATGCTCGCCATGAGAAAGCAGATATTTTACTATTGCAGGAAACACATTTAAATCAACGGGAATCATTAAAACTTAGTATAAAACCATTTGTGCTGGCGGCCTACTCGCCCGCTGTTAAAAAGAAGAACGGGGTAGCCATATTGATAGGAAAATATTTGAATGCGGGCATTGTGCATACTTGTTCTGATACCGAAGGAAGGTGGTCTAGGGTCCTACTTAAAATCGGTGGGCTGGAGGTGGATATTTTTTGCGTATATGCCCCTAACACGGATAATCCAGAATTTTTTTCTGCATTTGCCAAAGTCGTACACTTAAATTCTGGGAAGCCATTGATCATTGGCGGGGATTTTAATCAGACTATTGATCCACTGATTGATAGGCAACCGCCGCGGACCTCTAAACCAACTAGAGGACATCAGGTGCTTGCCTCGTTGATTAGCGAGATGGCGCTAGTCGATGTTTGGAGGTTACATCATCCCTCTGATTTAGACTTTACGTATTTTTCGCCCCCACATAAATCCCAGTCGAGAATAGATTTCTTTTTGGTATCTAATGAACTTGTTCCCAAGTTAGTGGCGTCGGCTATACAACCAACACATGTCTCTGATCATGCGGCTATTTCAATGATACTGCGAGATGATGGGGTAAGCGTAAATTCCACTGAATGGTTTTTTGATAGAACCCTGCTTGATAATCCGGATTTTAATATTGAAATCAAAATTAAATAAATAAAGCGGCCATTGGGGAATATTTTCGCTTCAATTCACCGCATGATACCGCTGGATGGGCCTGGTGGGAGGGTTTTAAAGCAGCAATCCGGGCGGTAATCACCAGTTTTAGCATTCGCTTAGCGAGACAACGTCGGCAACAACTGTTGATTCTTGAGCAGCAAATTAAAGCTGGGGAGCGCTTGCTAACTCGGCGTGCAGAACCGTGCGTCTTGCTAAGGCTTCAGAGGCTTAGATTTCAGTTTAATATGATCTTATCCACCGAAGCCTCACGAAGTATTCGTGCGCAACAAGGTGTTTATTATCGGGAAGGGAACAGGGCGAGCAAGTTGTTAGCCAGTGCATTAAAAGGTAAGAGAGAGGCTAAAAGAGTGGTGGCCCTTCGAGATCCGTGTGGACAATCTTTGGTGGTCCAAGACGCTGCGAAAGCTGAAATATTTAGAACTTTCTATGCTCAACTATATGAGTCAGAACGGGAATTCTCACAGGAGGCTTTTGAGCAGCTAGTTTCGGGAATACATCGACCGGTCTTGGGCAAAGATGTGAGAGAGGCGTTGGATGGACCTTTGGGGGATAAAGAGATAGAGCAGGCCATTGCATCGTTAGCCACTGGTAAGGCGGTGGGACCCGACGGGCTCCCCGCTGAATTTTTTAAATCCTTCGCCAAAGAGCTCGTCCCCCTTTTGCGTCAGTATTATCAGATGTTGGTGGAGACAAGGCCGGCGGTTGGTGCATTTACCTCGGCGAATGTAGTGGTCTTTGAAAAAGCAGGTCGAGATCCACAATTGGTAGCCAACTATCGGCCCATATCCCTGTTAAATGTCGATTATAAGATCTACGCGACCGCGCTAGCTGCCCGATTGTCCGGGGAAATGCCTTCGTTGATCCATCCAGACCAGTGTGGTTTCACCATGGGAAGGTCCACCGCTGATAATGCTCGCTTATTATGCCATGTTCTTGCGGGCTCTGAAAGTATGGCCCAGCCCCTTGTTGGTCTCTCTTTAGACGCCGAGAAAGCCTTTGACCGGTTGGAGTGGCCCTTTTTATTTGCTACTCTCAGGTGGTTGGGCTTCGGGGAGGGTTTCTTAAGGTTATTAGAGGTAATGTATGCCCAACCTACTGCATGTATTTGTGTGAATGGCACTAAATCCCAGAAAGTTAAATTACATCGAGGAACTCGTCAGGGATGTCCATTATCCCCTATGTTATTTAATTTAGCGCTAGAACCATTAGCCCTTATTATCCGACAATGCTCGGAGATTCGGGGGGCCTTGATTGCCGGAATAGAAGTTAAATTGTCGGCGTATGCAGACGATCTCCTTTTATTCGTCTCTCCAGACTCGGTTCCCAAGATCTTGGAGCAAATTGACCGATATTCGTTCCTCTCTGGATATAAAATTAATTGATCAAAATCCGTAGCATTCCCTTTGAATCGCTGGCTCTTTAAAGAAGATATGAGCAATTTTCCGTTCGTCTGGGAGCCTAACATGGTAAAGTATTTAGGAATTCACTATCGCTATCCGCTTGAGGAGACTCTTCGATTCAATGCTGAGATGCTCATCTCAATAGCCCGAGATTGGACTTCTAAGTGGTCCCCCCTGGTGCTGTCTTGGTGGGGGCGACTCGAGACCATCAAAATGATGATCGTTCCGAAGATTAATTACATTTTGGAAATGTTACCTAGTTTATTACCAGTGCAAATATATCGGATGGTAGAACGTGTATTAAGTCAGTTTGTTTGGCATAATAAAACTCCGAGAATCGCACTCTGGAAACTTAAGCTTTGTCGGGAAGATGGGGGCATTCGTTTTCCAGATTTTCTTTCCTACCATAGAGCATTTCTCCTGAAACAAGGGTCCAGATGGTTGGAAACTGGATCAGCTCACAGACCCGTCTGGTTAGATATTGAGGAGAAACTCCTCGCCCCTATCCCCTTGGGGTTTCTTCCAGGTATGCAGTTTCAACAGTGTGCACAATGCCCTAGTATGGTAAGAGATACGCTTGGGGCTTTTGGGGCCCTTATACAATCATGTGGCCCAGATCTCTGTCCGATTTCCCGATTGCCGCTGTGGCATAATCCCCGCTTTAAAATCCAAAAAAAATCAGTAGCATGGAGTCAATGGTATTTAAAGGGAATATGGACTGTTGATCAACTTATTATAGATAATCGATGGAAGGAATATAGGGAACTACAGCAAGAGTTTGGTCTTCCGATGAAGTTGTATTTTCAATGGGTACAGCTTCGGCACTGTCTAGGAAGCAGTAAGGTGGACCCGAGTAAAGGGGCTGGGGATAAAGGGGTGGTGGAACTGGTACAGGAGGTTACACAAGTACCAGGCGTGGCTGCGCTCTTTTATAAGAAATTAATGCAGTCAGTTCATCAGCAACCTAGTGGTTGTCAGAGCGTCTGGGAACGGGATACTGGTATAACACTGACTGCGCAAGTGTGGAGGAAGTTCTGGTGTAAGCAGGTCAGAGTATCTAGATCGGCCTCAGTCACTCAGACTCTTTACTTTTTTGCGCACCGCTGTTTTTATACCCCGGTTAAAATGGCAAAATGGGATCACAGTGCTAGTGCTCTTTGCTGGAACTGTGGTGAGCAGCCTGGTACTTTGGCCCACATTATATATGAATGCTCGACAGTGCAAGCATTCTGGGCGCAGGTCTGGGCGCAGATACAAACCATTTTAAATTTTCAGGAACCCCTTACTTGGCGGGTTATAGGTCTTAGAGCAGCGGCGAGGCTCCCTTCTTTGCAAAAAGAGGGGCATTTTCTTTTGGACTTCATGATAGGACTAGCAATATATTTAATTGTCCGCCATTGGAAGTGCACAGCCAACCTAAATGTGCAGGAATGGTGGAATTCTGTAGGTTTGTACAGCAAATATGAGCAGACGCCGCGGAGAGGTCTACTTTGGGCTAGTCTCCGTAGTTTAAAGTGGAAACTGTTAAATGACTTTATAAATATTGCCAAATGACTGTAGTGGAAATGGGTGTATAATTTTGCTTTCTTCTTTCTTTTGTTTTGCTATAACTATGACTACATGCCCACTGGGGGGATCGCCCTGTTATGTTTGGTAAACGATGATTGCTATTTGATGTCATGTGCAGGTGCCCTGGAGGAGTGGGGGAGGTGGGTATGGTGGTTTTTGGGTTTGTGTCGTTCTGTAGTTGTTAGTATATATTTTATTAATGTTTGTTTGAACGTTATGAAAATGTAAATAAAGCTATTAAAAAAAATAAAATAAAAAAAAAAGAACTTAAATCGAAATTGGCTACTCAGCAACAGTTGACGGCGAAGCCAAGGTCACATTCGGTCAAATGCAACCATAGCATCCTTCAAGGTCAGCAACCTGATCGCAAAGAAATGCAAACCTTTCACTGAAGGGGAATTTGTAAAAGATTGTTTTCTTGAAGCAGCTGCCAATCTTTTTGAAGGATTTAAAAATAAGAAAGAGATCATAGCTGCTATTCAAGATGTACAATTATCAAAAAACACCGTCATGCAGCGAAAAGAAAAGATATGTGGAGACATAACTGAACAATTGTTGGAGGATGTTTCAAATTGTGTTGCTTTCTCACTCCAACTGGATGAATCTACAGACATAAGAGACATAGCCTAGTTACTAGTCTTTATCCGGATGGTTTTTGAAGACTTCAGTGTTTAAAGAAGAACTACTTGGAATGATTTCTTTAAAAAGGAGAACTACCAGTCAGGAAATATTCAGTTCTTTCCATTCTTTTGTGACAAAGTGTAATCTTCCATTGCATAGACTTGTTTCCATCACTACTGATGGAGCAAGAGCAATGACTGGTGAGGTTAACGGTTTCATAGCCCTCTGTAGACAGCATGACGACTTCCCAGATTTCCTTTCTTACCACTGCATCATTCACCAGCAAGTCTTGGCAAGTAAGAGACTCAATACAAAGACTGTCATGGACATCACTTTCAAAATTGTAAATTCAGTTCGTGGAAGATCACTTCAAAGACGGCTTTTCAGTCTTACTCTTGATGAAGAGGCAGCGGAAATCATTTTGCACACAGATGTAAGGTGGCTAAGGAGGCATAAATTTCTGCAAAGATTTCGTGATTTGCTGAATGAAATAAGAAGTTTTTTGAAGGAAAGGGGAGATGACCAAGCAGAGTTGGAAGATGAGGAGTGGTTATGTGATCTGGCATTTCTCGCTGACTTTATAGGCAAACTAAGTGATATGAACCTTGAACTACAAGGAAAAAACAAATGCATTGGCGAGATGATGAGTACAGTTTCATCCTACAAGAGCAAATTTGAGCTAATGATGACTGACCTTGCAAACAACACTTTTGATCATTTTCCTAATACGCAGAACCATCTGGGAAAATATCCAAATTTTATTTTTCAGAACGAGAAGTATGTGACAGAAATCTGTTCTGTTATCCAGGAATTCAAAAATAGATTCTGTGACTTCCAAAAAATTGGAACAGTTGTGGAGTACTTGTCATACCCATCCAAAGTAGATATGGACATTAAAGAAACTGCAGCTGCTACAGTAAAAATTACTCATTGAACAAGCCATCTCTTGAAAACAAAATATTAACCCTTAAAAATGACATTTATCTCAAGACCCGTGCTGAGCAAGAATCGTTTTGGAAGCTAGTGCCTAGAGACAAATTTCCCAACTTGAGAAGATGCAGTGAAGCTGTACACTCCTGTTTCGGTTCAACTTATTTGTGTGAATCTGCGTTTTCCCATCTAAAAATGACAAAGAGTACACAACGTTCCAACATGATAGATGAACATCTCCAGGATTCCCTGAGACTGGCCCTCATGCAATATTCACCCAACTTCAAAAAGCTGGTGGATGAAATGCAGGTTCAGACATCTCACTAATGAGCAAGAGCGAAATATTAAAGATAGTGCAAGATCAGCCTGGATCAATACTCGACCTAAATTTAACACAAATTAATCAATAAAAGTTAAAGAAAGTTATTAAGACAGTTAAAGAAAGTTATTACTCAATAAAACTTTAAGAAAAAATGTACTTTCCATTTCCACTTGCAGTTCTTACTGGATCTTCGTCTCTCTGTTTTGTTTTTGCTTAATTTGATTAACAGCTGATCACATCCAAGTAAATGACAGAAGGTTCATTAAAAATGGGGGGGGGGGGGAATCCTCCAACGTTATTGGGTTAAAATGTAATTTGAAACTAATTTGAAACTTAATTTTCATGGTGGTAGATAACCAGCACTTTTGGCCGGAAAACGTAGATCACAACCTGTTCGAAGTTGGACTTGCCTGCTAATGGTAGTTAAGATGAGTGGTTGAAAGTGGCCAAGGGTTTCTTTATGCCTAAAAGGCCCTTGGGATTTTTTCTTGTAGTATCTTTTTCATCCAGGATGCCATTTGCCTGGTGGTACCTGCGGTGGATATGGAGTTTGTGTGTAAGTTGAGTATATGCACATGAGGATCTGATACAGGAAATGTGACAGTGACAATGAAGCTCTCTGTTGCTATGTAGTGCAAATGTGACATCTAAGAGCAGCAGTGATTTCAGACTTAGGTGCAGCAGAAATAATGTATCACCAGTGTATTCCACACTTTAAGAAAAGTGGAAGAAAGTCCAAAAAACTGCCACATTGGTTTAAAGGTGAGGTCAGAGAGGTTGTTGTTGTCAAAAAAGAATCTTTCAGGAAATGGAAAAAAGAGCCAAATGACGAAAACTAGAAACAGCACAAGCACTGGCAAGTTAAATGCAAGGCATTGATATGGCAGGAAAAGAGAGAATTTGAGAAGAAGCTTGCTGTGGAAGCAAAAATGCGTAATAACGACTTCAAGTAGATTTGTAGCAAAAAACCTGTGAGAGTCAGTTGGACCATTAGATGATAGAGGGGTAAAAGAGGTACTAAGAGCGGACAAGGCCATAGCGGAGATACTGAATGAATTCTTTGCATCGGTCTTTACTGAGGAAGATGTAGGGATGTTACCCATGACTGATGTGGCATTTAAAGGTGATACTGCGGAAAAATTGAAAGAAATATCGATACACCAGTCTTCACAGCTTCCGCAGCCTGCACACAGCTAAGCTTTCAGCTTTCTATCTTTGCCTGTTGCTAATATAGAATTTAACTGTTGGTTACACATTACTTTTGGGAATATTCTGACTGCTTACATTCCTTGTGTTGTGGCAGGCTATGGCCTATAATAGTTTGCAAATGTGAAAGGCCTGTAAGTTAGGCCCTGATTCCAACCCCCATCTCAGTAAAAAACCAAAGTCTGTAAAAGTTTGAGAAAACTGTTTTAAACTGCTTAATAAGACGTTTTCATGAATGCATAAATCTTTCATTATTCTCTTGTGCTGTGAAAATAGAAATGTTTCAATACTTGCATTCCTAGAGCCAGAAACGTCCTTGCAGTAGAGAAGTATCCAAACCTAGAAACTGCACCATTGTTAGAACAGTCCTAGAGGAGGGAGCTGGGTGCTAGGCCCAGAAGGGATCTCTGATTGGACAGGTGCAGGGGGCGTTGGGACCAATAGAAAGTTTGCATGTATAAAACTGAAAAGAAATATATAAATGAATAGGTCTCTGTAAGAACTTTGCTCAGTCCTTTTTGAAGCTTTGACTAACTAGGTCTTGTGCACAATAAATTGGCTTGGACCCTGTAAATTGATTCCTGGATTTATTCATTGTCTGCACTTCACTGCTACAGTGTAGCCCTTAAATCAGATATCTGTGCCCACTGTTCATGTAAGACCTACTGGCCAGGGACAGTAGAGATATAAAGCGAATTCAAATAGAAATACTTAAATTGCAGAGACCTGGTCTTTTACCTGTGTTTCCCACTGACTTTAGCAGCAAAGGTATCAGTTAAAGTTAGAGGGACCTTTGCATAGTAGGCAGATACATAGAAAGAAAAAGTTCAGTTTGACTATTTCTGCTTCTATTGTTTGAATTTTCTTGTGATTATCTCTGCTTCCATTGTTTGAATTTTCTTGTGACTATCTCTTCTTCCATTGTTTGAATTTTCTGTTGCAAGCCTGCTCCCAGGGAGGGGCTAATTAGATTATCTAAGAGCCTGCCACACGTACCTGGTCCATTCCAGTCTTCACACCTTCCACAGCCTGTACACAGCTAAGCTTTCAGCCTTCTATCTTTGCCTGTTGCTAATATAGAATTTAACTGTTGGTTATACATTACTTTTGGGAATATTCTGACTGCCTACGCTCCTTGTGTAGCCCTTAAATAAGATATCTGAGTCTGCCCACTGTTCATGTAAGGCTTACTGGCCAGGGACACTTAGGATCCCACCCACCCTACCCCTCACCCCACCCACCCCAGGGCTGCATTGCTTATATAGTGGTCACATACATTGCCATCTATCCTTTTTAATTTGGTTTTAAGCCCACCTTTTCTTCTCCTTCTCCTTCTAGGACTGCTTATCAGCATGTCGTGTATTCAGTACAATAGCTGTGGTGCTTTCATTCTCCAGGACCAAGCAGGAAGTCAGTCCTCACATATGGGTGACGTCGGCGCCGACGGAGCCCTCGTGCGGAACATTTCCCCAGCTTTCAAAGAAAGCCTTTGGAAATGCAGCATGCATGCGCAGTCCCCTTCCCACCCAAGGGTGCCACCTTGCTCAGTCTTTCTTTTTCCGCAGAGACCAACGGATGTAGTTCGTGTCACCCGGGAAAAGTAGATTTTTTTCTGCGATTTTTTGCGTTTCTTTATCCGGTTCGATGCCGGTTCCCCTCCCGCCTCGCCTCGGTACATCGGTATCGAGTCCGGAACTTCGTTTTTGTTTTTTCTCCTTTGTGACTAGCGTTCGCGTTTTTTCTGTTATTTCACTGGCAGCCCTGTCTTTTGACCTTGCAGGGGCCCTTTTTTCCCCCGATGGCTGCCAGCGGGTTCAAAAAAATGTGATCGGTGTAAGAAACTTATGTCTCTTACCGACACACACGACTGCTGCCTCTGATGCCTCAGGCTTGACCATGACCCGCTGGTCTGTGGCCCGTGCGGCAAGATGTCGTTAAAGGCACTTCGGAGCCGTCAGCATTAACATGAAAGAATTTTTTTGGAGTCCGCGTCCGGCTGGCCCAGACTTCGTCAGAGGCCTCGACATCTCAGGAGTCTGACTCCGAGCATCATCGTGGGTCCTCTGAGAGGGGGTCTCCCACCCAGGAGTACAAAAGGAAGAAGAAGCTCGTGACAGCGGCGTCAGTGGAGGCACCTGGATCCTCGAGGGCCAGGTCGCAAACACCTGACCGCCGTCCCGGGCTCTCGGAGTTGGAGCAGCTGAGCAAACTACCTTGCCTGGAGCCGGAGTCACCAAGTCAGGTAACTTTGGTTGTCCTCGTTGACTCTCCTCCGGGAGAACTGACTTTGGGCCCAACGCTGTCGGGGCCCAAGTCGGGGGCTGCAGAGTCTCCTGAGCTCAGTCTCAGGTTGACGGCCCTGGAGAGCAGCCTGGCTGTCTTCATGGAGCAGCAGAGGGTACTGATCGCCGGTTTGACCGGTGCATCTGCCCCGACCACCGGGACCTCAATGTCTAAGTCGACCCAAGAGGCCGAGCCGATCCTCGAGTCAATCAAGTCTCGAGTCGATCCTCAGCCAAAGTCTCCCTCGACCTCCCGTGCGGGGCCGAGGTCGTCGACGCTGGTGCCCTCGGTGTCGGGGCGGGTGGCATCGAGGCCCACACGGCCAGAGTCCGAGCCTTGAAGAAGGTCTCCCCCGGAGGATACCCAGTTCTTGGATTTCGT
This sequence comes from Ichthyophis bannanicus, assembly GCA_033557465.1. Classification (NCBI taxonomy): domain Eukaryota; kingdom Metazoa; phylum Chordata; class Amphibia; order Gymnophiona; family Ichthyophiidae; genus Ichthyophis; species Ichthyophis bannanicus. The sequence continues at coordinate 1,646,661 of CM066040.1, forward strand.
CAGGGACATGGCCAAAGCTTTGGCATTCCCAGCGGACGCCGAGGAGGAGCCTCGAGTCGAAGAGCTTGATGCCCTCCAGTATGATTTTCCTCCAAAGGAAGCATTTACTGTACCGGTTCCTCCGATGCTGGAATGGCTGCTTTTCTGTATGTGGGAGGCACTGGCCTCGGGCACCGGTTCTTAGCAAGCGGGTCAATTCTATCTATTGAGTCAGTAAGAGCCCTGGGTTCCAAAAGGCGCAGCTGCCGCACAACTCCATGGTTGTGGAATCGGCCATGCACAGGCTGAAAAGCCAAAAGATGCACTCCTCGGTGCCTCCCTGCCAGGAAGCCTGGAACCTGGATGCCCTCAGTAAGAAGTGCTTCCAGAGCTCAATGCTGTCTTGCCAAGTCCAGACTTACCAGTTGTACATGGGCATGTACTTACGAGACATGGCAAAAGAGATTGCCGGGTTCTCGGCTGACCTCGCCGAGGAACCCTTGCAGAGATTCAAAGCCTTGTCTACAGGGATCCAAGAGTGCTCGAAGTTTATATCTCGAGCAGCCTATGACGGCTTCGAGGCTTCGGCCCAGGTAGCCTCAGCCGGCATCAGTGCATGTCGTCGTCGGACCTGGAGTCATGGGTGCAGGATAAGTTGGTCAATGTCCCGTGCTGAGGTGACAACCTGTTCGGCAAGCCCATGACTGAGAAGGCTGCAGAAATCGAGACTGAGACTCTCACCAGGACAAGGCTGTCCAGAAAGACTTCTGCCCCTTCTCACAAAAAGAAGGGATCGGGGAAGAAGCCCTTTTTCCCCGAGGAAGGGTACTGCCTACAAAACCTACCCTCAATATCAGGCCTCTCCATCTCCCCAACAGGGCCAGCAGGCCAAAGGGCAGGAGCATGGGCCTCATAGGCAGAAAACCCCAAGCCTCCATCTCCGGCTCCTGCACAGCAGGGAGGGGGTTTTTGACTCCCAGGGCATAGCCTCTCCTCCGCCGGTGGCCCCACTCAGCACAGGAGGTCGGCTGACCCTGTATGCCTACAGGTGGCCAGCCATCACAGGGGATACCTGGGTGCTGAGTATAGTCCAGAAGGGCTAATGCTCCATTTCCACAAGCCACCCCCTCCTACTATCCAGGGGAGCCTCCAAGACTCCCTCTACACAGGAACCTCCTCCTTCAGGAGTTGGCAAGTCTTCTAAAGGAACAGGTGGTGGAACCGGTGCCACACCACCTTAAAGGGCAAGGCTTTTACTCCAGGTACTTCCTGGTACCAAAGAGAACAGGAGGCCTAAGACCTATCCTGGACTTGCGAAATCTGAAGACATTTCTGGAGAGGGAAAAGATCAAGATGCTTACCCTTGGAATACTGCTGTCCTACCTCCAGCAGGGAGACTGGCTATGCTCCTTAGACCTCAAGGATGCTTATACTCACATCCTCATCCATCCAGACCACAGACAATATCTCAGATTTGTGGTGGGAGGAAACCACTTTCAGTACAGGGTGCTTCCTTTTGGCCTGACCTCTGCCCCCAGGGTTTCCACCAAATGCTTGGCGGTGGTGGCGGTTTTTCTCAGAAATCAGGGGATGTTTGTCTTCCCGTACCTGGACGACTGGCTAATCAGGGGCCAGTCAGGCCACTCTTTGCACTGTCTCTCTTCTTCAACATCTGGGCTTTGTCATAAACTATGCAAGTCCACTTTGCTCCCCTCTCAGAACCTAGAGTTTATAGGGGCCAGGTTGGATACCCTTCAGGCAAGAGCTTACCTGCCCGAGGACAGGGCCCACAGACTTATGAATTTGATCAACGAGATCCAACGCAATACTCATGTTTCCGCCAGGCATTTCCTGCGTCTCCTGGGCCACATGGCATCCACTGTACATGTGACCCCGAATGACCGTCTGCACATGCGGACTGCTCAATGGTGCCTCAGAGATCAGTGGACACAAGCCAACAGCGACCTCTGAGACAGAGTAAAGGTGTCCAGACGACTTCTGAACTCCTTGCAGTGGTGGCTACATCCACCAAACCTTCTCAGGGGTGTACCTTCTCAGGCTCCAGCACACACAAGGGTGCTGACGACGGATGCTTCCTTGAGAGGCTGGGGTGCACATTGCCAGGGCTCATGCACTCAAGGCCTGTGGTCCCCTCAGGAGGCCACACAGCAAATCAACCTTTTAGAGCTGCGAGCAATCCGCTTAGCTCTGCAAACTTTCTGTTATGCCTCTCTCAGCAGTCTGTCCTAGTTCAGACGGACAATCAGGTGGCAATGTTCTACGTGAACAAACAAGGGAGCACAGGGTCCAGGTTCCTATGTCAGGAGGCAATGGCCCTTTGCTCCTTTGCGGTCAGGAAGGGTATGTTTCTCAAAGCAGCTTACCTACCTGGTCAAGAAAACTTCCTAGCAGACAAGCTAAGCAGGATTCTCCAGCCTCATGAATGGCAGCTGAATCCATTGGTGGTCCAACAGATCTTCCTCCGCTGGGGACTTCCATCCATCGATCTCTTTGCAAATCCGCTAAACCGTCAGCTGCCCAGGTTTTGCTCCAGACAGCCGCATCCCTTGAGGGTGGCAGCGGATGCTTTTCTGATCTCTTGGTCTATGGGCTTCCTGTATGTGTTTCCTCCCACGCCCCTGGTGGCCCTAACTCTGTTCAAGATCCTTCGGGACAAGGCCTCAGTGATTCTGGTAGCCTCCAGATGGTCGAGACAGCCTTGGTTTCCACTTCTTTTGCAGTTGACGGTGGAAGCTCCGTTCCCTCTAGGGCTGCAACACGATCTCCTGTCTCAAGCGCAGGGTTCCCTTCTGCACCCCAACTTCAGGTCCCTCAATCTGATGGCTTGGCTGCTGAAAGGGTAATGCTAGCTCCCCTACTTCTACCTAAGAAGGTTGAGGAGGTGGTATTGGCCTCTAGGAGGCAGTCCACCAGAAAGCCCTATGCGCTCAAGTGGCGTAGGTTTACGGTGTGGTGTGCTCAGCGCAATGAAGATCCTTTCTCTTGCCTTGTGCCAGTAGTACTGCAGTATCTACTTCACCTTTCAGACCTAGGCCTTAAGTTTAACTCTCTTTGAGTCCACCTCAGTGCTTTGTCAGCGCACCACTCACTGGTGGAAGGACAGTCTCTGTCGGTTCACACCTTGGTGTCCAGATTTCTCAGAGGTCTGCTTCTACTCAAACCTCCGGTTCGTCCACTGAAGACTGAGTGGGATTTGAACGTGGTCTTGCAGTAACTTACTCGCCTACCGTTTGAGCAGATGGCTACTTGCCATTTGCGCTTCCTCTCTTGGAAAGCGCTCTTCCTGGTGGCTCTTACATCGGCCAGACATGTGAGTGAGCTACAAGCTCTGGTTTCTGATAGACCGTACACGCGGTTCTATAGAAACAGGGTGGTACTATGGACCCATCCCAAGTTCCTCCCAAAAGTGGTCTCCTCTTTCCACCTCAATCAGGAGGTGGTTCTTCCAACCTTCTTTCCCAGGCCGCATGCCAGCTGGGCTGAAACAGTCTTGCATACCCTGGATTGTAAGAGGGCACTGTCCTTTTACAAAGAACATATGCAGGAGCATCGAAGGGCTGCTCAGCTCTCCGTCGCGTTTGACCCTAATAGGATGGGGTTACCTGTCTCCAAGCACACGTTGCCCACTTGGGTAGCAGATTGCATCGCCTGGGCGAACAAGGCAGCCAACCTCCCCTTGCAGGGTTGGGTCAAGGCCCACCATGTCAGGGTGAAAGCCATGTCAGAAGCTCATCTCCGCTCTGTTCCGTTGGCAGACATCTGCCAGGCCGCAACTTGGTCTTCAAACCAGACTTTTGCAGCCCATTACTGCCTGGAGAGAGAGTCCCGGCAGGACAGTGTTTTCGGCCAGGCGGTACTCCGTAATCTCTTTGAGGTTTAGGCAATTCCTACCCTCCAGCCCTTCGTGTTGGGCTACCGTACGGGGTGCGTTCTCAGAGAAAATTCTTGTCACGGATGCTGTGGCTCTCAAGAGGGAGCCATTTTTTCATCTTTGGGTTCACGGTAGCCTAGAGTTGGGGAGTCCCACATGTGAGGACTGACTTCCTGCTTGGTCCTGGAGAAAGCATAGTTACTCCCCTGTAACAGTTGTTCTCCAGATGCAGCAGGAATCAGTCCTCATGACCCTCCCTCCTCCCCTGGAGTTGCAGTCATATCCTTCATTTTGATTTTTTGATGTCTTTTATCTATGTCATCAGACTGAGCAAGATGGCACCCTTGGGCGGGAAGGGGACCGCGCATGCGAGCTGCATTCCCAAAGGCTTTCTTTGAAAGCTGGGGAAATGCTCTGCACGAGGGCTCCATCGGCGCCGATGTCACCCATATGTGAGGACTGATTCCTGCTGCTCCTGGAGAACACCTGTTACAGGTGAGTAACTACGCTTTGTGAGACGAATCATTTGGAACCTAAGAGCTTGTCCTATGTGCCTCTGAAGCAGGAACCCTGTCTCCCACACCCTCGGAAGGAACACACAGACAGACTAGAATGCAAACAGGATCTTTTATTGTATACACAGGACTCAGACAGAGCCGGCACCCTGGACAAAAGATCTGAGCCCCTAAATGACGTCTCACACTGTCTGATATACAGTACGTTCTCAAATCCCCTTGCTACTTTCCCATTCGCCCCAGGTATCTCTTCTTCACCAATCAGTAGCCCCTGAAGGGGGGGGGGGCGAGGACAGTGGGCTCTCCTAAAGCATTCCCGAGTGACCTGTCTAAACTAGTATGCTCTGGTCTACTGGTTTTCTGGGAGAAAGGGTATGTGTAAGTGTTGTTTCACTGCAGCCCAAGGGGAGGGGGGGTTCTCTCACAGCTGCCTTTCCGGCTGCCTCACTCCCCTTTTTTTCGAGTATGACCTCAACTGCTAGGAGCGGTAGAGGGCAGTATTACTAGGGGCAGGCCGCAGAGGGGTATAAGGGGTTAGGGCCATGACAGAGGCAGCCGCCTTGCGTTCTACCAAGGTGTCGAGGGTGGAGGTGAGAAAGCGGTGGAGGATAGGGATACAGCATGGTAAAAGAGCACATAGCAGGAAGAGAAGGAAGACCCCTATAACTAGGGTTTTAAGGCCCCCCAGCCAACCAAACAACCTCCCGAACCATCCTGTTCCCATTCCCATGGAGGGGTCTGTGATATGTTTTGCTAAATTATATAGGTCTTGGATAGAGCGTTCGATGGACACGCTTTCGTCAGTGAGGTTAAAACAACACATACCCTCGAACTCTTCACAGCCATGGTTAAGGCGTAAGAGTAGGAAATCAATGGTTATCCTATTCTGCAGTATCGCCGTGCGTAAGCCGGACATATCATGATTCATGGTGGCCAGTATGGTTGAGGTCAGATTAAGGGATTTAGCAATAGAACAAGCAAGTCGGCTTATCTCCATTGAGTTGTGTAGGGCTAACCCAGGTGTTGCAACGATTGATAGCAACAGCCCAAGGGCCGTCTCATCACTGTAGGGTTCTACCTTTGAGTTATAGGTCGAGGGCATGGGGATAGAGCGGGGAGGTCTGGGGCGGACTTTAGTTACTTTGGGCGTGTGGAGGAAAGCAGCGGTGGCATTTATGGGAACATAGGTATAAGTCATCTTCCCACATATCAAAAACCAGCCTAAGGGTAGATACATTTCTGAGTACTTGCAAATCTTCGGAGCTCTCAGAGTAGGGCTGGGAAAAAGAGGCAATCGCGACCCGCCGGGCTTCTGCATCAGCCCGTCTATTGCCCTTGGCTATCCCGTCGTTCCCCTTCTGATGGCCTTTACAGTGCATGACTGCTACAGCTTTGGGATACCAGACTGCTTCTAACAGGGCCACTAATTGGGGACCATTCTTAATTTCGGATCCAGCTGCAGTGATCAACCCCCTTTCCTTGTAAAGAGCACCATGGGCATGGAGAGTGGCAAAGGCATATCGGGAATCTGTGTATATGTTTACATGAAGGTTTGTCCCAAGGGTTAAAGCAATGAGTTCCGCCTTCTGTCCGGAAGTGCCTGAGAGCAGTGGCTGAGCTTCGACTATTACTTCCATCGTCACCACCGCGTACCCCGCACACCTGCGGCCTTCCACTACCAGACTGCTTCCATCCACAAAGTAGATCTCATCCGGGTTGTTTAGTGGTACGTCCGTCAGATCAGGGCGACTGGAAAAGATAGTGTCCATTACTTCCAGACAGTCGTGATCAGGTGGTCCTGGGCCGACAGGCAGGAACGTGGCAGGATTTAAGGCCTGACCGGTGGTTATCCGCACTCTGGGGTTTCCCCATAACATATGCTGGTATTTTAACATTCGGGAGCTGGCAAACCAGTGGCTTCCTTTATGTTCCAGTAAAGTTTGGACAGAATGTAGGACGGTGGCTAAGAGGTCTTGGCCCATGGATAGTTTATCCGATTCTTCCACCAATAGGGCTGTTGCTGCTATTGCTCTTAAACAGGGTGGCCATCCCTTGGCCACTGGATCCAGCTATTTAGACAGGTAGGCGACCGGGCATGGCCAGGATCCCAGCTGTTGAGTCAAGACCCCTGGAGCTGTGCCCGCTGCTTCATGCACATAAAGAGTGAAGGGCTTAGTGACATCCGGAAGGCCCAAGGTTGGTGACGATAGCAACGCCCTCTTTAACTGTTTGAAGGCCCCCCGTTGGTCTAGTCCCCATTCAAGGGGACTTGTCTCTGGGCCTTTCATAGATTCATAGAGGGGCTTTGCAATCCTGGCGAAGTTGGGAATCCAGATGCGACAGTATGCGACCTCAGAAAACACACACAAATAAGAACAGAAGCGAGGGACATCTTGAACTATTTTCAGAAGACTGTGTTTGTGAGAAACTAGCTCAACTTAAAGTAGACAAAGCGATGGGACCGGATGGGATACACCCTAGAATACTGAGGGAACTTGGGGACGTTCTAGTAACTCCACTGACTAACCTTTTCAATGCCTCATTGGAGTCTGGAGTGGTGCCAAAGGACTGGAGAGAGGCTCATGTGGTGCCTTTACACAAAAGCGGAAGTAAGGATGTGGTTGAAAACTACAGGCCGGTTAGTTTAACTTCGGTGGTGAGTAAATTATTGGAAACGCTGCTGAAAGAGAAAATAGTGAGGTTTCTGGAGTCCAGCAGATTACAGGATCCGAGGCAGCATGGATTCACCAGAGGCAGGTCTTGTCAGACAAATCTGATTGATTTCTTTGACTGGGTGACAAGGGAGTTGGACCGAGGGAGCGCTCTAGATGTGGTGTATTTAGATTTCCGTAAAGCCTTTGACACTGTTCCTCACAGGCGACTTATAAACAAACTGAGCACCCTAGGGATGGACCCTAAAGTTACTGCTTGGGTTAGAAATTGGTTGGGTGGGAGGCGACAAAGAGTACAAGTAAATGGAGCTCACTCTGAGGAGAAGGATGTTACCAGTGGTGTGCCCCAGGGATCTGTCCTTGGTCCGATTCTTTTTAACATCTTTGTTAGTGATATAGCGGAAGGGCTGTCGGGTAAGGTTTGCCTCTTTGCGGATGATACCAAAATCTGCAATAGAGTAGACACCCAGGAAGGGGTAGATAACATGAGGAGGGTTCTAGCTAAGCTTGAAGAATGGTCTAGAATTTGGCAGCTGGGATTTAATGTTAAAAAATGTAAGGTCATGCATTTGGGCTGCAGCAATCCAAGGGAGCAATACAGTATAGGAGGTGAAGTACTTTTGTCCACTAAAGAAGAGCGGGACCTAGGCGTGGTTGTGTCTGATGATCTTAAAGTAGCTAAACAGGTAGAAAAGGTGATGGCAAAAGCTAGAAGGATGCTTGGGTGCATACGGAGAGGAATGGCTAGCAGAAAAAAGGAGCTGATAATGCCTCTGTATAAGTCTTTGGTGCGACCTCATTTGGAGTATGGTGTGCAATTCTGGAGACCGCAACTTCAAAAGGATGTGAACAGGATGGAGTCGGTGCAGAGGGTTGCTAATAAAATAATTAATGGGCTTCGTTATAAAGCATATGAGGACAGACTTAAGGATCTTAATATGTACACCTTAGAGGAAAGGCGGGATAGAGGTGATATGATTGAGATGTTTAAATACCTCTGTGGCATAAATGTTCAGGGAGAGAGCCTCTTTCAATTCAAAGTTCTGCTACGAGGGGACATGGGATGAGGGTGAAGGGAGATAGATTCAGGAGTGATATGCGGAAATATTTCTTTACGGAAAGAGTAGTGGATCCATGGAATAGTCTCCCAGTGGAGGTGGTAGAGATGAGGACAGTAACTGAATTCAAAAAAGCATGGGACCAACACAGAGGATCTCTAAAGGTAAAAAGTGGACTGTTGTAGTTGTTGTTATGGAAGGACAGACTAGATAGGCCATGGGGTCTTTTTCTGTCATCATGTTTCTATGTTTCTATGTTTCTAGTATCCTGCAGCCCCGAGGAAAGCGCGTACCTGCTTGCGAGTGGTTGGCTCAGGGATCCGGCATACCGCCTCCTTCCGTTCTTTCCCCAACCGCCGACTTCCTTTAGACAAGTGGAATCCTAGGGTACTTCACTTCCAACTGGCATAATTGAGCCTTCTTCTTCGAGGCGCGGTAGCCTGCGTTATACAACAACTGTAGCAGCTCTGTGGTTGCCAGAATACATTCAGTCTCAGAGTCAGCAGCAACCAACAGATCGTCAACATACTGCAGGAGGGCTCGTCTCCCAGGCACTCCCGGGGGGTAACCAGCAAGATCCTGGGCCAGTGCGGTACTGAAGATAGTGGGGGAGTTCTTGAACCCCTGTGGTAAGCGAGTCCAGGTTACTTGGGTCTTACTGCCAGTGGCAGGGTCCTCTCTCTCAAAGGCGAAGAGGTGTTGGCTTTCTGCAGACAGACGTATGTAAAAGAAGGCATCCTTCAGATTTAGCACGGAGAAATGAGAGGCCGCCGCTGGGATGAGACCCAACAGGGTATAGGGGTTGGGTACCACTGGATGCAGAGTCACAGCAGCCTCATTGACACGACGGAGATCCTGCACAGGTCGGTAGTCGGTAGTACCTGGCTTTCGGACTGGTAGTAAAGGGGTGTTCCATGCTGATTGACAGGGCCGCAAGATACCGTACTGCAGGAGCCGCTCCAGATGATGACGAATTCCTTCCACAGCCGCTCGTGGCAGCGGATACTGCCGCAGCATGTGTACTGGGGAGACTCCTGGCTTCAACTCGATACAGACCGGAAGGATGTTGATGGCCATTCCAGGGGGGTTGCCTTCTGCCCATACTCCTGGGGGTACTGCATCCCACTTATCCAGGGCAATCACATCAGGCTTGAGTTTGTCCTCAAACAACCACCATTCTTCTTCCCGGGGGACGGACAATACCAAAACTGCTGTAGTTTTGCCAGGACATCCCTCCCCAACAGGGGTATAGGACATTCAGGCATATACAGGAACTGGTGGGTGATAGTCCGTCCCCCCAACTGACACATGCGGTTTTTCAGAAAGGATCGTTGCACTCTTTCTCCCGTGGCTCCCACTACAGTTACTGTCCGGGAGGAAATCGGGGCCACTTGCTGAGTAACCACTGAGTGTATTGCTAGGGTATCAATCATGAACTGCATTTCTTGGTCCCCTAAGTTCATCTTGACCATAGGCTCCTGGGGACCCAACAGAAGCTTGGAGCCCGGTCTGGCCTAGTCTTCATCCAAGTCATAATGTTCCACTGCTGCGAGGCCTTCAAGATCTGGTGGAGGGGGCGGGAAAGTATCGTGTGGATATACCATGGGCTGGCCCCTCACTCGTGTGGTGTGTACGGGTACCCTTGCGCCCCTCATGGATGGATATTGCCCCCTCCGATTTGGACACTCATTCTTCCAATGTCCCTCCTCTTTACAGTATGCACACTGATTGGGGCCCAGGAGAAAACTCGGCCCCCTTTGTCCTCATCCTCGTCCACGTCCCCTGCTCCCGTCCTTGGTCCAGACCGATACTGGTGGCCGTTCGGTTAGGGCAGCCGCTAGGAAATCTGCCTTCTTCTTCATCCAACGCTCAGATTCTCGCCTCTGCTCCTGGTCACGATTTACAAAGATTTTCTGTGCCACTTCCATCAATTGTGCAGCGTTCATGCCCGCAAATCCTTCCAATTTCTGCAGCTTTCACCGTATATCACCCTGGGCCTGTGCTACGAAAGCGGTATTCACTATACGAAGATTCTCAGGAGCTGCTGGATCGTAAGGGGTGTACAGTCGATATGCTTCAGACAGACGCTCATAAAACGCTGCTGGGCTCTCATCAGGAAGCTGGAGGATTTCTGCAATCTTGCTGATATTCATAGCTCACTGACCTCCCTTCTTGAGGCCTTCAAGGAGCGCGGTCTGGAAGCGAGTGAGAGCCCGTGCTCCTTCGGGATTATTCGGGTTCCACTCAGGGTCTTCATTCGGGAAATCCACAGTTGCTTGCTGCCGGGGATTTATAACCCCAGCGTCTGCAGGATGTGCCTCCAGCCACATGAGGGTGGCCCGCACAATACGTGCTCGTTCTTCCGTGCTGAATAGGGTGGACAGCAATTGTCTACAATCTGACCAAGTAGGCTGGTGCGTTTGCATAATACTAGTCATAAGGTCTGTCAACTCCTGAGGCTTTTCAGTATAGGAGGCGTAATGGGTTTTCCAATTCAGCAAATCAGTGGTAGAGAAAGGAACATATAAATAAATAAATAAATATCAGACTAGAAGGTCCTACTGCCACCCGTCCGGCAGCATCAAGGTACGGGAGTCCCTGTACTTGTAAAGGCAGTTGGAAATCCTGTTTTGTCTGCTTCTCTGCAGCAGCTGACCGCAGGCGCTGGGACAGCGGGGTAGACGACTTAAGCTCAGTCGGCGTGCTCTCAGGGGGTGAGGCTGTAACACTGGAGACAGTACCGGGAGTAGGAGGAGAGGAGGATGATGGAGGGGTCTGAAGGGGCGTATCACTATGAGAAAGGGAATCTGATGAGGAGCTGGAATCTGCAGAATCCTCCCCAAGTCCTGCTTCACCCGCCCCGGGGGAAGGTTCTTCATCTCTTAGGGGCGGATCCTGTAAGGGCACGGACGGGACAGTAGGGTAAAGCAGATTGATGGGGCGTGCAGGGACCTCCGGGGAAGCCCGCCCCTGGTAGACAGGGGCAGGTGTTCGCTCCTTCCGGCGACTGGCAGCTGCCACCATTATTCTACACTGATCCTCATGGCAGTGCTGGAGCCATTTTGGCTGTTTCTGGCATATGGCCAGCCATGAATCAATATAGGGAAACTGATCCAGGTGTTCCTTCACTACAATCTGATGGACTAAAAACACAGTAGGCAGATCAGTGGACCCCTCGGGAGGCCACAGCTTCACTAAGGCTGGCCACTCCCGTTCACATAAAACAGACAATCGAGAGGCAGAGAGTGAAACCCCGTAATCCTCTCCAAACCCAGACTTAAAATTATGGAGCATGCACTGCAGGGGTGTCTGACCTTTAGATTCTCCCGCCCCCATGCTCTAATCACAATATGCTCTAATCACAATCACAATGCACAATTCTCAATGCAGTAACACTGGCAGTATTTCCAGCTCACACAGAGTTAAACCGACAAACAGACAGACACACTGAACACTGAACAGGACATTTGAGAGCAGAAAAAAAAGAAATGCATGCCCGAACCTGGACTCCGCCTCCCCAAGGGGAGGAGGGAGCACTTGGAGAGCCCAGTTGCTCGGACCTCACACACAGGACAACAAAGGAAACAAAGGGAGAAGGGGGAGGACAGAAACACATTAACAACAGGTACACATATACACAGCTACCCTTCCTTCCCCCCCCCCCTCAGCACAGACTGGACGAGCGATGGTTTCAGAACCCCTGGGGTCCTTACTCGGACCTCTCGTGCGGGTGATCAAACCACAACAGGTTTACAGATTACCAGGATTTCCAGACTCACAGAACTACCCAAATCAGAAAGGCAGTAGTACTCACCAGACCTCCGGCTGGAGAATGTTTGGATGCCAGTCTATCCTGCCGGATTTCAAACAGAGTAATCAGCCCGCCAGGACCAACCAGCCAAACGCGTCAAGGAGTCCTGCCGGACACAAGGGACCCGGTGGCACCAAGGATCGTCGACGACCTGGGGGCCGGCCAAGGCCCGGTCCTGCAGAACCACAGAGAGGTTCCCTCCGCGGGTGCAAGGAGAAAGGACTTCCCGGCCAACGCACCAAAAATGAAGCAGGAACCCTATCTCCCACCCCCTCGGAAGGAACAAACAGACAGACTAGAATGCAAACAGGATCTTTTATTGTGTACACAGGACTCAGACAGAGCCGGCACCCTGGACAAATGATCTGAGCCCCTAAATGACGTCCCACACTGTCTTATATACAGTACATTCTCAAACCCCCTTGCTACCTTCCCATTCGCCCCAGGTATCTCTTCTTCACCAATCAGTAGCCCCTGAAAGGGGGGGGGGCAGTGGGCTCTCCTAAAGCATTCCCGAGTGACCTATCTAAACTAGTATGCTCTGGTCTACTGGTTTTCTGGGAGAAAGGGTATGTGTAAGTGTTGTTTCGCTGCAGCCCAAGGGGAGATGGGGGGGTTCTCTCACAGCTGCCTTTCCGGCTGCCTCACCTCGTCAGCTGCCATGCATAAAGAATTGGCTCTACTAAGGGAGGAACTAGCTGCCGTGCATAAAGAATTGACTCTACTAAGGGAAGAACTAGCTGCAAATGAAACACACCTCTTCTAGGATACAAACAGAACAAAGTCCACCACCGCTCCCACAAAGAATCAAACATCCCAGGATCAAATGGATCACAGTGGGCTCGGGTAGATTGCGACCTGTAACGCAGAGACATCCTATACATCAAGAGATATCCCTGCATAATGCCTTCTCTGCTTTGATTAATGAGGATCACCAACCCATGGAAACTGAAGGGCCCTTAAATGAGTCAGTCAATGCCCAATCTCCTGCTAAAGCACCAAATATGAAGAAAAACTCACCAAACAGAAAACTACTACTACTTGGAGATTCCATCATCAGAGGCACCAACTTGGGAACATAGTTCAAAGGAGAGAGGATAGTCAAATGCCTCCCAGGCTCTTCAGCCAGCAGGAATACAACCAAATTGTTGATGTACTTAGCGCAGAAAGTGAGCACTCCAAAACTGATGTTATCATCCACCTGGGTACAAACGACATGGCTAGAAACGTACCTCTGCAGTTCAAAGGGACTTCCAGACTCTGGGAGAGAAACTCAAGCCCATTGTTAACACTGTAGCATTCTCAGAATTTCTACCTGTTCATGGTAAGGGGGCAGAAAGGCTGCATCACATAAACAGCTTTAATACATGGCTCCAGACCTGGTGCAAACGAGGAGGATTCAGTTTTATTGGCGACTGGGGAAACAGATGGACCAACAAGAGACTATACTGTGTGATGGACTACATCTCTCAGTTGCAGGGAAAAGAATCCTAAGTGAAAAATTCAGGCAGTATGTGGATATGCATTTAAACTAGAAAAAGGGGGTGATGGATGGAGAAGGACTAGTTCAGGACGTCACTCCCAGCAAATGCAGAACAACATCAGAAACAGCCACACTTTTAAACCACACATCAATGGCAAGTGGGAAGAAGTGGGCAGAAAAAACTCAATGCAAAATACATGCAAGCCACTTAAATACTGGAAAGCAATGAGCACAAATGCTTGAAGCTTAGTCAACAAAGTTCCTGACCTGGAAGCCCTAATGGTGGAAATGGTTTAATGAATCACATGAATGGGATATAGCGATAGCTGGCTATAATCTATTCAGAAGAGACAAAGAAAGAGGAAAAGGAGGAGTAGCAGCCTTATATGTAAAAAGCAATATTAAAGCTACTGCAATGCAGGGGGCATGGGGAAAAGAAGAAGCGCTCTGGATTGTGTTGGAAAGAGGAGATGGCACTGTCATCCATACTGCTGTAGTCTACAGACCTCCGACTCAAATCGAAGAAAAAGATAATGAATTGATTATAGATATTGCCAAGATAGCCACAAAGGGGGAAGTTATCATATTGGGTGACTTTAATCTACCCAATGTGGATTGGAGTAGTTCTTCTGCGAATCTGGCAAGAAGCAAAACAATTGTGGATGCTTCCCAAGATGCGTCACTTAAACAAATGGTGATGGAACCAACCAGGGAAAGCTCAATGCTGGATTTAGTGCTCACCAACGGTGATAGCGTGTCGAATGTCTGGGTGGGTGCCCCTGTGAGCAGCAGCGATCATCACATGGTGTGGTTTGAGATAAAAGCCAAAGTGCAGTCCAATCATAGCAAGCTCAAAGTCCTAAACTTCAAAAACACTGACTTCAGTAAAATGGCCAAGTACCTGAAGGAGGAGTTGGCAGGGTAGGAGGGGATACGGGAAGTGGAATTGCAATGGGCTAAACTAAAGGTGGCAATATAAGGGGCAACAGATAAATATGTAAGGAAAGTAAATAAAAACAAGAGGAGAAGGAAACCTATTTGGTTCTCCAAAGAAGTGGCTGCTCAAATAAAGGCAAAAAACACAGCTTTCACAAAATTCAAAAGCTTGCAAACAGAGGAACACAGTAAGGAATACAGGATCAAACTAAAAGAGACAAAAAGTGAAATAAGGAATGCAAAATCAAAGGCAGAGGAAAAGATGGCTAAAGATGTGAAGAGTGGCGACAAAACCTTCTTCAGGTTTATTCGGGAGAGGAGGAAAATCAGAGATGGATTTGCAGGACTCAGATGTGCTGGGAACGGAATTATTTAAAGTGACATTGAAAAAGCAAAATTGCTAAACAAATACTTCTGCTCTGTTTTTACTAAAGAAAATCCTGGAGAAGGACCATCTGTGACTCCCAAATATAAAAATGGGAATGAAGTGGATTCCACACCATTCACAGAAGATGATGTGTTAGAACAACTTGCAAAACTGAAAGTGGACAAGGCCATGGGACCGGATAGGATACATCCAAGGATACTGAGAGAGCTCAGAGAGGTTCTTGCAGGGCCGTTAAAGGATGTTTTCAACAGATGCTTGGAAACAGGAGTAGTTCCTCAGGACTGGAGAAGGGCGGATGTGGTACCTCTTCACAAAAGTGGTGACGGGAAAGAAGTGACAATCTACAGGCCCGTAGGTCTTACCTCGGTGGCGGGAAAAGTAATGGAGGCACTTCTGAAAGAGCGAATAGTGGACTTTCTCAAAACCAACAGGTTGCATGATTTAAGGCAACATGGTTTTACCAAAGGACGATCATGCCAAACAAATATGATTGAGTTCTTTGACTGGGTGACCAGAGAACTAGATCAGGGGCATGCGATGGATGTCGTCTACCTGGATTTCAGCAAAGCCTTTGATACTGTTCCTCATAGGAAGCTTATCAATAAACTCTGTAGTTTGGGGATGGGTCCCAAGGTGGTGAACTGGATCAGAAATTGGTTGACTGACAGAAGACAGAAGGTGATGGTAAATGGAGCTCACTCGGATGAAAGGAGGGTGATTAGCGGGGTGCCACAGGGTTTGGTCCTGGGCCCGGAACTGTTCAATGTATTTGTGAGTGATATTGCTGAAGGATTGCATGGAAAAGTCTGTCTTTTTGCAGATGACACGAAAATTTGCAACAGAGTGGACTCCCCCGAGGGAGTGGATAACATGAGGAAAGATCTGCAAAAGCTGGAAGAATGGTCTAATGCTTGGCAGTTAAGATTTAATGAGAAGAAGTGCAGTGTCATGCACTTGGGATGCAGAAATACAGGGGAAATGTACGCGATAGGGGGAAAGAGGTTGGTGTGCATGGACCAGGAGAAGGACCTTGGTGTGATTATTTCTGCGGATCTCAAGGTAGCAAAACAGTGCAACAAGGCAGTGGCAAATGCCAGGAGGATGTTGGGTTTGTGACACAGTAGCTCCTCAGGAACAGATGGATACAAGTGAGCAGCCGGTGGTAGAAGCCGGTACTGCAGGAGAAAGCAGGGATTTCTCTGCAGAAAGAAAAAAACACAGTTTCAATCAGGCAAAACAGCTCACCTCGAGGGAGGAGAGTAGGAAGGCTTGTGATTGGGCACGCCCCAAGGGGAGGCGGGCAGTGCAGGCTAGAAGCACCTGGTTAAATACACAGGAACCAGGAAGTGAAAGAAGGAGGGAGATCCACGGGCAGACGCAGATCCAGACGGGGATCCAAGGAGAGATCCAGAGAGAGAAGCCAAGAGAGCAACGGAGGTTTCCTTGCTGGGATAATTTCCCTAACAGTCTGCAGCTGGAGGATAGCTTGGAGCAGCATTCAGATGAGGAAAGAGACTGCTGGAGGCAGGGCTCTTCTAGAACGCTGAGAAACCCAAGGCTACAGGACCAGGCAGAGCTGGGGAGCAAAGGCAGAAGGATAAAGAATCCTCCCAGGGAGAAGCTCCTGTATAAGGTACCCAGAGAAAGAGGAGTTTATGCTCTAAAGCCATAAAGTCTATGTTCTGCTTTTAAAAGCAAAGCCAGTCAAGATGGTGGCAGCTGGTGTCAGAAAAGAGAAGCTTTGAATGACAATAATTATTCTTTTAAACTAGCTGAGTCACCTAGCCAGGACAGGGCTGATATACATGCTTTTAAATATTCTCCTAGCACTGCTAAGTTTGAATGTACAGCACCAGGGCCGGATTTACCTTGAGTGAGGCCCTATGCCAACAAAAATTGTGGGCCCCCAGCAGGGGCGGCCCAAGGGGGGTGTGGGCCTCATTTGCATAAGGGGCCTCATTTGCATAAATATTTGCATAATGTTACCATATACTAACTTTTAGTAAACGTGCCTCTTAATGAGTGTATGGATAAAGAAAGACTAAAAGATTTCTACATTACTATAATCCAGTGCCAACTGCCAGACACATTAGGAACTACTACAAACACTGCCCATTTAGAACCCATAGCAAACCCGCCGTATCCTAACAGCACTACCAGGACTCACAAAGCACCATACTCTACCAATCAAAAGGCAACACTGCAAATATTAAACCAATACATTTCAGAGAACAACAATACATGACCTACTGGGGAAAGAGAACAAGTGGCAATGTCAAATAGGAATTATATAAACAGAACACCTCAGCTCAGTTACACATGCAGAACATAGACCATCACCAAACAAGTAATCACATTTTAGAAACAGGAAGACAATAATTAAACTGGGAATCCCAAAAGCCAAACTTGGAATGTACAACACTGTAGAAATAAAACTATACATTAATTTGCTCTTGTACTAAACAAAGCGCAGACGTTAATAATGCACATTTACCAGAGCTGACATATTCCAATTAATAAATTCAAAATAAAGAGATATTTTTCTACCTTTTGTGCATTTTTTTCAGCTGCAATTGCTCCAGCCACTTTCTTCTGGTTTCTTCATGTCTTCTGCTAACTCTCCATCATCTGCTGTCCATTTGTCCTTTCTTCTCTCTTCTAGTTTTTTTCCATTCTCTCTCTACATCTGCTTTAACATACTAATCTTTCTCCTTTTGCTCTTTCCTCATTCCTATTTCATCCACTCAAATTTTACCCCTCCATCCTCAATCCCCACTTACTCTCCCAATACCCGGCCAATTGTAGATTTTTTTATCCCTCCCACACAAAATATTTTTCCCTTCTCCATTTTACTCTTCCAGCCCCATCCCATTCTAATCCTCCCCCAACATCAGCTCCCTTCTAGTTCCAGCCTCACCCAGCATCCATTCCCTTCTAGTCCCTGCATCAGCCCATTTCCAGTCCTAGCCACCCATCAGCCCATTTCCAGTCCTAGCAACCCCCCAACCCAATACCAGTCCTAACCCCCCATCACCCCATTTTCAGTTTAAGCCCCCCCTATAACCCATTACCAGTCCTAACCCCCCATCAGCCCACTTCCAGTCCTAACCCCATCAACCCATTTCCAGTCAGCCCCCCATAGCCCATTGCCAGTCCTAACCCCCCCCATCAGCCCATCAGCCCACAGCCCATTACCAGTCCTAACCCCATCAGCCCACCTCCAGTCTTAACCCCCCCCAGCCCATTTCCAGTCCTAACCCCCCCATAGCCCATTACCAGACAGCCCCCATCAGCCCACAGCCCATTACCAGTCTTAACCCCCCCAAAGCCCATTACCAGTTCTAAACCCCCCCAACAGCCCATTATCAGTCCTAACCCCATCAGCCCACCTCCAGTCTTAACCCCCCAGCCCATTTCCAGTCCTAGCCCCCCCATAGCCCATTACCAGACAGCCCCCATCAGCCCACAGCCCATTACCAGTCTAAACCCCCCAAAACCCATTACCAGTTCTAAACCTCCCCCAACAGCCCATTACCAGTCCTAACCCCATCAGCCCACCTCCAGTCTTAACCCCCCCCAGGCCATTTCCAGTCCTAGCCCCCCCCATAGCCCTTTACCAGACAGCCCCCATCAGCCCACAGCCCATTACCAGTCTTAACCCCCCCAAAGCCCATTACCAGTTCTAACCCCCCCCAACAGCCCACAGCCCATTACCAGTCCTAACCTCATCAGCCCACCTCCAGCCTTAATCCCCCCAACCCATTTCCAGTCCCAGTCCCAGCCCATTTCCAGTCCCAGTCCCAACCCATTTCCAGCCCCAGTCCCAGCCCCCCAATTACCAGTCCTACCCCCTCCCCCTCCCCCGGCCTAAAGTAAAATTTAATTAAAAAAAAAAACCTGCTGGCTGCCGCCGCGGGGCCCCCACTGCTGCCGCGGCAGCATGGACTGACCCGCGGGGGCCCCCTCTGTAAGCTCGGTCCCTCCCTCCGTGCCTCCGTGTCTCCCTCCGTGCAGGCTGTGAGAGACGCGAAGGCAGACTGTCTCCTTCGCGTCTCTGTTAAGCCCGCAGGCTAAATCCGGCCCTGTACAGCACCCACGTGCAGGGAAAGGTGGGGAGCTAATGAAAGCCCAGCACATGTTTGTTTTCCAAATGCAAACAAACCTGATAAGGAGCCTGAGATAGACAGGCTCAGTCAATACCTATTCACCGAAGGGACAGGAAAACAGCTCAATGAAGAAAAGTTTCATGCTGAATCACTTCTTAAAGAGTTCCAGGATTATTTAGAACAGAAGAAGAGTTTTAACCACAGTGTTCCAGTTACTGGCTGTAAGGAAGAAAACTCTGTTCATAATTCTGTGTTTTCCCCTGCTGATGCTGATGAGATGATGATGGACTGTTCTACCTGTTTAATTGATAGAGGCAATTAAGCAGAGAGAGGATTGTGCTGGTATATGAAGTAATATAACAGTGACGTAACTTTGACCGACACAAGAAAGCTTGTGGAGGGAAACTGAATTAGAGCACTACTAGTGATTGACAGAACCTGAGCATCATTAGTGAAGGACTTTTCTGTTATCAGCCTGTATGCTAAAAGCACATGAAAGGAATGTGAAGAAATACAGCATTTAAAGCCAGTTAGGCAAAGTTTCAGTTAATCCTGTTTATTTGGTTTAAAACTTCTGCACCGTCTGTAATCTTCTTTTGAACTGCACAATGGCAATATGAGCCACATGAAAAATAAACCTCATGTAAATAAATAACTCTTGCCAGCCTTACTGCTCGAAGCATAACACAACTACAACTAACTGCCTTAAGGGCATCATAAGGCAACCCCTCCTTAACCCTCAAGGTTAAGGGGCGGGCGGTGTCATAGGTTGCATACAAATAGGAATTATCAGCAGAAAGGAAGAGGTACTAATGCCACTGTATAAGTCACTGGTGAGGCCTCACTTGGAATACTGTGTTCAGTTTTGGAGACCATATCTTGCAAAGGATATAAAAAGACTGGAAACTGTTCAAAGGAAGGTGACCAAAATGATTTTGGAGCCTGCATCAGAAGCCTTATGAGAAGAGACCTGAAGACCTAAATATGTACACTCTGGAGGAGAGGAGGGACAGGGGAGATATGATTCAGACCTTTAAATACTTAAAGAGAAATAATGAGCAAACAAACCTCTTCCAAAGACGGGGAAGCTGTAAAACTAGAGGGCATAACATGAAGCTGCAAGGGGGTAAATTGAAAGGCAATGTCAGGAAATACTTTTTCACTGAAAGGGTGATGGATGCTTGGAATGCCCTCCCGATGGAAGTGTTGGGGGCAAATACAGTGAAAGAATTCAAAATAGCATAGACAGGCACAGTGGATCCCTTTACAGCAACAGGATAAAATAAAAATAAACAACTAACTAATTTCTCAACATACAGGGGTGTCCTACACGGAGCGGTGGGTTCACCCCTTAAACAAACACATGGGGAGGGGTGGCCTGCATGGAGCGGCAGGTGCACCTACTCTTGCCATCTTACTGGGCAGACTAGATGGACCATACTGGTCTTTATCTGCCGTCATATACTATGTTACTATGTGTTACAACTATTTAATAAACTGAAGGGTAGCAAATCACCTTGGGAAATGACTGTGGAAATTATCGCACAATCGCTCTGATCCCACATGCCAGCAAGATTCTACTGAAGATTATTCAAAGGAGACTACAACCATACCTGGAACAAGAACTCCCTGAAGTGCAAGCAGGGTTCAGGAAAGGGTGAGGAACGAGAGACATCATTGCAGATGTGAGATGGATCCTTGAAAAGACTAAAGAATACCAAAAGGATATCTATTTGTGCTTTATAGACTATAACAAGGCTTTTGACTGTGTAAACCATGAGAAACTCTGGGCCACATTAAGAAGCATGGGTATACCAGAACACCTGATCGTACTCTTGCACAATCTGTACATTGATCAAGAAGCAACAGTTCGAACGGAACAAGGAGAAACAGAATGGTTTAAAATAAGCAAAGGTGTAAGACAAGGCTGCATACTTTCGTCCTACCTGTTTAATTTATATGCAGAACAAATCATCAGAGAAGCAGGATTGTATGAAGACAACAGAGGTGTGAAGATTGGTGGAAGACTCATCAACAACCTTCGCTATGCTGATGATACCACATTACTGGCTGAAAGTGAAGATGATCTGAAACATATACTTCTCATAATCAAAGAACATAGTCTCAAAATGGGCCTGCACCTTAATGTAAAGAAGACAAAGATCATGACAACTGGCATAATCAACAGGTTCATCGTTGAAGGAGAAGAAATTGAAATTGAAGCTCAGATGACAAGACTTTGACTTTCATACTTTGGACACATCATGCGAAGAGAGAGATCATTAGAGAAAGACATCATGCTTGGCAAGATAGAAGGTCAACGCAAAAGAGGAAGGCCAGCAATGAGATGGATCGATACAATAACAGCAGCTACGGGTACCAGTCTGTCAACAATGAGCCGCCTGACTCAAGATCGAGCACAATTTAGGATAGCTATCCAGAGGGTCGCCATGAGTCGACTCCGACTCGACGGCACTGAACAACAAGCAAATCACCTGGACCGGATGGTATACATCCAATGGTGTTGAAAGAACTGAAATATGAGACTGCAGGCCTGCTATTAGCAATCTGTGAACTATCATCAAAATCATCTATAATACCTGAAGATTGGAGGACGGCCAATGTAACGCCATTTTTTAAAAAGGGTTCCAGGGGTGATCCGGGAAACTACAGACCAGTAAGCCTGACGTTAGTATTTATTTATTTAACAGGTTTTCTATACTGCCTTATCATACATTCAAGGCGGTTTACATGGAACAGCAAGAGGCTTTACATTAAACAAGATTATTAAATTTGGAGGTTAAATTGGGGTAAACAGGCAATTAACAATTGCTAACTACATACAGGAACTGTAGCATTGTTTTATGGTCGAGTTTGTTATCAGTCGTCATCTTCTGGGGTAGTTCCAAAGTATTCTAGGGAGAGGTGGGTTTTTATTGCCTTTCTAAAGTCCACTAGATCTTTGAGTTCATGTGTTGATGTGGGGAGTTCGTTCCCCAGCTGGGATGCAAACAGGGAGAAGACTCAATTGCAGGTGGATTGGTTTGCTTTCCTGAAGTTTAGCGGGGTCTCTAGGATGTTGTTGTCTGCTCCTCTTCTTGTTCTGGTTGGGGGTGTCTTCTTGATCAGTTGTTGGAGAGAGGTTGTTTAGTGTTTTAAAGATTATTATTATGTTTTTGTACTTGGTGCGTACAGTCACAGGGAGCCGGTGCAGTTGATGGAGCGTGGGGGTTATGTGTTTGTATTTTGCTGTCCCGGTGATGATTCTGGCCGCAGTGTTTTGTACCAGTTGTAAGGGGAGAGTCATTTTCTTTAGAAGTCCATGGTAAATTGCATTGCAGAAAACTAATATAGGCATTATTATGGCTTTTGGCAGACAGTTCGGAAATCATGGTCGGTGAACAGTGGTTTGAGATTGCGTAGCATTCTGAGTTTGTGGTAGGCTGATTTGGTCTTCTTTTTTATGTGTGGCTGGAAGCTGAGTTGCTGGTCAAAGGTGATCCCGAGGTATTTGACTTCTTGTTTATTCGTTATGGTATGGTCAAAGATTTTTATCGAGTCTGGCGGTGAGAATATCATACTTCTGGTAATGTGCATCAGTTCTGATTTTTTGTAGTTTATGAAAAGGCTTTGATTGTTGAGCCATTCTGACATTGCTTCTAAGCATGCTGTGATTTGTGAGTAGTCTGGCTGCTTAATGTTGTGATAAGGAAGCTTATCATAGCTCAGGTAGGAGCTATAGAAAAGATGATGTGACTCTGAACAAGCAACCTGTCAGTTTTGGTAGAAGTAAGAAAACAGAGTTTTCACATAAAAGACTACCAGTCCCAGAATGCACCAGGTTTCCAGCAGCCATGAGAGGGGCTGAAGTGAGAAAACGTGTGTGCAATCAAGAGAGCTATGAGGTAATCCCTAAGCACTCATCTCAAAGGGCAGGGCCTGATTCAACACAGCTGCGCTGTGTTAGGGAGGAGCACACATTAGAACAGAATAAGAATAGAGCTTATTCTACAGATAATAGCTTCAGCAAGAGCTTCAGGAAAGGAGACAGCAACAGCTACAAGCTCAAGCACCAGCATCACCTGGAGAAACAGAAGCCAAGCCAAGCGGATAGAGAGAGAAGGAAACTCTCTGGAAGGAAGAGAAGAAAGCCCATTGGAAGGTCTGGGAGAGTCCAAGGCAGTACCCATACTGGGAGGTATTCCAAGTGCCAGCAGAGTCCATTGGACTGGAGTCAGCCAGAGGAATGGAATGGCAGAGGAAGAGAGAAGACTACACGTGGAAGGGACTTTCAGACCAAGGCCAGAAGGTATGTGAGAGAGGATCCAGTGTCCAGGGATCAAGATTGGAAGGCTTGACATCAGAACTGGATTACATACTGGCCAGGTTATACAGAGAGGAATTATGATAGCAGGAGAGGCTCAGGTATGAACACTGATCCAGACCCTATCTATAACAGAGAATGGCAGCAAGGGAATAAGCATTCTCATGATAGTGCCTTAATGAAAGACTCGTCTGTGCCAATGTATGATAGTGACCCTATGCTGATTGATGAAGGGGGAGATACAGCAGATGAAACTATTAATTACATGGACTGTTCTCTATCTATGTGCTATTGCTAGCTTTCTGTGAGCAAACACATCAGCCATCACAAAGAAACCTAACTTTGTTCTTTATTTCCACTGCAAACAGCTCTTAAAGCAGGATTTGGGTTCACACAGTAGCAGCCAGCCAGCTAAAGGGTTTCAGCTGGTCAATTGATAGTAATTAAAGCTGCACCTGATTGTGTGTGTGAGCAAGGGAGAATCACTGCTGGGATCTGCGTGGAAAATAAGCAGAAGTTAACCTAACAAGCAAAGTTTATTCATTTCTTTGTGCCTTTTTATTTGGTAATTATTTGCTAAGAAAACATTAGCTAATTGCCTGACAAGTTGAAGGTTGTTTTCTGATTTGCCTTGTGACTTTATGTTATCCATTTAAACACTGCAAGCAAGTAACCTCATTTATATTGCTACCAAGCATATTTGTGCTGGGTGAATTAAACCCCATCAATAAAAGAAGTATTTTATTGGCCTTACCACTGGTATCACAACTCAATTATTGTCTTCAGCTGTGTTTGGGAGTGAAAGAACTACATTACCCACAATACCTTGCAAGAATCATATGAATATATGCATCGTCAAGATTGTGTAAGTTCTCACCCTAGGCAGCCGTCTGACAATGTTTATGGGGGTGAATATCATGATGTCGTCTGCGTATATTCTGTAATGGATGTTGAATTGTTTTATAATGCTACATATTGGCTGTATGTAGATATTGAATAGTAGAGCCAAGAGAGCTGAGCCTTGTGGGACTCCTTGGTATTGTGTGAAGGGTTCAGACTGTTGGGCTTTGCTTCTTACTAGCTGTGTACGGTGGGAGAGGTATAAGAAGAACCAATCCAGGACTGTGCCGCTTATCCCCACGTCTCTGAGTCTTTGCAGCAGGGTGTTGTGATTTACTGAGTCAAATGCAGCAGTGATGTCTATAAAACATAGCACAAAGCCGTGGTGTATATTGTCCATGCCTGTTACAAGGGTGTCCAAGAGAGATGTCATAAGTGTTTCTACGCCGTGGTTTTGTTTGAAGCCGTATTGGTAGGGGTCCAGTGGGGCGTAGGTATCTATGTGTTCCTGTAGTTGATGCTGTACACATTTCTCAATTATCTTGGTTAAGAAGGTGAGGCTGGATATTGGTCGGTAGGAGTTTGGTTCATTCTTGTCAAGGTTGTTGTTCTTAAGGATTGGTCTAATGGATGCTTTCTTGATTTGCTGGGGGAGGTATCCTTGAGTTAGTGAGGATTCAACAATCATTTGTAGATGGGGTGTTAGGTATTCTTTTGTCTGTTTGATCCATGTAACTGGGCATGGGGTCAATAGGGGAGGTTGTGTTTATATTGGTTATGATGTAGTTGAGCTGCTGTCTTGATGGGGTGTGAAATGTGACCCATGTTTCATCCATTATATGTTGTATATTAGTTTTGGTTGGTTTCTTGAGTGGTGTCTGTGTGTATTTGAGTTGTATATAGTTGGCTAGGTCTTGTGGGGGAATGGAGTTTATATCATCTGTTCTTGTCGGTTCTTTCGTGAGATTGCTCACTATAGAGAAAAGCTCCCTTGGTTTGTTGATTGATTTCATTATCAAGTTTGAGTGGTACTCCTTCTTGTGAGTGTTTATCATATTGTGGTATGTGGCTTGCAATTCCTTGTATTTTGTCAAGATGTTATGGCTTTTTGTTCTTCTCCATTGTCTTTCTATTTTCCTGAGGCGTTTGTGTTCGTTGATTTCACTTGAATACCAGGGGCCTTAGTATTTTCTTCTGTTGCCATGAGTTGGTTTATGTGGTACAATTGCTGCATTGTGTAGAGAGTCATTCCATTTGGCAATGGTGGCATCAAGATCTGTTATGCTTTGCTCTAGTTCTGGCAGTACTTTTAAGAATTTTTCTTTGTGGAAGGTTTGAAATCTTCTTTTCTCCTTGAGATTTGCTTTAGGGGTTCGGCTCTTCATGGGCTGGTTTATAGAGAAGTTGATCATATGGTGGTCTGACCAAGGTATAGGGGTGACAGCTATGTGTGTTATCATGTTCTTGCTGCAATGTTGGTTTGGTGTGAATACTAGGTTGAGGGTGCCTCCCATCTTGTGGGTTGCGGTATTTATTTGTTGGATGTACTGCAGATCTTCCATTGTTTCCATGAAGGTCTCTTGATTCTGTGTGGATAGTGATGGAATGTTTGGGTCCCCTAGAACTATGAGTGGTTTGTTTTCGGTTGCCAGGGAGCAGATTTGTTCTAGTATGGTGGAGAGTTCTTCTTCATTTGAGCTTGGGCCTCTGTATAGGAGGCAGAGTGCTAGATGTTTATTTGAGACTGTTATTACGTTGCTTCCTGTGGCTCATATGTTGGAAGTGGTTTGGAATTGCAGATGTGCCTTTGCAATAACTAGCACACCTCCGCCTCTGCGTATTGGTCTTGTGGAGCTGTGTATTGTATACTGTTGGGAGGTCATCTGATGTATGAGTATACTGTCTGTTTCGGAGAGTAATGTTTCGGTGATGCACATGATGTTTATGTCCTGGTTCTGTATGTAGTCCATTATTGTGTGGAATTTGTTCCGTATGGAATGGGCATTGACTAGTGCGCAGGAGGAGTGTTGTGTCTTGTGGTAATTTGATAGGCGATATTACTTCATTGCTAGTAGAGGTTATGTGTATTATTCTTCGTGGTCTGTTGTGGTATTTTGTATTTGTAGCAGTAAAACTAAAAAGTCATGGGATAGGAGACAGTATACTATTGTGGATAAGGAACTGGTTAAAAGATAGAAAGCAGAGGGTAGGGTTAAATGACCAATTTTTCCAATGGAGAAAGGTGAATAGTCGAGTACCACAGGGATCTGTGCTGGGTCCGCTGTTTTTTGACATTTTCATACATGACCAAGGGTGATCTGGGAAACTACAGAGCAGTGAGCTTGACGTCAGTACCGGGAAAAATGGTAGAAACCATTATAAAGAACAAAATTACTGAATATGTAGATAATCATTGCTTAATGGGAGACAGCCAACAGGGCATTAGCCAAGGAAGGTCTTAGAAACATAGAAACATGACGATAGAAAAAGACAACATGGCCTATCTAGTCTGTCCTTCCATATCAACAATTACAACAGTCCCTTTATTCTTTTAGAGATCCTCTGTGTTGGTCCCATGCTTCTTTGAATATCAAATACTGTCCTCATCTCTACCACCTCTACTGGGAGACTATTCCATGGATCCATCACTCTTTCCATAAAGAAATATTTCTGCATATCACTCCTGAATCTATGCCCTTTAACCCTCATCCCATGTCCCCTCATAGCAGAACTTGCTTTCAATTGAAAGAAGCTCTCCTCCTGTGCATTTATGCCATAGAGGTATTTAAACGCCTCAGTCATATCACCTCAATCCCACATTTCCTCTAAGGCATACATATTAAGATCCTTAGGTCTGTCCTCATATGCTTTATAACAAAGACCACTAACCATTTTAGTAGCCACCCTCTGTACTGACTCCAGCCTGTTTATATCCTTTTGAAGGTGCAGTCTCCAGAATTGCACACAAAACTCCAAATGAGGTCGCACCAAAGACTTATACAGAGGCACTATCACCTCCTTTCTTCTGCTGGCCATTCCTCTCCATATGCACCCAAGCATTCTTCTAGCTTTTGCTGTCGCCTTTTCAACTTGTTTAACTATTTTAAGATCATCAGAAACAATCACACCTAGGTCCCGCTCTTCTTTAGTGGACAAAAGTACTTCACCCTCTATACTATATTGCTCCCTTGGATTACTGCAGCCCAAATGCATGACCTTACATTTTTTAACATTAAATCTCAGCTGCCAAATTCTAGACCATTCTTCAAGCTTAGCTAGATTCCTCCTCATGTTATCTACACCTTCCTGGGTGTCTACTCTATTGCAGATTTTGGTATCATCTGCAAAGAGGCAACACTTACCAGATAACCCTTCTGCTATGTCACTAACAAAGGTGTCAAAATGAATCGGACCAAGGACAGATCGCTGGTGCACACCATTGGTAACCTCCTCCTCAGAGTGAGCTCCATTTACCTGTAACCTGAAGGACTAGAAAAAAGGACTGTTACTTCTGGAGAGAGATCTGCAACTGTGAGTATATACTTCTGGTAATTTTCTAAAAGGAATTCTTTGTATTAAAGCTAATTAATCTGTGAACCCACTATTCTTGTTAAATCAGTCAGGGCCTAGTAGCAGCAGTTTAAGTTTAAATTTAAAACACAGAGGAGACATTTCTGGTTACATTTCATACCCAGCAGAGAGCTTGTAGTTTAAATTTAATAGTCACTCAGGGCCCAGTAACAGCAAAGTACTTTTAGTTTAAATTTAAAACACAGAAGAGAGCTTTCTGATTACATTTGGAACCCAGCAGAGAGCTTGTAGTCTAAATTTAATAGTCACTCAGGGCCTAGCATAAGCAAAGTACTTTTAGCTTAAATTTAACACACAGAAGAGAGCTTTCTGGTTAAATTTAGAACCCAGCAGAGAGCTTGTAGTTTAAATTTCATAAGAAGTTAGAGCCTAGCAGCAGCTAAGAGCTATAATTTAAATCAAATCAGAATTTAGCTTAGCACAAAAGGCAAAACAGGGTCTGTACTCTTTGAGTAACAAATAAAGTCTTCTAGAGACCTTTACAAAGAGGCCTTCTACCTAGGGGGCAAGAGACCTGTGAAACCTTTTCAATAGGTGTTAACACCAGGTGGCAGATCAAAAGGCCATTTTGAAAGACTCCTCCTATCCAAGCAAGGAATGTTAATTACCCAGGAAGTTGGTCACAGCTTACTTCAGCAGCACAGGCATAAATAGCTCAACCACAGCTCTGTGATCCTCTGTCTTGAAGGACTAGAAAAAGGGACTGTTACTTCTGGAGAGAGATCTGCAACAGTGAGTATATGAGAAGGTCAGTCAGTGGAGCTGCTAGAACGTCCCCAAGTTCCCTCAGTATTCTAGGGTGTATCCCATTCAGTGCTATCGCTTTGTCTATTTTAAGTTTAGCTAGTTTCTCACAAGCGGTGTCTTCTGAAAATTACTGAAGATGACACTCGCTTCTGTTCCTATCTGTGGGTGTTTTCTGAGGTCCTGCTCCTGATTCTTAATCTGTGAACACAGAACAGAAATATTTGTTAAGCAAGTCCATTTTATCCTCATCAGCTTCTACATATTCCTCTCCTTCACCCTTGAGTCTGAAAATATCACTTTTGCCTTTCCTCTTCTCACTAACGTAACTGAAAAATGTCTTATCCCCCCATTTTACTGCATTGGCTATTTCCTCCTCTTTCTGAATCTTTGCATTCCTGACTACTTTCTAGCTTCTCTAAGTTTTTCCAAATATAGATGCCTGTCTTCCTCTCTCTGTGATCTCTTATATTTCATGAAGGCTTCCCTCTTTTTCTTCACCTTTTCAGCTACTTCTTTCGAAAACCATAGTGGTCTCCTTTTCCTTTTACCTTTATTTACCATTTTAACAAAAAGATTGGTTGCCCTTAAAATATCCCCTTTCAGTTTTGCCCAGTATTTTTCTACATCCCTCAGCTGTTCCAATCCCGCTAACGACTCCCTGAGGTATTGGCCCATCTTGGCAAAGTTAGTTTTCCTAAAGTCTAAGACCCTCGCTTTTGAATGGATTTTAACAGGCCTAGTCCTAATACTGAACCACACCATCTGGTGATCACTGGATGCAAAATGATTTCCCGCTATAACATCAGAAACACTTTCACCATTAGTAAGCACCAAGAACAGTATCCCCCTTCACGTGTGGTTCTGTTACCAGTTGCCTGAATAGTTCTCCCTGAAGAGAATCCAGGATCTCCTTACTTCTAGATGATACTGCAGCCGGAATGTGCCAGTCAACATCTAGCATATTGAAACCCTCTATCAGTAGCACTTCCCCTTTCCTAACAATGCTGTGTATGTCTTCTCCATCCACCTTTTCCTCCTGTGAGGGAGGTCTGTAAATCACACCAATGCAAATAGATTTCTCTTTCCCTCTTTCTAGTTTAACACACAGTGCCTCCTCTCTCCTTTTTAAGCTCTGTAGTTCCAAAGCTTTAATACTATTTTTTTACATATTGTGATAAGGAAGCTTATCATGACAGAGGAGAAAGGGATAAAGGAAAGGAATTCACCCTTATAAAAGGACGTATTTTGCAAGGTCAGAGAAACAAAACCCCAATCACACCTAGAAAGCAGGAAATTCCCAGATGGGATAGGTTTCAGAGTTCCCCTAGTGGAGAAAAGGAGAGGGACTACAGAACCAGGGTAAAGGACC
Organism: Ichthyophis bannanicus; assembly: GCA_033557465.1. Taxonomy (NCBI): domain Eukaryota; kingdom Metazoa; phylum Chordata; class Amphibia; order Gymnophiona; family Ichthyophiidae; genus Ichthyophis; species Ichthyophis bannanicus. Next base: position 1,676,372 of record CM066040.1, read on the forward strand.
CTTACGTCACTGAGTTCCCTAATCACCCAGCTGCCAGGAGGCAAGTTGATCTCCGTCACCTGAGAGGAGAAGAGGTGGGGCTGGAGCCTTGGGGATTTAAGTCTAGGATAGAGGGAGAGACCCAAGCAGAAACACAAGCTGGAGGACAGGACGAGGAAGCACAGGAGAATGGTGGCCAGAGCATGAGGGAGGAGAAGCTGCTACAAGCCCAGGCCCAGGTATGAGCTTTGAAAGCTTGTCTAATACAGAGCAGTGCAGAGTTGCAAGGGATACTCTCAGCTCTAATGGAAGACAGTCAGCTGAACCCTGTGAACTGGAAGGAGAGGTAGAGCCTATGCAACTAGGTGAACCAGACCTAGCTGTGAATGACGAAGACTCATACATGGATTGCTCCTTGTGCCACTCCTTTACTGCAGAGGGATTGAAAGAAAACCACCCTTAAGAGAAAACCTTCAGAGTCAGGTAACCTTGAATGCCTGTAGATGGTTTTGTGCATGTCCTGTGTTAAAGAAGAAATACGTTTGCTGAGAAAGCAAGAGCAAGCTGAAGCTCTCTGATTGTGCTTGATAAACACCTGATATCCAGAGCAGTGCACTGGCAAGAAGCCAAGCTAATGGTGAAAAGAAGGAAAGTTTTTGGCTTTGTTTTTGAATATTCCTAAAGCATGGAATAGAGCATTATTTGCTTATGAGAAGTTTTTGTCCTGTTAAAAGTTTTACTTTGTTTGCTTATTTTATTTATTTTATTTTATTTATTTAGAAGGATTTAGTATACCGTCTTATCATTAAATCAAGGCGGTGTGGCACATCAATCAAAATCAATAATAAAGTGTGGTTTGTAGCATGCAGTGTGAGAACTGAGAAGTGTAGTGTGTGGGGCAGTGCGTTAGATTATATCGGTGAACTATTTACATAATGAGCCATATACATAATGAGCTATATTGTAAGGAGACAAACCAGCCTGGAAGTGTTTGGGACTATGAGAACAGAAAACTGCCATTGAGACATGCTGTTTTTGTTTGCTTTAAACAGCAATGCTAGCCAAGCTGGTAGCATTGACTGTTAAAAGGCTTTTCCTTTGAGTTGAAGAACACTATAAGCTGAAAGTTTGCTTTGAGTTTATTTATGTCCTGATGTGTATTGTGAAGAATCCTGGAGAAAGTATCCAAGGGTAGTATTTGTGAACCTTGCGTTTGAGTTAATAAATTCTGTCATTGCCTTATCATTCGATCCAAATACAAATGTTTTTTTCTACCTGAAGCCAAGTGGATTGTGACTGAACTATCTTACACAAAGGGCATGGCAAAGGAACCAGTCAGTTAAAGGCTAAAAGGTGAAACTTTCTATGATAACCACGCCCCTCCATACTGGAAGTAAGGGGCAAGGGCGTGACAATATAGTGCCACTCCTCTTCCCCTTCTTCCTACCCTGTCCTTTCTGAATAAAGTATAGCCTGGTATAGTTACATCCCAGTCATGGTTTTCTGTGAACCATGTTTCTTTAACTGCCACTAAATCAAAGTCAGTCTCCCCCATTAAAGCTTCAACATCTGGTATCTTATTTCCCATGCTACGGGCATTTATACACACCATTTTCCATATATAGCCCCTTTTACCCATTTCCATAAAGATATTTAATGTTTGACTTACCTGGGGGTTTTCACTTACCTGGAGGCTTTCTTCACCCATCCCCAACGAATCTAGTTTAAAACCCTCTTCAGTAGATTAGACAGTCTGCTACTGAAGACACGTCGACCAAAGGAGCGGTATATTATGCATTCCAATAGAGATAAAGAACTTTCTTGGACAGATGGACGCCACCTCTGCTCTGCAACCCTTGGAACAGCATCCCATGGTCCAGGAAACCAAAATGCTCTTGATGACACCATCCACGCAGCCATGCATTCATCTCCAGGATGCGAGCTTCTCTGCCTTGGCCTTTACCCTCAACAGGGGGGATTGAAGAAACCACCACCCTATTCTGCTTCACCCTCTGTCCCAAAGCCATGAAATCACTTTTGATATGCTCAGAGTGATACTTGGTACTTTTATTTGTGCCGACATGGATTAGCAACATTGGGTAATAGTCAGTGGGCTTGATGAGTTTCAGCAAACTCTCCTTAACATCTCGGATTTTGGCACCTGGCAGACAGCACACCTCTCTGAACATCAAGTGTAATCGGAAGATGAATGCCTCAGTACCCCTCAGAAGAGAGTCACCAACCACCACTACCCTTTGCTTCCTTGTGGTCACTGATTCTGCAACTTTGGGGTGCTCGAGCTCTGGTTCTTCCCTTTCCAGGAATGCTTTCACCTCCTCCACTCCCAGGGCTGCATAATGGTCCTCCAATTCAAGGGCTGGAATAGTTGGATTGGTAATTCTGCAGGCCCTGGTGACTTGTGTCCAACCTTCGTCATTCTGTAGGCTCCGATCTTCTCCTCTCCTGGAGAGCTTGGATGTTACAGGAAACATCTTTTCAATGTACTTCTCACTGTCTTGAATGCTCCTAAACCTTGCCACCTCCTCTCTGAGTTCCTCCAATTGTTTCCTGAGAGCTTCAGCATGCAGACATCCTGCACATGGAACCTCACATAACTAATCTGTTATGTTTTTTGAAGTGTGAACAAACAGGTAGACAAAGGTGAGTCAGTTGATACAGTGTATTTGAATTTTCAGAAAGCCTTTGACGAGGTCCCTCGCGAGAGACTTCTGGTGAAATTAAAAAGTCGTGGGATAGGAGGCAGTGTATTATTGTGGATCAGAAACTGGTTAAAAGATAGAAAACAGACGGTAGGACTAAATGGCCAATTTTCTCAATGAAGAAAGGCGAATAGTGGAGTACTCCAGGGATCTGTGCTGGGCCCACTGCTTTTTAACATATTCATAAATGACTTGGAAATTGGAATTACAAATGAGGTATTCAAATTTGCAGATGACAATTATTCAAGGTTGTTTATTTATTTATTTATTTATTTTACATTCTCTTATATACCGCGCTATTCTGCATCAGTGCGATTTACATTGAACAAACTGAAATTACATTGAACAGGGCATTATAACTTGGAGATAACTATTTTACAGGGAACATGGGCTATGGAGGTTTAAGTGGCTTGCCCAAGACCACAAGGAGCACCTGTGGGACTAAAAACCCCAGTCCTTCCGGCCCAAGGTTGCTGTCCACTAGTGGGATTTGAACCCCCGACCTTCCGGCCTGAAGTACCTTGCCCCAACCACTAGGCCACTTCTCCACTCCAGTCTTCCAATTTATTGAGGTTCTCTTGCAATTTTTTACAAGAGGATTATAAAAAATTGCAAGAGAACCTCGATAAATTGGAAGACTGGACATCCAAATGGCAGATGGAATTTAATGTGGACAAATGCAAAGTTATGCATTTAGGTTGTTGTTAAGAGCCGTCGAGTCGGAGTCGATTCATGGCAACCCTCTGGATAGCTATCCTAAATTGTTTTCGGTCTTCAGTCAGGCGGCTCATTGTTGACAGACTGGTACCCGTAGCTGCTGTTATTGTATCGATCCATCTCATTGCTGGCCTTCCTCTTTTGCGTTGACCTTCTAGCTTGCCAAGCATGATGTCTTTCTCTAATGATCTCTCTTTTCGCATGATGTGTCCAAAGTATGAAAGTCGAAGTCTTGTCATCTGAGCTTCTAAAGAAAGCTTAGGTTTGATCTCCTCTAGTACTGACTGTTTTGTTCTTTGGGCAGTCCATGGTATACACAGTATTTGCTACCAGCACCATAATTCAAAGGCATCAATTTTCATCCTGTCTATCTTTTTCACTGTCCAGCTTTCACATCCATATGATGTTATTGAAAATACCATGGAGAGAGACATCTCTGCTCTTGAGAATCTTATCTAGGTCTTTCATAGCCATTCTGCCAAGAGCAATGCGTCGTCTGATTTCTTGACTGCTTGTTGCTTCTTTATTGATAGTTGATTCAAGTACGTTAAAGTTGTTCACGATTTCAATTTCTTCTCCTTCAGCGATGAACCTGTTGATTATGCCAGTTGTCATGATCTTCGTCTTCTTTACATTAAGGTGCAGGCCCATTTTGAGACTATATTCTTTGATTGTGAGAAGCAAATGTTTCAGATCATCTTCACTTTCAGCCAGTAATGTGGTACCGTCAGCATAGCGAAGGTTGTTGATGAGTCTTCCACCAATCTTCACACCTCTGTTGTCTTCATACAATCCTGCTTCTCTGATGATTTGTTCTGCATATAAATTAAACAGTGTCGCAACCCCAGCCCCCGAGCCACGTGCTTAAAGGGGCAGGGTGGACATTATTGTTTTCATCCAAGGGTGAAACTTTTCTTAGCCCAGATGCATGCTGGTACTAGTAGTACCTTTCTTGAAATAATTAGTTGTGAAAGCCATGTGTAAGGTAAAGGGTAAGGTTTATTGCCATAATGCACAAAGGTCCAACGAAGGAAAATAGGATTCTCACCTCATTCAGGATTTTCAAGAAGGTATTTACAGAATTCAAAAGTTAGACGTGCTTCACAGTCTTATTAGCTATACAGGTGTTAGAACAAACCAGTTCATGGAAACAAAAGCAAGCTTCTTCTTTTAGCTTATCAAAACTGTATTTTAACGTATACCCTACGAGCTATACTTCTGCCAAGGATTCCAAACTCCCGGCTAGACAAAGTGTACAATCCATGAGACAGTCGGGTAGCAATGAATCGGGTTCAGCAGGGTCTATTTGCATTTCCTCCTGTTCTGACAATATATCTGCTGGCCCTGAGCTTTCCTCATGTAATTCTGGCTTCACTTCAGAGTTTCTCTCTAAAACTCTCCAGCCTTGTTCTACCTGGTCTGGAAAACAGGTAACAGGACTTTTAGTTAGCACTTTTTGTACAGGTTCCCAAACCTCTCTCCAGCTGTGTTTACTGCACCTACGGCTCTCTGGCTTCCATGCCTTTCTAGGGCTTGGCCACAGTTCCTGGTTCAGTGTTGTGTTTCTCAGACTCCTGGGCTGAGTCTTGTGCACCCACCTCTGAACTCCTTGTAGCTCACAGTCAGGAAAGGAAGTATGCAGGTACCTCTGCTCTCTGAGCTGTGCTTCTCTGGTACTCTCTTTACCAGGCACTTTCCAGGTCCCTCTCCTTTCTCTGTCTTCCTTGAAGACTTCTCCCTGGAGCTTTCCACCGTGGAACTGTTTCTCTTGGAGCTTGTCCCTTCTCTGTAAGGACCGCAAATCTAACTGCCTCTCCTTCTCTCCTCGGAGCCGTCTCCTTCCTCTCTCTTCTGCATCTGCTGCTGCTGCTGCCGCCACTACTGCTTCTGTCCTGTCTAAGCCATGCTTATAAAGCTGCTTCTCAGTTAGGGTTTCTCTCACCCTGACCAAGTGTGTCTGATTATCCCTTGAGTTAGTTATTGCATCATCCAAGCTTGGGTGTGTCAGCCTACCCTCTGATTCTTCGTGCTTGCTCCCTCTGGCTGCGCTTTGCAGTAACTGCACTTTAGGTCTGTCACTTTCTTTAAAGGGATCAGTGATTTTTCCTATCTCCATAGGTTCACTGGCCTCTGCTTCATCACAACAGGTAGGGTGAAAGTATGCAGCCTTGTCTTACACCTTTGCTTATTTTAAACCATTCTGTGCATTTAGGTTAGAACAACCCAAAATATGCATGAGATAGATCTGCAGTGCATGTAGGTCTATCTCATGCATATTCATTGTGGATATCCTGAAACCTGACTGGCCTGGGGGTACCCAAGGAATGGGTTGGGAACCACTGCTAAAGATGAATGCATGGCTGTGTGGATGGTGTCTTCAAGAGCGTTTCGGTTTCCTGGACCATGGCATGATTTTCCAAGGGCTGCAGTCCACCTATCCTAGAACAGTCAAAGCATCTTCCACACCAGACTGGCTAACCTTCTGAAGAGCTCTTTAAATTAGATTTGTTGGGGACATGTGAAGAAAGGCCCCAGGTATGTAAAAGCCCTCAGGTAAGTAAAACAATAAATACCTCTGTAGAAACAGCTAAAGGGGCAACTTTAGAAAGCAGGGTGTATTAAAGCCCAAAGTATAGGAAATAAGATTCTGGATGTTGAGAATTTAATTGACGAGGCTGACTTGGCAGTTACAGAGATGTGGTCCATGGAGAACCATGACTAGGATGTGATTATGCCGGGCTATAATTTATTCAGGAAGGATAGGATAGGAAGAAAGCGGGATAGAGATGATATGATTGAGACGTTTAAATATCTCCATGGTATAAATGCACAGGAGGAGAGCCTCTTTCGATTGAAAGCAAGCTCTGCTATGTGGGGACAGGAGTGATATGCAGAAATATTTCTTTAAGTTAAGAGTGGTGGATCTGTGGAATAGTCTCCCAGTGGAGGTGGTAGAGATAAGGACAGTATCTGAATTCAAAAAAGCATGGGGAAAACACAGAGGATCTCTAAAGCTAAAAAGGGGACTGTTGTAGTGGTTAATATGGAAGGGCAGACTAGATAGGCCATGTGGTCTTTTTCTGTCATAATGTTTCTAAATGAAATTTAATGTGGAGAAGAGCAAAGTTATGCACCTAGGAAAGAACAACCCAAACTTTCATTATATGATGCATGGTTCCATATTAGGAACCACCACACAGGAAAAAGATTTAGGCGTCATTGTGGATAGTACATTGAAACCCTCTGATCAGTGTGCAGCGGCAGCCAAGAAAGCAAATAGAATGCTAGGAATCATAAGGAAAGGAATGGAGAATAAAACAAAAGATACTATAATGCCTCTGTATTGTTTCATGGCGCGACTGCACCTTGTATATTATATGTAATTCTGGTCGTCGTATCTTAAAAAGGATATAGCGTTATTAGAAAAGGTACAGAGAAGAGCCACCAAAATAGTAAAGGGGATGGACGGATAACCCTTTGAGGAGAGGCTAAAAAGGTTAGGGCTCTTCCACCTGGAAAAGAGATGGCTGAGGGGAGGTATGATAGAGATCTATAAATTAATGAATGGAGTAGAATGGGTAAATGTAGATCGATTGTTTACGCGATGAAAATATAGAAAGACTAGGGGACATGCAATAAAGCTACAGTGTAATCTATTTAAGACTATTAAGAGAAAGTATATTTTGCTCAACGTGTAATCAAACTCTGGAATTTATTACCGGAGGATGAAAGTAAAAGTTCCTGGATGAAAGGTCCATAAACCATTATTAAAGTGGACCCAGAATATCCACTACTTGCTCCAATACAAGCTTTGTGGAACCTGTGTCTTTTGGGGAAACTGCTAGTGACCTAGATTGGCCACTGTTGGAAACAGGATACTGGGCTTGATGGACCTTGGTCTGACCCAGTATGGCATATCTTATGTCTTATGCCTTTGAAAATGCCCCTCATAATGAATAAGGTCTCTGACCAAAAATAGATTATCAAAAATAGTAAAATAATGGAATGTTTAGGACTAGTCAATGTGAATCAATTCTCCCCGCATGGTAGCCAGTTGTTGTAATAGCACGTGGGCTAGAATCTTGTAATCTGTGCATAGCAGTGAGATGACCAAAACAAAGAGTTAAAGTGTTAAGAAAAAATATATTTAACAATGTGACCTCAGGAGAAAAAGAGTAAGGAGGTTTCAAAGTTGCTTCGCAGCGGCAAATGCTTAAACCGCCGCATAGCTCAATACTGTGCTACCTATTCAAAAGACAAGCGTCTATGTGAGGAAGATAGAGGGGCATCAGTACTCGGGCGAGTGGTCGCACTTGTTGTGAATGTTTTTTTCTCCCCGCTGCAGACCACTTGCATTATGCCCTTTATATCTGCTACGGACTACTTACATTATGCCCTTGTTATCATTCATAGGCCTCCAAAGTGTGTTTTAGCAATTTTTAAATGCATTTAAAAGAATTGCAAAAGACTTAACTGAGAACTGCTATGATTCTCACACCATAGAACGCTTGTCACTGGAAGACCTCCAGTCAACTCGAGTTTCGCCCTTTTAAATTTCTCGGGGCTTGTCAGACGGCTGCCTGGGTGAGAATCTTCACAGTCTTGGCAAGTGCATATATCTATATGATTTGCAAGGGATTGTGGGCAATGCAGTTCATTCACACCAGACACAGCTGCTCACAATAATTAGTTGTGCTTTTGGGTAAAGCCAATAAGATATTTATTTATGGGGTTATTTCTCCCAACACAGATATGCTTGGTAGCACATAAATCAGGTTACTTGCTTTCAGTGTTAAACTTGGAAAAAACAAAATAAGGAAAACAACATTTTAACTTATCAGGCAATCAAAAGCAAAAGAAAAGCCACAAAGATGGGAAAAAACTGTTCTTTTCAGGTTAACTTCTGATAACTTCCCACATAGATTCAGAAGTGATTCTCTCCTAGCTCACAAGCAATTAGGTAAGGCTCAATTGCTAGCAGTTATCCAGCTGAAACCCCTTAGCTGGCTTGCTTTCTACAGCGTGGGTCAAATCCTGCTTCAGGAGCTTTCCTGAGTAGATTAAAGAACAAGTTTGTATTTCTTTGTGATGGTTGCTGTACTTTATAACAGAAAATCACCAAAGGAGTTTGGACAGAGAGCAGTCCATATAAACACATTCTTCATCTGCAATCATTCCCCCTTCTTCAACAAGCATGGGTTCAATATCATGGATTGGCACAGATGAATCTCTCAATGGAGCACTTTCAGGAGAATACTTGTTTCCCTGCTGTCTTTCAAGGTTATAGCTAGGGCATAGATCAGTGTTCATACCTGAGCTTCCATTGCTGTTAGAGTTCCTCTCTATATAGCCTGGCCAGTATGTAGTCCAGTTCTTATGTCCAGCCTTCCAATCCAGATCCCTGGACACTGGATCTCTCTTCACATACCTTCTGGCACGGGTCTTAGGGTCCCTTCCACGTGCAGCCGTCTCCCTCACAGGTAGCGTCTGGAGATTCCTAGCTCTGCAGCACTATTCCTCTGGCTTTCCCCAGTCCAATGGTGTATGCTGGCCCTTGAAATGCCTCCCAGTATACGTACTGCTCTGGACTCTTCTAGACCTCTCAAAGGCTTTTCTCTTCCTTCTTCCAAAGGGTTTCTTTCCCTCTCTGTCCGTCCGGTTTGGCTTCTGCTTCTGATGATCCTTCAGATGAAACTGAGGGGGTAGAAGAATGCCTTTTAGGACTCTTTATTTTCTTCATGGCAGACTTCACCACAATGGAGTGGTGAGGCAGCTGAGTTTTCTGGAACCCAGGCGAAGGAGGGACCCGATACATGGTGTCCAACCTGCGGGAATGGGGAGACAGTGTTAAAGGAGTCTCCCACAAATCCATCAAGTGTTCTTGAAGGATTTCATGGACAGGCAGAGTGACTGCCTCTTTAGGAGCTTTTGAGTATCCTAAAATGTCCAATTTTTTTGATCTGGGTTCTCTTTCAGAAGATGTAGCAATAGAAAGTGCTTTAGCTACATCAACAATGAAATCCTGAAAGGATAAATCCTCTGGAGGAGACATCCTCCTCTTGGGAGAAGAGGGCTCCTCAGGAAGAGTAAGCTCAGCAGAGTCATCAGAGGAATTGAATTCATCAGAAGTATCTGAGTCTTCCCTCTGTACTGCCAATGTACGATACGCATACCGATCGGTATCGACATCGGGCGTATCGGGCATGGGATCGGTACCGGGCGAAAGCCGGAATCCGGCATGCGGAACCGATCGACGTTTAGAAGTCGATGGTCTCGGTTCCGGTGTAGATACCGGAACCGGGGTCGGTACCGATGAAATCGGTACCGAGGGCGTCGCAGCCTTAATGAATGCCAGAACGGCTTGCTGCATGGTCTGGACAGTACTGCCCATAGACGCCACTACTGCCTGGATGTCGGTACCGGTATGTGCCGGTACCCCAGAGCAGTCCAACAGGTGATCTGTCGAGGCCGTGCCATCGATGTCAACCTGTGACCCCATGATTGCTTTGGAGGCCGGAACCTCCCGCCGGGGTTTTTTGGCCTGGGCAGAATCCTCGAACTCAGAATTGAGAGCCTCTCGATCTTTAGAAAGAGATTTGCTTTTAGAGGATTTGCCCACAGAAGTTTTGGTTACCTGAGATCCATCCGGAGAGGAAGACCTGGATGACTGTGATGCTTCTGAAGGAAACAGCACATGGAGCTTGTTAGCCCGGTTCTGCAAACCGCGTTTAGACATCTGGGTGCAGGATGGGCAGTCCGGTATGGAGTGTTCAGGTCCCAAACATTTGAGACACCATTCATGGGTGTCTGTGACAGAAATGACAGCACTGCATTTGGTACATTTTTTAAAACCAGGGACTGGCTTCTCCATGAGGAGAATTTGTGTAGGCCTTAAGGCCTAACAACGGGTACCAAGCTATGCTGAAGAAAATAAAAAAGTCTTTTTTTTTTTTTTTTATAAAGAAAGAAAGAGAGACCGGCGATACCGGTTTCGGTATGGGGAAGGCAGGTACGCGGTCTAAAGAAACAAACAAAAGTAACAAATTCTTCAGCGGTGACAGGAACACGACCTGCTGGCTCCGCGGAAAAAGAAGAACTGAGGAGAGCTGGTCAGGAAGGCGGGAAGGCAGCGCGCATGTGCAGTGGGAGGCCCCAAAAGCTTTTCATCTGAAAAGCTGGGGAGCTTTCCCACGCAGGCTCCGTCGGTACCGACGTACCCATATGTGATGACTTATTCCTGCTTGTTCCTGGAGATCTTTATCTCCCTAGCATGTCCTGACGTGACACTGACCCAGTCGATACCGGGGTAATTGAAATCACCCATTGTTATTACTGCGCTGTAACTTTTGTTAGCTTCCTTGATTTCTTTGAGCATTTCATCATCCATTTGGTCATTCTGCCCCCATTGAAAACAGCAGCTATCAGACATCTCATCAAGAATAACAAGCTTGACCCATCAGATATCAAATCCTACAGACCCATCTCTAGCCTCCCCTTCCTAACCAAAATCATAGAAAAGATCATGTACCAACAGACCCAAGACCACATCGACTCCTATGCACCTCTAGATCAGCAACAACACGGATTTTGACAACAGCATTTATTTATTTTTATTACATTCTCTTATATACCGTGCTATTCTGCATCAGTGTGGTTTACATTGAACAAACTGAAATTACATTGAACAGGGCATTATAACTTGGAGATAACTATTTTTACAGGGAACATGGGCTATGGAGGGTTAAGTGGCTTGCCCAAGACCACAAGGAGCACCTGTGGGACTAGAAACCCCAGTCCTTCTGGCCCAAGGTTGCTGTCCTCTAGTGGGATTTGAACCCCCGACCTTCTGGCCTAAAGTACCTTGCCCCAACCACTAGGCCACTCCTCCACTCCATGGTGTTGAAACCCTCCTCGCGACCATTCTCGACAAACTCCATACAGGCCTCGATAAGAAAAAACAAGGCTTCATCCTCATATTTATGGACATTGCCTCAGCTTTTGACACTGTTAACCACAACCTTTTGCTTACCCAACTCTATCAAAAAGGCGTAAGAAGCTTGGCCTTAGACTGTTTCAAATCCTACCTATCCGATCGACAACAACAAGTCCGAATAGACAACCAGGCATCGAGACCTTTGCAACAAACACAAGGGGTCCAACAAGGATCCTCCCTCTCATCTCTACTCTTTAACATCTATATATAGCCAATCTGTGACATCATCCAATCATTCTATACCACATCTACGCTGATGATGTGTTACTATACACTCCATTCATCACTGACAATCCAGACTACTCGACCATAGTTGAATGCTTCAACACAGTCTCAGACTGGCTCATGACACGCAACCTGAAGGTCAACACTAATAAGACTGAGGTCTTATTCATATCCAAAGACCCCACATTTACACCACTGCCCTCTCTCAATGTGAAAGACTTCAACCTCATAACCAAGCAAGAGGTACGCTATCTGGGAGTAAGAATCGACCAACACCTGTCATGGGAGACCCACACTCAAAATATCTCCAAAACAATCTACCATAAACTAAGAACCCTCCGACACTAACGCCCCCTCCTCGAACTTCCGCTTGGTGGCTTAAGCTCTCATCCTCCCTCATCTAGACTATTCCAACATCATCCTTCATGGTACAACTCGCTATGGACACAGCTGCCTGCACAATCCTATCTGCATCCAGACACGACCACATCACTCCCATTTTAATTCAGCTTTATTGGCTCCCCATAGTAAGCCGCCTGACCTACAAAGCAATACTACTCACTTTTAAGGCCCTTCACACAATGTTGGCATCTTCGCTCTCAGAACTGATAGAAAGGATGCCGGAGTCCAGGACCAGGAGAATGTGTATGATAAACTCTCTCATAACCCCTTCAACAGTAAGGACCTGTACCCAGTCAACCAAGAACCGCGCCTTTTCCCTATTTGCGCCAACCCAATGGAATGCCCTACCCTCATCGATACGTGCTATCCTGGACCTTACAACTTTTAGGAAGGCATTGAAGACCCATCTCTTCCAACTAACGTACAACCACCCACCCTAGACCAGCCACACAAACAGAAACAGCTGACGGCACACTACTTTAAATATGTGCTAGCAAAGTGCATCAGCAGTGAAATGTGTGGATCAGCAGACAACCCATCACTGCAAAAATGTTCCTGCAATGTATATAAATAGACCAGCAGACAGCCCACCACCGCGAATATGCTCCTGTAATGTAAATATGCTCCTAACTTACTGTGAATATGCTCCTGCAGTGTAAATATATAATGTAAATATAATGCAAATATGTCACCAGTTTTACCCCAGATGTAAACCTTGTCAGATGTAAACCATGTCAGATATACACCTTGTAAACCACATAATCACCATGTTAGCTAGTGATTATGTGGTAATCATTATGTTATCTGTAAGTGTTATTTTGTAACACACATTCACATGGCTCATGTAAACCGCACTGATCTTTAATAGCGCGGTATATAAAAATAAACAAACAAATAAATAAATAAATAAATATCTCTTATATCTCAACAAATAGGGATGACCTGCACAGAGCGGTGGGTACACCCCTAAACAAAGGATGGGGAAGGGTGACCTGCACAGAGCAGTGAGTGCTCCTACTCTTGCCACCTTATTAGGTAGACTGGATGGACCATACTGGTCTTTGTCTGCCATCATATACTTTGTTACTATGCTACGATGTTACTATGTTATGTTAAGATCTTGCTAGTGTAAAGGGCAACTGGCTTCAGAGAGGAGGGTCCAGTAAAAATTATGAGACTTTCCCCTGATTCTCTCTGGATCCATGAAAAGAGTGCTGTCCATACCTAGTAAACATGATATCTACTTTTTGTGTCCTCTCCTCTTCTCCAACCCGGCACAAGGGTTGATCTCAAGACCACATGTATTAAATGTATTTAATATTTTTTCTATACCATCTTTCTACAAGTCAAAGCAGTTTACATAAAACAGGTAACGTGTACAGAGCATGGGTTTGTGTTCTGTCTTACAATGTCACATAACATAGCAAGAAAGAGTCATAAAGGGAGGGGCTAGAGCCTACGGGGAGGGGCTAGAGCCTACGGGGAGTGGGTGGGGGGGACGTTGGAACATAACTTAGTTACAAGTTAGTGATATATTTACAGGTTTAGTACTTTTTATACCTGGAATAGTTATTGGGTTTACTAGAAGTTGGGGGCATGCTTATGATGCTGGTGGTTCTGAATGGGTACTTGGGATTAATTCATGGAGTGCTGTGGGGCCATAGGATTCTTGAAATAGGTAGGGTTTGAGTCTCTTCCAAAATTCTGTTAGTTCTGCACATCCTCTTAAGTCTGGTGGTAGGGAGTTCCAGGTCATGGGGGTGTAGAGTGTGAAGGTGCGATTACATGCTGTTTTCTCCTGGCGTTCTGTACTGGTATGGAGAGAAGGTTAAGTGCATTATGCCTTCGTAGTCTATCACTGTTAGTTGCTTGTTATGAGTGGTTGCAGGCAATTTGCTGATTTGTTGTGTATGACTTTGAACATGGTGAGTAGTGTCTTGCGATTATGGGGAGCTAATGCAGCTCCTTTAGAATGAGGGTGATGTGGGAGTGTCATGGTGCGCCATGTATTATTCTTGCAGCTGTGCTCTGGGCCATATGGAGTGGGAACAGTGAGTGTTTGGGTAGGCCTTGATAGATAATATTGCTGTAGTTTAGTATGGGGGTAATTATTGCCTGACATACTGTCTGGGAGAAGTCTGGTATAAGGAGGGGACATAAGTTCTTCAGTGTTCTTAAATTGTAATAAGTGGTGCTGGTTGTTCTCTTGATTTGAGTCTGGAAGTTTAGGATTTGGACTAGGATGATGCCCAGAGACTTAACTTCTGTTTCACCTGGAATTTGCAGTCTGCAAATCTGAGTGATTGTGGTGGGGTGAAGGATGGGTCTGCACTTACATGGAAGACCTCTGTCTTTTGTGGTTAATGAATAGGTTGTACTGTTGGAGCCAGTGTCTCGCTGCAATGAAGCATTTAGATATTTTCGGGTATTCTGATTTGGGTTTTTTGAATGGGATGTAGAACATGATGTCGTCAGCATATATTTGGTAGTGCATCTTGTGTGTTTGGAATATTAAGCCTCTTGGCATTGCTGCTATTATCAAAGGCACAGAGGGCACACTTCTTCTCATACTCAAGACATAAAATTTCATCCTGGATGTCACAGAGTTTGCCTTCTAGGTCAAGCACGTGCCTCAGTAGTTGTTTAATCTCTTGGTGCCACTCTCCTTGAATAAGATGGTGTACTCTTGACAAAGCATTCTAAGTCAAACCTTCCCCAGGATCCACAACTGACCAAATGAGGAAAAGTCCATCACCTGCAGTGCAAGCGCTCCTAGAACTCTTGGATTGCTGCAAAAGGCCATTTTTCCTCCAGGGTGAAGTTGTTGAAGTGCTAGTTGGTGGCCTGAAGTTCAATGTGGTCAAAGTTCACTTTAATGGTCATAGCACTGTGATCCAAGAAGGCCACCAAAATTACAGCACTCAACAGTGCTCACTCATTAAAAAGTGACTGAAATGCCATTGGTCAGACTAAGAGTGGAATATGCTTTCTGGAGATAATGTATTGCTACTTCTATGCTAAAATCCTGGGCTCGATTTTCGAAAGGCATTTACATGGTTTACAGTCCAGTAAACCGTGTAAATGCCTTACACGGGGATATTCAACGGCACTTACACTGTTAGTGCAGTTGACTATCCCCTTCTAAGTCCCCTACGTGCCCCTATTTAGCACTGGGGCATGTTGGGCGCATTCCAAGACGTGTAGCATCATAAATATGTCAGATAATGGTAAATGTTATATTACGTGTAGCATGTCATATTAAATGTTATATTATGTGTAGCATCATAAATATGTCAGATAATGGGAAATGTTAAGATTTTTCATTTTTCTTTCTTGGATTCAATGCGCAGAAAGATTTGTCAGTTTTGTGGCTTTCAGTTAATCCAAATGCTATAGACTGTTCAATGATTTACCACATAGATGTGATCTAAAACATAAAAAGCACAATTTTGTGCATACTGCCTAGGGTGAGAAAGGGACTTGCAAGTAGGGATGTTCACAATGGGGGTCAATTTGAGCAGCGTTTAGGAGGGATGTATGTCCAACCCGATTCCCTGCCCAAAGCTCCCTGCACGTTGTGATACAGTGGAGCCAATGGAGGTTAGTGAAAATACAGAACTCACCTCAAAATGGGCTAGGCAGAGAGATCCAGCATGGCTAAAAAGGGCTGAGCACCCGGTGCCATCAGCACAGGTAGGAAAGAAAGGGTTAGAACGGAACTTTCCTGTCTGCAACAGTGACGCAGTTAGAATCCAGGATTCTAATTACCAGCACCTGCCCCCAGGAGCAGACGTTACGTGCAGAGAGGGGAGGTACAAAGGGACCTGGTTTGAACCAGGAAGTCAGAACAGCCCTGAGAACAGCCCTGAGAACAACTTCAGGAATAAGGCTGAGAGCAACTACGAGAGAAAGTCTGGGAGACAGAACAAATACCTGAGAGCAAGTAAGCAGGACTCTGCAGGGGAAGGTGACACTCCGATGCAGCTAGAGTTTCAGCAGCAATCAGGCAAGTCACGGAAGCAGAGAGGGTTCCAAAGCTCCAGGAGAAGTTTTAATCCCAGGGAAAGCGTTGAAGGTCTGGGAGGTCCAAAAGCTCTCAGAGAAAGCTCCAGGCAATTACCAAGGAGCGTTAGAGAAGCGTACCACTGGCAAGACAGCCCCCAGGAGGATTTCCTGGAAGGCAGGAAGTGGAACACTAGCCCCGAGAGTTTTTACAAACCTCGGAGGAACTTGCTACACGAGGCTAGAACTTTGCCACGAGAGAAAAACCCCACAGCTGATGCCTGCAACCTAGATAAGGTAAAGAAGATAAAACCTTACATTGGGGAAGGAAGTGAAACTGGGTGTTTTTATAGTCCTTATTGGCAGCAAGGTTTTAACCTGGGAAAGGGTTCCAACTTCCAAGTGAGAGAGCCAAGAGAGACTGGCTATAAGAGAACTGATTACAGAAGAGGTTTTTACAATCCCGAGTTAGAGCAGTGCCTGGGAGAGGGGAAAGTTTACCCTCCCCCGACCAGTGAAGCTACCACTTGTTATATGAGTGAGCCTGGCTGCGTCAGCTGCCAGCCAAGTATAAACCAAGATACAAGCAGTAATAATTACATTGACCAGGAGCCCATGGATTGTACAATTTGTCTGAATGATGAAATAACCTCTTTGCGTTAGACCTCTCTGTGCAAGGAACAAGAGAGAAGAAAATTGCTCAAGCTGTGTTTTGTTTAAGTTCTGCATTATTGTATTCCAAGCATTGATATTCGCCGGGGAACGGGAATAAACCCCACTTTACTTTATCACCTTGACTGTCTGACTCTCTGTCTTAAAAAAAAGTAGCAACAAGGTGACTCAAAACACCCTAGGCGACTGCCTAGGGCACTCACTGAGTCTCTCCCTACGAGGCTTGGTGACAGGAATGGCGTAGTTGGGGCGGATTTTTCAATCTGGAACAAGCCACCAGGACGTGCACAAGGCCCAGCTGAGGAGCAGAAGTTGCCACGCCCGGAAGGAAATCCAGAGGGAACCGGAGTGGACTACGGCGCACAAATACCTTCTCAAAGCGAGACCCTCCACCTAGTCCAGGTAAAAGGTATATGGGCATAGGCTGGGGAGGATCCGGAGTGAGAAGGGGTGCTCTTTGAAAAAAAAAAAAAAAAAGAGAGAATAATAAAAGTGAAAAGGGCAGAAAAAGTCCTTGGCCCAGAGATACCGCACTTGGTGTTTCTTGTGTTTGTGTTTTGCAGCAACAGCTAAGCGATGGATGCCCAGGAGGTGCTACGCTGGATGAGCGCCCAATTCGAAAAGCAGAGGGAGCTGGCTCAGCAGAGCCAAGAACAGGCTCTGGCTGCTCTCCAGGCACAGCAAAAGCCCCTGGCAGACCTCGTGAAAACGCTACTAGAAGAACAACAAGAAAAGAAGACACCAGAAGGCTTCAGTGGGGTAGGCCCACCCCAGTGTGGGATATGGACATTTGGACATATGTCAGATGGAGACAATTTTGATGATTTTGTAGAATCATTCGAAAGAGTTGCTCTGCATGCACATTGGTCTAAGGAGCAGTGGGCGGTTAGACTCGCCGCCTCCCTAAAGGGAGAAGCTCAGGCAGCGTACCGAGCGATGCCTGCCGCATTGGCAACAGAGTACCTAGAAATTAAAAAAGCGGTACGGGATAGGCTAGGCTTAACACCAGCTGTGTACCGTAGAATACTTAGATCCACAAGGTTACAAGTAGGCGAAACGCCAAAAGCACTGTGCCATAGGGTGCGCAGTTTAGCCCTAAAATGGCTAGAGCCTGAGGGAAAAACCGTGGATAGCTTAATTGATCAAATTATATTGGAGCAATATTGTGAGGCAGTGCCCTCAGATGTCAAAGCCTTTTTAACACTGCAAGACTGCACAGCCTCCATACAAGCAGCGCAGCTTACTGAGCGGTTTTTAGAAGCCGAGCTGAATAAAAGAATGTCTAAAAGCGCTGACTGGAAGTTGGGCTGTACCAGTCCTGCAAGGTTAAAGGAGGGTTTGCCATTTGACACATATTGTACAAAGAAATGTTTGCTTAAAAGAAGTAATTCTAATGATGGTATAACATGCTTTAAATGTGGTAAAGTAGGGCATGTAAAAAGGTTTTGCCCAAATCGCATAGCCTTGATAGCAGAGGGTAAGGAGCCTGTACCACAAGGATTCCGCCTGGATGTAGAGGTGGAAGGGGTACCAGCCAAAGCTTTGCTAGACTCGGGGGCCGATCAAAGTATGGTCTCCCGGAAGTTTTGGGACAGCATACAGGCCAAAAATGATTTTCCCCCGAGTCAGCCAGAAGGTGTAGCTAAAATTAGATGCATTCATGGCTCATCCACATGTTATCCTTTGTTCAACCTAGTGATAAAAGGTTTAGGAACACAAAAGAAAACACTGATAGCCCTAGTACCAAAACTACCATTTGATGTGGTCTTAGGTAGGGATGTGCTCCCAAGGTTCTTGTTAGACGAGAACATTCTATATAGGGAAAGCACTAACCCACACACCGGGGCAATTAGAAAACAACTAGTGGTTCCCACTACCTTTAAGGCCGTAGTGTTACGACTAGCCCATGATCACCCAGTTGGTGGGCATAAGGGGATTCAAGGCACTCTAGACCAGATCCTAGAGCGGTTCTACTGGCCGGGGTCTTCAGAGAGACAAAGCGCTTTTGTGAAGCGTGCCCCTCTTGTCAGCGGGTAAGTGCTGTCAGGCCAGCAGGGGTTCCCCTAGTACAGACCCCGATGATAACCGAGCCCATTCATCGTATGGCAATGGACATAGTAGGTCCATTGGTAAAAACCCCCAGAGGGTATCAATATATCCTCGTGATAATGGACTGTGCTACAAAATTCCCATGGGCGGTACCTCTAAGGAACATATCGGCCAGATTTATAGCCGCAGAATTGATTAAATTGTTCTGCGAGGTAGGGTTCCCCAGGGAGATGCTGACAGATAGGGGGAGCAATTTTGTTTCCAAACATCTAGCGCAGGTATGGGATGCGTTTGGCATCCTTCATATAAAAACCTCGGCTTACCATCCGCAGACCAATGGTCTGGTCGAGCGTTTTAACCAGACTCTTAAGCAGCTCTTAAGAAGGGCACTGGACGGGCAGATGGCTGACTGGGATATTTTACTTCCCTTTACCCTATATGCCAGTAGGGAGCGTATCCAAGCTTCATTAGGAACATCTCCGTACGAGTTGATGTTCGGGCGGGCGCCACGGGGGGTCCTTGATATCCTAAGAGACCAGTGGGTTGAGCCCGAGGCAGGGGAAATAGGGGTTCCCCAGTTTCTGCGAAAACTCCGAAGCCGCCTGCAAAGGGTTTCGCGAGTTGCAGAAGAACATGGGCAGGGTAGTCAACGCAGCCAAAAGAAGCACTATGATAAGGGCAAAAAGATGAGACACTTGTCCATAGGTGACAAAGTGGTAGTAATGGTTGCCGACCCTGGGCCCAAGTTCGAGGCCCAGTGGAAGGGCCCATACACAGTAGTGCAGCAAAAAGGTCCAGTGACATACGTGGTAGAGAACGATAACGGTCGTCGCCAAACCTATCACGTCAACATATTAAAGCCTTGGCAGGAGAGAACGGCCGCAGTTAGCAACTCTTGGAGAAGTGGCAAGCGTTGGGAAATAGAAGCGGACCGGGAGAACTCCTGGCACCACAATTTAGTGCTCAACAGCAGGTCAGGCAGGGAGAGTGAGATTCCTGTGAGGATTCCGGGCTGTGAGTACAAATGTCCCCCATCCCGGAATGTCTTAAGAGGGGGGATATGTGATACAGTGGAGCCAATGGAGGTTAGTGAAAATACAGAACTCACCTCAAAATGGGCTAGGCAGAGAGATCCAGCATGGCTAAAAAGGGCTGAGCACCCGGTGCCATCAGCACAGGTAGGAAAGAAAGGGTTAGAACGGAACTTTCCTGTCTGCAACAGTGACGCAGTTAGAATCCAGGATTCTAATTACCAGCACCTGCCCCCAGGAGCAGACGTTACGTGCAGAGAGGGGAGGTACAAAGGGACCTGGTTTGAACCAGGAAGTCAGAACAGCCCTGAGAACAGCCCTGAGAACAGCGCTGAGAACAACTTCAGGAATAAGGCTGAGAGCAACTACGAGAGAAAGTCTGGGAGACAGAACAAATACCTGAGAGCAAGTAAGCAGGACTCTGCAGGGGAAGGTGACACTCCGATGCAGCTAGAGTTTCAGCAGCAATCAGGCAAGTCACGGAAGCAGAGAGGGTTCCAAAGCTCCAGGAGAAGTTTTAATCCCAGGGAAAGCGTTGAAGGTCTGGGAGGTCCAAAAGCTCTCAGAGAAAGCTCCAGGCAATTACCAAGGAGCGTTAGAGAAGCGTACCACTGGCAAGACAGCCCCCAGGAGGATTTCCTGGAAGGCAGGAAGTGGAACACTAGCCCCGAGAGTTTTTACAAACCTCGGAGGAACTTGCTACACGAGGCTAGAACTTTGCCACGAGAGAAAAACCCCACAGCTGATGCCTGCAACCTAGATAAGGTAAAGAAGATAAAACCTTACATTGGGGAAGGAAGTGAAACTGGGTGTTTTTATAGTCCTTATTGGCAGCAAGGTTTTAACCTGGGAAAGGGTTCCAACTTCCAAGTGAGAGAGCCAAGAGAGACTGGCTATAAGAGAACTGATTACAGAAGAGGTTTTTACAATCCCGAGTTAGAGCAGTGCCTGGGAGAGGGGAAAGTTTACCCTCCCCCGACCAGTGAAGCTACCACTTGTTATATGAGTGAGCCTGGCTGCGTCAGCTGCCAGCCAAGTATAAACCAAGATACAAGCAGTAATAATTACATTGACCAGGAATCCATGGATTGTACAATTTGTCTGAATGATGAAATAACCTCTTTGCGTTAGACCTCTCTGTGCAAGGAACAAGAGAGAAGAAAATTGCTCAAGCTGTGTTTTGTTTAAGTTCTGCATTATTGTATTCCAAGCATTGATATTCGCCGGGGAACGGGAATAAACCCCACTTTACTTTATCACCTTGACTGTCTGACTCTCTGTCTTAAAAAGAAGTAGCAACAAGGTGACTCAAAACACCCTAGGCGACTGCCTAGGGCACTCACTGAGTCTCTCCCTACGAGGCTTGGTGACAACGTACAGAGGGGGTGGCGACAGGGAGAAATGTGGGCAGGATGGATGTGGGACCCTGACCCTGGAAGTACAAGGCCAATTACGATCGCGGCCCTGTACATCTGGGGATGAAGAGCTACAGGCATTTCCTGTTTCCCATCAACCCCGACAGGCTTAACAGAGCCGCGAGAAAGGGAAAGTCTCTCTTTGCGGCTCTGAAAAGCCCGCGCTTTGGGAGCAGATGCTGCAGGGAGGGCTCTGCTGGGCAGGGGGGGGGCCCCGCGGGAGGCTTTATTCTGCCTCTGCCACAGCGGCAGCAGCAGCCAGTTTGTTTTTTTTAAATCTACCTGGGCTGATGGGGGTAGGGGGGTTAGGACTGGTAATGGACCATGGGGGAGGCTAAGACTAGAAGTGGGCTGATTGGGGGGGGTAGGACTAATAATGGGCTATGGGGGGGGCTAGGACTGGAAATGGGCTGATGGGGGTTAGGACTGGAGGTGGGCTGATGGGGGGGGTTAGGATTGCTAATGGATTATGGGGGGGCTAAGACTGGAAATGGGCTGATGGGGGGGTTAGGACTGGAAGTGGGCTGATGGGGGGTTAGGACTGGTAATGGGCTATGGGGGGCTAGGACTGGTAATGAGCTGGGGGGTTGCTTGGACTGGAAATGGGCTGTGGAAGGGGGGGCTTGAACTGCAAATAGCTGATGGGGACGGGGGCTTGGAATGGAAATGGGCTGAGTGGAAGGGGGGCTTGAACTGCAAATAGCTGATGGGGAGAGGGGCTTGGAATGGAAATGGGCTGAGTGGAAGCGGGGGCTTGAACTGCAAATAGATGATGGGTAGGGGGGCTTGGAACAAAGAACAATTCCTACAAGACACACTACCTTACCTTAACACAGACGAACTCGATCTGGACAAACAAGTTGACAATTGGTATAATACCATCAGTACAGCAGCGAAAACTAAAGCAGGCACAAAAACGAATAACAAGAGACATCACGCACCATGGTACTCCAAAAGCATATGCAACGCTAAAAGAGAGTTAAGAAAGCTAGAACGCCACTGGAGACGATCCAAATCTCATACCTCACAGGACTTATATTTAACACAGCAAAAGAAATACAACGATCTTATCAATAAAACAAAATGAGAGCACCACACAAACACTATCCAGAAAGCATATAACAAACCCAGGGAACTTTTTGAGATAGTAAAAAATCTAACTAATGAACCAAGCTCTGACAAAGACATACAGGTCAACCCACAAACATATGCAGATTATCTTCAGGAGAAAATAGGCCACACTCCGCCACAAATACACACAGAACCCAACAGCCCTATCATACCCATCACAAGTTGGGACAAGTTCCACACTCCTTCAACTATGCAACTATCAGATATCATCTCCGCTCTCAACACAAGCACTGCACCCACGGATCCTTGCCCAGTCCCATGGATCAAAGCAACCAAGCAAAACTTCCTCAGTTATATACACAACCTCGTAACCAACTCCCTAACTCGAGGAACAATGCCAGATCAGCTGAAACTAGCCACAATAAGGCCTATCCCCAAGAAAACCAACCTAGAAAAGAGCAATCCAGCAGCATACAGGCCAATCTCCAGCATACCGCTTCTAGCCAAAATCATAGAAAAGACAGTACAACTACAGCTCCAGGACCACATTGACGAGAATGTTCCGCTCGACGATATACATCAACATAGCTTCCGCCCCAACCATGGAGTTGAAACACTGCTGCTATATCTATTCAATGACATCATCCAGACCATAGACAACTACAATCGAGGAACCCTAATGATCTTCATAGGCATATCAGCGGCCTTCGATACAATGGACCACAGAATCCTCCTAACCAGACTACAGAGCATTGGAATAACCGGCACCATCCTAAGCTGGTTCAACTCATACTTGACAGACAGGCAGTTCCAGGTTAAAATAGGAACCAACACCTCACAACCCACGAAGATCAAACAAGGAGTACCACAAGGATCTGCGCTCTCCTCACTTCTATTTAACATATTTATCCAGCCGATCTGCCACATCATGGCAGCCCATCAAATAGATTACACAATTTATGCAGATGACATCATGATTTACACACCAATCAACCTTAACAGCCCCGACTACAACAAGATAACAAACTGCCTTGACAACATGTCCGCCTGGCTAACGCACAACAACCTAGCTATAAACTTTAACAAGACAGAGGCACTTATTATCACCCGAAACACCGACTTCAGCCCCCCACCATTCATCATAAGCAACAACACAACAATACCAATAAAGGATGAAGTTAGATACCTCGGAATAACCCTTGACAAAGGACTCAACCTACAGTCCCACATAAGAAAAACTGTTAGAAACGCATACTACAAAATGAAAATAACACAGGTACACTAAAAAAATTTTTTTTTAAACTGCCTCTAATGTTACGATTGATTTTTACGTTTTTTGGTGCGCTGAATCCAAATCTGGTAACCAATTTGCTCCATCACGTACAGATTTTTTGCTACATTGGGTTAGCAGTTTGAGGTGAACGTTTCAGATTGAGTGCGATCGAGATAAAAGTTTCTTGGATGAATTCTTTATACTAATTGTTTAGTAGTTATTCAAATAAGAATAAAGAAAATTGTAACAAGGCAGCACATAAGAATAGAGTAATGTCAACAAAACACACTGTGATGGTAGCAAAATTGTCTGCACTTAAAACAGCCACATACATGTGCACAAACATTGAGCATATAAGAGCGAGGTTAGACACAAAGCAAAGCAAAGAAATGTGCAAAAATGTTGTACAGGTATGTATGTAAGAATAGAAAACGCAAACCGCACCATTGCAATACATGAAGACAAACACCCGATGGTGTGAAAATAAATTCTAATAAATGAGATCCGACACTGTGGTAATAACTAGCAAATTTTTATTTCAAAGTTTAGTAAAAACACGATATTTGTCAACACAGTTTAGATTTTAAAGCCATTCTTGGGTCAATCAATCTCCTGGTGGGCCCGTTTCTTCTTCCCCCGAATGCTTCTCTTGGTGCGCTGCTTGGCGTATTTTTCATCTGGGGTTTCCCGCAGCAGCAACCAGCAGAAATCAGCCATCATAGTGGTGTTCCATCTTCCTTGTACCTTCTCTCTGCGTCCTTGATGTCCTGGTGAAACCTTTCACCTTGTTCTTCACTGTACGCCCCCAAGTTTTCGGGAAAGTAGTTCACATGGGAGTGCAAGAAATGGACTTTCAGGCTCATGTTACAGCCTTGTTCTTTGAAGGCATTGAGCATCCTGGCAACAATATCCTTATAGTTCTCATCCCGCCTGTTCCCCAAGAATTTGAGAACAACATCCTTGAAGGAATCCCAGCTTCTTTTTCCTTCTCAGACATCGTTTCAGCGAATGCTCCATCTGAAATGAGTTTCCTTATATCAGGGCCAACAAACACTCCTTCCTTTAGCTTTGCTTCAGAAAGTCGGGGGAACTTTGAGCAAAGGTACCGAAAGCACTCGCCATCTTTTGGAAGGGACTTGATGAATTGCTTAATGAGATCCAACTTAATGTGGAGAGGTGGTAATAGAATTTTATCACGAGGTACCAAGCTCTCATGAAGAACATTTTTCTCACCGGGTCTCAAATACTCCCGAATTGGCCAGTCTTTTTTTCCCCAGTGTAGGTCACGGGCCCGGCTATCCCACAAGCAAAGGAAGCAGGGATATTTGGTGAAACCGGATTGCTGCCCTAATAGCATGGATAGAATTTTAAAGTCTCCACAAATCGTCCACTTATGCTCATCATAACGAATCTTCTGAAGAATCAGGGCCAAATTCTCGTATTTTTCTTGGAGAATAACAGAGTGAGCAATAGGAACTGAAGCGAATGTGTTGCCATTATGAAGAAGAACACCTTTTATGCTGTCTTTTGACGAATCAATGAACAGCCGCCATTCAGCAGGATCATACTTGAGTTTAAACTTTTCCATCACTCCGTATATATCGTTGCAAAATACCAAATCTTCCTCTTTGCTGAAATACTTCAAAAATTGTGTCTCGCGGTTGCGGTACCAATAAAAAGTTGTTCCTGTGACAATAGATTTTTCTGTTTAAGCCGAGAACCTAGCAGTTGGGCAGCATCTTTTGGGAGTCCTAAATCCCGGACTAAATCATTCAATTCAGCTTGAGAGAAAAGTTCAGGTTTCGGATCTGGTTTCAGTTTCAAACTCGGAAGTACTGGACTCATCGGGAAAGCCATCTGATGAGTCTCATCATGATCAGAACCGTCCACACAAATATGATCCAAAGATTTTGGGTGGTTCAGGCACAGGTACTTCGTTGCTATGAGGCATAGGCCTAATTGCTGAGGGAAGGTTGGGGTAACTCATTACGTTCTTATTTTTTAAGTTGTATCCCTTCACAATGCAAGAGCAAAAATAGCAGTCACTGCTGTGGTCTCTTTGTTCACGCCACATCATAGGTATTCCGAACGAAATGCTTGTTTTTTACCTTTCATCCATAAGCGTAGATCTTCCTCACATGTCTTGCACACTTTGTGAGGAGCCCACGGTTTGTCTTGATAGCCTAACTTCAAACCGAAATAGGCGAAATATACTTTTTTAATAAATGCAGAAATGTTCCTCTGCCGCTTTTTCACGGTATATTCCCCACAAATAAAACAAAAACTGTCCGGAGAGTTGACGCAACCTCTGGCTCTATGAGCCATCACAAATACACAGCACTGCAAACTACAACTGTAGTGAACCACTTCGGAATAAAGCTGGATTACGACTGAGCAAACAAAAGGTAATAATGAACTTGCAAGAAACTGAAATTTGACAGGAACGTTCATGTCGCAACCACCGTGTTTGAGCGAGCGAACGAGGCGAGGCGAACAGGAAAGAACATGCACCAGCGCGAGTACTGGATTTAGCCCCCCGCCTCCCAATTGTCCTGTTAATGTATAAAATGAATACAAAACACTCTAAAATATCATGAGGGAGTGTTTCTAGTTAGTTAACCATTACAACCTCTGATTTGGGCCAAGAAAATAAACTGCAGTCGGCTAAAAAGAAATTATGTGAACATTCCTTATATGGGTAAGAAATCTAATTTTGCAAGAAAACGTGACGTGATGGAACATTTTGGCTATTTTTCCTGGATTCAGCACCCCAAAATCTATAGGAATCAGTTGCAAAACTGGAGGCAGTTTTTTGGTAGTGTACCTGTGTAATCAGACGCCTCAAGCCTCTACTCTCCCATGAACACTTCCGCACAGTCTGCCAAGCGCTAATAACTCCCATACTGGACTTCTGTAACCCGATCTACAACGGAATATCAAAACATTCACTCAAACCGCTTCAAATGGCTCAAAACACAGCAGCCAGAATAATCACCGGCTCCACAACTCATGCCCACATCACCCCCATCCTCAAAGAACTCCACTGGCTCCCAATAAGCCACCGCATCAGATATAAGATGATCATAAATATATTCAAAATCAGACACAAGAGTTCTGCAATCAGCCTCCAAGCCCTCTTACTCCCTAACACCAACAGCAGACCAAGAAGGAAAACCACATCAGACACCCTCAGCACCCCAAGTAACTACACAAAATCATGCAAATTCACTACACAAAGAGCACTTTCTTTAGCGGCCCCATTAATATGGAACTCTCTCCCTCCCGACTTACGATCAATCGTGGATATAAAGGACTTACGAAAGCAATTAAAGACTGTACTATTCACAGAGCACTACGGCTCAAACACCTAACTAGAATCCTTTTATTGTAACCTTTATGTAAAATGATTGTCTGTTATGGTTTACCTATGTTATGTATCCCACCTTACTACTTCGATGTTTTGATTAAGCAGTGCATGTTTCCCTTGCTTTTGTATAACCTTTGTTTGTCTTTGTAACCGCTTTGATTGAAGGAAAAGGCGGTATAAAAAAACTTGTCAAATAAATAAATAAATGGGCTGTGAGGGGAGGGAGCTAGGACTGGAAATAGGCTGATGGAGAGGCTAGGATAGGACTGGAAATGGACTGTTGGGGGTTGCTAAGATTGGAAATGGGCTGTGGTGGGGGCTTGGATTGAAATGGACTCATAGAGAGGCTAGAACTGGAAGTAGGCTCATAGGGGGTCTTGGATTGGAAATGGGCTGAGCGGAGGGGAGCTAGGATTTGACATGGGCTGACGGTGGGGCTAGGAAAGGACTAGAAATGGGCTGATGGGGGGCTGGGATTGGAAATGAGCTGATGAAGGGACTCGGATAGGACTGGAAATGGATGGGGGAGCTAGGACTGGAAATGGGCTGATGGTGTGGCTAGGATAGGATTGGAAATGAGCTGATGGGGGGCTAGGACTGGAAATGGGCTGATGCAGGGACTAGAAGGGAGCGGATGCTGGGTGGGGCTGAAACTAGAAGGGAACTGTTGTTGGGTGAGGATTAGAATGGGAGCATGAAATGGAGCTGGGAGCATGAAATGGAGAGGGGAAAAATATTTTGTGTGGGAGGGAAGACAAATCTACAATTGGCTGGGTATTGGGAGAGTAAGTGGGGATTGAGGATGGAGGGGTAAAATTTGAGTGGATGAAATAGGAATGAGGAAAGAGCAAAAGGAGAAAGATTAGTATGTTAAAGCAGATGTAGAGAGAGAATGGAAAAAAACTAGAAGAGAACAGAAAGGACAAATGGACAGCAGACGATGGAGAGTTAGCAGAAGACACGAAGAAACCAGAAGAAAGTGGCTGGAGCAATTGCAACTGAAAAAAATGCACAAAAGGTAGAAAAATATCTCTTTATTTTGAATTTATTAACTGGAATATGTCAGCTCTGGGAAATGTGCATCATTAACGTCTGCGCTTTGTTTAGTACAAGAGGAAATTAATTTATAGTTTTATTTCTACAGTGTTCCTGTACATTCCAAGTTTGCCTTTTGGGGTTCCCAGTTTAATTGTCTCCCTGTTTCTAAATTGTGATTCCTTGTTTGGTGATGGTCTATGTTCTACATGTGTAACTGAGCTGAGGTATTCTATTTATGTAATTCCTATTTGACATTGCCACTTGTTCTCTTTCCCCAGTAGATCATGTATTGTTATTCTCTGAAATGTATGGTTTGTTAGTCCTGGTAGTGCTGTTAGGATATGGCAGGTTTGCTATGAGTTCTAAATGGGCAGTGTTTGTAGTAGTTCCTATTGTGCCTAGTAATGTAGAAATCTTTTAGTCTTTCTTTATCCACACACTCATTAAGAGGCATGTCTATTCCGGAAGGAACTAAAAACACACCTGTTCACAGAACACTTTGCAAATTTATATGAATCCCCCCCACCCTCCATAATACACCTCCCTAACAATCCACCATAACCCCGGATTGAAAACCCCCCAATACACCTAAAAAGAAAAACGAAAGTCTTTCAAAACTATCTGTATATAAAGTCCAACGATTAATGATGAATGTTTGATGTAAATAGTTACTGGCATTGCTATCGCCACTATTCATGCTTGAGTTGACTTCAACTAATTACAAGATATAAAAAGTTACTAAAATTGTTATTGTTCATGAAAAAGTTAACTGTATATAGTTAAGAAAACGCTGTTCCATGTAAATCTATGTTCAATATTTGTTATATGTAAACCGCCTTTGATCTCTGGAAAAAGCGGTATAGAAGAATAGCATAAATAAATAAATAAATAAAATGTTTGCTAAAAGTTAGTGTATGGCAACATTATGCAAATATTTATGCAAATGAGGCCCCGCACCGAGTCTCCACACATGGCCCGGCACCCCCCTTGGGCTGCCCCTGTTTGTCTTGGGGCAGTTTCTCCAAATGGGTTAGTTTTGCGCAAACCATGACAGTTGTGGACCTCACTTCTAAGCCAGGGCATGTGGAGTATGATCTCAGTCTCTCAAATTTATTGCTAAGGCTTGTTGTAGTACTGGCATCGTGCCAAAGAGAGCCTCCTGCTGGAGTTAGTAAGATTTAAGGTAGTTTGTCAAGATGTGCTCGGAAATTATTCTTTTTCAAGCCCGTGGCACCCAACACGATGAGAAATATTTCTCTATCTTTCTGCCACATTTTCTTGGTCTCTGACTGCATTTACTGGTATTTCAGGATCTTCTGACTCTCCATGCAATTCACAGAATAGTCTCTTGGAACTGACACCTCTATTATCAATCACATTCTGGTGCTTTTCCCCTTAACCACTATATTCAGCTTCCTCACATCCAGCTTTGTCTGTGTGCATGTATGCCTTTCTCTGTTTTCTATATTTATCTGTAATGCATGTGTATTCTTGTGGGCTGGTATGTATGTGCACATGTTTCTGTTTCACTGCATATGTGCTTCTATGTATGTCTGTTCATGTTTGGCATGTGTGCGCATGAATGCCAAACATGAACAGACATACATAGAAGCACACATGCAGTGACACACAAACATGTGCACATACATACAAACACGCACATGCATGCTAGCCCACAAGAATGCCTGCATATCTGCATATCTGTACATGAGTCAACATTTATTTATTTATTTCCAAGATTTAATATACCACCAATGGTGTTTGCATTACGACGGCTTACAATATCCATTATTTTAAAAGGGATACAAAATTTGGACAAAGACAAAAATACTGGTAAAAGAACTTGGTATATAAGGAAGGAGGAAAATGGAGTATTGCAACAATATTAAAAATTAAAGACATGGATTATTGCATGTAGGGAAGGGTAGGCTTGAGCAGTGCAAGAAGGAAAACTCGTTGGAAAGCTTGTGCGAAGAAGCAGGTTTTTAAGCTGGACTTGAATTTTTTATTAAATGATTCAGGGCGAAGGTCAGTGGGAAGAGAATTGCAAAGGTTTGTATACTGAAGGCCATGGTTCGAAAGATTTCTAAACGTAGGACACGCCTGGTTGGAATGATTAGGTAATACCCACTGGTGGACCTGAGTGTACGGGCAGGGCAATAAGGGAATGAAGACATTAGTTTCTAGTATACTGCCTATGTCAATATGTAAATAGTTACCCATGTTCTCCAAGTTCTATTCCCTGTTATGATGTAAACTCTATCAGTCTTCTCTGATCTGAGTATTCTTTGTTAATTGTAAACCGCACTAATAACAAATAGTGCGGTATATAAGAATTGTTAAATAAATAAATAGGAAGTCCTGTATAGAAGGCATGGTGAGCCAAAAGAAATATCTTGAATTTAATGCGGTAAGAGATAGGGAACTGGTGTTGCTCGTAGAGAAACATGGTCATAGCGGGAGGCATTATAATGGAGTTTCACTGTAGTGTTCTGAATTACTTGTAGAAGTTTCAGTTGAAATTGGGAGACACCTGATAGTAATGAATTACAATAGTCTAACTTGTTTATAATGAGGTTATGGAGAACAATGTTTAAGGCTTGCTTGTCAAGATAAGGCTTCATTGCCTTAATCTGTCTTAGAGAGAAAGCACAGTTACTTACCTGTAACAGGTGATCTCCGGAACAGCAGGAATTAGTCTTCACACGTGGGAGATGTCGCTGACGGAGCCCGCACGGGAATGCTCCCCAGCATACAATCAGAAAGCCTTTGGGAGCATACCCCGTGCCTGCGCGGTGGCTTCCCGCCCTTCCTACTGCCTCTCCCCAGTTGAGTTTCATAGCTGAGCCAGAAGGAGAGGAGAGGAAGGAATAGAGAAAAAAGAGATACAACTCCTAGGGGAGGTGGGTGGGTTGTGAAGACTAATTCCTGCTGTTCCGGAGATCACCTGTTACAGGTAAGTAACTGTGCTATCTCCAGGAACAAGCAGGAATGAGTCTTCACACGTGGGGACTCCCAAGCTGAGGATGCCCGGGGAGATCCCATAAGCGCAGCCCAGGACGGGATGGCATTTGCCCAGCCTGAATCCCCGGCATCCCCTGAGGGATGGAGGGCAGGAGTTGAATAGAGGAACAGCGAATCTACAGACTACAGAGGGAGTCTTTAGAGTGCAGAACAGGTATCATTAAGATACAGCAAAAAAAACCCAGGCTACAGGAAGAGTAGTCAGAGGGATGCATAAATAGTGTCAGTAAGCATTTAATGAGTAAATGACCTAGTACCATATAGAGCTTACCGGCCATTAAGTGTTAATGAATTAATGGTGTGGAACCCCGTAGAGCTTACCTACCGGGTTGCCGGAAGCAGACCTGTGATGAAGGCACCGTAGACGCAGTAGTGAAGTCGTCAAGGAAACTTCGCCGCAGCGAGGAGGAAGTTCCAAATCCGGAAGGCTAGGAGATCCAGGCGTCAGCTGGGTCAGGAGAAGGACGGCAGGTCTTCCAGGAGGCTTAGTGCAAAGCTGAGCACTCCCTTAGGAATAGAGTCCAGAACTCAGAGGACTAACAGTAGAAGACTGGCCGAACCAGAGAGCCCATTCCGGAGAAGAGTAGGGGTGTACCCCGGAGCAGAAGGAGTACACAGGCTACCCTAGCGAGAGATAGGGAGACAAGGGTCCGAACCCCGGGAGGAGGACCTAACTGAAAAGGGAGCTGTAGACTTCACAGCGGTAGAGTACCACCAGTCCGCGGCCCGATCGAGGAATAGGCAGGCGGACTGGCCGGCCCCCGGGGGGGGGGGGGCGTGAGTACCGGCCATAGGGAAATAGGCGGTAAAACAGGTACTGCGGGCATCCCCCCAATATGCGCCTATCGCGCAGGTGATATCTAGTATATCTAAGCCGGTGGGCATGAGGGCGCCCACTCCGGTACTAACGCAGGTATGCCGAGGGGCCTACCTCCCTGAGCATCACCCTGGTAAGGTGGATCTGCCATTGATCCACAGAACGTCCACCTGGGAAGGTGGCAGCAAGATCCGTCAGTAGAGGGATCTATTCCGGAGGACAAGGGCAGATCGGCGAACCAACAGCGCGGTAGCGTCGGGGACAGAGGATAGCCTCAGTCCGGTAGAACGCCACAGGGGCTGGAGGCCCTATGTGCGTCCCCAGGACCTGCATGCAGAAAACTCGCCCCCCGCACGGGGGACAGGAGGGTATAGTCCTGGCAAGCATTAGGGGACTATAGCGGCTGGCCGGTACGGAAGCAATCAGCAGGGGGATACCGGCTGAGAAGGGTTCGGAGACGTACCAAAGGTTAATTAAGTTGGCGGTTGGCCATAGCTATCACGGAATAGAGGTGGTCTCCCTTCCAACGGAAGGAGAATACCTGAACCCTTAGATAAGCCTCCGAACCATTTGTCAACCGGACGAGCCCCAGAGCAGAGCTCAATTTTTAAACTGCCGATAAGAGGGTTAAGTGCAGTGAGCCGCCCGCCTGAGCCTAAATATGCTTAGTATGAGAGTCCTGGCGCGGGCCCGGGGGCATCAACCCGTGGTGAAAGGTCCCTGTCTTGGGCGCGCCTGGAGGGTGGGCGGAGGGCTGATATTTCCTCTTCCTAGGGAAGGGGGGTCTGGAGAGGCGTTTACCACTGCCGGGGGGCCGGGCCCTAGGCTGGCTGCTAACCCTGGGAAGGTTAGCGAAGCATTGTGCGACCTGACGCAAGGCTTCGCTATTGAAGAGGTGATCTCCGTCGCAGGGAGAATTACCCAGGTTGTGCTGTGCTCGTCTACACAACTCGGACGCCTGCAACCATGCTGTACGGCGTGCTGTAATGGCAACAGCAAAGGTTCTGCTGACCGACTGGAAGGAGTCCAGCGAAGCACGAGAAAGGAACCCGGAGATATTCCTGCAGTGATAAAGGAGCAGGGAATATTCAAAGGCCTTGGTCGCAGATACGAAGAGGGATAACCGAGACAGCCTCTCGGTGACCTCCCGGAGCGACAGGCTCATATAAAATATATATGAAATAATTCTGGCCGTCAGCATAGACGTCTGGAAGGCTTGACGTCCTAGAGTATCTAGCGTCTTTGAGGCGCGGCCTGGGGGGCGAGAAGCATGCTTCTCCTTGCTTCCGGCCTTCCTCAGCGCCGATTTCACCACAATG
This sequence comes from Ichthyophis bannanicus, assembly GCA_033557465.1. Classification (NCBI taxonomy): domain Eukaryota; kingdom Metazoa; phylum Chordata; class Amphibia; order Gymnophiona; family Ichthyophiidae; genus Ichthyophis; species Ichthyophis bannanicus. Next base: position 1,709,486 of record CM066040.1, read on the forward strand.
GACCGATGTGGAAGCTGGTGCTGCCGAAAACCCGGGGACGGAGGTACCCGGTATAGAGCCTGCATCACAGTTGACGGTGCCGGAACCCTCAAAGGCGACCGCCAAGCCCCCAGTAGGAGATCCTGCAGGGAGGGATGCAGAGGAAGCATCACGGCTGCCTGTTCCGCAGGGCCCGGGCTCGGGTCTGGGGTAGGGATGGCCAGCAAGTCCGCCATGTCAAGGAGGAAATCCTGAAAAGGTGGCTCTGCCGGAGGAGTTATGGCGGGGGAGGCCGCCAGGGCACACAGAGGCCGCTCGGGCCGAAGCCCGCTGGGCAGAGGAGGGGACCAACCGACCCGGATCGGGGCAGTCCCCATGGCGTCGTCGGCTCCTGGGATTGATTCCAAACTAGGCATCGAAGGGGTCGATGGCACCGACGGCGCCGCAGGAATCGGCCTCGGCCCTGAACCCGGGGGTGGTGCTGCTCCCGGCGGCCGAAGCGGTTCCGCGGCCGCCGGAGGGCAGGGGCCAGCGGTCTTCGCTCTGCGTCGCGGGAGGGGACAGGGACCGATCCCGAGACGTGTAGTGTCCAGGCTTTCAAGGCTGGATACCGACTCCGGGCTGGGCATCGAACCGAGCGAGGAGATCGACTCCCTCCTAGAGGGCCCCGGCGGGGGCGGCCGCACCGGTGGTGGAGATCCTGGAGCGTGGATCGGAACCGCACCAATCGGTGTCGCGAGCATCATGGGTCCCCGAGGGTGGAGCTCGGTGGAGAGGGGGTGATCTGACGCCGGCGCCGATGTCGATCGGCGGGCACTGCCCGAAGCCGGGCTCCCTCTCGAACCCGTCCGACCCGGAGAGAAATCCTTCCGGGGCATACGGCCCGTCCCCGAGGGGACCTCGGTCACCCGATGACGAGACCCTGAGGGGGGGGTCGAAGTGGTCGAAGACCCCGAGGCCCCTTCTCTAGGAAAGGGCGGGGCCCTTGATGGCCGCGTCGATGCCGGGGAGTCGCCCGAGCGATGGCCGACATACCCCGAGGTCCCAGGGGAAGGTCGATGGCGGCCCCTCGTGCTCAACGCCCCTGACGCCGCCGGCAGAGCGGCGCCGCTCGAACCTGGTACCACCCTTGCGCAGGGCAGGGAAACCGGCGACCCGGCGCGGGTCGAAGCGAGCGGCCCCGAGGGCAGGGAGGCCAGATGACCATCCCCGGTGTGGGGCGGAACCACCGACGCCCGCGCGCTCGAAGCAGGTACTACCCCCACGCAGGACCTGAACGTAGGGGCGTCAGACAGTGTCGAGGCGATCGGCCCCCGAGGTGCTGAGGGCAGCGGCTGGCGATCCCCGGTGGGGAGCGGGTCACTCGACGCCGACGGGTCGGCACCGCCCAAGGCGGATACCACCGTAGGAACGCCATACCGGCACGAATCGGTCGGCCCCGGAGGCGCCGAGGACCACAGCCGCCAATCTCCGGTGAGGAGCGGGATGCTCGACACCGACGCTGAGGGGTCGGTACCGCCCGAAGCGGGTACCGCCCACGCGCATGGCAGGGATGGAGGAACGCCAGGCTGGACCCAGTCGATCGGCCCCGGAGGCGCCGAGGACAGTAGCCGATGATCCTCGGTGAGGAGCGGAGTGCTCGACACCGACGCCGATGCCAGGGGCTCAGTACCGCCCGGAGCGGCTACCACGCCCGAGCATGGCTTGGATGTAGGGAGGTCAGACCCGGTCGAGCCGATCAGCCCCGAAGGCGCCGAGGACACCGGCTGACGATCCCTGGCGAAGAGTGGAACACTCGACGCCAACGCCGATGCCGGGGAATCGGCACCGCTCGAAGTGGGTACCTCCCTCGGGCATGGCTCAGGAATGTTCTGTGAGGAGCGAACCTCAGGAACATCCCGAAACCCCGTAAATGCTTTGGAGCCCGAGGACTCCCGCCGGGGTATATCAACCAAGGAGGGCTTGAGGGGTTGGCCGGAGCCGTCGCCACGCCGCACATGAGACTTGCCCCTCAAGACTCGGCTAGTCTTAACAGACTGTTGTGTGGTTACCTGATCCTGGAGAGAAGAACAACCCGACGACCGCGCCCTAGGCGCGAAGACGTCGTCGAGGGATACCCGAAAGAGGGAGGGTCTTCTTCCGACACTGTAGCCCGGGGAATCCGGGAAAGAGGGGACAGGCCCCACACAGGAGAGGCACCGGGCATTGGAGTCCACGTGAAAAATTGAGTCCCCGCCGTGAGGCTGGGGGGAAGAAGGCTCCATGCCCCGGTCCTCAGCGCCCGGAGGGGGCGACGAAAATTAAATGAAAAATAGTTAAAAGAAAGAAAAAAGGGGCACGGAGGTGCCACCGTCGGCAGGAAAGCCGCGACTACAGAAAAAAGAAAAAAATTTCTGCGGTGGCAGGAGGGACGTCCTGCCTGCTCCGCGGAAAACGAAAAACTGGGGAGAGGCAGTAGGAAGGGCAGGAAGCCACCGCGCAGGCGCGGGGTATGCTCCCAAAGGCTTTCTGATTGGATGCTGGGGAGCATTCCCGTGCGGGCTCCGTCGGCGACGTCTCCCACGTGTGAAGACTCATTCCTGCTTGTTCCTGGAGATGAAGCAACTGCTTACTGTATTTGAGATATGGGGCCGATATGCTAGTATGGGTTGAATTTATATCTGTGCTGTTTCTCCATGATCAAGAAAGGAGATAAGAGGGGATGGAGGCTTGATAGGTGCAATACTGTAATTGCTATTTTACCGTCAGTCAATCAGTGTTTGTATGCAGTAGCTGTTGGAACAAGTTTTCCTACAGAAATGCAGTTAAAGAAAAAGAAAATTGAAAAGGAGAATAAAATGAAACATTTTTGTTGGACTAACTTAATACATTTGTAGTGTAGTTTTCAAAGGTTACAAACTTTCTTCCCAGGTTAGGACAGTCTGAGTAACAGATGTTGATACCATAATATAAAGGGATATTGGGGAATCAATACAGCATTGCATTGATGGCTGGGGGAGAAATGGCTGATCAGAGGGTGACCAGGCTATAAATATTTATAGATTATAGTGTGACAGAAAGTAAGTACTGAAATGTATTGAGACATTTTTCTAGGCAGGGGAGAGGGGGCTTCATTTCTCTTTCATCTCCCACCAGATGCAGAAACTTAACTTGGACAGCAGAGGACGTTCCCTCAGCTCACTTCTGTCTTCCTGGAACAGAGAAAAATGATAGCAGATAAAGACCATATGGCCTATCCAGTCTGCCCTTCTATATCTATACCTTGGGCCGGAAGGACTGGGGTTTCTAGTCCCACAGGTGCTCCTTGTGGTCTTGGGCAAGCCACTTAACCCTCCAGAGCCCATGTTCCCTGTAAAATAGTTCTCTGTGTGCTGTGCTTTCCTGTCTAATCAATGTGTTTATACCTCAAAAATTTCCTGTCATGATTTGACAATTTCCAATCTGTAATCAAACCGCTGCTGATCGCTGGAAGTAGCGGTATACAAATGTATACTAAATAAATAAATAAATAAATATCAACTACTACAGTCCCTTTCTTTCCTTTAGATATCCTTTGTGTCTATCACATGCTTTTTTGAATTCAGATACAGTCCTTGTCTGTACTACATCCATGCATCCCCATTCTTCCTGAGTCTGTGCTCCACCCCCACAGCCTTCCCATTGGTTGAACTCTACCTACATTCTTTGCTGCTAGTTACATTGGAAGCAGGAAGGGCAGGCTCACTCACACAGGGGAAGGATTAGAGGTTTTAAATTTTGAAAAATGTTCAGACCTGCTCTCTTTGCTTCCTAAGCTTAGCTAGTATCATGATATTTGCAGATTTCTGGGTCATTCCACATCCTAGTAAGTGGAACTGACATTTCAGCTATCATGTTGTGGCTTTCTTTGGGTGAAGTGGCTATACAGTAGATGTCTGTTCTTAGATACAGTGGTTCTCAAACCAGATTGGTGGGTTTGAAGTGGAAATTTTGAATTTTGGTGGGAAAATTCATTGAAGAAAAGGTGGGAAATTTGATTTTGGAGGGAAAGCTGGTTGGAAAAAGGAGGGAAATTTTGAAATTTCAATTTTGGTGGGAAAGTTTGTTGAAGAAAAGGTGGGAAAAGTAAAAAAGGATAAAATTTAAAATAATGCACACAATTTTTATTTATTTATACATTTCTTCTATACCGCCCCTTCCAGAGATCAAGGGCGGTTTACAGAGAACAGAGAATTACACAATATTCAAGACTCTTCAAAATGAATCTCCATCAAGCTTAAGATCAATAATTCATACCAATCCAGAAACTAGACTAAGAAGAAGCAACAGTAAAAACATATCATCAGTCCCCTCAATCTTCAGAAACAGCAAGGCAACAACAACCAAGAGGGCATTCTCTTTATATGCTCCAACGCCGTGGAACTCACTCCCAGACAACATAAGGGACACTAAAGATCAAAACAACTTTCACAAGCTCATAAAAACTTTCCTATTCAGAGAACATTTTGGTGAATCAATTACTTAAAACAAATTAATCCTGACTATCTAAAGTTTTGACTTTTAATCTCTATACCACCCAATACATCTCCCGAATCAAGACACAGGATATCGGTTTCCATATTGAGAACAACTAAATTCAACCTAACTCTTAAACATAATTTAGCTAAGATCAAGCTATATCTGCTCAAATACAATATGTAATTAGTTGATTGTTATACCTAGTTATTTTTACTTTCTACTTTTTAAAATTTGTTTAACTACTATGACACACTTCTTATAATGTTCCATGTAATGCATGTATGTTTTAATACAATTTTGAGTTCAATGTAAACCGCCTTGATTTATGAAAGATGGCATATAAGCACACATAAATAAATAAAAATAAAAATAAATAAATAAAAATAGGGACCTTCAGGCAAGAAATTTTGAATTTTAGCAGGAAGATTGTTGTAACAATCTCAGATTCTGGAAGGTGGAAAAAATCATTGGTCTTCGGTATCAGACTTTGTAGCACTAACCCTTCTATGAAAGAGAGTTTGCCATGTTTTGCTTTGTTGACTCCTTTGTCCCCCTCTTGAGGTTTCTTGGGTGTCTTGTTATCTCTACCACCTCTTTGTTCCTTCTTGACAACCAGCGCTCTTCTTTTTCCAGGATTTTTGTGTTATCAAATTTGATTGTATGGCTAGTATCCATTACATGGGGGCTACAACAGATTTCTCTGTGTTACTGAGTTTATAATGTCTTTTCTGCCCTTGTAACTTTTCTTCTAGTCAGTTTCACCTATATATGATTGGCCACAGCGGCATGGAATAGCCAGAGGTTTGGAATGGGGGGAAATGATGATCCTTCACTCATATGAGTAAGGATGCCAGCTTCTGTTTTGCCCTATATACTGTTCTGATGTTATCCCACCAAAATTCAAATTTTGAATTTCCTACCTTTTTCCAATGAACTTTCCCTCCAGCATCAAACTTAAATCTGTTTGAGAAATGAGAATTAGACTTACCTGCTAATTGTTGTTCCTTAAGGAACTCTAGTCCAGTCCCGGAACCATAGAGTTTACAACCTCCACCAGCAGCTTTGGAGACTGAAAGATGTCATTGCTTTGATGTCACTGGTATAACTTGGCTAGTACCGCCCCTTTTCCACCAGTACCTATTGACAAAGCAGACTAAGCAGAGCAACAAATAAGCAGGAACAGAAAACATCCTAAACAGGTCATAACCATAATCAGCATTGAAAAAACCATGGAAGAAAAATATGGAAAACCAACAGGCTCCAGACGCCTGCTCCCTGGTGCCCCCGAGCCCACCCGGTCCTGCTGCTCAAGAAAGACCTCACTGCGACTCGGTGTGCACCGTCTGAACAAAGAAAGACTCCTCTAACTTTTTCTTCTGTCTCTTAATTTTCCCGTTTCCAATCTTCAGGCTGCGTACAGCGGAATACCCTGGGAGGGGTCCGGGACTGGACTAGAGTTCCTTAAGGAACAACAATTAGCAGGTAAGTCTAATTCTAATTTCCATTTCGTCCCTCTAGTCCAGTCCCGGAACCATAGAGGATGTAACAGAGCAGTTAAAATCAACGGGAGGGACCCCCAAGCCCAGCCTGAAGTACCGCGGAACCAAAACGCACATCCCCCTTCACCTGAACATCCAGCCGATAGTGTCTCGCAAAAGAATGCAACGAGGACCAAGTCGCCGCCTTACACCGGCACTAAACTGAATTCTGCCCAAGACGCCGCCTGCGCCCTGGTCGAATGCGTACACAGACCCACAGGAACCACTTTACCTTTCAACAGATAGGCCGAGGCAATAGCCTCCTTTAACCACGGAGAAATCAAAGACTTCGCCGCTGCTTCACCCTTCCGCGGCCCGCCGAAAGCGACAAACAGCCGGTCCGACTTTCTGAAAGATTCCGTTCTACGGAGGTACTTTTTAAGCACCCGCCGAACGTCCAAACGATGCAACCGACCATCCGATTGAGACTTCTGTTCCAGAGAAAAAACCGGGAGTGTGACCACTTGGTTAACGTGCAACCCCGAGACCACCTTAGGCAAAAAGGACGGGACCGTGCGCAGAACCACTTTGTGAGCGAAAAAAGACAAAAACGGTTCTCTACAAGACAGCGCCTGCAACTCCGAGATCCTCCTCGCGGAGCAAATAGCCACTAGAAACACTGTCTTCAACGTCAAGTCCTTAAGAGAGGCCTCACCTAACGGCTTGAACGGCGCTCCAATCAACGCTTCTAGTACCACATTGAGATCCCACGGAGGAATGGACGGGCATCGCGGCGGCCGCAGCAGCAGCACCGCTCGCAAAAACCGCCGAATATCGCTGTGTGCTCCTACCAACTGTCCCTGAATCTTCCCTTGGAAACAGGAGATCGCCGCCAACTGCACCCGCAACGAACTAGCCGCGAGACCTTTCTCCAAACCATCCTGCAAAAATGACAGAATATGAGTCACCGAAGCCCGCAAAGGCTGAAGACCGCGCTCCGGCACCACGCCTCAAACACCCGCCACACCCGGGCATACGCAAGCGACGTGGAACGCCTCTGTGTTTTCAATAAGGTGGAAATGACTGCCGCCGAATAACCTCGGGACCTCAGCCTAGCCCTCTCAAGAGCCATGCCGTAAGTGAGAATCGACCCACCTGCGGCATGCACAACGGCCCCTGCATTAAGAGATCTCCTCGAACCGGGAGTCTCCACGGCCGGTCTATTAGCAGCCGAACCAGATCCGCATACCACGGCCTTCTGGGCCAATCGGGCGCTATCAGAACGACTACTCTCCTGTGTCGCTCTATGCGTTGAATCACCTTTCCTATGAGCACCCATAGGGGAAACACATAAAGAAGACCTTCTATGGGCCACCACCGCGCCAAGGCATCGAGGCCTTCCGACATTCGTTCCCTGCGCCTGCTGAAGAACCTGTCCACCTTTGCAGACTCGAAGCGTGCCATGAGATCCATCACCAGAGTCCCCCAGCGCTGAACTATCATCGCAAAGACCGTCGGGTGAAGACTCCACTCCCCCGGATCCACTCTGCGGCGGCTTAGAAAATCTGCTTCGACATTCTCCACTCCGGCCACGTGCTGCGCCGAGAATGCCACTAAATGCCGTTTGGCCCAACCCAACAGCTGACCGGCTTCCTCCTCCAGCGACGCACTCCATGTGCCCCCCTGGCGATTGATATAAGCCACCGTCGTCGCATTGTCGGAAAGCACCCTTACCGCCATGCGACCTAAGGTCCTCTGAAACTGCCGCAGCGCCAGATACACCGTGCGCATCTCCAGCCGGTTTATAGACCAACGCTGCTCTGGAGCCGACCAGGTCCCCTGGGCAAAACTCCCTTCGCAATGTGCCCCCCAACCCGCAAGACTGGCATCCGTAGTCACCAGCCTCCAGGACGGAGCTTCTAGCGCCACGCCCCCCTCCAGGCTTCCGGGCCGCAGCCACCACTGAAGCTCCTGCCTCACCTGCAGAGGGCACACTAGACCTTGAGACAAGGCGTTCCGTTGATGAGACCAACGCCGGAGAAGAGCGCTCTGCAACGGCCGCCTATGAAACCGGGCCCACTGTACCACTTCGATCGTGGCCGCCATCGTCCCGAGCAACTGCAAATACTGCCACGCCGTCGGAGCCCGGTACGTCAAAAACCTTTGCACGAGATCCCTTAAGGCTTGGGCTCTCGTGCTCGGGAGAAACACTACTCCTTGCTCTGTCTCGAAGCGAGCACCCAAGTACTCTAGAGTTTGAGCCGGAACCAGCTTGCTCTTCGCAAAATTGACCACCCATCCTAGGCTTTCTAAGAACTCGACGACCCGAGAGGTGGCCGAAGCACTCTCCTCCCTGGACTTCGCCCGAATGAGCCAATCGTCCAAATAAAGATGCACCAGAATCCCTTCCTTGCGGAGCGCCGCCGCCACTACCACCATGATCTTGGTGAACGTCCGTGGTGCCGTCGCCAGCCCGAAGGACAGCGCCCGAAATTGAAAATGCCCCATGGGCACTGCAAAGCGCAGGAACTTTTGATGCTCTGGACGCACAGGAATATGCAGGTACACCTCCGTGAGGTCCAATGATGTCAAGAATTCCCCCTTCCTGACCGCCGCAATGACCGAGCGCAAGGTCTCCATTCGAAAATGGGTAACCCGAAGGCAACGATTCACCCTTTTCAAATCCAGAATTGGTCGAAAGGTTCCCTCTTTCTTCGGAATGACAAAATAGATGGCATATCGACCGCAGCCGTATTGATCCAGGGGTACAGGCACCACCGCTCCGAGTTGACGGAGCCGCCGAAGCGTTTCTGCGACCGCCCTCAACTTGCGGGGAGCTCGGCACGGGGAAAGGACAAAGGAATCTAAGACGGGTCAATGGAGCTCTAGAGCATACCCCTCGCGAATGACCTCCAACACCCACTGATCCGTGGTAATTTGGACCAAGGCAGGGTAAAACTCCCGCAACCTTCCCCCTATGGGCACGTCCGCCACCTGGGTCCGCCTTATCTCATTGTGACTTCTTTGCACCCAAGGGGTGGAAGGGGGCAAAACCCCTACCCGCCACTCGGAATCCTCGAAACGGCTGACCTCTCTGAGGAAAACGCCCCCGCTGATGCTGGCTAAAACGCGAGGCGCGAAACCTACGAAAATCCCTCGAGAGTCCCCTGGAAGCAGACATCCCGCGGCCCTGCTTTAATCTGTCCTCCGGGAGCCGACCGCCCTTGGACTCCCCCAGGTCCTTAACCAGCTTCTCCAAGTCAGCACCAAATAAAAGTTTTCCTCTAAAAGGGAGCTTACTAAGCCGCGCCTTAGAAGACCCATCCGCCGACCAGTTGCACAGCCAGAGATACCGACGAGCCGCCACCACATACTCCTGGCTAGACCTCGAATAAGATCATAGTGGATATCTGACAAATAGGCCGTGCCCGATTCCAGCCACGCCAACTCATCCGCCTGCATATCCAGGATGCCCTCCTGCAGCCGCTGAGACCACAATAAGCAGCCTCTGGCGACCCACGCTCCCGCTATCGAGGCCTGCAAGGAAAGGGCACACACATCAAAGACCTGCTTCAACAGAGTCTCCAATTTTCTGTCTTGCACGTCCTTCAACGCCACGGCGCCCTCCACTGGGATCGTGGTCTTCTTCGTAACCGCGGACACTGCCGCATCTACCTTCGGGGACCAGAACATCTCTCGATCTTGGTCAGAAAGTGGATATAACCTAGCTAAAGCTCGAGTGCCCCTTGGCGCCGATTCCGGGGAGTCCCACTCTTCTTGAATCATGTCCCGAAATACCCTATGAACCGGGAACACTCGCTGAGACTTCCGAACGGCTTGCAAGAGAGGATCCTCTAACACTTCCTCTGCCGACGGCACCACCGCGGGCATATTGAGCATCTTTAGGGTTTTGGCAATCAGCGCCGGCAGCTCCTTGCGCCGAAACACCCGGACCACTCTACTCTGTTCTTCCGCGTCCGGCAACTCCCCGTCTTCTAGTTCTCCCTCGGAGACACCTTCCACCTCGACATCCGAGAACGGTCCCTCATCTGCCACCATTGAAGACGGGCCCTCCTCCACCACCTCTTTTTGTCTTTTTCCTGGACCTGCCTCCCCCTCCAGAAGACCCCCGGGCCTTTTCTGACCCGTTGATCTGGGGGACTGCGTGTCCAGCCCAGGCTGCAGCAAGGCCAACGCCCTCTGCATAAGAAAGAAAAAATCTGGGGGAATACCAGTCACACCTGCGCTCTGGTTGCCTCCCGCTGCCACTGACGCACCTGCCCCAGAGGATGGCCCTGCCGTCGGCTCCGGGAGATCCAAAGAAGGCGGCTGGGAGTCACCTACCTCTGAAGGGACCGCTGCCGGCTCCGCAGCCGGTCCCCCGAGCTCCTTCTCCATTACTGCCGCCTCCAAAGAACAGCCCCTGCACACTCCTGACTCCAAAACCTCGCTACGGTGCACCCCACAAACAAGACAGCGGGTTTTAGCCGGAATCTTCCACAGAATGCACTGCCTTAATGACTGCCCCCCTAGAAACCAGAGAGGACAACACTGTGGGAAGCAGGAAGGAACCCCAGCTATCCCGTGGGCCCCGCACTGAATGAACGGTGCGTTTATCCTGTGTTTTTTTTTTTTTTTTTTTTAATTTTATTATATTTCCAAGTGATGAACCTGCTAATCTAAATAAAGTACCTCTGCTAAACGTGAAACGAGGCTCCCCAGGCCCTAAAACACCCGATGGATGCCCTGTCAGAAAACAACGCGGCCCTAAAATGGCCGCCGGCACCGGCTTCCTGCTCAAATTCCTACCTCGCCCGAAAACCATGCGGCGGCTCCTAACCGCCCAACAAACCGAGGGCACGTTAAAACAAACTGTCTTGGGCCCAGTTTCACCGCTGCCACAATCCGACGCCAAGGAAGAAGGAAGGGGCGCAGTTGAGACCAACCTGCCTCGGGGCACTGCCTTCGCGGCTTCAGCCCCGGCGGTGGTACTTGAAGCGGGCAGGAAACAAAAAATAAAGTCACTGACCTTCAGACCCCGTGCTGCCGCTGCTCTGCCGATCCGCCTGCGACCTGCTTCTCACCCTTTTTAAGCGGGTTCGGGAGCAGGGAGGCAATGGAGGAAAGTTGATGTTGTCTCTGTCAGGCAGGGAAAGGCCCCCACCGGCTCACAACCCCCCGCAGTGCCTCAGCACCGTCTTTTCGCCTGATCTTCACCCCTGTAAGCGGGTTCGGGATCAGGGAGGCACTGAGCAACGCAAAGAATGCTCGTTCACACATTGGGGCTCACTTACAGCAAGAGAGGAAAAGAGATAAAAGAGGGAGAAGAGGAGGAAACAGAAAAAACCGGTCACCACCAGCAGGAACCGTCTCAGCAGCAGCAGGTCTGCCCCTAGAATAAACCCAAAAAGCAAAAATTAACCCAACTAAAAATAAAACCTGAAAGAAAGCTCTGCTTATTTGTTCCTACTGAGCCCAGTCCCGGGCTCAGAACCTCCAAGCTGCTTGGAGACTGAAAGTACTGGTGGAAAAGGGGGCGGTACTAGCCAAGTTATACCAGTGACATCAAAGCGATGACATCTTTCAGTCTCCAAAGCTGCTGGTGGAGGTTGTAAACTCTATGGTTCCGGGACTGGACTAGAGGGACGAAAAGGAACTACCATTAGTAAGAACAGACATCTATTGCATGACCACTTCACCCTGAAGAGAGCCCAACATGATGGCCAAATGTCAGTTCTTCTTACTAAGATGTGGCATGACCCGAAAAACTGCAAAGATCATGTTCAGACATGTTAGTCATTCTTCTAGCTTTCAGATATTAAAAAGCCAGGCAGTTGTCAAACCTAAACTCCTGAGTATAGAGCACATCTGATAGCATCCTCCAAAACTTTAGACCTTAGTGTGTTCCTAGCTTGCCAGTGCCTTAATCTACCTCTGTCCATGGCAACATATATTGGCTGCTAGTATACATAGCAATCATTAAGAAAGCAGTATAATTCAGTCAGTAGCTTCTATTGCAGAAATAACAGCAAAGAAGATAAAATATATTTTATTTATATATTTTAAAACATTTTTAATCCACTGATCTGACATTCTTAGCAGATAACAGTCAAACATACGTAATTTACAGTACAGACAAACAGACAAATAAATAAATAAAATACCTCTTCAATCTGATGTAGACAGATAAACTAATTAGCATTAAAAGTCTGGCAACTTATAAATAGAATTAAGTAGATCTTCCCATAAATTGTGACTAATTTAAAATACAGAAAACCACAAAAACCAAAAGGACCACAAAATATATACCCTGCTTGAAAAAAATTTGATCACAAAAGCACTCAAAATAATTCATAAATTTTGAAATATTTTCTAATTACTCAAAAATATCATAAATGTATTATTGATCCTTCCACTTTTCTTCTCAAAACTTAGAATTCATTCAATATATAAAAAAGTATCATTCACATTCCCTCCAAAAAAAATATGTTAAAGAATACAAGAGAGGGATTGGTGGAAGAGTTCAAGCACCATATGTGGGAAGCATATTGACAATACCAGGCAGTCCACTTGCTCTCATCATCGCTCATATCACCAATAAATAAAGGACATAATAATACTTATCTTGTCCAAAATAAAATTCATAAACAGAGCAATCATGTAATGAAACTCATCACATGAAACTACGGTGCAAGTCCAATGTCGAAAGTCACAATAAATTCCTCCACTTTGATGCCTGTACGGAACGGAGTCAAAAGCTTTACTGAAATCTAAGTACACTATATTTAGGGCCCTCCCTCAGTTCAACTCTCTGGTCACTATGTCAAAAAAATTAATTAGATTTATCTAAGAAGACCTGCCTCTCGTAATAGCATGCTGCCTCGGATCCAGCAATCCACTGGACTCTAGATACTCACTATACCCTGTTTTAGCAGCTTTTCCATTAATTTACTCACTGCAGAGGTCAGATCTGTAATTCCCAACTTCATCCTTACTTCCGCTTTTGTGTGAAGGGACCACATGCGACCTTTCTCCAGTCCTCTAGGACCACCCGACTCTAAAGAATAATTAAAAGGTTAGACAGTGGAGCCGCTAGAACTTGCTCAAGTTCCTTCAATATTCTCGGATGTATCCCATCTGACCCCATTGCTTTGTCTGCTTTTAGTCTAGCTAGTACCTCATGAACACAGTCTTCTGAAAATCACCCAAGATCCCCTTCAGTTCTGTTCCTATTTGAGGGTGTTTTCTGAGGTCCTGCTTCTGGCCCTTCATCTTTTAACACAAAACAAAAATATTTGTTAAACAATTCTACTTTATCCTCATCAGCTTCTACATATTCCTCCTCACCACCCTTGAATCTGACAATATCACTTCCTGCTCTCACTAACATATCTGAAAAATGTATTGTTCCCCCTATTTTACTGCATTGGCTATTTTTTCTTCCATTTGTATCTTTGTTTTCTTGACTACTTTCCTAGCTTCTCTTAGCTTTTCCAAATATTGATGCTTACGTTTCTCTTTCTGTGATCTCTTGTGTTTTATGAAGGCCAGCCTCTTTTTCTTCACCTTTTCAGCTACTTCTTTTGAGAACTACAGTGGCCTTCTTTTCTTTTTACATTTACTTACTTTCCTAATAAAAAGGTTTGTTGCCCTTGCCATATCCCCTTTCAGTTTTGCACACTGCTTTTCTACATCCCCCAGCTGTCCCCATCCCACTAATGACTCAATGAGGCAAAGTTAGTTTCCCTAAAGTCTAGGACTTTCACTTTTGAATAGACTTTGTCGGCTCTAGTCCAAATGCTAAACCGCACCATCTGGTGATCACTGGATGTGAGATTATCACCCACTATAACATCAGAAACACTTTCCTCATTGGTAAGTATCAGGTCCAGTATGCCCCCCCCCCTGTGTGGTTTCTGTTACTAGTTGCCAGAATAGTTCTTGAGTCATTCTGTAACTGCTCTGTTTCACTGCATATATGTTTCTATTGTATGCTACAGAACCTGGAACTCCTTCTCACATAATGTAATTTATTGTCTAGTCAATTAGGTACTGAATAATATTTATAATATTTCCCTTTGAGGATGCAGTTGAGTATTGTTCATGGCTCTATGTCTGCCAGCGACTGCTGATACCTAGCCTCCAATGCACACATATATTGAGAAATATAAGTAATTTGTAGGCATTTAGATAATATTAACGATTGAACACTGATGAGCATGAAAAAAAAACTTGTGATGGAAAAGTTGTTGTATATTGTATGGCAGTGTAAAGATGATAAATGAAAACTATAATAAAAACATTGGGCCTGATATTGAGCTAGGCTCATTTTCAAAGAGCTATGCACCTCATCGGCACATAGCCCTTCCTGCTGACCTGGATATTCAATGCTGTGGCAATGGCATTGAATATCCGGGGATTGCCGCACACACCAGAAGCTGCTGAAGCTAACTGAGCAGCAGTGATATTGCATGCTGCCCGGTTAGCTCCTGTGCCTTAAGGATAGGCAAGAGTTTTCCTCACCTATCTTTTCAGCGCAGATCACTAACTGGACAGCATGCAATATTACTGCTGCTGGGTTATCGCTTGTCACCACCTCTGCTCTGCCCCAGAACACTCCTGGCATGCCTCAATGCTAAGCGGATAGCATTGGGGCACATAAGGGAATTAGGAGGGGATATTCAACGGCACTAACCGTAGTGGCAAGGAGTTCCACATTACAGGCACTGCCTGAGTTCTCTCCAGATGAAACTGAACTGGCGAAGGAACTGCAAGATAAAGAGCCCGAGAGGAAGAACAGTCTGCGCTGGGCAATAGGGAGTAACCAATTTAGCCAAATAAAAAGGAGATCTTGTGTAAAACATCTTATGTACCAATAGGAATACTTTATATTGAAGCCTCCAGGCCATTGGTAACCAACTCAGCTCCTTCAATAATGGAGAAATATGCTCTCTGCGGCTTACATCGGTTCATATTTCCCAATGTCCTAGTCAAGCCATTTCAGGGGTACCCAAACTTGTCCTTGCCCCCCCCCCCATTCATTAAAGTTATCCTGAAAACCTGATTGGCTTAGTGGGGAGGGTGGAGAAGGGAAGGGCTAACTAGAAGACCACTACTTTATTTTAGAGATGTGCATGCCAAAAAATGCTTGTGTCAGTTAGTATTCATCCCTGGACCCCATTCAGTTAGCATTTTACACTGAATTATCTGCGTATTCATCTTGTTCATCCCCATTCAGGTCTATGAGGCCACAAAGCCATACATCAAACGCGAAACTCCCAACTTCACACCCTACTGTCTCGACAGCTCACGGCAGAACCACCAGACAAGCCTCCAGCAACTCCCTCACCATCCCTCACAAAAGAACCAAATGCTCGCAACGGACCTGCAATCGAGCCTTTGAACTGTATGCTCCATCCTTATTGAACTCTCTACTGAACTGTCTCCGAAATAACACCGACTTACTATCTTTTAGAAAGCAGCTGAAAAACATCCTGTTTCAGGAATACCTCAACATGACTCCCACCAAAAAGCAAAATAACCTCTGATCTCTCCCAACATGACCACCCAACTCAAACTATACTAACCCAACCATGTCCAAAAATCTGTCCAAGTCCAAAGTCTGTCCTATGTCTTTTGTTGAAATCATCAATGTAGCCTCCCCGGTGACGGCCCCAACCTACACGTAAATTCCCCCCCCCCTTTTTTATGTAACGCCGTTTGACACCGGGTCAAGCGGGATATAAATACAGCTAAATAAAATAAAATAAAATAAATAAATAATAAGGCAAGTTATTTTACAATGTAATAGTGAGACTTGCCATTCATTCTCAATCAAACTTGCTGGCAGAGATTTATAACAGAGGTAACAGCAGCACATGCCATCAAGAGTGTCACAAATACTTCAAGACACCAGAAGAGGGGCAAGTGGCACAAAAAGTGGCAGGAAGAGTACAAGCCACCATCAGATGAGAGTGAATACCTAGGGGAGTGGAAATGGGTAAAGCAGCACCAACATTGGCAGAAAAGCACCAAGGCATGTTGAAAGGGGTAAAACTGGCAGGAAGACTCCACGGGTAAAATGGCATCAATAATGTCTGGACCCTCTCACTTGGTTTGCAGCTTGTCGTGCTGTGAGGGCTTGCGTGCATCAGTGACGCTGAGAGCTAAACTATCGGTAGTTTAACTACTAGCAGGGTCTCCCAAGATGGACAGGTCTCAGCTGAGGTGCCAGACCAAGACAAACCACCCATCTGGGCAGCAGCAGAATGGGACAGTGTTGACGGCGGAGGATCACATTTTTGTGACAACGGCAACAACACCAAACTTAAACTGCGCGGAAGAAAGGCCCGGCAATCTACTTCTGTATCTTGCCATGAAAACCCAATGGATAGTTACAACAAAACAAATTGTGCTATGGTGCTGGAAGATGAGACCCCCAGGTCAGAAGGCACTCTACTAGCTACTGGGGAAGAGCTGAAGACTTTTCAGAGTAAAGCCAGCATTTATGATGTGGTTGGATCAAAGCCCTCGGGAAGTCTGACTGCTGATGTAGCTGCGCATGAAATGAGAGTCAGAAGCTGTAAAGATGTCTTACGCATTGGAACATGGAACGTATGAAGCATGAACTAAGGGAAGTTGGATGTGGTCAAGAATGAAATGGAACGTGTACAACTTGATCTGTTGGGTGTCAGTGAACTGAAATGGACTGGCATGGGGCACTTTGCATCAGATGATCACATGGTCTACTATGCTGGAAATGAAAGACATAGAAGAAATGGTGTTGCATTTATAATAAAGAAGAAACTTGCAAGAACTGTAATGAAATACAATGCAGTCAGCGAACGCTTAATCTCTATTCATCTACGAGGATTGCCTATCAACACAACTATAATTCAAGTATATGCCCCAACAACAGCTGCAGAAGAGAATGAAATTGAAGGGTTCTATGAACAAGTACAAGCTGAAATTGACAGAACATGCAAACAGGATATCCTGATAGTCATGGGTGACTGGAACGCAAAAGTTGGCAACAAAGAAGAAGGCAAAGTAGTTGGAAAATATGGACTTGGCAACAGAAATGAAGCTGGAGAAAGACTGATAGAATTCTGCAAGACCAATGATCTATTCATCTCAAACACCTTCTTCCAGCAACACAAGTGGCGACTGTACACATGGACTTCACCCAATGGATTGTATAAAAATCAAATTGACTACATCTGTGGAAGTCAACGATGGAAAAGCTCTGTAACGTCAACAAAGACAAAACCTGGAGCTGACTGTGGTACAGATCATCAACTACTAGTATGCAAACTCAAGCTAAAGTTGAAAAAGAGCAAACCACTCATGAATGCAGCAAAATATGACCTTGAGAATATACCACTGGAATTTAAAGACTGCCTGCAAAATCGTTTTGCTGCTTTAGATACAAATGACAGAGCTCCGGAAGAGTTATGGAATGACATCAAGAAAGTTGTGTTGGAAGAAAGCGAGAAGTCTCTACAAAAGGTGAAAAAGCAAAAATGGCCAAAATGGATGACGGAAGAAACTCTGAAAATTGCCCAGAAACGCAGAGAAGCTAAAGCCAGAGGAGAAAGAAAGACAATCGCAGAACTCAACAGAGATTTCCAATGTGCAGCAAGACAGGACAAGGCAAAGTACTACAATGACACTTGCAAGGAAATAGAAGCAGAAACTATTAGAGGGAGAACAAGATCGGCTTTCCTAAAGCTAAGAGAGTTAAAGAAAAAGTTCCAGCCTCGAATTGGAATGTTACAAGATGCTCAAGGTTCTATGTTGAATGATGTTGAGAAGATCAAGAAAAGGTGGAAGGAATATACAGAGATTTTATATGATAAAGATCAAGTGGACCAACAGCTGTTTCAACCTGTACCTTATGATCGGGAACCATTGGTGATGAAAGAAGAAGTTGAAGCAGCATTGAAAGCCTTATCAAAGAACAAAGTACCAGGCATTGATAGCATTCCCATGGAAGTATTGCAGCAATCTGATGCAGCTGTTACCGTACTTACAAGGCTCTGCCAAGAAATATGGAAGACAACATCATGGCCAACTGACTGGAAAAGATCTGTGTTTATACCAATACTAAAGAAAGGTGATCCAATTGACTGTGGAAATTATCGCACAATCGCTCTGATTCCACATGCCAGCAAGATTCTACTGAAGATTATTCAAAAGAGACTACAACCATACCTGGAACAAGAACTACCTGAAGTGCAAGCAGGGTTCAGGAAAGGGCGAGGAACGAGAGACATCATTGCAGATGTGAGATGGATCCTTGAAAAGACTAAAGAATACCAAAAGGATATCTATTTGTGCTTTATCGACTATAGCAAGGCTTTTGACTGTGTAAACCATGAGAAACTCTGGACCACATTAAGAAGCATGGGTATACCAGAACACCTGATTGTTCTCTTGCGCAATCTGTACATTGATCAAGAAGCAGCAGTTCGAACGGAACAAGGAGAAACAGAATGGTTTAAAATAAGCAAAGGTGTAAGACAAGGCTGCATACTTTCCCCCTACCTGTTTAATTTATATGCAGAACAAATCATCAGAGAAGCAGGATTGTATGAAGACAACAGAGGTGTGAAGATTGGTGGAAGACTCATCAACAACCTTCGCTATGCTGATGATACCACATTACTGGCTGAAAGTGAAGATGATCTGAAACATTTGCTTCTCACAATCAAAGAACATAGTCTCAAAATGGGCCTGCACCTTAATGTAAAGAAGACAAAGATCATGACAACTGGCATAATCAACAGGTTCATCGTTGAAGGAGAAGAAATTGAAATTGTGAACAACTTTAACCTACTTGGATCAACTATCAATAAAGAAGCAACAAGCAGTCAAGAAATCAGACGACGCATTGCTCTTGGCAGAATGGCTATGAAAGACCTAGATAAGATTCTGAAGAGCAGAGATGTCTCTCTCCATACAAAGATTCGACTTGTTCAAGCCATGGTATTTTCAATAACATCATATGGATGTGAAAGCTGGACAGTGAAAAAGACAGATAGGAAGAAAATTGATGCCTTTGAATTATGGTGTTGGCGGCGAATACTGTGTATACCATGGACTGCCCGAAGAACAAACCAGTCAGTACTAGAGGAGATAAAACCTAAGCTTTCTTTAGAAGCTCAGATGACAAGACTTCGACTTTCATACTTTGGACACATCATGCTAAGAGAGAAATCATTAGAGAAAGACATTATGCTTGGCAAGATAGAAGGTCAACGCAAAAGAGGAAGGCCAGCAATGAGATGGATCGATACAATAACAGCAGCTACGGGTACCAGTCTGTCAACAATGAGCCGCCTGACTGAAGACCAAACACAATTTAGGATAGCTATCCAGAGGGTCGCCATGAGTCGACTCCGACTCGATGGCACTTAACAACAACAATGTCTGGACCACCCCAAGGCAGTGTGAATTAGTTGTGACAGTATTAACATTAGCTGGAAGGTGCAGGAGGGAATAGTGGAGGAGGACCAATATATCTGTAAGGCCCTAAAATACCCAAAGAGGACCAGCATAACAGAAGGATCAGCTGTAAAGCCCTAAAACACCAAAAGAGTGCCAAAACAGTGGCAAGACAAGCAGTGAAAGGCTCTAAAACGTTCACAGAGTGCCAACACAGCTGCAAGACAGGTTGTAAGGCCCAAAAACACCTGAAGAGAGTCAATATAGTAGTAAGACAATCTGGTAGGTCCTAAAATACCTCAAGAGTGTCAACACAGAGGCAAGACAGGTTGTGAGGCTCAAAACCGCCTGAAGAGAGTCAATATAGTAGTAAAACAATCTGGAAGGTCCTAAAATACCTCAAGAGTGTCAACACAGAAGCAAGACAAGTTGTGAGGCTCAAAAACACACCAAAAGGACCAGCTGGAAGGCTCTAGAACACCCAAAGAGTAAGAAAGCAGTAAGACAGGCTTGGATGCCCCAAAACACCTGAAGAGAGCCAGTATAGCAGGAAGAGAGGCTGGAAGGCTAAAAACATCTGAAGAGAGATGATACAGCAGCAAGAGAGTCTAGGAGACGCAAAATCACCTGAAAGGAACCATGATAGCAGCAAGACAAGCTGAAAGGCTTTATTACCTGAATAGAAATATTTGAAGA
Organism: Ichthyophis bannanicus; assembly: GCA_033557465.1. Taxonomy (NCBI): domain Eukaryota; kingdom Metazoa; phylum Chordata; class Amphibia; order Gymnophiona; family Ichthyophiidae; genus Ichthyophis; species Ichthyophis bannanicus. The sequence continues at coordinate 1,729,582 of CM066040.1, forward strand.
CACTTAGGACTTCTGCCAAGGAGAAAAACCTTTGATTTCTCTTCATTAAGCACTTTTAAATGGGGAGAAAAACTATTATAGGAATTGGGAGAAAGCTGTAGCAATGGTTGGAGAAACAATATGGTCAGCGTAAAAGGCAATACTGACAGTGCAATTAAGACTCTAGGTGATTGGTAACAAGAGAATTGCAAATATATGAAAGGAGGAAGATTGCATTAACCTGCAAAGACAATGATTGCAAGAAGAGTAGCAAGAAACCCCCAAGGCATAAAAAGAGGATGAAAGTGGTAGATGAACACCCAAAGGCACCCAGAAAGTTGCAAAGCAGGAGGAGCGTAAAGAATCCAAATTACCCATGCCTACCAATAGCCAGATTAATATGAATAAAATACAGTCTCTAAAATGCTTGTATGCAAATGCTAGAAGTCTAAATAATAAGATGGGAGAGTTAGAATATATAGCACTAAATGAGAGGTTAGATATGATTGCAATCTCAGAGACATGGTGGAAGGAGGATAACCAGTGGGACACTGTGATACCTGGATACAAACTATATCGTAATGATAGAACTGATCAAATTGGTGGAGGAGTTGTGCTCTATGTTAAAGAGGGCATTGAGTCAGAAAGGATTAAAGTTTTGCAGGAAACAAAATTTGCTGTAGAATCTCTATGGATTGAAATTCCATGTAAAAAAGGGAAGGCGATGGCAGTGGGAGTGTACTATCGACCGCCTGGCCAGAATGAACAAATGGATGATGAAATGCTAAAAGAAATCAAGGAAGCTAACAAAAGTCACAGCAGAGTAGTAATAATGGGTGATTTCAATTACCCTGGTATCGACTGGGTCAGTGTTATGGCAGGACAAGCTAGGGAGATAAAGTTTCTAGATGAAATAAATGACTGCTTCTTGGAGCAGCTGGTTCATGAACCGACCAGAGAGGAAGCCATACTGGACCTAGTCCTAAGTGGAACGCCAGATCTGGTGCAAGAAATAAGGGTGTTGGGACCACTTGGCAATAGTGATCATAGCATGATCGTGTTTGATTTAATTAGTGGAGGAGGGATAGTAAAGAAATCCACAGTACTACCTTTTAACTTTCAAAAGGGAGACTATGATAAAATGAGGAATATAGTTAAGAAAAAACTAAAAGGAGCGGTTGCAAAGGTTAACGACTTACAGCAAGCTTGGGTGTTATTTAAAAATACTATCCTCGAAGCCCAGACCAGCTGTATTCCACGCATTAAGAAAAGTGGAAGAAAGTCCAAAAATCTGCCAGCATGGTTTAAAGGTGAGGTCAGAGAGGCTGTTGCTGCCAAAAAAGAATCCTTCAGGAAATGGAAAAAAGAGTCAAACGAAGAAAACTGGAAACAGCACAAGCACTGGCAAGTTAAATGCAAAGCATTGATAAGGCACGCAAAGCGAGAATTTGAGAAGGAACTTGCTACGGAAGCAAAAACACGAAATAAAGACTTTTTCAAGTACATTCGTAGCAAAAGGCCTGTGAGAGAGTCCGTTGGGCCATTAGAAGATAGAGGGGTAAAAGGGGCAGTAAGAGGAGACGAGGCTATAGCAGAGAGACTGAATGAATTCTTTGCTTCGGTCTTTACTGAGGAAGATGTAGGGATGTTACCAAAAACTGAAGTGGTATTTAAAAGTGATACTGCAGAGGAATTGAGAGAAATATTGCTACACCGGGAAGATATATTACAACTATTTGATAAACTGAATAGTAGCAAATCACCTGGGCCGGATGGTATACATCCAAGAGTGTTGAAAGAACTGAAATATGAGATTGCGGACCTGCTATTGGTAATCTGTGAACTTTCATTAAAATCATCTGTAATACCTGAAGATTGGAGGGTTGCCAACGTAACACCAATCTTTAAAAAGGGTTCCAGGGGTGACCCGGGAAATTATAGACCGGTGAGTCTGACGTCAGTACCGGGGAAAATGGTAGAAACCATCATAAAGAACAAAATTACACAGCACGTAGATAGTCATGGCCTAATGGGAGACAGCCAACATGGCTTTAGACAAGGAAGATCTTGTCTTACTAATCTGATATGTTTTTTTGAAGGTCTGCATAAACAGGTAGACAAAGGTGAGTCAGTTGATATAGTGTATCTGGACTTTCAGAAAGCTTTTGATAAGGTCCCTCATCAGAGACTTTTGGCGAAACTAAAAAGTCATGGGATAGGAGGCAGTGTACTATTGTGGATCGGGAACTGGTTAAAAGATAGAAAGCAGAGGGTAGGGCTAAATGGCCAATATTCCCAATGGAAAAAGGTGAATAGTGGAGTACCGCAGGGATCTGTACTGGGTCCACTACTTTTTGACATATTCATAAATGACCTGGAAAAGGGAATAACGAGTGAGGTTATCAAATTTGCAGATGATACAAAACTGTTTAAAGTTGTTAAAACCCAAGAGGATTGTGGAAAACTGCAGGAGGATCTGGATAAATTGGAAGACTGGGCATCCAAATGGCAGATGAAATTCAATGTGGACAAGTGCAAAGTTATGCACCTAGGAAAGAACAACCCACACTTTAGTTACACAATGCAAGGTTCCATATTGGGAACCACCACCCAGGAAAAAGATCTAGGAGCCATCGTGGATAACATGTTAAAACCCTCTGCCCAGTGTGCAGCGGCAGCCAAGAAAGCAAATAGAATGCTAGGTATCATAAAGAAAGGGATGGAAAATAAAACAAAGGATATTATAATGCCTCTGTATCGTTCCATGGTACGACCGCACCTTGAATATTGTGTGCAGTTCTGGTCACCGTATCTTAAAAAGGACATAGCATTATTAGAAAAAGTACAGAGAAGAGCCACCAAAATGGTGAAGGGGATGGAAGGCTACTCCTATGAAGAGAGGCTACAAAGGTTGGGGCTCTTCAACCTGGAAAAGAGACGGCTGAGGGGAGATATGATAGAGGTCTATAAATTAATGAATGGAGTGGAGCGGGTAAACGTGGATCAATTGTTTACGCTATCAGAATATAGAAAGACTAGGGGACATGCAATGAAGCTACAGGGTAAACTAAGACAAATAAGAGAAAATATTTTTTCACTCAACGTGTAATCAAACTCTGGAATTTGTTACCGGAGGATGTAGTAAAGGCTGTTAGTGTAGCTGGGTTCAAAAAAGGTTTGGACAAGTTCCTGTAGGAAAGGTCCATAAACCACTATTAAAAAGGGACCCAGGATAATCAATGCTTGACCCAGTACAAGCATTGTGGAACCTGTGTCTTTTGGGGATATTGCTAGGTACGTATGACCTAGATTGGCCACTGTTGGAAACAGGATATTGGGCTTGATGGACCTCGGTCTGACCCAGTATGGCATATCTTATGTTCTTATGTTCTTAGGAGAAAGACTGGCAAGATAATATAAGAAAAGAGTTTTCAGAGCAACACTAAAAGACGGTGGCATGAACTATCTAAGGTTTCAGAAGAAGATTAAAGTGACTTCACAGCATTGAGAAAGGGGAAAAAACAACAGTAATAAGAGTAGAGCAGAAGTGACAGCTGCAAAGAGACACAGACAGCAGTGGCAAAGACAGTTGGACCATTAGATGATAGAGGGGTAAAAGGAGCACTAAGAGCGGATAAGGCCATAGCGGAGAGACTGAATGAATTCTTTCCTTCTGTCTTTACTGAGGAAGATGTAGGGATGTTACTCATGACTGAAGTGGTATTTAAAGGTGATGCTGCAGAAGAATTGAAAGAAATATCAATACACTATTCACGCTGTCTTGGATTGCTTGAGTCTGGCTGTGTGAGCTGGAGTATGCTGGCTGCTGTTGCTTCAATCTGTGGGATGCTTTGGCTGTGGTTTGCTTTTGTTGCTTTTTGTGGCTGCTTCTGTCGCCGCGCCTAAGGGCCATGCCAAAGCGCCCTCTGCGAGGCCCTCAGGCGCGGGCCTGCCAGGCGCAGGCACACCCTGCTAGGGCGCCTCTTTTAAAGGTTTTCTGTTCCTCCCACTGCCCCGATTGGGCAGGAGCCTCTGAACGGGAGGATTTCCCGCTCAGGTGCTCTACCCCGATTGGGGGAACTTCGTTGGTCGGCGGGCAGGTGGTGGAGGCTGGAGCGGCGGGCTGCTTGCTAGGGCGCCGCTTTTAAAGGTTTTCTGTTGCTCCCACTGCCCCAATTGGGCAGGAGCCTCTGAGCGGGAGGATTTCCTGCTTAGGTGCACTATCCCGATCGGGGGAGCTTCGTTGGTCCGCAGGCGGGTGGTGGAGCCTGGAATCTCATTTGAATAATCTTCAGTAGAATCTTGCTGGCATGTGGGATCAGAGCAATTGTGCGATAATTTCCACAGTCAGTTGGATCACCTTTCTTTAGTATTGGTATAAACACAGATCTTTTCCAGTCAGTTGGCCATGATGTTATCTTCCATATTTCTTGGCAGAGCCTTGTAAGTACAGTAACAGCTGCAACAGATTGCTGTAATACTTCTATGGGAATGCTATCAATGCCAGGTGCTTTGTTCTTTGATAAGGCTTTCAATGCTGCTTCAACTGTTCTTTCATCACCAATGGTTCCTGATCATAAGGTACAGGTTGAAACGGCTGTTGGTCCTCTTGATCTTTATCATATAAAAACTCTGTATAGTCCTTCCACCTTTTCTTGATCCTTCAACAAAGAACCTTCAGCATCTTGTAACATTCCAATTCGAGGCTGGAACCTTTTCTTTAACTCTCGTAGCTTTAGGAAAGCCGATCTTGTTCTTCCTCTAATAGTTTCTGCTTCTATTTCCTTGCATACACCATTGTAGTACTTTTCCTTGTCCTGTCTTGCTGCACGTTGGAAATCTCTGTTGAGTTCTGCGATTGTCTTTCTTTCTCCTCTGGCTTTAGCTTCTCTGCGTTTCTGGGCAATTTTCAGAGTTTCTTCCGTCATCCATTTTGGCCATTTTTGCTTTTTCACCTTTTGTAGAGACTTCTCGCTTTCTTCCAACACAACCTTCTTGATGTCATTCCATAACTCTTCTGGAGCTATGTCATTTGTATCTAAAGCAGCAAATCGATTTTGCAGGCAGTCTTTAAATTACAGCGGTATATTCTCAGAGTAATGTTTTGCTGCATTCATGAGTGGTTTGCTCTTTTTCAACTTTAGCTTGAGTTTGCATACTAGTAGTTGATGATCTGTACCACAGTCAGCTCCAGGTTTTGTCTTTGTTGATGTTACAGAGCTTTTCCATCGTTGACTTCCACAGATGTAGTCAATTTGATTTTTATACAATCCATTGGGTGAAGTCCATGTGTTGCTGGAAGAAGGTGTTTGAAATGAATAGATCGTTGGTCTTGCAGAATTCTATCAGTCTTTCGCCATCTTCATTTCTGTTGCCAAGTCCATATTTCCCAAGTACTTTGCCTTCTTCTTTGTTGCCAACGTTTGCGTTCCAGTCACCCAGGACTATCAGGATATCCTGTTTGCATGTTCTGTCAATTTCAGCTTGTACTTGTTCATAGAACTCTTCAATTTCATTCTCTTCTGCAGCTGTTGTTGGGGCATATACTTGAATTATAGTTGTGTTGATAGGCATTCCTTGTAGACGAATAGAGATAAAGCGTTCGCTGACTGCATTGTATTTCATTACAGTTCTTGCAAGTTTCTTCTTTATTATAAATGCAACACCATTTCTTCTTTGTCTTTCATTTCCAGCATAGTAGACCATGTGATCATCTGATGCAAAGTGCCCGATGCCAGTCCATTTCAGTTCGCTGACACCCAACAGATCAAGTTGTACACGTTCCATTTCATTCTTGACCACCTCCAACTTCCCTTGGTTCATGCTTCGTTCGTTCCATGTTCCAATGTGTAAGACTTCTTTATAGCTTCTGACTGTCATTTCATGCGCAGCTACATCAGCAGTCAAGACGTCCCGAGGGCTTTGATCCAACCACATTATAAATGCTGGCTTTACTCTGAAAAGTCTTCAGCTCTTCCCCAGTAGCTAGTTGAGTGCTTTCCGACCTGGGGGTCTCATCTTTCAGCACTATAGCACAATTTGTTTTGTTGTAACTATCCATTGGGTTTTCATGGCAAGATACAGAAGTAGATTGCTTGGCCTTTCTTCTGTGCAGTTTAGGTTTGGTGTTGTTGCCATTGTCACAGAAATGTGATCCTCCGCTGTCAACACTATCCCATTCTGCTGCTGCCCAGATGGGTGGTTTGTCTTGGTCTTGCACCTCAGCTGAGACCTGTCCATCTTGGGAGACCCTGCCAGTAGTTAAACTACAGATAGTTTAGCTCTCAGCATCACTGATGCACACAAGCCCTCACAGCACGACAAGCTGCAAACCAAGTGAGGGGGGAAACAACATAAGCATTGGCATGTTAAATGCAAGACATTGATAAGGCAGGCAAAGAGATTATTTGAAAAAGAGCATGCCATGTAAGCAAAAATGCATAATTTATTTTATAAAGCTTTATCATTTCAGTTAAAGCAGTTTACATTGTAACTTCAACTTGGCAATGTACACTAAACAGTGGCAGTGATTACTTGTTTTTTCCCTGAGGTAATGGAGAGCTAAATAACTTGCCCAATACCATAAGGAGAGTTAGTGGAACTTGAAACCTGGTCGTTAGGCTTTTAAGCCAGTGCTCTAACCATTAGGCTACTCCTCCACTCTGCAATAAAAGTGTTTTTAAATACATTCGTAGCAAAAAAATCCCCTGCGAGAGTCAGTTGGACCATTTGATGATAGAGGGATAAAAGGAGTTCTAAAGGAGGGATAAAAGGTGCACTGAAGAAGATGTAGGGAGCTGACCCATGCCTGAAATGCTATTTACAGGTGAGGTATCAAAGAACCAAAAGAAATATTGATAAACCGGGAAGATGTGTTACAACTATTTGATAAATTAAAGAGTAGCAAATCACCTAGACTGGATGGTATACATCTGAAGGTGTAGAAAGAATTGAAATATGAAAATGCATACCTACCATTAGTAATCTGTATTAGTATCATCTGTAGTACATAAATATTGGAGAATGGCCAATGTAACGCCAATTTTTAAAAAGGGTTCCAGAGTAATTGGGGAAACTACAGACCAGTGAGCCTGATGTCAGTTCTGGGCAAAAGGGTAGAAACCATTATAAAGAAAGAAATTACTGGGCATGTGGATAGTCATGGGGGCCTGGTTACTAAACGTGCGATGCTATGGCCTTGTTTTACTCAATGGGGCCGCAGCACCGATTTTGCACGATCGCTGCTATCGCTGTTTAGTAAACAGACTCCATGGTTTAATGGGAGAAAGCCGACATGGATTTAGTCAAGGAAATTCTTGTCTTACTAATCTGTTATATTTTTTGAAGGTGTAAATAAACAAGTAGACAAAGGTGAGACAGTCAATATAGTGTATCTGCATTTTCAGAAAGCCTTTGACAAGACCCTTCATGAGAGAGTCTTGGCAAAATTAAAAAGTCATGGGATAGGAGGCAGTGTACTGGTTAAAAGATAAAAAAGCAGAGAGTAGGGCTAAATGTCCAATTTTCTCCATGGAGAAAAGTGAATAGTGAATTAACCCAGGGATCTGTGCTGGGTCTGCTGCTTTTTAACATATTCATTTACTGACCTGGAAATAGAAATAATGAATAAGGTGATCAAATTTTCAGAGGACACAACACTTTCAAAGTTGTTAAAACAAAAGAGGATTGTGAAAAATTGCAAGAGGACCTTGATAAATTGGAAGACTGGAAGTCCAAATGGCAGATGAAATTTAATGTGGACAAGTGCAAAGTTACACACTTAGGGAGGAACAACCCAAACTACAGTTTGTGATAAGGAAGCTTATCAGAGCCCAGAGAATAGTGACAAAGGAAAGGAATTTACCCTAATCAAGGGACCTGTTTTGTCAGGTCAGAGGAATAAAACTGCATGTTTTCCTAAAAGACAGGTTATTCCAGGCTGCAATGGCCTGCAGAAAGCCCCTAGTGGAGATGAGGAGAAGGAGTGTAAGCCCAGATTGAGAACCCCTTATGTCACTCCTAATTACTCAGCTGCCAGGAGGGAGTTTGACCACCAACACCTGAGGAGTGAAAGGGAGGGGTTGGAAACTGGGAACTTTAAAACTAGAACAGAATATTCAGAAGGGAGGAAGAAGGAGGAGAAGAGGGAGAAGGAGAGAGGAGCTCAGAGAGATTTGTGTTCTTGGAGAGATTCCTGTGAGAAGCCAGCTTCAAGGGATTGGAGAAATCCAGAGGTTTGGAGAACTTCAGCTAGGAACCCTAAAGTAGCCGGTAAGGGAACAGAAGCAGCTGAAGGGAGAAGGAACACGAATACCTTTTGGAAGAAGTATGGAGCAGATGCCCTGAGGTCCAGAAATACAGATTGGAGGACAGGTCATAAAAGCTCAAATGCAACCTGGCCAGAGTATCTAAGAGGACAGCCTAATGCCAGCTTTAACTCAGGTATGAACTTTGGATGTTTGTCTAACCTAGAGCAAGGCAAAGTGCTTAGAAACAGTTCCTGTCCTAATGGAGGTCATTCAGTAAAACCCTTTGAGCCAGACCCTGATATAGAACCCATGCAGATAGAAGAACAAGATATAATTCCAGAGGAAGACGATTCTTTCATGGACTGTTCTTTATGCAAAGTTGCTAGCACAAAGAAATCTTGAAAGTGGATCAAACATAAAAGGAAATGTTCTAGTAACTGGCACACCAGAAAGTATGTGTGGAAAGAGAGAAGGCTTTGGGAGAAGTGAAATACTTGTGCAGAAAAGGTGAAAAGCTGTTGATTGAAGCTTGTTACCCAGCTGATATCAAGGCAGAGCACAGCTTAGGCTGTGCACACGTTGGATATAAAAAGTTCCTTGAATGTGGAAAAGAAAAGCTGTTTTGTGAAGAAGCTTTTACTTTTGATTTGCTATACATCAGCATTGCCGAGCAGGTTTGTCAGCAGTGGCTGAGAGAAAGACTTTCTGTTGTTTAATGGACTTTACATGTTACTTGCATAAGCTTTCAGTTGTATATTTTGAATATATATCCTGGAGAAGACATCCTAAGGTGTTACCAAGTGAATCTGTGTGCATTTTGATTTACCTCATAAATAAATTCTGTCATTGCCTTAACACTCGAGCCAACTACCATAGTCTTCATTTACCTCAAAGGCATGCACCGCATGACTGGACTACCATTACCATAATCCTTTGCAAGAAAGTCAGTCTGGAACATTGCCAAAGTGGTGAATCCTATATAACAAGCACGCCCCTCCATACATATGTAAGGGGCTATGGGCGTGACAAGTTACATGATGCAAGGTTCCACATCTCATTGATAATACATTGAAACCCTCTGCCCAGTGTGCGACAGGGGCCAAGAAAGCAAATAGAATGCTAGGAATCATAAGGAAAGGAATGGAGAATAAAACAAAGGCTATTATAATGCCTCTGTATCATTCTATGGTACAACCACACCTTGAATATTGTGTGCATTTCTGGTCAGCGTATCTTAAAAAGAATATAGCAGAATTAGAAAAGGTTCAGAGAAGAGCGACAAAAATGGTAAAGGGGATGGAAGGATACCCCTATGAGGAGAGACTTAAAAGGTTAGGGCTCTTCAACTTGGAAAAGACACAGCTGAGGGGAGATAGAGGTCTATAAATTAATGAATGGAGTGGAATGAGTTGTTTACTCCTTCAAGAAGTAGAAAAACTAGGAGACGATAAATGATGGTACAATGTAGCCCATTGAGAACTGAGAAGAGAAAATATTTTTTCACTCAAAGAGTAATCAAACTCTGGAATTTGTTACCAGAGAATGTAGTAAAAGATGTTAATGTAGCTGAGTCTAAAAAAGGTTTGGACAAGTTCCTGGAGGAAAAGTCCATAAACCATTATTAAAGAGGACCCTGAGATAAGCATTGTGGAATCTCTGTACCTTTTAGGGATCCTGATAGATACTTGTGACCTGGATTTGCCACTGTTGGAAACCGGATAATGGCCTTGATTGACCTTGGTCTGACCCAATATAACATTTCTTATATTCCTCTTTAATTTTAAGGGCAACCAACCTTTTTGTTAAAATGGTAAATAAAGGTAAAAAGAAAAGGAGACCGCTATGGCCTTCGAAAGAAGTAGATGAAAAAGTGAAGAAAAAGAGGGAAGCCTTCATGAAATACAAGAGATCACGAAAAAATGGAAATAAATTCCATCACACACACACACACCCACACACACACACACACCCACACCCACACATACACACACACTCACACACACACACTTGAATACTAAATCATATATCCTAACCTTTTTGTAAATAACATCTATAAATAGCAATGTCAGCTCGCTGACATTCCCCTGTAAATCCAGTAGTATACAAAAGCATACACCCTGTAAATAGTTTTAACAACTTACTGTTCTGTTTTATGTAAAAAGTTAAAAAGTTATATGTAAAAAGTTAAAAAGTTCTTGTTCTATGTAATGTTATACGAATGTATACAATTGTTCCATGTAAACCGCCCCTGATATCTGGAAGGGGCGGTATAGAAGAAATAGATAAATAAATAAATAAAATCACAGAGAGAGGAAGACAGGCATCTATATTTGGAAAAACTTAGAGAAGCTAGCAAAGTAGTCAGGAAAGCAAAGATTCAAAAAGAGGAGGAAATAGCCAATGCAATAAAATTGGGGGATAAGATATTTTTCAGATATGCTAGTGAGAAGAGGAAGGGCAAAAGTGTTATTGTCAGACTCAAGGGTGAAGGGGAGGAATATGTAGAGGCTGATGAGGATAAAGCGGAATTGCATAACAAATATTTCTGTTCTGTGTTCACAGATGAAGAACCAGGAGCAGGACCTCAGAAAACACCCACAAACAGGAACAGAAGCGAGGGACATCTTGAACAATTTTCAGAAGACTGTGTTCCTGAGAAACTAGCTCAATCTAAAGTAGACAAAGCGATGGGACCGGATGGGATACACCCTAGAATACTGAGGGAACTTGGGGACATTCTAGCAGCTCCACTGACTGACTTTTTCAATGCCTCGTTGGAGTTGGGAGTGGTGCCAAAGGACTGGAGAGAGGCTCATGTGGTGCCTTTACACAAAAGCGGAAGTAAGGATGTGGTTGAAAACTACAGGCCGGTTAGTTTAACATTGGTGGTGAGTAAATTATTGGAAACGCTGCTGAAAGAGAAAATAGTGAGGTTTCTGGAGTCCAGTGGATTACAGGATCCGAGGCATCATGGATTCACCAGAGGCAAGTCTTGTCAGACAAATCTGATTGATTTCTTTGACTGGGTGACCAGGGAGTTGGACCGAGGGAGAGCCCTAGATGTGGTGTATTTAGATTTCAGTAAAGCCTTTGACACTGTTCCTCACAGGTGACTTATAAACAAACTGAGCACCCTAGGGATGGACCCTAAAGTTACTGCTTGGGTTAGAAATTTGTTGGGTGGGAGGAGACAAAGAGCACAGGTAAATGGAGCTCACTCTGAGGAGAAGGATGTTACCAGTGGTGTGCCCCAGGGATCTGTCCTTGGTCCGATTCTTTTTAACATCTTTGTTAGTGATATAGCGGAAGGGCTGTCGGGTAAGGTTTGTCTTTTTGCGGATGATACCAAAATCTGCAATAGAGTAGACACCAGGAAGGTGTAGATAACATGAGGAGGTATCTAGCTAAGCTTGAAGAATGGTCTAGCATTTGGCAGCTGAGATTTAATGTTAAAAAATGTAAGGTCATGCATTTGGGCTGCAGCAATCCAAGGGAGCAATATAGTATAGGGGGTGAAGTACTTTTGTCCACTAAAGAAGAGCAGGACCTAGGCGTGGTTGTGTCTGATGATCTTAAAGTAGCTAAACAGGTAGAAAAGGCGACGGCAAAAGCTAGAAGAATGTTTGGGTGCATACAGAGAGGAATGGCTAGCAGAAAAAAGGAGGTGATAGTGCCTCTATGTAAGTCTTTGGTGTGACCTCATTTGGAGTATAGTGTGCAATTCTGGAGACCGCACCTTCCAAAGGATGTGAACAGGATGGAGTCGGTGCAGAGGGTGGCTACTAAAATGGTTAGTGGTCTTCATTATAAAGCATATGAGGACAGACTTAGGGTCTTAATATGTACACCTTAGAGGAAAGGCGGGATAAAGGTGATATGATTGAGATGTTTAAATACCTCTGTGGCATAAATGTTCAGGGGGAGAGCCTCTTTCAATTGAAAGCAAGTTCTGCTATGAGGGGACATGGGATGAGGGTGAAGGGGGATAGATTCAGGAGTGATATGCGGAAATATTTCTTTACGGAAAGAGTGGTAGATCCGTGGAATAGTCTCCCAGTGGAGGTGGTAGAGAGGAGAACAGTAACTGAATTCAAAAAAACATGGGACAAACACAGAGGATCTCTAAAGGAAAAAAGGGGACTGTTGTAATTGTTGATATGGAAGGACAGACTAGATAGGCCATATGGTCTTTTTCTGTCATCATATTTCTATGTTTCTATGAACAGGAGGAGTTATTTCAGTAAGGTTGTATCTGAAATGAGTTTAATACTGTATGTTAATATGGAGCACGATTCTGAAAGGGGCACAACCAGACAGCCCCGAGCAGGACGGGCCAGTTAGGACCTGATTCTGTACCACGGAAGCAAAACGTTCCCGTGGCATACAGAATCAGTTCAGAGGATGGCCCCGCATGACCCTGCATGCCTGCAGGGATGTCCTCCCACAAGCTCCTCTGGCTCCCTCGGCACTGACTCTCTTCCTCCCCACCGCCCGACTCACGGCTGGGCAGCCGGGGCCCTGGATCGGGCAGCAGGGCCCTACCCACAGCTGACCCCAGCCCTGGAGGTGGTATACGTCCACAATCACCCAGTTAGTGCTGCTTATTCCACCTTCGTGGTGGAATAGGCAGCACGTTCTCCCTGACCCCTCAGCGCGTAAAAGGCCTTGACCAGAATTGGCCCTGTATGTCCTGCTGCCTTAGCCTGCACCCGCTCTATCCAGACTCCTCCTCCTCCTGTCCCCCACTGGCTCGCCCCATCCTGCTGCTCTAGCTGTGTGGGGAGAGTCGGAGGGGGAATAGGGGTAGCCCCGCAAGTTGCATCTTAGAATCGGTCCCTAATTGCCTGATTTGTACTCAACTGCATGGACACTTCTTAGCCCAATATGATCACTCAGTCTTAGTCACATTAAAAAGCACTATTGGCTTTTTTTGGCACTAAGCAAACTTTCAATCACCTGCAGATGACTATCAATATCTGGATGCATGTCCCATAATCCTCAGCAACCGGAACAATCAGATGTATGTCTTCAGCATAGACATACATCGTAAAGCTCAAAGATCGAATCAGGGCATAGAGAGGTCTCACATAAAGATAAAAAAGAAGAGGTGATAAACAAGATCCCTGTGGGACTCCACAGGGAGAAGACATCTAACCAGGCTGTATACTATTTCTTAAGCTGTTGGACCAACGAATAAGAAATGATCCAGGCTAAAGATGTTCCTTCAATACCTACCTTCCAACACCATGTCAGCAAAATACCAAGATCAACTATGTCAAATGGGAGGACGAGGGGGAATCCAAGATGGCAGTCGACAGATGTGCTGGCTCTGACTGATTTTCCTAATGGGGAAGAGGAAAGCTAAAACAGGTAAGAAACCCTCTTCTGCCACAGCAGCTTTCTCTCCATTACCTTCGGTGGTCTCAGAACCTTTGGATGCTTTTTTAATTTGGTCATAGTAGCAGGTGGCTTCAGTGCTGGATCAGGGTTCCATTGGCGGCTCGCCGGAGTCAGGTGGCTTAGCGGCCAGCTTGGGCCCGAATATGTCATCACTGAGCCAGTGGAGATCCTCCAAAGCGGCACTGCTGTCTAGCCCCAAGAGCCTGCAGGAAAGTTGTCCCTCCGATGGTGTGAGCGGGCTCCTGTGAGATGGCTGGCTCTGGGGCATGGTGGAACACTAGCTGGAGCACTTCTGGGTCATTGTCCCAGCAATCATGAACCGTGGAGTCAAGTGAGTGTGCGGTTGTGGAGTTAGCTGTTAGTCAATCTTCAGCAATGGATTTGTTGAGCTCAGAGGATGGGGCTGCAGCAGCTGGAGGTTCGTGTCTGGTCTGCCATCGTGAAGCTAGGAGAAACTTTTGTCTCTCAGTTTCAAACTCTTACTACTCAAACCTGAGGTAATTTTTTGGCGATACAAAAGCAGGCTGAAGAAATTTCTTCTTTACAGACTGTTACATCTGCATTACAAATCAAGGTGACTTTATTAGAAAATTATGTGGATGCTTCTGTTAAGCACTCCCTAATTATAAAGTCCAGATTGAAGAGGTTAGAAAATTCTGCTAGATTTTTAAACTTTGTTTAATACATTTTCCTAAATCTTCTCATGTCAGTGCTAGAGAAATGTTTTAAGTTGTACCTAACAGAAGTTATGGGTGTTCATTCAATTCTTCCGCAGTATCACCTTTAAATACCACTTCAGTCATGGGTAACATCTCAACATCTTCCTTAGTAAAGACCAAAGCAAAGAATTCATTCAGTCTCTCCGCTATGGCCTTGTCTCCTCTTAGTGCCCCTTTTACCCCTCTATCATCTAATGGTCCAACTGACTCTCTCACAGTTTTTTTGCTACGAATGTACTTGAAAAAGTCTTTATTATGCGTTTTTGCTTCCACAGCAAGCTTCTTTTCCAATTCTCTCTTTGCCTGCCTTATCAATGCCTTGCATCTAACTTGCCAGTGCTTTTGCTGTTTCCAGTTTTCGTCATTTGGCTCTTTTTTCCATTTCCTGAAAGATGCTTTTTTGGCAACAACAGACTAGGTCCAAAATGACTTCCCCTCTGGTCAGTTCATGAACCAGCTGCTCCAAGAAGCAGTCATTTATTTCATCTAGAAACTTTATCTCCCTAGCATGTCCTGCCATGACACTGATCCAGTGAATACCGGGGTAATTGAATCACTCATTATTATTATTGTGCTGTAACTTTTGTTAGCTTCGCTGATTTCTTTGAATATTTCATTATCCATTTGTTCATTCTGTCCAGGCCTTCCCCTTTTTACATGGAATTTCAATCCATAGAGATTCTACAGCAAATGTTATTTCCTGCAAAGCTTTAATCCTTTGTGACTCAATGCCCTCTCTAACATAGAGCGCAGCCCCTCCACCAATTTGATCTGTTGTATCATTACAATATAGTTTGTACCCAGGTATCACAGTGTCCCACTGATTATCTTCCTTCTACCATGTCTCTGATATACCAATCATATCTAACCTCTCCTTTAGTGCTATATATTCTAACTCTCCCATCTTATTTTCTAGACTTCTAGCATTTGCATACAAGCATTTTATAGACTGTATTTTATTCATATTAATCTGGCTATCAGTAGGCAGGGGTAATTTGGAATCTTTAAGCTCTGCCTGCTCTGTACTCAAGGACATTTGGGCTGCTTTTGTCTTTATTGAAACCTCTCTGCTGATATGCTCTAACTTCATTGTTTTGGTAGTATCCTTCAAGGATACTTTGTTTTGAACTATGCGCTCTTGGGTGACTGTCGGCTCTCCCCTATTATCTAGTTTAAAAGGTGCTCTATCTCCTTTTTAAAGGTTAATGCCAGCAGCCTGGTTCCATCCCGTTTAAGGTGAAGCCCATCCCTTCGGAAGAGCCCCTCCTTTCCCCAGAATGTTCCCCAGTTCCAACAAATCCAAAACCCTCATCCTTGCACTATCGTCTCATCCATGCATTGAGACTCCGGAGCTCTGCTTGCCTTTTGTGTACTGCACATGGAACAGGAAGCGTTTCAGAGAATGCTACCCTGGAAGTTCTGGATTTCAACTTCCTACCTAAAAGCCTAAATTTAGACTCCAGAACCTCCCTGCCACATTTGCCTATGTCATTGGTACAGACATGTACCAAGACAGCAGACTCCTCCCCAGAACTATCTAATACCTTGTCTAGGTGGCGTGTGAGGTCAGCTACCTTTGTACCAGGCAGGCATGTTACCAGGGGATCCTCAGATACACCAGCCACCCAGATATCTACATGCCTAATGACCAAATCAACAACTATAACGGCTGTGTTAACCCTTCCTTCATGGGTACGCGGCCCTGGAGAAACGTCCTTGGTGCAAGAGGGTTTTACATCACCTGGAGGACAGGTCCTAGCAACAGGATCACTTCCTGCCACACCAGGGTGATACTCTCCTGTCACATGACCTCTCTTCTCCATGGCAACAGGGATGCTGCCAGACTGGAAGTGGGACTTCAGGACTATATCCCTGTAGGTCTCATCTATGTACCTCTCTGTCTTCCTTATGTCCTCTATGTCTGCTACTCTAGCCTCCAGAGATCGGACTCATTCCCTGAGAGAAAGAGCTCCTTGCACCTAGTGCACGCGTAAGACCCCTCACCAACTGGGAGAAAATCATACATGTGACACTGAATGCCAAAGATTCGAAAACCCCCATCTCGTTGCTGGACGGCTGTCTGCATCTCAGTTTTAAGGTTGTGTTTAGATTTTTAAGTTCTTTACTTACTAAGGGTTGCTGGGGATACTTATACTAATAAAACTATACCTAAAATGTTTAATGTACTTTGTTCACCTAAAGCTTAATCAATCTCAGGTCCTTAATGTATGCCTGATGAGGATAAACAGCTGCACCTGAGAGTGAATATGGCACCTCCTTTCCTTTAAGAGTTTTCAGCACCTATAAAGCTATGATTATCCCAGGAGTGGGTGGTTGTCGGGGAGGGAGGGAGGGAAAGAATGCTTATTAAAAGCTGGCTACTACACAGTACCCTGTCCTGTGCTTCTAAGGTAATCTGTGACCAATTTCCAGGGAGAATCCCACAGCCCTTGCTTGGATAGAGGGAGTCTTGCGGTCTAAAATTAACCAGAAAGCTCTCTGCTGTGTTTTAAATTTAAACTTAAAGCTCTTTGCTGCTACTAGGCCCTGACTGATTTAACAAATACACAGGGTTCACAGATTAATCAGCTTTAATCTAAAGAATTCCTTTTTCCCTAAGATTTAGAAAAATTCCCAGAAGTAAATATTTCCAATTGCAGATCTCTCTCCAGAAGCAGCAGTCCCCTTTTGTAGTCCTTCAAGACAATAAGTCTCTTTACTACACAAATATGCTGCTTGTTTTGCACTTGTTTGGTTTTTTAAAGTAATGGTTAATTGTGTTTGGAGAGGGGAATAGGGTATGGGTTTTTGTCATTGGGCATAAACCATGCATTTCTTCTAGTTGATTTCCTGTTCCCTTTTACCTCTACAAGTGTTCTACTTGGAATTTTTTGTAAAATGATAAATATATAATTTTAAAAAACCCATGTCAAATGTACTGATTAAATCAAGCAAGATTATACATACCTCTGACCCACTATTAAAATTAAGCACAATCTCATTACTCATAGAAACATAGAAATATGATGACAGAAAAAGACCACATGGCCTATCTAGTCTGTCCTTCCATATCAACAACTACAACAGTTCCCTTTTTTACCTTTAGAGATCCTCTGTGTTTGTCCCATGCTTTTTTGAATTCAGTTACTGTCCTCATCTCTACCACCTCCACTGGGAGACTATTCCACGGATCCACTACTCTTTCCGTAAAGAAATATTTCCGCATATCACTCCTGAATCTATCTCCCTTCACCCTCATCCCATGTCCCCTCATAGCAGAACTTGCTTTTAATTGAAAGAGGCTCTCTCCCTGAACATTTATGCCACAGAGGTATTTAAACATCTCAATCATATCACCTCTATCCCGCCTTTCCTCTAAGGTGTACATATTAAGATCCTTCAGTCTGTCCTCATATCCTTTTAATGAAGACCACTAATCATTTTAGCCACCCTCTGCACCGACTCCATCCTGTTCACATCCTTTTGAAGGTGAGGTCTCCAGAATTGCACACTATACTCCAAATGAGGTTGCACCAAAGACTTATACAGAGGCATTATCGCCTCCTTTTTTCTGCTAGACATTCCTCTCTGTATGCACCCAAGCATCCTTTTAGCTTTTGCCGTCGCCTTTTCTACCTGTTTAGCTACTTTAAGGTCATCAGACACAACCACGCCTAGGTCCCGCTCTTCTTTAGTGGACAAAAGTACTTCACCCCCTATACTATATTGCTCCCTTGGATTGCTGCAGCCCAAATGCATGACCTTACATTTTTTAACATTAAATCCCAGCTGCCAAATTCTAGACCATTCTTCAAGCTTAGCTAGATCCCTCCTCATGTTATCTACACCTCCCTGGGTGTCTACTCTATTGCAGATTTTGGCATCATCCGCAAAGAGGCAAACCTTACCTGACAGCCCTTCTGCTATATCACTAACAAAGATGTTAAAAAGAATCAGACCAAGGACAGATCCTTGGGGCACACCACTGGTAACATCCTTCTCCTTAGAGTGAGCTCCATTTACTTGTACTCTTTGTCGCCTCCCACCCACCCAATTTCTAACCCAAGCAGTAACTTTAGGGTCCATCCCTAGGGTGCTCAGTTTGTTTATAAGTCGCCTGTGAGGAACAGTGTCAAAGGCTTTACTGAAATCTAAATACACCACATCTAGGGCTCTCCCTCGGTCCAACTCCCTGGTCACCCAAAGAAATCATGGCCAACAAAGCAGTCTCAGTTGAACAGCTCATTCTAGATGTAAATGATTTCCTTTTGTTCTTTGTAAACCACTTTGATTGCTGATAAGGCGGTATAAAAACTTTGAAATAAATAAATAAATAGATCCTACTTGACTCCAGTTTAAAACTGCAAATTCTCTATTGTCTCGCTAGAGTAGTCTAGATGAGTGGGTTATGTCCCCCTGCTTGCAGTGAAGGCAGACTTGAAGAACGTCTAGTAATGTCATCATCTACAGTAGTATACCCTCTGGTGCAGCAGTAAGAGAAGTCAGTATTATCTGCCTCTTGTAAGTGGCAAGGTATGTGGACTGGTACAAAAGTGAAGATAGGCCTGACTCCCTTCGCCTTCGATTGAGTCGTAAAGGGTCCAAAGACTCACCCATGTCTCCTGGAGTTGACAGCTGCCATGTGTTCATGCTGTTTCCTATGATTACTAGCTCTGGTGGGCTGGAAGAGGCACAGTAAAGCCCCGCGGGACTCTTTAGTGGGGAGGTTAGTAAGTTGGGCCCAGGGCCACCTTCCTTCTTTCTATCCTTGTCTGCTTTATTTCTCTTTTTTGCAGATTTTTTTCTAAAGCCCTTTTTTCCCATTGACTTCAATGGCAGGTATTTATTTAGCTGGATTTTTATACCGCCTTTCGCAGGTCAAAGCGGTTTACATAGAATATCAATTTTACATCTAACAGTGAATAGTAGAACTATACACAGCATGTATTAATTATCAGGTTTAATACTATGTACATGTTTACAGAATGGTGTCTGTAACGTTCGCAATTGGAGAGCTGCCGAAGCTACATCTTTGTGCTGAATTGTTCAATGAATAGGTGTGTTATTAGATGTGTTCTGAAGGTCTTTATGTCAGTGATGTTTCTTAGGGTGTTTAGTAGGATGTTCCATATGGATAGAGTGGCAAGTTCGAATGCATGTCTGCAGACTTGCTGGATAAACTTGGTTCTTGCATGCAGGATGGTAAGGGAGGACTGGGAGATTCTTCTTGGTCTGTTATTCTGTGGGATTTGAAGTAAGGTACAGAGGTGCAGTGGTGGGTCAGAGTGTAAGGACTTATGAGTGAGAAGGATTATTTTATATTTTATGCAGCTGGGTAGTGGTAACCAGTGGAGCTGTTTTAGTATGAGTTTGATATGATCGTGCCTTGCAGCACCTTGAATGATGCATGCCGTTTGTCACGCCCTCCTCCCCCGTATAGGCGGTTGCCTGGAAGAGGGGTGACGTGACCACAAATTTATAAATCCTTGTAAGTGCTGATGTCCGGGTTCCGTGTAGTTGTGGGCCAAGACACGAACAGCCAAGGTTAATTGGGTTAACAATAACTTTATTGTTAGCACAGGAATTTTGTATCTACTACCCCTAATAACAGAAACAAAATGTGGATACTTTCTCCAACCAAATAAAGTCAATGATGTAACAAAGTCCACCTGATACTTCTCAGGGTTGGCAGTTCCAAACAAGTTATCCAAACTTCTCTCCAGCTCTGAACAAGGTCTGTTCTTCACTCTAGAAGCTTTACTTTCATGTAACAACTTTACTTTGCAGATAACTCAATAGCATTGCATTTGCTTTCCACAGTTGCTTAATGAGGTTGAGTTTTACACTTAGGCAGTACGCTGCCTCTCCCCGTGTAAAAGCTAAATTGCATGAAGTTGGACTTCTCCAGCACTTATCACTTGCACAGTTATACAGCTTTCACTCCTTATGACAGTAAGCACACTCTGTCTCCATATCAGAATAACTGCTATCTATTACAGCTGACTCAGTCTGCATTGGTTCTACTTCTGAGTCTGATAGGTCCTGGTTATAGTCAGGGTTCTGCAGAGTAACTGGCTTCCACTGCTCTAGCAAGCTTTTAAGCTGTTTCCATTTAGAATCCTTTTTACTTCTTGCTATATGTGAGGAAATGAAATTACCAGCTTCCTTTAAAACTGAATTAATGGAAAAAGGGCTCACCTTTCTTCTGGTATGTCTGGCTTTCCCAGTTTGGTTAAAAGGCAAGTATTTGTCCTGATACTGCTTCACTATCTCCCGTGTGGCAAACTGCTCAGCAGGGTCTGGCTCTAACCTCCATCTCCGTAGCACACAATCAGCTGTTTGCTTATGAGCAGCTGGGCTATTCTCAGAGCTTGAGCTAGAGACACGCTGCCTGCCCTGGGAACGTTTCTGCAGCCTTTCACCTGGAACTTTACTCCAGCCTAATCTCCCACCTGTAACCATAGCTTCCAGAGAAGACTCCGGGGAAGAACTCCTGTCTCTCCTGGGTAAGGTTTCCAGCCTCTCCCCTCGAGGTTTAAAGTTACTTCTGACCTGCTTCTCTCTGCTGCTTGGCCCGTGGTAATTCCTCTCCTTTACAGGAAGCTTTCTCAGACGCTTTTCCAGAGACCTTTCTTTCTCTAAGCAGTCTTGCTGGCAACTCCCCAAGCACCGTGTGCTACCTTGGTAATGGTTGCTCCTTCCTTTGCTTCCTCGGTTCCTCAGGTCTCCCTCTGGATCTGAATCCGAACCAGAACCTGAGCCAGAGTCCAAAACACTGTCCACCTCTTTCCTCGTTCCTTTTTCCTTCCTCTTCCCTTCTCTTCTATCTGAATCTCCTTCCTGGTTAAGAGCATGGGGCTGCCCTATCCGCTTTGACTCCGCCCCCTTGCCTCTTACGTGAGCTCCCGGGGTTGTCATGGAGCTGGGGTGTGGCTCTCTCACTGACTTTCTATGCAGAGAGTTTCTCTGGGCTGAAGCTTTAACCCTTTTCCTGCCTGTATTGCTGTCTGCTTTTGGGGAAAGAAGCTGTTTTAAACCCCTATTTCTGGTGTTTAAGCCCTCTGCATCATCACACATTATATGTAGTGTGGTTCATATAGGGAGCAGCGTGGTTTGTGGGAGGACTTGATATATTGCATTGCAATAATCGAGATGCAGCAGGACCATTTCTTGGCATGCAGCACGGAAGTCTGATGGTTCGATAAGCATTCGGAGGTGTTGGAGGGTTCTTATTTTGAGGTATATTGTTTTGTTGTGTCATTTGAATAGGGCTACTGAGAGGGTGAATCCTTGTGGTACTCCTTGTGTTTGGTGGTGGGGGGTTGAGGAGTTTTGTCTGATTTTTATCTGTTGTTTCCTGTTGGTCAGGAAGGATTGGAACCATCTGAGAACTGTTCCCTGGATACCGTTGGTTCTGAGTCGTTGGAGAAGGATATTGTGCTTGATGGAATCAATGGCAGAGGAGATATCTAGGAATATCAATAGGAAGCCTTAGTTGCTGTTTTGTATTTTCTTTATCAGGGTGTTAATGAGGGTGACTAGTAGTGTTTCTGCTCCATGTCAAAGGCGAAACCCATGTTGTTGTGGGTAAAGTATATTGTTCCTATCAATGTGATCTTGCAGTTGTTGTTGCACAGCTTTTTCAATAATTTTGGCAGCAAAGGGAAGGCTTGATACGGGTCTGTAAGAGGTGGGTCAGCAGGGTCAAGGTTTGGTTTCTTCAGTGTTGGAGGAGTTTTTCAGGCCTTGTGGCATTTTTCCTTGCTGGTGTATTGTGTTGGAGAGTTTGGTGATTGAGGGGCTGAGATCCTTCTTGGTTGCCTTGATCCAAGTGATTGGACATGGGTCCAGGGGAGAGGTTGTAGTATTGAGTGATGATATGATGTTCTCTATGTGCTCTTCGCTGATGATTTCAAAGTTTATACAGGGATTTGTATGGCTGGTCTTGTCGCCTTGCAGAACCATGGATAGTTCTGTTTGTGGGTGGAACTGTTTGTAGTGTGCTGCCAGTTGTTGTGGAGTGATTGTGGTTTCTGGGTAGACATTGGCTCTTTGCTGCTATGAGTAAAGAAGCTTTAAATTGACAATAAAAAAAAGACCATCGGTAGCTGGGTCTCAGAGGTCTGTGTGGGCATTTGGGGCCTCCCTAATTGGGTTTCCCTGGCTAGCCCGACAGGCCTTGGGATTCCCTTTTTGGGACTCCTATTTGCTGTGGCTCTTCCTCTAATGATCTCTCTCTTTGCATGATGTGTCCAAAGTATGAAAGTTGTCATCGGTAATGAGATTTTACTCCTGACACCACATTGTTGCAATTAGACATGTATCTCTGGAAGTTGGGAAGGTCATATACCCTCGTTCAGTGTGTTTCTTTATTTAATAGCATTTTTCACCTGCCTTTACAATCAAACATCAAAGTGGTTTACAAAAAAATTAATTACAATTTTCACAATCTATTAATATATATAAACTCACTAATATAGACCATTTATAGTCGAGTAGTTGACAAGGTAACTCCCTCTATCGGCATTAGTAAGATAAGTCTTTTGTTTCTGGAAACAAACCACTCAGTAAACTCCAATTATACTTATGTCTTGCTGCCAGATGATAAAGTTCCCAGCAGGGGTACTGACACTTTAAATATTGTCAGTCTGTTCCAACACAGGCTTTGCAACTTGCAACTTTGAAGGCAGGCTTCCCGGCTACTTCCTTTCCTGTAATCCTCAAGTCTATTCCTATCCATGTTTTAATTGTTACCTAGAGATAGAATTATTTCAGTCCACACGGTCTGTCTTCCCCTAGTTAGTTACCTCTTTTATTTGGCTGCTTCACTTTAGACTTCAGAAACATAGAAGCCGTTCTTCCAGCTCTGCTGGATACGGAAGAACATTTTTATCCACATCATGACATCTAAATTTATTTTATTTTTATTTATTTGGTATTATTTAATATACTGCTCTTTAGCCAGAGACTGCCAGAGTAGTTTATAATTTACCCAGTGTAATTCAGCAGTAAATTAATAACAATAAAATATAAAAATCATAAGTAAGACAAGACAAGATAGAACAAAGAAGGGAAGTAACTTTAGTCCTCCACTGAAGAAAACTATCCTCTTATTCACCACTGATTAAACTCTGAAACAATTTCTCAACCTTTTCCTTTGCTTACTAGTGAATTCGGATTAGCAGCATCACCTTCCTCAGCAATGACAACACTCATATGCTATAGCCACTCAAACTGCAGTATCAAAAGAGACACAAAAAAACAAAGTTCAAACTCAGTCATAGTCCTTCGTCTCAACAGATGTCTTGCTAAGGTATTCCATTTCCTTTAGATTCATGGCATCAAGGCTGAAGATCTCTGCAACTATCTCTATGCCTTGTTGTGCTTCCACTCCCTCTGGTTGTTGCTATTGCATCCGCTCTGCTGGAGGACACAGCCTCCTTCTACAGAGCTCTAAACAATACTTTATATAACTTTTTTTCCTCCCACTCTGTGGTATCTGGAGATTTTTCTGAGTCATTGCTACCTAAGAACCACTAGCGTAAATTCTGCCCAAGCAGCCCCTGTTGTGCAGGGGGGGGGGGAGGGGGAGAAGAGGGCAGAAAGGAGGCCCACACAGCAGTGGCAGCAACAGCACAGAAAACTTACTTGAACATGTTTGCTGCTCCTCTCTTCTAAGTTTGCCGCAGGGAATGTGGGCACGGTGGCTGTTCCCTGTTGGGCTGAAGTCTTGTCAGGCTCAGTGGTAGTAGTAGTAGACCCGGTTGAGAACAGCCACTGGGTGCACATTCCCCACGGCAAACTTACAAGAGTGAAGCAGCATGGCACACATGATACGTTTGCTGAGCTGCTGCCCCTTCTGCATAGGGGGGCTCACATGAGGGGGGGCACACCACTGCCTTGACAATGGGGTCCCTCAGCAAAATTTTGCTTGGGGGCCCATCATTGTAAAATGCCACTGCTAAGAACATAAGAAGATATTATTTGTCATATTGGGTCAGACTAAAGATTCATCAAGCTCAGAATCCTGTTTCCAACAATGCCCAATCGAGGTCACAGATACCAGACAGGATCTCAAAAGGAATAAGATGTGGTTTGCCCCCAGTCCAGTTTAAGAATGGTTTATGGATTTTTCTTTCAAGAACTTGTCCAAACTCTTTTACTACACACTAACAACTTTTACTACTTCCTCTGGTAATGAATTCCAGAGCTTAACTATGCAATGGGCACAAATTATATCGTAATGATAGGGCAGATCAAATTGCTGAAGGGGTTGCGTTATATGTTAAAGAGGGCACTGAGTCAAACAGGATAAACGTTTTGCAAGAAACAAAATATACTGTAGAATCTCTATGGATAGAAATTCCATGTAAAAAAGAAGGTAATTGAAGTGGGGGTGTACTACTGTCTGCCTGGCCAAAATGAACAGATTGATGACAAAATCCTAAAAGAAATTAGGAAAGCTAACAAAAGTTACAGCACAGTAATAATGGATGATTTCAAGTAATCCGATATCGACCGGGTCAATACTAGGAAGATAAAAGTTCTAGGTGAAATAAATGACTGCTTCATGGAGCTGCTGCTTCAGGAACCAACACGAAGGGAAGCTATTTTAGACCTCGTCCTTAATAGAATACAGGATCTGGTGCGAGAGATAATGGTGTTGGGGCTACATAGCAATAGTGATCATAATATGATGACATATGATTTAATAAATGGAGGGAGGACAGCAAGGAAATTCATGATGCTAGAATTTAACTTTTAAAAAAGGACACTATGATAAAACAGGGAAAATGGTTAAAAAAAACTAAAAATAG
Source organism: Ichthyophis bannanicus (assembly GCA_033557465.1). NCBI lineage: Eukaryota > Metazoa > Chordata > Amphibia > Gymnophiona > Ichthyophiidae > Ichthyophis > Ichthyophis bannanicus. The sequence continues at coordinate 1,754,746 of CM066040.1, forward strand.
CAACTGCAAAGGTTAAAGGTTGACATCAAGCCTAGGCATTGTTTAAAAATACTATCTTAGAAACCCAGACTAGACATACACCACAATTTAAGAAACAACTGCTGGCATAGTTTAGAGATGCTGTTTTAGAAAATGGAAAAAGGAGCCAAATGATGAAAACAGGAAAGAACACAAACACTGGCAAATTAGATGCAAGGCAATGATAAAACAGGCAAAGAGAGAATTTGAACAGAAGCTTGCTGTGGATCAAAAACTCACAGTAAAAACTTTTTTAAGTACAATTGTAGCAAATGTCAGGTGGACCATTAGATGACAGAGGGCTAAAACAGTCCAGTTTAATGGATTTGATATACCGCCAATCATGAGACATAGCTTGGTGGTGTACAAGTAAAATTACAATGCTGAACACCAAAAGACATGATGGACAAACAGGACAGATGAGGGTGGAGGGCCTAGGTTACAGAGGCAAAAGAGACATCCTAGGACACAGAAGGAAGGAATGGACATAGAGCAAATCCAGATGAAACATAGAGAAGGCAAAGGAGAAGGAAAAGAGGGTGCCACGGCGGTTCGTAAAAGAAATATGCTGAGGTGAAAGAACAGCAGCTAGGAGGCAGAAGAAAAGGCCTGAAAAAAGGTGGACCTTGATCTGTGCTTCAAAATGAACGTAGGACAGCTCACAGCGTAGGTGAGGGGGGAAGGGAGTTCCAAAGGGAAGGGGACAAAACATGGAAGGCGGAGGAACGGATGGTTGCGGTGCGAATGGGCACTAAAGGAGAACAAGGCCATAGCGAAGAGACTGAATGAACTCTTTATTTTTGTCTTTAATAAAGATGATGTAGGGAAGTTACTCATGCCAGAAATGATATTTAAAGGTGATGTATTGGAGGAATGGAAACAAAAGTAAAAGGTGCCATCAAACGCGGGAAGAACATCGCACTGCCGGCAGCTCCCCGATCGGGTCTGAGCTCAGGAGAAGGAAGAGAGGACTCCTCCCAGCTCCAGAGCTCTGAGCCAATCAGAAACCATCCTCCGATTCAAAGTTAAAGGCGCCATTGGGCGTGGGAAGAACATCGCTCCCCGATTGGGTCTGAGGTCAGGAGAAGGAAGAGAGGACTCCTCCCAGCTCCAGAGGTCCGAGCCAATCAGAAACCATCCTCCGATTCAAAGTTAAAGGTGCCATCGGGCACGCCCGTGCCAGAGGGCCTCGCCAGAGGGCCCTTTGGCGTGGCCCTTAGGCATGGAAATTAGGCGATAGGAGTCTGCATCGTCACCCAAATCGTATGTAATAACAAATACCTGCTTAGTCAATGACAGAATTTCTGTACTAGTCTCAATGTAACTGCAATTAACCTCTCTGTATTTGCACCATCCTGATAGTCACACAATCTAATCATCTGCAATTGCTTATATGATTGCATGTGGCCTTAGCCTTTCAGTCCTCACATCATCAGAAATGAAAAAGCTTCAGGCTACCTTTCTCCTTTTCCTCCTAGCTTCCCTGCTAACAAAGCCATCTAATGCTACATCTATATGGAATAACTCGATCGCAATCATCTACAGACCCAGACAACTTACTAGTACCTCAATCATGGTATCCCAACCCTCAGAGGAGACCACACCGCCTCACACAGATACAAACAATTGAAATTACACAAACACTCTCACCACTGGAACAACAAACTGGAAAACTCAAATGCTCCCTAATAAATGCACTCTCCATTCGCAACAAAATACACACCAGATCAGACTACATCCAAGACCACAAAGTAGAAATCATGTGTATAACCAAATCATGGCTGACAGATGCAGATAATGTACTTCTAAATCAACTCACTCCAGCAACCATGGACTTTTACCACTGCCCTAGAGCTCGACGCAGAGAGACCCTCATCCTCTTCAACAAGCAATTAAACCTGAAGGTCACCAATAGCTTGTCAACTTCCACACTAAACACTATAATACTAGAAAGCAAAAACATAATGATAAGCCTAATATATAGAGACCCAACTTCTCATCCTGATGCTTTTTCTTACATAATAGAGCTGGCTACAAGATATTCTAACAAGGGTAAACAACTAATAATACTTGGCGATTTCAACTTGAACTCCCTATCCCCAGTACAAGCTACATCATTCCTCAATGCCTTAAACTCTATGGACTTCTCACAAATCATTGATACCCAAACACATGATAATGGAAACACTCTCAACCTGGTGTTCGTCCCCTCCAACCTCATCCCTCACATCAACTACCAAGTATCCCTAGTACCCTGGTCTGATCACCACATGATAACTTTTAACTTACCTGTCAAGCCATCAGAGCACAGAAACAACTGCTCAAATAATCCAAGACATTTCAAAGAATTCAATAGAATTCAACACTCTTCTCAAACAAATTCTCCCAATGCTGGACAAAAAATCTACAGACCTCTCTACACTTGTATCAAAGTGGAATGACACTATCTCACCAGCTGCCCTTATTTATTTATTTAATGTTTATTTATTTATTTAGCTGCATTTATATCCCGCTTTTCACCGGGTCAAAGCAGTTGGGGGATACATTTAACACGAGGGGATATGAGACACATACACTAATACTTACAGGGAACATGGGCAATGGAGGGTTAAGTGGCTTGCCCAAGACCACAAGGAGCACCTGCAGGACTAGAAACCCCAGTCCTTCTGGCCCAAGGTTGCTGTCCTCTAGTGGGATTTGAACCACTGACCTTCCGGCCTGTAGTACCTTGCCCCAACCATTAGGCCACTCCTCCCTCCAATGTTTCTTCTATACTGCGCTATTCATCATCAGTGCGGTTCACAGGCAACACATTTGTGCAGTGTAGGAAAGGTCTACACTGGACTTACAAAAAACAGGGTATTTATACAGGGCTAACAGGTAAACTATGTACAAACTGGTTTACATGTCAAAACAACGTAACTATGTACATTCTAGCTATATGTCAAATGGTCAGCGGGGATTCAGCCCTTGCTCCACCCAAGAATAATACATCTCACAGAGAAAACAAAGCACCATGGTACTCCTCTGAGATAAGACAAGCAAAGCTCTCATTGCGGAAACTGGAACGAAAATGGTGAAGAACCAAAGAATAGACAGATCGCCAAGAGTACAGAGCAAAGCAACAAAAATACAACAAACCGATTCTCGACTATAAAAAGCAACACCATACAAACATCATAATGAAACACTAAACCGCCCCAGAGAGCTTTTCTCAGTAGTCAAGGATCTGACTAGAGCCCTGCATAACAATGACACAGATAACTTAACCCCTGTAATATATGCAAGCTACCTTCAAAGCAAACTCGCATGCCCACATAACTCACCAAACCTGTCTCCCTCGCCATCATCACCAGCATTAATAAGGGATTCCTCAAAGAATTGGACTACATTCTACTCAATCTCTGAAGAACATTGCACCAACTTACTAAAATCCCTTAATGCAACAACTTCACCCCTCGACCCCTGCCCTACCACCTGGATAAAAGCGATATCCCAAGAACTATTACCAATACTCTGCCGAATAGTAAACCTTGCCCTCTCACAAGGAATTATGCCACCTCAGCTTAAAATCTTGTCTATAAGACCACTCCTAAAGAACACAGCATCTGACCCAACCTCACCAGTCTCATACCGTCCAATATCCAGCATACCACTTCTATCCAAACTAATTGAAAAGACCGTTCAGCATCAGCTCCAAGACCATGTAGATGCAAACTTCCCACTCGACTCACAACAGCACGGATTTTTGAGAATCTCACGGAGTTGAAACCTTATTCACATCCCTGATGAACAAAAGGGACTGAGAATATCAAGCATGGATTCATCCTCATTTTTATTGATATAATAGCTGCATTCGACTCAATAAAACACCCCACACTCTTGGACAGACTATCAGAGATTGGAATAAGTGACACCCCCCTGACCTGGTTCCACTCCTATTTATCCGACAGAAGAACAGAAGTGAAGATTAAGACCAGCAAATCAAGACAATTCCCATTACATCAAGGACTACCTCAAGGGTCAGAAATATCTGCTTTACTTTTCAACATTTACATACAGCCAGTCTGCAAAATCATACAAAATCACAACATATATTACCACCTATACGCAGATGATCTAATGGTATGCTCAACAATTGACACCATGAACCTGAACTTCTCTACCATCTCCTCATGCATGACAGAAATAACCAAATGGTTGACACAGCACAATTTAGCAATCAACTACAGCAAATCTGAAGCCCTTGTAATCACAAGAAACACCTCTTACCCTCCACAAAATCTGCTAATCGGAAATCATCCAATTCCTATAAAGAATGAGGTGCGATATCTGGGAGTACTTCTAGACCAGAGACTCAATTTCCAATCTCACATCAACAAAACCTCCTCCAAAGTCTACTATAAGATCAATATACTGAAGAACTTATGACCCATACTAGAACCGAACCACTTCCATTCTGTCTGCCAGGCAATAATCACTCTGCTGCTAGATTTATTTTATTTATTTATTTAACATTTCTTATATACTGCCTTTCATGATACTCCAGGGTCTACCCAAAAGTGCAAAACACATGCTGCAATTGGCATAAAACACAGCTGCTAGACTAATTACAAGAACAAAGAAACATGATCATATCACCCCCACCTTAAAAGAACTCCACTGACTCCCCATCCGATCTAGAATAAAATATAAAGCCATAATGATGGCCTTCAAGATAATAAATAACCGTTCTGCTGAATGTTTAAATTAAATAATCAAGAGAGTCCCAGATACATGGTCAAGGAGGAAGCTCTACCAGAACATCCTCTCAACCGCTGCCATACCAACCACCTCTTCTCAAAGATTGCTTCACAGGTATTAGAATAGTATTCACCGTCACTATGGAGCTCACTCCCACACCACCTAAGAGCTATTTCAGATATCGTCGACTTCAGAAAATATCTAAAAACCTACCTTTTCACTGAACACAATAACAACATATGAAGTAGACAACCACAGTAATGAAATCCCTGCTCAATTTCCCCTCCCTACAAGATGTTGCTTCAAGCTAAGTGCCAACCTACTGTAAATAGTTGAAACATTGTAAACATTAAATGTAAATAGTTCTTTATACAGTTCCATAAAATCCTTGTTATGTTTCACTGTAAAACTGAAAGTATAGAAAAAAAAAAGTTAAATAAATAAATAAATAAATAAATCTCAATAAACCAGGAAGATGTAATGCAATACAGCAATTTGATAAAGAGCAGCAAATCACCTTGACTGGATGGTATATATCCCAGCATAGGCATCAAAAAGGGGTGGGTTACGGGAGCATGTGAGGAGAGGAGGTTTGCTGCCCAATCTTGTGCACTGCGTTGTTGCTCTCTGCAGGCAGCTGGGAGCACCCGGTTCACCCATGCGGCGCCTGGCCCTGACGTCATCCAGGGGGCCTTAAAAACGCGGCCTGCTCCGTGGTACGCGGTAGTGGTCGCATTCTGAAGGGCCGCATTCTAAAGGGGCCTGCTAAGCCCCTTATGCGCCCGTTCAGCGCTCGAGGAGCTGTGGAGCTGGAAGTTTGGAATGGGCAAGCATAGGAAGTGTCATCTGAATGTGAGTACTATGAATCCCACCAAGTTGGTTAAAGTCTTGGGCCCTATGGATCGGCATGTTGTTGCAGTGAAAGATATGGAAGGTGATTTGGTTGCTGCAGCCAGATCCCAGCTTCCATCTTGTAGCTCCTCATCATTTTTGGGGGTTATTAACTCTGCCCCTCCTGTTGACATTTTATCTACTGCCCCAGTGACTTCCTTACCTTTGTTGGAGGGGTTTCCACAACAACTGGTTTTGTCATCTCCAGCAGCTCCTCCTGTGAGTTCCTTGGACCCTGTGGCTGTTTCTTTACCACGGGTTCTACAGATTCCAGAGGATCTTGTTTTGGCTCAACGGGATGGTTTGCCTACTATGCCTGTGGATCACATCATATTTCTCTGTCTGATGTATGGCGTGTTCTCTCACGTATAGAGGCCTCCTTTATTTCTGTGGTGTCTCAATTCTCGGATTTTTCAAAAGATTCTGTGGCTAAGCTAGCCCAGCATGATTCTCAAATAATTGCTTTGGATAATAAGTGTCAGAAATTGGAAATCCAATGTAATACATTACAGAATACTTCTATGTCTTTTATTAAAGATAGTCTTATTTTGCATACTCAGCAAGAATTGCTTGAAAATAATTTGAGGGCTACGAATGTTAGATGTTTAAATTTTCCTCATACTCGTTTGCTGTCCCCTCAAATTTTGTTTGATAAATATTTGATGGAAATCTTAGGGTATCGAGATAGTACTAAACCTGTTGTTATTAAATTTATTTACCTCGGGTGGGGGTGACTCCAGGAGAGGCTCCATTGGGAGCAGCCCCTTTGTCCTCTTTGGATTCCTTGGATGTTTCTGCCTTTATTGAATCTTCTCAGGATGTAATTACTACTAGGGCCACTCTTTTATTTATTTAATTAATTAATTAATTTAAAGCTTTTCTATACCGCGCTCTTTAATATCAGTGTGGTTCACAAATAACAATTTTTGTACAGGGCAGAGGAGATCTGCCTTGTGCTTACAATGAACAGGAATGATAACTTGGAGTTGTAACTTGGGGGAACTATGTACATTTTAGGTGACTATTTACATGTTAGGCATAACCGCCCGGTTGAGTCTATGTTTTGGTGTCCTTTTCCTCTGAGGTTGAGAAAAACTCTGTAATGCGTTTGTATTTTTCTAATAAGAATGCTGAATTCTGTGAATCAATATAAGAACATAAGAACATAAGATATGCCATACTGGGTCAGACCAAGGTCCATCAAGCCCAGTATTCTGTTTCCAACAGTGGCCAATCTAGGTCATATGTATCTAGCAGTTTCCCCAAGGGACACAGGTTCCACAATGCTTGTATTGGTTCAAGCATTGATATTTTATTTATTTATTTTATTTATTTATTTACATTCTCTTATATACCGCGCTATTCTGCATCAGTGCGGTTTACATTGAACAAACTGAAATTACATTGAACAGGACATTATAACTTGGAGATAACTATTTTACAGGGAACATGGGCTATGGAGGGTTAAGTGGCTTGCCCAAGACCACAAGGAGCACCTGTGGGACTAGAAACCCCAGTCCTTCCGGCCCAAGGTTGCTGTCCTCTAGTGGGATTTGAACCCCCGACCTTCCGGCCTGAAGTACCTTGCCCTGGGTCCCTTCTTAATAATGGTTTATGGACCTTTCCTCCAGGAACTTGTCCAAACCTTTTTTAAACCCAGCTACATTAACAGCCTTTACTACATCCTCTGGTAACAAATTCCAGAGTTTGATTACACGTTGAGTGAAAACATATTTTCTTTTATTAGTCTTAAATAGTTTACCCTGTAGCTTCATTGCATGTCCCCTAGTCTTTCTATATTCTGATAAGGTAAACAATCGATCTACATTTACCCGTTCCACTCCGTTCATTAATTTATAGACTTCTATCATATCTCCCCTCAGCCGTCTCTTTTCCAGGTTAAAGAGCCCTAACCTTTTTAGCCTTTCTTCATAGGAGTATCCTTCCATCCCCTTTACCATTTTGGTGGCTCTTCTCTGAACCTTTTCTAAAATCGCTATATCCTATTTAAGATACGGCGACCAGAATTGCACACAATATTCAAGGTGCGGTCTCACCATGGAACGATATAGAGGAATTATAATATCTTTTGTTTTATTTTCCATTCCTTTCCTTATCATACCTAGCATTCTATTTGCTCTCTTGGCCGCCGCTGCACACTGGGCCGAGGGTTTTAACATGGTATCCACAATGACGCCTAAATCTTTTTCCTGAGTGGTGGTTCCTAATGTGGAACCTTGCATCGTGTAACCATAGTTTGGGTTGTTCTTCCCTAGGTGCATAACCTTGCACTTGTCCACATTAAATTTCATCTGCCATTTTGATGCCCAGTCTTCCAATTTATCAAGATCCTCTTGCAATTTTCCACAATCCTCTTGGGTTTTAACAACTTTAAATAGTTTTGTGTCATCTGCAAATTTGATAACCTCACTCGTTATTCCACTTTCCAGGTCATTTATGAATATGTCAAAAAGCAGCAGACCCAGCACAAATCCCTGTGGTACACCACTATTCACCTTTCTCCATTGGGAAAATTGGCCATTTAGCCCTACCCTCTGCTTTCTATCTTTTAACCAGTTCCTGATCCACAATAGTACACTGCCTCCTATCCCATGACTCTTTAGTTTTGCCAAAGGTCTCTCATGAGGGACCTTGTCAAAGGCTTTCTGAAAGTCCAGATACACAATATCAACCGACTCACCTTTGTCCACCTGATTATTCACTCCTTCAAAAAAACATAACAGATTAGTAAGACAAGATCTTCCTTGTCTAAAGCCATGTTGGCTGTCTCCCATTAGGTCATGACTATCTACATGCTGAGTAATTTTATTCTTTATGATGGTTTCTACCATTTTTCCCGGTACTGATGTCAGGCTCACCGGTCTGTAGTTTCCCGGATCACCCCTGGAACCTTTTTTAAAAATTGGTGTGACATTGGCGATCCTCCAATTTTCAGGTATTAGAGATGATTTTAATGATAGTTCACAGATTACTAATAGCAGGTCTGCAATCTCGTATTTCAGTTCTTTCAACACCCTTGGATGTATACCATCCAGCCCAGACGATTTGCTACTCTTCAGTTTATCTAATAGTTGTAATACATCTTCCCGATGTATCGATATTTCCTTCAATTCTTCCGCACCTTTAAATATCACTTCAGTCATGGGTAACATCCCTACATCTTCCTCAGTAAAGTCTGAAGCAAAGAATTCATTCAGTCTCTCCGCTATCGCCTTGTCGCCTCTTAGTGCTCCTTTATCCCCTTTATCATCTAATGGACCAACTGACTCTCTCACAGGTTTTTTGCTACGAATGTACTTGAAAAGGTCTTTACTTCGCGTTTTTGCTTCCGCAGCAAGCTTCTTCTACAATTCTCCCTTTGCCTGCCTTATCAATGCCTTGCATTTGACTTGCCAGTGCTTGTGCTGTTTCCAGGTTTCGTCGTTTGGCTCTTTTTTCCATTTCCTGAAAGATGCTTTTATGGCAACAACAGCCTCTCTGACCTCACCTTTGAACCATGCTGGCAGTTTTTTGGACTTCCTTCCACTTTTCTTAAAGCGTGGAATACAGCTGGTCTGGGCTTCCAAGATAGTATTTTTCAACAACAGCCAAGCCTGATGTACGTCTTTAACCTTTGCAACTGCTCCTTTTAGTTTTTTCTTAACTGTTTTCCTCATTTTATCATAGTCTCCCTTCTGAAAGTTAAAAGGTAGTACTGTGGATTTCCTTACTATCCCTCCTCCACTAATTAAATCAAAGGTGATCATGCTATGATCACTATTGCCAAGTGGCCCCAACAACCTTATCTCTTGCCCTAGATCTGGTGTTCCACTAAGGATTAGGTCTAATATGGCTTCCCCTCTGGTCGGTTCATGAACCAGTTGCTCCAAGAAGCAGCCATTTATTTCACCCGGGAATTTTATCTCCCTAGCATGTCCTGCCGTGACACTGACGCAGTTGATACCGGGGTAGTTGAAATCACCCATTATTATTACTGTGTTGTAACGTTTGTTAGCTTCCTTGATTTCTTTGAGCATTTCATCATCTATTTGGTCATTCTGGCCAGGCGCTCGATAGTACACCCCCACTGCCATTGCCTTCCCCCTTTTACATGGAATTTCAATCCATATAGATTCTACAGCAGATTTTGTTTCCTGCAAAACTTTAATCCTTTCTGACTCAATGCCCTCTCTAACATAGAGAGAAACCCCTCCACCAATTTGATCAGCTCTATCATTACGATATAACTTGTACCCAGGTATCACAGTATCCCACTGGTTGTCCTCCTTCCACCATGTCTCTGATATTCCAATCATATCTAACCTTTCATTTAGTGCTATATATTCTAACTCTCCCATCTTATTTTTTAGTCTTCTAGCATTTTGTGATAAGGAAGCTTATCATAGCTCAGGAAGGAGCTATAGTAAAGGTGAAGTGACTCTGAACAAGCAACCTGTCAGTTCTGGTAGAAATAAGAAAACAGAATTTTCCCATAAAAGACTACGAGTCCCAGAATGCACCAGGTTTCCAACAGACATTAGAGGAGCTGAAGTGGGGAAACGTGTGTTCAATCAGGAGGGCTATGAGGTAATCCCTAAGCACTCATCTCAAAGGGCTGTGCTAAGGTGGAGCACTCATCAAAGCAGAATAAAGGTAGAGTTTATTCTACAGAGAATTATCCTCATCCTCAGGATCAGCTTGGAGATCCTCATCTTGGACAGCTTCATCATCTGGAGGATCATCAGAAGCAGAAGCCAAACCGGACAGACAGAGAGGTCAAGAAACCCTTTGGAAGAAAGAAGGGAAAAGCCTTTGGGAGGTCTAAAGGAGTCCAGAGCAGTACGTATACTGGAAGGCATTCCAAGGGCCAGCATACACCATTGGACTGGGGAAAGCCAGAGGAATGGTGCTGCAGGGCTAGGAATCTCCAGACGGTACCTGTGAGGGAGACGGCTGCATGTGGAAGGGACCCTAAGACCCGTGCCAGAAGGTATGTGAAGAGAGATCCAGTGTCCAGGGATCTGGATTGGAAGGCTGGACATAAGAACTGGACTACATACTGGCCAGGCTATTTAGAGAGGAACTCTAACAGCAATGGAAGCTCAGGTATGAACACTGATCTATGCCCTAGCTATAACCTTGAAAGACAGCAGGGAAACAAGTATTCTCCTGAAAGTGCTCCATTGAGAAATTCCTCTGTGCCAATCCCTGATATTGAACCCATGATTGTTGAAGAAGGGGAAGGAGCGGTCTTAGATACAGGCTGTGAATATATGGATTGCTCTCTGTCTAAACTCCTTTGGTAATTTTCTCTTACAAAGTACAGCAACCATCACAAAGAAATACAAACTTGTTCTTTAATCTACTCAGAAAAGCTCCTGAAGTAAGATTTGAGCCACGCAGTAGAAAGCAAGCCAGCTAAGGGGTTTCAGCTGGGTAACTGCTAGCAATTGAGCCTTACCTAATTGCTTGTGAGCTCTGAGGGAATCACTTCCGAGTCTATGTGGGAAGATATAAGAAGTTAACCTGAAAAGAACAGTTTTTTTCCCTTCTTTGTGGATTTTGTTTGTTGTTTGATACACTGCTAAGAAAATATTAGCTAAAGCCTACAGAAAAGACCAGTTTGTTACCAACCAGGTCTTTATTCTTTTGCTTTGATTGCCTGACAAGTTCAACTGTTGTTTTCCTGATTTTGTTTTTCTAAGTTTAACACTGAAAGCAAGTATCCTGTTTTATGTGCTACCAAGCATATCTGTGTTGGGAGAAATAACCCCATAAATAAATATCTTATTGGCTTTACACTCAAGCACAACTAATTATTGTGAGTGGCTGTGTCTGGTGTGAATGGACTGTATTTCCCACAATCCCTTGCAAATCATATTGATATATGCATTTGCCAAGACTGTGAACATTCTCACCCAGGTAGCCATCTGACAATTTGCATACAAGCATTTTAGAGAATGTATATTATTCATATTAATTTGGCTATTGTTAGACATGGGTAATTTAGGATCTTTAAGCTCTGTCTGCTCCATACTTGAGGGCATTTGGGCTACTTTACTCTTTTGTGGAACCTCTCTGCTTTTGGTAGTATCCTTCAAAAGATACATTCTTCCGAACCATCCGCTCTTGGGCGACTGTCGGCTTTCCCCTAATATCTAGTTTAAAAGCTGCTCTATCTCCTTTTTATTTATTTCCCGATGTCGCTAGGCAAACTCAGCTTCTACGTAGGGCTTTTTTGTCTTTAAAGCCCCGTGTCCTAGCTATTGGTGCAACCTTTTTCCTTAAATTTCCCTGCAAATGCCTGGTTACTTTAGGGGGCACCAAATATGTTTTCTCTGAGACATCATCATTAGAAATGTTTCTTGTGAATCAGGATCTGCAGGTATAGAAACATAGAAACATGATGACAGAAAAAGACCACAAGGCCCATCTAGTCTGTCCTTCCATAACAACAACTACAACAGTCCACTTTTTACCTTTAGAGATCCTCTGTGTTGGTCCCGTGCTTTTTTGAATTCAGTTACTGTCCTCATCTCTACCACCTCCACTGGGAGACTATTCCACGGATCCACTACTCTTTCCGTAAAGAAATATTTCCGCATATCACTCCTGAATCTATCTCCCTTCACCCTCATCCCATGTCCCCTCGTCGCAGAACTTGCTTTCAATTGAAAGAGGCTCTCTCCCTGAACATTTATGCCACGGAGGTATTTAAACATCTCAATCATATCACCTCTATCCCGCCTTTCCTCTAAGGTGTACATATTAAGATCCTTAAGTCTGTCCTCATATGCTTTATAATGAAGACTACTAATCATCTTAGTAGCAACCCTCTGCACCGACTCCATCCTGTTCACATCCTTTTGAAGGTGCGGTCTCCAGAATTGCACACCATACTCCAAATGAGGTCGCACCAAAGACTTATACAGAGGCATTATCACCTCCTTTTTTCTGCTAGCCATTCCTCTCCGTATGCACCCAAGCATCCTTCTAGCTTTTGCCGTCGCCTTTTCTACCTGTTTAGCTACTTTAAGATCATCGGACACAACTACGCCTAGGTCCCGCTCTTCTTTAGTGGACAAAAGTACTTCACCTCCTATGTTGTATTGCTCCCTTGGATTGCTGCAGCCCAAATGCATGACCTTACATTTTTTAACATTAAATCCCAGCTGCCAAATTCTAGACCATTCTTCAAGCTTAGCTAGATCCCTCCTCATGTTATCTACACCTTCCTGGGTGTCTACTTTATTGCAGATTTTGGTATCATCCGCAAAGAGGCAAACCTTACCCGACAGCCCTTCCGCTATATCACTAACAAAGATGTTAAAAAGAATCGGACCAAGGACAGATCCCTGGGGCACACCACTGGTAACATCCTTCTCCTCAGAGTGAGCTCCATTTACTTGTACTCTTTGTCGCCTCCCACCCAACCAATTTCTAACCCGAGCAGTAACTTTAGGGTCCATCCCTAGGGTGCTCAGTTTGTTTATAAGTCGCCTGTGAGGAACAGTGTCAAAGGCTTTACTGAAATCTAAATACACCACATCTAGAGCTCTCCCTCGGTCCAACTCCCTGGTCACCCAGTCAAAGAAATCAATCAGATTTGTCTGACAAGACCTGCCTCTGGTATGATATAAATTTTGGGTTTTCATGTCATTAGGTTGTAAATTAGAGTTTGAAAATTTTAGGACAGCAGCTCCTCTCTCTGCATAATTTCTAAGTTTGTAAATTTACTTTTCTTATGATGTGGTTTTCTCTGTAAAAGCTCCCCTTGATGTGGACTGGATTTGATTTCCTTGTTTTCCAATTTGTATTGTGTAATACCTTTTGTGAATTTATCAATAAAAAAAGATTGAATAAGAAAAAAAAAAAGGGGGTGGGTTACAAGGGCCCTCTCCCCCCCAAAAAATCATGGCATGGCAGATGGCAGGTTGCTCACAGGGATCCCATCCCCCAAGGGCATAAGAAAAGCCCCTTCTTGTCAGCCTGCGGTAGATCGGATCTCTGCAGGCAGACTGGAAGGGTCTTTGTTGCGATTGCAGCTTCTCTTCTTCTTCTGCCCGGGATCAGCACAGGCAGCTTACTGCCTGCCTGCTGCGCTCATTGCAAAGACCTTTACTGTCTGACTGCAAGGATCGTCTGCCCATAGGACTCCCACTCCCTGCAGGTAGAAGAAAAGCCACGATCGCGTTAAAGACCCTTCCTGTCTGTGAACAAGAAGGGTCTTTGTCCACGAGGTGCGGCTTGGGTGGAGTTAGGATATAGTTTGGGGCGGTACTTGGGCGCCCCCCCCCCCCCCAAATAAAATGTCCATCCTCCACCCCTGCATACCAGGGTGCTAAAAAACTCAAAAATAAGATTGCAGACCTACTTTTAATAATCTGTGATCTATCATTAAAATCATCTGTAGTACCTGAAGACTGGAGAGTGGCCAACTTTAAGGGTAGTATTCTAACCATTTATCATTTTTGTCACCCTTCTCTGAACTTTTTCTAGTTCCATTATATTCTTTTTGAGATGTAATGACCAGAATTACACACATGACTCAAGACGAAGTCGCAACAGAAACCTATACAGAGGCAGAATTATATTCTCAGATATATTTGCACACTTTTTTGAATAACTCCTAGCATTGTATGTACTTTTTAAATCATCCATGGTACACTGAACTGAAAATGTCAGCATATTGTCTACAATACTCTATGATCTTTTTTGTGTATGGTGCCTCTTAACTCAGAACCCAGCATTTTGTACCCATAGTTGGGATTATTTTTTCCTATGCACTTGTCTACATTAATTTTCATCTGTCATTTTAATGCTCGATCTCCTAGTCTCATAAGGTCCTTCTGCATATCCTTCCAATCTTCTGCTATTTGGTTGACTTTTAATAATATTGCACTACTACAAAGTTTATTACCTCATTCATTACTCTCATCTTCAGATCATTTATGAATATGTTAAATAGCACTGGTCCCAGATCTCTACTCCACCTTTTCCCATATGGATAGGTGACCATTTACTCGTACTCTCTATTTTCTGTCTTTTAGCCAGTTTGAAATGCACTAATGGACATTGTCTCCTATCTTGTGACTACAATTTCCTAAGGGGTCACTCATAAGAGACTTTGTCAAATATCTTCTGAGAATCCAAATGCACTATATTAACCTACTTACCATTATTCAGCTTTTTTGTTTAAACCTTCATAATGACCTAATAAATTGGTAAGGCAAAACCTGCCTCTGCTAAACCTGTACTAATTCATACCCATTAGGCCATGTCTATATATGGTCAGTGATTTTATTTTAGCTTCAACCCTTTTGCCTGGTGACTATGTCTGGCTCATCAGTCTGTAATTTCCTGGATCACTCAGAAGCCCCCAGTAAAGACAGAGGTATGGAAAACATTAGGAAAAACAAGGAGAAACAGAATGGTTTAAAATCAGCAAAGGTGTATAATAAGGCTGAATACTTTCCTCCTAGCTGTTTTTATTTATATGCAGAGTAAATCATCAGAGAAGCAGGATTATATGAAGACAACAGAGGTGTGAAGATTGGTGGAAGACTGATCAACAACTTTCGCTATGTTGATGATATCACATTACTGGCTGAAAGTGAAGACGACCTGAAACATTCGCTTCTCAAGATCAAGAAAAATAGTCTTAAAATGGCTCTGCACCTTAAGGTTAAGAAGACAAAGATCCTGACAACTGGCAAAATCAATACGTTCATCATTGATGGAGAAGAAATTGAAGTAGTTGACAACTTTAACCTACTTGGATCAACTATCAATAAAGAAGCAACAAGCAGTCAAGAAATCCGACAACACATTGCTCTTGGCAGAATAGCTATGAAGGACCTAGATAAGATTCTCAAGAGCAGAGATGTCTCTCTCCATACAAAGATTCAACTTGTTCAAGCCATGGCATTTTCAATAACGTCATATGGATGTGAAAGTTGGACAGTGAAAAAGATAGACAGGAATAAATTGATGCCTTTGAATTATGGTGCTGGTGACGAATACTGTGTATGCTGTGGACTGCCCAAAGAACAAACCAGTCAGTACTAGAGAAGATCAAATCTAAGCTTTTTTAGAAGCTCAGATGACAAGATTTTGATTTTCATACTTTGGACACATCATGCGAAGAAAGAGATCAATAGAGAAAGACATCATGCTTGGCAAGATAAAAAGTCAATGCAAAAGAGGAAGGCCAGCAATGAGATGGATTGATACAATAAGAGCAGCTACGGGTGCTAGTCTGTCAACAATGAGCCGCCTGACTGAAGACCGAACACAATTTAGGATAACTATCCAGAGGGTCGCCATGAGTGGACACCGACTCGATGGCACTTAACAAAAACAACAACATGGAAAACATTTAGGGGGGTATATTCAGCAGTGGCTGCCAGCTGCCGTCACTGAACTTTAAACCCAGATATTCAGTGCCTCTTCTGGAGTCTGGAATAAAATTAATGCAAAATACAAGCAAGACAGCCGACAATTGCTGAAAGGCAATGAACACTAATGCTCAAAGTCTAGCCAACAAAGTTCCTGACCTGGAAATCCTAATGGAGTAGATACCACACCATTCACAGAAGTTGATGTTTATAAACAGCTTGCAAAACCGAAAGTGGACAAGGTCATGGGACCAGATGAAACACATCCCAGCATACTGAAAGAGCTCAGAGAGGTTCTGCCGGGGCCTTTAAAAGATGTTTTTAATAGATCTGTAGAGATGGGAGAGATTCCGGAGGACTGGAGAAAGGCTGATGTGGTACCTCTTCTCAAAAGTGGTAATAGGAAAAGGTAAGTCTGACGTCAGTACTGGGAAAAATGACAGAAACCATTATAAAGAACAAAATAAATGAACATATAGATAGATAGTTATGGCTTAATGGGAGACAGCCAACATGGTTTTAGACAAGTAAGGTCTTGTTTTACTAATCTGTTATGTTTTTTTGAAGGTGTGAATAAAAGGTAGACAAAGGTGAGTCAGTTGTATAGTGTATCTGGATTTTCAGAAAGCCTTTGACAAGGTCCCTCATTAGAGACTCTTGGCAAAATCAAAAAGTCATGGGATAGGACGCAATGTACTATTGTGGATCAGGAACTATTTAAAAGGTAGAAAGCAGAGGGTAAGGCTAAATGGCCAATTTTCCCAGTGGAGAAAGATGAAAATAGCAGAGTACCCCAGGGATCTGTGCTGGGTCCTCTGCTTTTTAACATGACTCGGAAATGGGAATAACGAGTGAGGTAATCAAATTTGCAGACGACTCAAAATTATTCAAAGCTGTTAAAATCCATGAGGATTGTGAAAAATTGCAAGAGGACCTTGATAAATTCGAAGACTGGCATCCAAATGACAGATGAAATTTAATGTGGATGAGTGCAAAGTTATGCACCTAGGAAAGAACAACCCAAACTATGGTTACACGATGCAAGGTTCCACATTAGGAACCACCACACAGGAAAAAGATTTAGGCGTCATCGTGGATAACATGTTGAAAGCCTCCGCCCAGTGTGAAGAGGCAGCTAAGGAAGCAAATAGAATGCTAGGAACCATAAGGAAAGGAATGGAGAATAAAACAAAGGATATTTTAATGGCTCTGTATTGTTCCATGGTGCGACCTCACCTTGAATATTGTGTGCAATTCTGGTCACCGTATCTTAAAAAGGATATAGCGTTATTAGAAAAGGTACAGAGAAGAGCCACCAAAATGGTAAAGGGGATGGAAGGATACCCCAATGAAGAGAGGCCAAAAATGTTAGGGATCTTCAACTGGAAAAGAGATGGCTGAGGGGAGATATGATAGAGGTCTATAAATTAATAAATGGAGTGAAACGGGTAAATATAGATCAATTGTTTATGCCATCAAAATATAGAAAGACTAGGGGACATGCAATGAAGCTACAGGGTAACCTATTTAAGACTAATAAGAGAAAATATTTTTTCACGCAATTTGTAATCAAACGCTGGAATTCGCTCCCGGAAGATTTAGCAAAAGCTGTTAGTGTAGTCGGGTTTAAAAAAGATTTGGACAAGTTCCTGAAGGAAAGGTCCATAAACCATTATTAAAAGGGACCTGGGAAATCCACTGCTTGCCCAATAGAAGCAATGTGGAACATGAGTCTTTTGGGGAAACTGCTAGGTACTTGTGACCTAGATTGGCCACTTTTGGAAACAGGATACTGGGCTTGATAGACCTTGGCCTGACCCAGTATGGCATATCTTATGTTATTATGTTATGTTCTTAAAACACTGCACTTGGTTTACTGGCACATGCTTCTAAATTCGACCACCTTACCCCCCTGTTTCTTAATTTTTCATTGGCTGCCTGTAAAATATTGTATTCAGTTTAAGATTTTCATCATGGTCCATAAAACACTTCATTCTGATATTCCAACTTATCTTTCCTCCTCAATCATCCCCCTTGCACCATCAACGGAAGTTCTCTTTATCTCAAGGAACTCTAACTTCACACCACCCACATTCCTGGATGTTCAAGATGCCAAGCTTCAAGTAAAACCCCATATCCGATACCTAGGAGTGACTCTTGATCAAAATCTGGACTTGAAGACTCACATTTCCAACACAGTAAGAGCAGTTTACTTCAAAATCTGCTCCCTCAGACATCTTCGTCAACTGATTGATCCGGCTGATTTCCGTACTGTTTACCAGGCTCTAATCATTCCCCATTTTGACTTCTCAAACTCCATACTACAAGGGCTTCCTCAATCTACCTTAAATCCTCTTCAACTCGCCTTGAACAGTGCAGCAAGGGTGCTTTTTGGGCTACCCAAAGGAGAACATGTAACACCGCTTCTAAAACAACTACATTGGCTTCCTATTCAAGCGAGAATCACTTTCAAAAACTCTGCTCCTGGCATTTAAAGCATACAAAGGTCTCGCCCCCATCTCACTATTGGAGATGATCCAACCAGTCGCACCCAACAGACTAAGAAGAACCGCGGAACTAAATATGCTAATAGTACCAAAGGAAATCCTAAGATACAACTTGACAACAGCAAGCCGAGCCTTCAGTTTATGTGCTCCAAAACTTTGGAACACCCTTCCAACACACATTAGGGCCATCTCCGATCTCAGCCAGTTCAAGAAGGCCCTGAAACATCACCTTTTCCTCAAATACTTCCCAGAGAATAAACTAATACAGTTACACCCATATATCAATAATTACCTTCCGACCACGTAATTTTTCCTGACTCAACAGCACATTACACTACTTTACCAGATTATCAGTACACTGTTCAGACAAGATGACCCTTGTATGTAAATAGTTGTTCTTGTTGTTGTTTTGTACATAATTGCTCCTGTTATCCAGGTTGATTTCCCTGTTATATGTAATGACCAGATAAATGTAACTTGTCTGAAGTTTCTTGTTCCATGTAAACCGCGCTGATATTGAATAGTGCGGTATATAAAAAACGTTAATAACTAAATAACTAAATAATAAAATAAATCATATCTTCTCCATTCTATTCAGGGTAACCTTCTCTATCTTCCCCCTGCCTCCCATGCCCATTACGAATCCACCAGACAATCTGCTTTGTATCTCCCTTGGCCCTAGTCTTTGGAACTCCCTCCCTCCTGATCTTCGTCTCGAGCTGTCCTATCATTAGTTCAAATGTCTTCTCAAAACACACTTATTCCACCTTGTTTTTAACCTAGATCAACAGTAATTTTCAGGTTCCTGCACCCTTTGCTTCCTATTTGTGTGATACCTATCTCCACTTTGCCCTGCTTGCCTTCTGTTTCTCTGTGTAATTGTTTTGTTTTTGTCATTGTCTTACCATTTGCTCTCCCCTTTTCATGTCATTTATTGGAGTTCTTTTTCTATTTTATTTCATTTTAATTATTCTTTTGTCAACAAGCTAATGGGAGAGTTGCTAGAATTGGGGTGGGTGGGAAGGGGGGGGGGAACAAACACCTGATGAGGTCAGTGTCTTCAAAGAGCTTGCTTACCTCTTTGAACTTGAAGACTAGAGGAGGAAACAAAGAACAATAGCAGCAGAAAAATATCTTTACTCAAGAACACAAAAAGTCTCTGTTTGCAATACAGCCGCAATGCTGCAGAAAAAGAATTAGCTATTAAAAATAAAAAAGCAAAACCTTTAAGAGCTCTCAAGTAGACAGCTTGTATTCAAAAGCTGCACAGTATTACCTTGTTTGCAAGGGAAACCATGTTAGGAATGCCAGTACTTGCAAGGCAATGTAGACCTTCATAAAGCACTTAGCTACCTAGCTCCTATGCAAGCTAATTAAGATCACTATCACCTGATGAGGTCAGTGACTTCAGAGAGCTTGCTTGCCTGTTTGAAAATACACCCACACTTATAAAATCTGCACAAACATTTTATTTATTTATTTTATTTATTTATTTATTTAATGCTTTTATATACCACGCTTTTTAAAATCAGTGCGGTTCACAGGTAACATTTTGTGCAGAGTAGGAAGAGCCTACTTTGCACTTACAATGAACAGGTAGTACAACCTGGATTGATAACAGGGGAAAGCATATACATGATATATACGGATTATATACATGATATTGTATAAGAACATGTATAAGTAATACCAACATAGGCACACATTACTAATCTAATTGTGCCAATTTTTTATACGTGTTAATTTATAAAAATAAGGTTATATTTTGGTTAGGTTAACTGTAGGTACCTATTTTCAGTCAGTCGTGATGCCTAGGTCCCTCTGCTGGCTTTAGCTTCAGTGATCTGTCCACTAAAGAAGAGCGGGACCTGGGCGTGGTTGTGTCTGATGATCTTAAAGTAGCTAAACAGGTAGAAAAGGCGACGGCAAAAGCTAGAAGGATGCTTGGCTGCATACGGAGAGGAATGGCTAGCAGAAAAAAGGAGGCGATAGTGCCTCTGTATAAGTCTTTGGTGAGACCTCATTTGGAGTATAGCGTGCAATTCTGGAGACCACACCTTCAAAAGGATGTGAACAGGATGGAGTCAGTGCAAAGGGTGGCTACTAAAATGGTCTTCATTATAAAGCATATGAGAACAGACTTAAGGATCTTAATATGTACACCTTAGAGGAAAGGCGGGATAGAGGTGATATGATTGAGATGTTTAAATACCTCCATGGCATAAATGTTTAGGGGGAGAGCCTCTTTCAACTGAAAGCAAGTTCTGCTAAAAGGGGACATGGGATGAGGGTGAAGGGGATAGATTCAGGAGTGATTTGTGGAAATATTTCTTTACGGAAAGAGTGGTGGATCCGTGGAATAGTCTCCCAGTGTAGGTGGTAGAGATGAGGACAGTAACTGAATTAAAAAAAAGCATGGGACAAACACAGAGGATCTCGAAAGTAAAAAAGGGGACTGTTGTAGTTGTTGATATGGAAGGACAGACCAGATAGGGCATGTGGTCTTTTTCTGTCGTCATATTTCTATGTTTCTATTATTGGCAGGTACCTGTTATCCTGCCTGATTGCTTTAGTCACCTCCAGCTGTACTATCCTGGTTCTCCTCCTCTCTCTCCTATTGCTCTTTCAGTGTTAGTTTTGGTGGCTCCTCCTCTGCTGCTATCCTGCTTTCAGTTGGTGTACCCCAAGGATCTGTCTTGGGTCCGCTCCTTTTTTCTCTTTATACCCAGTCTCTTGGTGTGCTCATCTCTTCCCATTGCTTTCAGTACCATCTTTATGCTGATGACTCCCAGATCTACCTCTCTACGTCTGAAATCTCTCCAGCAATCCAGACCCAGATCTCTACCTGCCTTTCTGACATTGCTGATTGGATGTCTCACCGCCACTTGAAATTGAACATGGCCAAGACTGAGCTTCTTATTTTCCCCCCTAAAACCTCCTCTCCTCGTCCTTCTTTCTCAGTCTCTGTGGATAACTCTCTACTCCTCCCTGTTTCCTCGGCTCGCAACCTTGGGGTTGTCTTTGACTCCACTCTCTCCTTCTCAATACACATTCATCTGATAGCTAAGACCTGCCATTTCTTTCTCTATAACATCAACAAAATCCACCTATTCCTTTCTGAACAGATTACTAAGATGCTTATCCACTTCTTAATCACCTCCCGTCTTGACTATTGTAACCTACTCCTTGCTGGTCTCCCTTTGAATCATCTCTTTCCCCTTCAATCTCTTCAACACTCTGCTGCGCGGCTAATCTTCCGCCAGCCTCATCATGCTCATTGTTACCCCTCTTCTCAAGTCACTTCATTGGCTCCCTATCCGTTTCTGCATCCAGTTCAAACTTCTCCAACTGACCTATAAATGCATTCACTCTGCAGCAACTCACTACCTTTCTTCTCTTATCTCTCCTTACACCCCTCTCCCCTCGGGAACTCCGCTGTTCTGGCAAATTGCTTCTATCTGTGTCCTTCTCTTCTATTGCTAACTCCAGACTCGCTCCTTTCACCTTGCTGCATCTTACAGCTGGAACAAACTACCTGTGTGTACGGCAGGCACCTTCTCTGACCCTTTTAAAATTCAGTCTGAAAACTCATCTCTTCACTGCTGCTTTTGGATCTTGACTCACCTGATCTCCTTGCTTCTTTAACATTCCCCCTTGCTTTATCCCTGTCTACACCTTCTGTGTTGTTTGTCTTGACTAGATTGTAAGCTCTGATGAGCAGGGACTGTCTCTTACATGTCTGTGCAGCGCTGCGTACGACTTGTAGCGCTATACAAATGCTCAGTAGTATTGCTCAGTAGTAACATCAGTTGTATAAAAACTGATGTGCTGCCCTATGGGACTCTATTTATTTGTTTCCAAAGGCTTGTTTCCTACTGCATGTCCCTCAGCTTGAGAACCAGAGTTGGAATCCCTGTTCCTTTTTACAAGGATCATGTACAGAAAGGCACTGCTGCTGACCTAGAGTCTTGGGGTCCTTCCTTACCCTCTATACAATGATGTATGCATCTTCTGAGTTTGTGAAGTAACAAACCTTTCTTGCTCTTGGATTGGAGCTACAGTATATCTTGCACATTCCAATCAAGCCCTCAAGCCCCTTTCTCTGCAAAGCCTACTGAGGTGGATTATGCTTGCTGGTTACCTTTATTGCCCCCGATCTCTTGACACTGCTGGGCGTCCTCTTCTATACAGCCTTTAGCAAGGCAAGTTGTAGCACTGCTGCACAGGAGTGACTCACAGGATAGCAGACCACCCATACTAGATTCCCAGTGTCTGATGGCCACACCTTGCTGCAAGCTGCCTTATCTCCTAGCTCTGTAACTGGCTCTTCTTCCTAACATATACCTTTTTGATTATTTTAGCAGAAGAATCCAAACCCAGTCAGCACAGGTGGCTAAACCTTCAGGAAAATGGAAATTCAGTGTGTCACAGCATCAGTATTTTGGGTATATAATGCTGTTTCTTTATTCAGGCTGACTTGTGGCCTTTCAACGTCTACAGACTCTCAGACTGTATCTTTCTGTAAACCATGTGGGTTGCCTTTTAGTATGTGCTATAGATTTGGTCTGTAAACTGGAGTATGGTGTTAAGGGAGGAGGTGGGATCCTTTCTTACATGATACAGGTGCTTAAAAGTTAGTGGTAGGGGCAGTAGCCTAAGTCCGGAGGGACCTGGGTACAAGTCCCACTGGGAGACAGCAGCCTTGGGCTGGAGAGACTGGGGTTTCAGTCCCACTGGCACTCCTTGTGGCCTTGGGCAAGCCACTTAACTTCCACTGCCTCAGGTACAACCTTAGATTATGAATTTCCCTGTCCCCAAAGGGCTCACAGAGTACCTGAATGTAACTTCCTTAATTGCCTAGCTGCTACCCACTATAGGCGGTATATCAAGTAAAGTATAACTTTAACTATAATTTCCAAAAGCATGTCTGCTGGTAAATCAGTGCTCTGTGCACAGAAATAGGATGTTATACAATTGCAAGCCTGATATTGTGCATAAATTTATACACCTACAGCATATGTTTATGCTCAGTGGAAGCATTCCTGGGATGAGTTTGGGAATACTTTTAAAAATTCAAGTATATGCATGCAAACTAACCCAGAAAATTTGTATGTGTAAAAGAGCAGAGACGAACATAAGCACGCTGTGGGGCATATTCAGAGGCATTTACATGGTTTGCAGACCACATAAGCTGTTGCCCCTTCCCCAGCAACTAAAATCCCTGGAGCCAAGTCTGATAAGCATTATGGACTAATAAGAGATGATTAAAAAAATGATATTTATGTTCTAGTCATGAGAGTCCCTCAGAGGTGGTATCATTAGATTCGTCTGATGCTTATCTCTGCATTTATATTTTTCCAAGCAAGGGGCTTAATTTTGAATGCATAGCACAGTACTGGCATTTACTGCAGCAGTGCCAGCCAGGGACATACTGTACAGATCTGACACTTGCTAATTACAAAATCTGTCAGGATATTCTCTAACAAGCTGCTGCAGTATAATATGATTTAAGACAATGAGATATTTTCAGTCTGTCCTGTATGAGGTGATTGGCCACAGGACACTGACATCATAATATCCATCACAACACTGACAGGGAGGTTAGGAACTGTGGGTCAGGAATATGCAGGGGTAAAGTAGAATTTCATGTAATATATCTGGTTCAAGATGAACTGATACGTTTTATTTCTTTGCGCATTATTAATTCAAATGTAATCATCATCGTAATGATAACAAAATTATAATTCTAATGATATAAAAGCTATATTGGAAATTCCCAGTTATCCCAGGATGTAACTGCTAATGGTATCACAGCTTGCTTGACAGGGATGTGCGTTTTCATTTCATTTAGTATAGCTTCATATTCAGGGCATGCTAAAAATTTGCGTGTGCACTTAAATTACTTCTCATTAAAGAAAACAGGGCATGTGAACATGACATAGTACTCAGTAATACATTTTAGCAGGCAGTGGCACTATTTTGTGTTAATGCATGATAGTCTACTTAGTAGCCTACTTATTAAGCTGTGCTATGTAGTTAGTGCTGATGGAGTGGCGGCTTCACAGTTAACACTCTAATTCTTGCTTCAACTGCCTAATACTGAATGTGGCAGGGAATAGATGGGGACTACATATTACAGTTAATGTAGAAGTACTTAACATGCATTAACTATAAACATTATAAATAACCTGGAGCCTTTAATACCACCTTACCATAAGTAGCTAATCGCACCAAATTTTCTGAAATGCAGTTAATGCACACTAGAGACATTTATTGAGTGGGATGATGCTGGGAACACTCCCAACAGTTAACACAGAGGTTTTGCAGTTACTGTGTATTAATTCTAGCAATTAACAAGTAACTGCAAAACCATACCACTCTGGTAAATCTATCCTTTAGTGCATGCTAATTCATTTTAGCATTCACTAGAATGAAATGACATGAAGCTAAAACAAAGTGAGACAAAAAAACCCCATATCTCTTAAACGTATGACATACAATAGAGAAAAAGAAAGTATGGTGTGTTTTCTTTCCTCATGAATATGACAACTCTGGATTCACTAAACAGACAAAAACGTAGAATTCTATGAGAACAGGAGGCAACCAGAATGAGCCAAAATATTACTTCCTATAATCTCTAAGCATCTAAAAGCAAAAGGCTATTTTTTTGAAAATAGAAGAAAAGCACTGAAAAGAAGCATAAATGATTTAAGATGCCAACAATTGTCAGGGAAACTTTAAAGACTGAGAGAAAGTCTTTAATCTAATCCCAGCCTTTCTAAAAGCTTTACACTGGGATTTGACTCAGCATGCCAGCACAAAGAAGATCCATTGACCCTGAGTTCAGAGCTGAGAAATGATCTAGTCAATAAATACAGCATCTACCTTGTGATGGGCCAAGCAATCCACTTCTAATCCATTACTGAATGTTCTTAGGCACTGACAAGTTGTCTGGAGATGTTCAGAGCTTGGAGATGAGGTTAATCCTTTCCTAGATGATGCAGTCTTCAAGGTCCTAAGGCCTTGGAAACTAGGTGGAATTGAATTCACTTTGTATGATGCTTTACAGTCTTGTTAAGATAGCATGCATCTGCAAAACTTAAGCCTTCTGTTAGAACAAATGGATTGGAATCTGACAAAAATGCATTTGTGATAAAGAGGTTCTGTATAAGCAAGTGTGATTGATGTGATGAACAGAGTAGAAAATTGATTTGTAGGGGAAGGGAAATGGATTTAGCTCACACCTTCCTCAGAAGTTCAAAACAAGCTACATTCAGGTACAGTAGGTATTCTCCTTTCTCCAGAGGGTTTACAATCTAAGTTTATACTTGATGCAATGAAGGGTTAAGTGACTTGTCCAAGATAACAAGGAGTGGTAGTGGTATTTGAACCTGGCATCTCTGGTTCTCAACCCACTTCTTTAAGCATTAGGCCATTCCTAATGGCAATAACTTCAGTTTGCTGTATATAAGGTCTGTTTATACCTAGTTTTTTTTCTAGGTTTAAAGATAGTTAATAGATGCAACCATTTCTCCCACAGTCCCTTTTTAAGCCTGAAAAAAAGTCTTTTTACTAACGAACCTATTTGTGGCTCATTGTAGTTATGTTACCTGTGACACAGTCTCTGATGATCAAACAATAGGGTTTCCCTTAAATAATAGGTGGCTCACGGTAGCCGGGGTGGATGTTATTGGTTTGATATACTTCAGAGAGTGACATGCAGGGCAAAACACTAAGAACCCAATCCCTGAAGGGACACATCCGGGCCGTCTGGGCGCCCCTGGGCAGAACAGACCTGTTAGGACCTAATTCTGCACTATGAGAGCAAAATGTCCCAGTGGGTGCAGAAGCGGGCACTGGGACGGCCCAGAAAGCCCCTGTATCGCCACAGGGACTTCCTTCCCTTGGCACAACCTGCTCGCTACCTTTGTAACCCCTGATTTCCTGCAGCTCAACCACGATGGGGGCCGCTGCGGCCCGGATTGGGCGGCGGGGACTCGCCATGAATGTCCTGTTGCTCTGGTGGGGGGTGGGACTGCTCTTATTCCACCTCAGAGGTGGTTATTCGTTCGTTAGTAAAAACACTTTTTTCAGGCTTAAAAAGGGACTATGGGAGAAATGGTTGCATCTATTAACTATCTTTTTTTTTTTTTTAATTCTTTATTTTCATTTTATAACAACAAAGGAAAAGGAAGACATACAGCTAAAAGACAGATACATAAAGTGTAATACATACACCAAAGTAAACCCCTGCCACCCCCCTCCCCCCTGCTTCTTCTCTAGAGAACTAATCATTCCCGAAACGGGCGTGTACTTACATTATTGTGTTACAAAACCAAACGGTGATCTGAAACATGATGAGTGCACATTATACAGGCATGTTGGAGCAATGAGCAGATTGTACATAATCATTAAGCATCTGCCATTTGGACAAGTGAGAGTGAGGTTGGGCATGGGGAATAGCTCTCCGAGGTATCTGCTCATATTTACTATATAAGCAGACGAGGTTCCACCATTCATTGACAGTAAGTCGAGAGCTATCCTTCCAATTCCTCGTGATCAAACATATGGCTATACCCAGCATGAAATCAAGGAGAAAGCGACCCTTCTTAGGAAGAGAGGGGACCTCCGCCATAGAGCGGAGTCCCACGATCTTCCAAGAGAGAGGTTCGTGAAGGTGTAAGATAAATTGAATACGACCCCAGACCCGCCCCCAATAAACCTGAAGTTGAGGACATTCATAAATAACATGAGCGAAGGTTCCCACAGCAGTATGGCAAGACCAACACTGGTCCCTAGCATTTGTGTGCCATTTGGCTATTTTTTCTGGGGTATAAAAGCATCTGTGTGCAAAAAAGAAGAGAGTTTGGGTAACAGAGGCAGACCGGGAAACCCGCACTACTTTGCTCCAGAAAACGCTCCATTGCACCGGGGTTAAAGTGGTTTGCAGTTCGCGCTCCCAGGCTTGTTGGGCTCTAAACGTGGCCATGTCTGTACCCTGACATAATATTTTATAAAAGTTAGAGGCTACCCCATGTGTACTACTAATAGAATGAACTATCTCTAAGAGCCCGTCCTCAGTAGGGGCAGAGGGCGGCATGATTCGAGCACTTTTGAGGCAGTGTTGAAGCTGCAGCAATTGAAAGTAGTGTTTCGCTGGTAACGCAAATTCCTTTTGTAAATCAGAAAAGGTTTTCCAACGATCTGCAGAGAAAAGCTGTTGGGGTGTCCAGATCCCCCTTGAGTACCAGGGTTTCCATGCTATCGTTCTATTTAGGACTTGAATTCTGGGGTTATTCCATAGTGGGAGTCCGTCCTGAGGACATACGTTCGGACCCAGTGATAGAATGAGAGTGTTAAAGGCCGCAAGAGTATCAACAATCATTGGTGGATGGCGGGTGTCTACTTGATAGGACATACCGGGGAGATGGGTCAACGGAATTGGGCTACTAAGCTCCTCTTCTATGTCAAGCCAAACTGGTCTGCTGTCTGTTGAGGCATCTAGCCATCGGGCACCTTGCTTAAGTAGGAAGGCTTGATGATATCTAAGAAAATCAGGAAATCTGGCACCCCCTCTTTCCTTTGCAGACTGTAGTTTTTGTTTAGCTATCCTTGGTGGCTTGCCCTGCCAGAGATAACGGACGAGAAGGCCCTCAATATCTTTATAAGTATGTAGCGGGAGGAAGCATGGCAGCATTTCTAAAATGTAGTTCACTTTGGGGGCTATCATCATTTTCACAGTTTCTAAGCGGCCCCACCATGTAAGAGATAAGGGAGACCAACGATTCGTGAGCTCACGGACTTTGGAGACTACCTCTTTGGCATTAAAACTGATAGTGTCTTCTAAAGGAGAACAGTAATGGACCCCGAGATACTTCACCATACGGGATTGCCAAAGGAAGGGAAAGGCCTGCATGTCAGCCTCATGTACCCAGCGGTTCAGTGGGAATGCTACAGATTTGGTCCAGTTAATTTTATAGCCCGATAATTGTGAGTATCCGTCAATCAGATCCAAGACAGCCGGAACCGAGTCGAGGGATACGAAAAGCATAAGGTCATCTGCATATGCAGAGAGTTTAATCTCCCTATGACTGAAGGGGACACCACGATTACGTGCGGACTGTCTAATAAGGAGGGTTAGGGGTTCAAGAGCTAGATCAAAGAGCATTGGTGATAGGGGGCAACCTTGACGCGTGCCTCTTTGGAGATTAAATGGCTGAGACTTGATGGCATTTACACAAATACTGGCAACAGGTTGAGTATACATGACTTGGAGATACCGGAGGAAGCCCTCCCCAAAGCCATACCATCGGAGAACTGCAAATAAGAAGGGCCATTCTAGGCGGTCAAAGGCTTTTTCGGCATCCAGGGAAAGACCCACCCATGGATGGTCTAGATTGGCAGCACTGGATAGCACATGGCACAAAGTCCGAGCATTGTCAGCAGTTGATCTGCCGGGTATAAAACCGCATTGGTCGGGGTGAATTAGGGTGGCCATCCTGTCAGATAGCCGGGTGGCCAAGATCGTTGCGAAGATCTTATAATCAGCATTAAGTAGGGAGATTGGACGGTAGTTGGCGGTTAGTAACGGGTCTCTGCCTTCCTTCTCAAAAACTACCACATTAGCTGCAGAAAAGGATCTCAAAGAGGATGTATCTACCGCAAGGGCAGCAAAATAGAGTTTTAAATAGGGAACTAAATCTGCACTGAACGTTCTGTAGAATTCGGTCGGGAGACCATCGGGCCCTGTCTATTAACTATCTTTAAACCTAGAACAAAACTAGGTATAAACAGACCTTATATACAGCAAACTGAAGTTATTGCCATTAGGAATGGCCTAATGCTTAAAGAAGTGGGTTGAGAACCAGGGATGCCAGGTTCAAATACCACTACCACTCCTTGTTATCTTGGACAAGTCACTTAACTCTTCATTGCATCAAGTATAAACTTAGATTGTAAACCCTCTGGAGAAAGGAGAATACCTACTTTACCTGAATGTAGCTTGTTTTGAACTTCTGAGGAAGGTGTAAGCTAAATCCATTTCCCTTCCCCTAAAATCAGTCCCCCCAGCAATCCCCAGACGTACAGGAAATATTTCTTTGCGGAAATATTTCTTTACGGAAAGAGTAGTGGATCCGTGGAATAGTCTCCCAGTGGAGGTGGTGGAGATGAGGACAGTAACTGAATTCAAAAAAGCATGGGACCAACACAGAGGATCTCTAAAGGTAAAAAGTGGACTGTTGTAGTTGTTGTTATGGAAGGACAGACTAGATGGGCCTTGTGGTCTTTTTCTGTCGTCATGTTTCTATGTTTCTATGTCACTGGAATCTCTGCCCCCGTGCCAGCATTCATCACAGCACACACAGTGGCTCTGTACGTGCAGCAGGGCCAGGAGGCAGCATAGGCTGAAGGCGGATAGCAGGGTTGGACGTCCCATCAGGACATCCATCCCCGCTATTTGCCTTCGTGGATTGGGCCCTAAGTTTCCCTATGAATACCTCTTGCCCTTGGTAAAGGGCAGAGGAACAACAGTGGAAAATAAAGGACAGGAGCTGTTACCAATATGTTGTTACCATTGGTTAAGAATTGTTACAATACCTAAAAACACAACTCTGTCTCTCTGGGTAAGTATATAAAGGTTTGTATTATAGTAAAGTGTAAGATTCTCAAGAGCAGAGATGTCTCTCTCCATACAAATATTCGACTTGTCCAGGCTATAGTATTTTCAATAATGTCATATGGATATGAAAGTTGGACAGTGAAAAAGATAGACAGGAAGAAAATTGATGCCTTTGAATTATGGTGCTGGTGACAAATACTATGTATATCATGGACTGCCCGAAGAACAAACCAGTCAGTACTAGAGGCGATCAAACCTAAGCTTTCTTTAGAAGTTCACATGACAAGACTTTGACTTTCATACTTTGGACACATCATGCGAAGAGAGAGAGAGATCATGGCAGAAAAGCATAATGCTTGGCAAGGTAGAAGGTCAACGTAAAAGAGGAAGGCTGGCAATGAGATGGATCAATACAATAACAGCAGCTATGGGTGCCACTCTATCAACAGTGAGCCATTAGGCTGAAGACCGAACAAAGTTTAGGTCAACTATCCAGAGGGTCAACACCGACTCAATGGCACTTAAAAACAACAAAGTGTAACAAATGTGTAGCAGAATAACTACATCTCAATGTGTTCAATTATTGGTAGCTGTATGTAAAGAAGGAAGCTCAATTACTTCAAATTTCTGAAATCTGGTTTTAAATCAGTTCTCTTGGTAAAATATCAAAGTTTGTGAATATATATGAACTCAAATACACTAGTAATGTTTGATGGTGCACATAACAGTACTTATCCTCCAGACGTGTAGCGCTTTTGGACACAAGAAAAATCTTTCTGCTTTTGGGAACTCGGCTGCAAGTCTGGTTCTTCGTCACTTCTTCTCTGGAATTGGTCAACTTCTTCTTCCGCGGAGCTGGAAGACTTTTCCTAAGAAGATCCTACCCACTTCTCTTTATCTAGTTCTTACTAAAAAAAATTCTAAAGGGGTTAAAAAAAATAAGCAAGCTTACTCAGGACAAGAGAAAAACTCTCTTACTCAGTAACTCGCATCCATGCAATACACATATTCCTCACATATACTTTTCACAAACTTACTTTTATTCACTATTTCAATCAATCACTATTCTCAGAGCACAGCATTCTTACTTTTCCTTACTCAGTCATCTATTTTCTCTGTCTCCCTTAAATCCCTTCATAAAACGAATTTAACCTCTCTTACCCCATTCAGCCTCACTCATACTTTCTAAAGAAATGCCACTTCTTTAAAACAAACAAAAAACCCTCTTATCTCTCTCTTTTTCTTTGCTTCCACAGCCCTGCTTATAAATATAAATATAAATATATATATATATATATATATATATATATATATACACACACACAAGGTGGCCCAAAAAATTGAGAACATCTCGTAGCATATAAGTTATTTAAAAATTCAAAAACACAGATGTAAACGATTGACAAATTTTAAAAAAAAGATGGCGAACAGAAATTGTCAAAATAAAGATGTTATATAGCTAAAAAAAGGTAAATAAGTAAACTATTTAAGCTTTTAATTTACGAGATGTTCTCACTTTTTTTGGCCACCCTGTATATATCCTCTTACCATGACCCTTAACCTCCTTTCAGGCTCTCTCTCTTTACCTGTGACTTTTTTCATTATTTTTCCTCAGAAGAGGCGATATAAATCCTCTGTAGTCCTTGTCTAGGGTTTCTTGCATCATTTACTCACTTTCCTTACCTCCACTCCTATGAAAGGAGTCTTTGTCACACCTTACCAAAAATCACAAAAATTAAACTTTATATTTTCTCATTCCCATTCACAACACATTCACACTTGCTCAAACTCAGTCAAAATCTTTCAAACTTCCCAAAAACCACTCAGACCAGCTAACACAAATGCACTCTCATTCAGTAGCAATCACCAACTGTTGCCTTGCTGAAGTTCTAAACTCTGCAGGTGATACTACACTTCTACATTTAATAAAATCTCCTTTTTCCCTTTTTTCTACAATTTTCCCATATTACCTTCTATACAGAGTCTCAAAAACATTTTTAGAGCAGACTCTGTCTTCATCCAGTGTCTGTGAGAGGATTTCAGCAATCTGCATCACTAGAGGCAGGCAGTTACAGCTGACTACATCGCTACATTATAAACCAGTAAATCCCTCCCACTGCTAGCACTTTGGGGTACTTTTTGCTCTTCAAAACTAAAGTTTTTACCATTAAAATCAACTTTTAAAAACATCTTTTCTTTATAATTCCCATTCATTTCGTGCCAGCATAACTTTGTGACACTTTTTAAAGTTCAGCACCGCTTATATGAACACTTTACAAACCGGCAAAAAACTTCCCAAAAATATTCCTACTGGGTTCAGCGACATCTCTTTATTTCCTCCAGACCCCCCAAAACACTCAAAAATTAAAAAAATAGAAACTTTTTTTCTTGAGCCATTTTTGCTGGTGGCCAGGTGGTTCCTGTTTTCTAAAACATTGATAAACAGTGATTTTACATTTTAAAAATCTAAAAAATGGTCTATAGGGCTCCCCAGCCCTTGCCCAAACTTCCTGGTCCTTTTAAACTTTTATGTTTTTATTTTTTATTTTTTGGCCTTTTTCCGGGCATTAAGAGGAGCTCTGACCCCTTTAAGGGTGGCGCTGCCTTTTTTCTAAGGCCTCCTCCTTTATCATTAATGCTGGGAATTGCATCGAGATAAACTTTAAAAATAAAAATAAACAAATCCTCAGGGCTTCCCAGCCCTTTCCTAATCCTCCTAGACAACTAAATCATTACAATTTAAATTGTAATATTTGGCCCAATCTCGGTCATTTTAGAGGGCCCCAGCTACTTAAAAGGTAGGCTCTGCCCTCTCATCAAGGCCTAACAGTCCTGCAGCTTCGTTCTCCCTCCTGGTCCCTCGTCGCTGTCCCAATGTTGACAATTCCCCTCCACTTTACACTGGCTGAGATCAGAGACAGCCACGAATATCGCAGCCATTTCCAGTCCCCGGCCCCAGAGAATGCAGCCCAAACTTTCCTTTCCAAGGCATGATTGACCCTGCTGCATCCCAGAAGCCACCTGACAGGGGAAGCCCACCCAGTTTAGCGACATTTTCATTTTTTTTAATTTTAAGAACTTATGACATGAGTCGCCATGAGTCAACTCCGACTCGACGGCACTTAACAACAACAACAACAAGAACTTATGGCTCCTCTTGCTGCTGCAGCGGGAATACAGCAAGGGCAAGAATAAATCAGAAGACCCACAGGTCTTCCTCAGTCACCCCACCAGGTATTTTATTTATGATTTCTTTCAATCTGGTTACATTTCTATAAGTTATTTTTTCACAGCTGATTAGTAGTGCAGGAATACAAATTTGATAAGTCAAGCTCATGATCTCTGTTCATCGTCGCCTTTTGTACCTGTTTAGCTACTTTAAGATCATCAAAAGCAATCCTGCCCAGGTCCCGCTCGTCTTTCGTGGACAGAAGTACTGTGGTAGGCGAAGGCCTGTGATCCATGGTGTCTGAAATAAGCAGAAAGGCCTAAACAGCTTGACCTGTAAATGAAGCCTGTGGAGAGGCCCAAAGGAATTACACATTCCCCTAAATGCTGCTACCATAGAATCGAAACTTAACTGAGTACAATTAAGTACAGCTAAGCAGAATCGAAACTTAGAGAATATAGAAAAACAAGTTTAATTGGTATTGATAAGAGAGTGAAGCTTCTATGGAATTAATTAACTCTGCTGAAAGAAAAGTTACAGTGCCCTGCTTTCCCACATGTTCTAGTTAGCTAAGTGACCTTGGAGGAGAATTGTATCAAGAGTCTAAGAAATGACCATTGTAATGAGGACTGTAAGGGGGGTAAGCAGGTGCTGAGCACAGACCAAGGTCCTCATTGGAGCTACGTATTGGTACCGGGACCAATAGATGGGGTGAAAGGGGTTACCGGGACCATTGAGAAGTTTGCCTATGCTTAGAATGGACAAGAAAAGTATAAAAGTTGTCGTTTTGCTAGAAACCATGGCTCAGCCATTTTGAATGTGATTCTGCTTGAGTCTTGTGCACAAATAAATGATTTGGACCTTCTGAACAGACTCCTGGTATTATTGGTTTGTATGTGCTCTGCCGCTACATATTCTTGGTGCGTTGGCCGGGAAGGTGTGGTCGGTCAGAGGGTATATAATCTGATATACCACGACTTTCCGCCTCTACAGGTTTGGTCCTGCCGGGATCGTGCCCTCCCGATGTGGGCTCGCTCCCTGGCGCCACCGGTCCCTTGCATCGGAGGGAGCTGGCCAGGCCTCGGCGGGTGCCGGACCCGGTCGGAGCCAACACCTCGAACCCGTGAGGGGAGTCCGAGGTCCAACTCATGCACTTGCCCGGGAGTGGGGACCGGATCCGGTGTGTATAGTTTTGATTTGGTATGTCTGGACAGATGAGTCAGATCTGCAGCTTGGAACTTGTAAACTTGTAATTTGAAAGGCCTTAAAACTTTGGAATTTCGGTAAGAGAGACTGATCACCTCTCGCAGGCGGTCCCAGTGACCTTGCATGGGTATGCGCGAGGTGAACCCACCGTCAATTTGAAATCTGGAATTTGAATTTGCATTTGGTAAGAGAGCTCTCAAGGCGGTCCGACTAACCCTGCATGAGTATGCGCGGGGTGAAACCACCGTCTTTTTGATTTTGAATTTGATAGCCTAGTCAGAAGAGACAGGACTGGGCTTTTTGGGATACGTTGCTAGCATGATTGTGTGAATGAAGTGTGAATGAGAGGTCTTGCAACACAGACCAAGTGAAGGCGGACTCCTGAGTAATGCATTTCTTGGCCGGGCGACCGCGTCCAGGTCGTAAAAAGGAGGAAGCGACCATCGTCTTGTCTTGTTATTTGTTTCCCTTAAATGTTTCTAGGGCCGTGAGGACCCCTTACCCACGGTCCGCCCTCCTTTTCCCTTCTGTTTGTCGTTGCGCGCACACATCGATATGGGAGGGGCGGGGTCTACTAGGCACACTCCGTTAGAATGTATGATCAAGTATTTCAATAAAGGATATTCAGGGGATTATGGAGTAAAAATGACTGCCTCACGATTACAGCTTTTGTGTACTAGGGAGTGGCCCGTCATAGACCCCATGTGACCCCGAGATGGGACGTTTAGCATAGGAATTATTCAGTCAGTTCATCGGAAGGTGCGAGTAGTGCACCCCGATCAGTACCCATATATAGATTCTTGGTTAGGTATTTGTGAGAATCCGCCCCCTTGGGCACAGCGCTGTTATGAAGAACAGTGCAGAATAATGTTAGCATTAACAGACCCGACCCAGAAGGCAGGGAAAGAAAAGAAGCTTGAAAAGAAACCTGTCTATGTTGATCCTGATTCACCAGAAGTTATAATTAGACAGCCCCAAGCTCAGTGCCCCGCAAGAGTACCACCGTGTCCCGCAGCAGCCCCCCGAGACCAGGAGGGTCCACCCCCTCACCAGCCAGAAAATCAGTTAGATGAGCAGTCTCATGAGGAGGCTGATCAGTCTGGGACAGAGACTGAGACCGAGGATAAGCAGGAGTCAGAGCAGGAAGATGAAGACGCATCCTCCCTGACTGAGACAGGAAGTGAAAAATCCATTGTCAGTGCTAGTTCATTGGTTGCAAGCAGCAAGGCTCCCCAGACTAAGCGAGTCTCGAAGCTGAGAGCCCCCGTCAAGATATCTAAAGTCACTACTAAGAAGCAGAAAGCCCTCCCGAAAGTATTAGCCCCCCTGCAGCAAGTCCCGGGAATCCCCGTGAGAAATGCAGATGACCAGATAGTACCGGGACCCCTAAGTTTAGTTTATGTGCCTTTCTCCACAACTGATTTGCTGAACTGGAAATTACATTATGCCTCCTATACTGACAAGCCCCAAGAGTTAACAGAATTAATGAGCACAATTATGCAGACCTATCAACCCACTTGGTCAGATTGCCGTCAGCTCCTGTCTACTTTATTTACTACTGAGGAGTGGACCAGAATTATGCGAGCAGCTGTTAATTGGTTAGCAGATAATCCCCAAGCAGAGGGACCAGCCGGAATAGATAATCGTGAAGCAGCAAAGAAAGAATTCCCAAACGAGGATCCGCAGTGGGATCCGAACACCGAAGTAGGATCCAAAGCTTTAGCACGCTTTCGCCAAGGCCTTTTACAAGGTCTGCGAAAGGGGGGTCAGAAAGCCATGAATCTCACCAAGACAGCCGAAGTGCTCCAGGGCGTAGATGAAAGCCCAGCAGTATTTTATGAGAGATTATCTGAAGCATATAGAATGTACACTCCCTATGACCCAGCTGCACCAGGAAGTCTATGTATGGTGAATGCCGCTTTTGTCAGCCAGTCTCAACCAGATATTAGACGAAAACTACAGAAATTAGAAGGGTTTGCGGGCATGAATGCAACTCAGTTACTGGATGTCGCTCATAGAGTGTTTGTGAATCGTGATAATGAAAGACAGAGAGAAAGTGAACGTAAAATGAAGAAGAAAGCCGATTTTTTGGCTGCAGCGTTAGTTGAACAGAAAAGGGGAGGTTTCCCTAGTCAAAGGAGCAGAGGAAGAGGAAGGGGCCGAGGAGAAAGCCGGCCCTCACTAGGCGTAAATCAATGCGCTTATTGCAGAGAAGAAGGACATTGGAGGAATGCATGCCCGCGACTCGAAGACACTTCCTGTGATGAGGGAGAGAACGCCCCTCAGAGAGAGAGAGGCCGACCCCAAAACCGCAGAGGAACCAATCGAGAACAATTTCAACGAGAACGAACGGAGGCCATACAGGGAGTGGCAGCCGCAACAGCCTATGATTTAGATGAAGCAGATTAGGACAGACTGGGCTCCGAATTCGCTTTGGGTCTCCAGGAGCCTATGGTCAGTATACAAATAGGAGACCAATTCATGGACTTTATGGTTGATACTGGAGCAGAACATTCTGTAGTGGATAAGCAAATAGCCCCTTTTTCTACAAGAGCAGTCACCATTGTGGGAGCAACTGGTACTAAAGCCACTAAGCCTTTTCTTCAGAACCGTATATGTAATTTGGGGGGACAGCAAATAACGCACCAATTCCTTTACATGCCCGAGTGCCCAGTGCCACTACTAGGACGAGATATGCTAGCCAAGCTGCAGGCCCAAATATCCTTTACTGAGAAAGGAGAAATGCAAATGACAGTAAATTCAAAACCCTCTGGACTAATGGTGCTTACTGTTCCCCGAGAAGAAGAATGGCGATATTATAGTACCGGGCCAGTCGTTGATACCTATTTTGAACCTACTCTGAAAAGCATTGACGCCCCTTCTGGAGTATGGGCGGAGGGCAATCCACCAGGCCTGGCCAAACATATAGCTCCAGTAATTGTGAATCTCAAGCCTAGTGCAGAACCAGTACATGTCAAGCAATACCCACTTCCAAGAGCAGCAATTGAAGGCATCCATCGCCATTTGTTAAGATTACTGGAGTATGGCCTACTTAAAGTATGTCAGTCACCATGGAACACTCCTCTCTTGCCAGTCAAGAAGCCTGGGACAGGTGACTACCGCCCAGTGCAAGACCTAAGGAGAGTGAATGAAGCAGTTGAAACTATACATCCAGTTGTGCCAAATCCCTACACACTTCTAGGACTGATTCCTGCTGAAGCTACCCACTTTACTGTTTTGGATTTGAAAGATGCGTTCTTTTGCATAAGATTAGCCCCAATTAGTCAATTACTGTTTGCCTTTGAATGGCAGGACCCTGTCTCGGGAAGACGGGGCCAGCTCACTTGGACACGATTGCCCCAAGGATTCAAGAATTCACCCACCATTTTTAGTGCCGCACTAAACCAAGATCTCTCCAGTTATCCTGTGGCCCCTGAAAGAAGAGTACTCCTCCAATACGTGGATGATCTATTGGTAGCTGCTACATCAGAAAGCGAATGTATACAAGCCACTACTGACCTCTTGCAACTATTGGATGAAGCTAGATACAAAGTTTCCAGAGCAAAAGCACAGCTATGCCAAAAAGAAGTAAAATACTTGGGCTTTTGCCTGACTAAAGGAAGCCGACAATTGGGACGAGAGAGAAAAGAAGCCGTGTGCAGTATCCCAACCCCAACTACCAGAAAGCAAGTCAGAGCCTTTCTGGGAGCAGCAGGGTACTGCCAGATATGGATACCCAACTTTGCTCAGATTGCTAAACCACTATATGAAGCCACCAAGGGAGAAGAAAAATCGCCACTAGAGTGGGGACCTGAGCAAGACGCAGCTTTCAAGACCCTGAAGGAAGAATTAATGTCATCACCAGCACTTGGATTACCAGATGTTCACAAGCCCTTCCACCTATTCGTGCATGAGATACAGGGAAATGCTCTAGGCATGTTGACTCAGAAATTGGGATACTGGGAACGACCCGTAGCATACCTATCGAAACAATTGGACACTGTGGCCAAAGGATGGCCACCATGTTTGAGAGCAGTTGCAGCTACGGCATTATTAGTGAGTGAAGCAGACAAACTCACCTTAGGACAGAACCTGCGTGTCACAGTACCACATGCGGTACTTGCCCTCATGGAACAAAAAGCAAATCATTGGCTCACCAATTCTCGAATGCTGAAATACTAGAGCATGCTATGTGAAAATCCACAAAAACAATTAGAAGTGAGCCATGCCTTGAACCCAGCCACACTGATACCAGTCAGCGAAGACCCTCCAGAGCATGACTGCATAGAAGTCATGGATACTGTATTCTCAAGTCGACCTGATCTGACAGATGTGCCCTTAGAGAACCCTGATCAGACCTATTTTGTGGATGGAAGCAGTCTCATCATCAATGGACGACGCTGTGCCGGGTATGCAGTAGTCACCCGGGAGAAAGTTGCAGCCCTTGCATCAGGCACATCAGCCCAAAAAGCAGAATTGATAGCACTCACCAGAGCACTAGTATTGGGTGCAGGACTTCTGTTGAATGTATACACTGACTCGAAATATGCCTTCACCACTTTGCATGCACATGGAGCTCTCTACAAAGAACGAGGGCTCATCACCTCAGGAGGCAAATCAGTTAAATACGGCCCAGAAATATTGATGCTATTGGATGCAGTATGGGCCCCTATACGTGTTGCTGTCATGCACTGTCGAGGACACCAAGCAGGGAAAGGAGAAGTTGCCCAAGGAAATAGATTTGCTGATGCTTCAGCACGTAAAGCAGCCATGACAGGCCAAATTTCACCACAAGCGACGCCAATACAAGCAGCATTGTTTCCAGTACCCCTTAATTTATGGACACCATGATATACCACCAAAGAATTGGATTACTACTGTAATAAAGAAGAGGGAGTACTGAAAGATGGATGGATTGAGCTGCCACCACCAGAGGGCAGTCAACCCCCAGGACGAATAGTGATTCCTGAATTATTAGGACCAGCCTTTGTCAAGGCCTTTCATCAAGCCACACATTATGGGAAGAGTGCTATGGAGAAAGCACTTAAACCACATTTTTGTATTGCTTTATTGGGAGCCCTATCAGCCTCAATAGCCCGCCAGTGTCTAATTTGTGCCAAGAACAATGCCAAACAGGGTCCCACGCCACCACCCCCCGTTCAGTCAGGAGGTGTTACACCCATGCACCACCTGCAAATAGACTTTACTGAAATGCCAAAGGCCAATGGATACCGTTACTTGTTAGTATTGGTCTGTACCTTCTCTGGGTGGGTGGAAGCCTTCCCCACCAGGACTGAAAAAGCCCGAGAAGTTACTAAAGTTTTGTTAAGAGAAATTATCCCCAGATTTGGAATTCCAGCAGTAATAGGGTCAGACAATGGGCCCTCATTTGTATCTCAGATTACCCAGCAGTTAGCATGTGCCTTACAGATACAATGGAAATTACATACTGCATATAGACCCCAAAGTTCAGGAAAAGTTGAGCGAATGAATAGAACTTTGAAATCTCAGATGTCCAAGCTATGTCAGGAGACCCACCTGAAGTGGCCCCAGGTTCTCCCCATAGCATTACTTAGAATACGCTCATCTCCTGTGAAATCATCAGGATTTTCCCCTTTTGAAGTTATGTATGGCAAACCCCCACCAATAGTGCAGGGTGTTAAAGGTAGTTTGCCACAGATTGGTTCAGAAATAACCAGACAAGAACTTCTAGCTCTTAGTTCTGTTCTGCAGACTCTTCACACGTGGATACAGGACCAGTTGCCTATCAACTTGACGGAACCCCTGCATCCCTACAAGCCTGGTACCTCGGTGTGGATCAAAGATTGGAAGAAGACACCGCTGGAACCTCATTGGAAGGGACCATACACCGTCATCCTGTCTACACCAACAGCCGTGAAGGTAGCAGAGATCGAATCCTGGATTCATCACAGCAGAGTCAAGCCAGCAGCTGTTCCAGACCCGGAGCAGTGGACAGCAGTACAACATCCTGATATCCCTTTGCGACTCACCCTGAGGCAGCAACCAGCGACCTAGAATTCCTTTTCTACAGTTGACAAGTCTTTCGAAGAGGATTGCTGTTTATAACACAGCAAAAATACTTGTTTCTTTGAATAACTTTGTGCTTACGAACTTTCTCCAGGCCAACTACGATTGGTAAGTTGGCTACAGCGAACATTTGAGGATCTTCAATCAACATTGACACCCGTTGAATTGCTTCATTAG
The DNA here is from genome assembly GCA_033557465.1 of Ichthyophis bannanicus. Taxonomy (NCBI): domain Eukaryota; kingdom Metazoa; phylum Chordata; class Amphibia; order Gymnophiona; family Ichthyophiidae; genus Ichthyophis; species Ichthyophis bannanicus. The sequence continues at coordinate 1,795,522 of CM066040.1, forward strand.
CAAACGGGTCAGCATTGTGCCAAGAAGAAGAGGACGTCGAGGTCAAGATTTTCCAGCGAGGATTCAGAAGAACTACAATCAACATGCATCCCTGTTTCTTCTTTGTCCTGGTTGCTTGCATGGGGAGCCTTGAACTTACTTGTGCCTTACCCCCATGTACTGCTTGCATTACTTCCACTCGAACTGGAATGAAAGTGACTCAGACTTTGCTTTATCATTCTTACTATACCTGTACTGGTACAGTAAGTCGGTGTATATACATCACCACTGAACTGAAAGTTTGTACTAAGGGAAATACTAAAGTTTGTTTTAATCCACATCAGAACCCATCCTATTATACTCTAGAAATACGATGGGATGATGCAGACGGGGCTGTACTTAATGCCACACCCCCACTCACTGATCCTACAAAGGGTGCTGCTCTGTATTTTGATGCTTGCGATGCTATAAATAGGGATGGTCGGTCCCATTGTGCTAACTGGGAAAAAGCATACTATAATGATCATAAATATATGTGTCCGGAAGGAACCACCAGGTGGGGAGCTTGTACAGGTAAACGAGTTCTAGAAAATGAATATAGCACAGCACCAGTTCAAGATTACTACTGTCCAAAATGGGAATGTGTGTTCTATGCTACATGGAAGACTGGTATGGTAGAAAATACCAGGGATAATCGAATGGCAGCCTTACTTAAGTCCCCTCTAAAGAATCCAGAAAAATGTAAGAAGGGTGCCTGTAACCCATTAGAACTACACATAATGAATCCCAGTGCATGGAAACAAGGGTATAAATTTGGATTACGCATTGCAGGCTCTGGATCAGATCCAGGGACCATTGTATATATTAGACTAAATACCCAAGCCCATCGATCATCAAGGTCCCTCCTCTCCCGGTTAATCACCTGACCGACCTTAACTCTACACCTCACAATGGATTTTAAATACATGCATAGATAGATCGAAGAGTGATGTACATAGTTTGACATGTTCTCCAAGTTCAAATTCCTGTTTATTGTAAGTCCAATGTAGTTTCCCCACACTGGACATTTGTGTTACATGTGAACCGCGCTGATGTAAATAGTGCGGTATATAAAAAATGTTAAATAAATAAATAAATAAATAAATATACATAACACTTTCTATGAAACCATGCATATAAACAAGTTTGATATTCCTCACCCTTCTCAGAATTTGTTCTTAGAGTTGGCTGGAGCTGTGGTCTCCAGTCTCCACATTTCAGATTGTTACTTCTGTGGTGGAACCAAAATGGGTGATCAGTGGCCTTGGGAGGCCCAAGAACTGAATTACTCCATAACCTACAATCAGACAGAGCTGCACAAGACTACCAGTGAATGGGTATTAGCACACCCAATAGTTGGACGTCTGTGTTACGCTCGAACTAGACCCCAGTTTACCTCGAAGGTAGGACAGCTTGTCTGTCTTAGCCAGAAGTTCTATAATGACACCACAAAACAGACATCCTGGTGGTCAGGAGTTAATGCATCTGAACCCACCAATCCATTAGCGAGATTTCCTGAGCTCGCCCCTTTATGGACTGACCTTGCCCAACCTCATGTCTGGCAAGCCCCACCTGGCCTATATTGGATTTGTGGAACCCGAGCATATGCTCAACTCCCTATTCATTGGGGAGGAGCGTGCGTCTTAGGGACTATCCGACCTTCTTTCTTCCTATTGCCCACAGAACATGGAGAACAATTAGGCTACCCAGTCTATTCGAAGAGACAGAAGAGAGCAGCTTTACAGATAGGCAAGTGGGAAAAATGGGATGGTGAGGATTGGCCACCTGAGCGAATTATCGCCTATTATGGACCTGCCACTTGGGAGCAAGATGGCATGTGGGGATATCGTACCCCAATTTATATGTTGAATAGAATTATACGCTTGCAGGCAGTAGTTGAACTCATTACTAATGAAACTAGCCAAGCACTCACACTTTTAGCTAGACAGAGCACACAAATGCGCACAGCAATATATCAAAATCGCTTGGCACTAGATTACTTATTAGCTGCTGAAGGAGGAGTCTGTGGTAAGCTAAATCTCACAAATTGTTGCTTGAAGATAGATGATAAGGGTCAGGTAGTTGAAGAAATTGCTGAAAACATGCGAAAGCAAGCTTATGTGCCAGTACAGATCTGGCATGGTCTTCAGATGCCCAATTGGTTCAAATCTATCTTCTCCAGTTTGGGAGGACTTACTACGTTTGCTATGCTGATACTGCTCTTCCTAGCATTGTTCCTACTCTTACCATGTATAATCCCATGTTGTATGCGCTCTATTAATAGTGTTATTGAAAATACTGTAGAACGTAAAACTGCTACTAAGATTTTGGCCTTATGGCACCCTACTCCTGGAACCATTGGTAAAAACCCAACTCCAGTGTAATTTAGTGATTTACATCTCACACCTTATTAGCATTTGGGTGAGATTAATCAAAGGGGGGAATGTGGTAGGCGAAGGCCTGTGATCCATGGTGTCTGAAATAAGCAGAAAGGCCTAAACAGCTTGACCTGTAAATGAAGCCTGTGGAGAGGCCCAAAGGAATTACACATTTCCCTAAATGCTGCTACCATAGAATCGAAACTTAACTGAGTACAATTAAGTACAGCTAAGCAGAATCGAAACTTAGAGAATATAGAAAAACAAGTTTAATTGGTATTGATAAGAGAGTGAAGCTTCTATGGAATTAATTAACTCTGCTGAAAGAAAAGTTACAGTGCCTTGCTTTCCCACATGTTCTAGTTAGCTAAGTGACCTTGGAGGAGAATTGTATCAAGAGTCTAAGAAATGACCATTGTAATGAGGACTGTAAGGGGGGTAAGCAGGTGCTGAGCCCAGACCAAGGTCCTCATTGGAGCTACGTATTGGTACCGGGACCAATAGATGGGGTGAATGGGGTTACCGGGACCAATGAGAAGTTTGCCTATGCTTAGAATGGACAAGAAAAGTATAAAAGTTGTCGTTTTGCTAGAAACCATGGCTCAGCCATTTTGAATGTGATTCTGCTTGAGTCTTGTGCACAAATAAATGATTTGGACCTTCTGAACAGACTCCTGGTATTATTGGTTTGTATGTGCTCTGCCGCTACAGTACTTTTTAAGCCTTTCCTCATAGGGGTATCATTCCATCCCCTTTATCATTTTGGTTGCTTTTCTCTGTACCTTTCTAATTCCTCTGTATCCTTTTTTCAGATATGGCAACCAGAACTGCACACAGTATTCAAGATGCAGTCACACCATGGAGCAATACAGAGGGATTATAATATCCTTTCCTAGCATTCTATTTGTACTGTACCTACTCTCCCTTGGATTTTTGCAGTCCAAATGCATGATCCTGCATTTTTTAGCATTAAATCTCAGCGAACCAAATTTTCGACCATTTTTCAAGCTTAGCTAGATCCCTCCTCATGTTATCTACTTCTTCTTGTGTCTCTACTCTATCGCAGATTTTGGTATCATCTGCAAAGAGACAAACCTTATCTGACAGCCCTTCTGCAATATCACAAAGAAAGATGTTAAAAAGAATCAGATCAAGGACATATCCATGTGGCACACCACTCATAATATCCTTCTCAGAGTGAGCTCCATTTACCTGTACACTTTGTTGTCTTCCACTCAACCAATTTCTAACCCAGTCGGTCACTTTAGGGTCCATCCCTACGGTGCTGAATGTATTCATAAGTCACCTGTGCAGAACAGTGTCAAAGGTTGAACTGAAATCTAAGTACACCACATCTAGGGCTCTCCCTCAATACAACTCTCTGGTCACCCAATTAAAGAAATCAATCAGATTTGTCTGACAAGACTTGCCTCTGGTAAAGCCATGCTGCCTTGGATCTTGCAATCCATTGGAATCTAGAAACCTCACTATTCTCCATCTTAGCAGCATTTCCATAAATGTGCTCACCACAGAGGTCAGACTAACTTGCCTGTAGTTCTCAACCTCATCCTTACTTCAGCTTTTGTGTAAAGGGACCACATTGGGACCATTCCTGATTCCAAAGGTCATTCAGTGGAGCCACTACAATGTCCCTAAGTTCCTTCAGTATTCTTGGATGTATCCAATCTAGTCCCATTGCTTTGTCTACGTTTAGTTTAGCGAGTTCCTCACAAATACAGTTGACTTCTCCTCGAAATTTAGATATATCTGAATTTCTTGAGTCCTCTTCTGATAATATCTCAGCTCGAGCAACTTTGATTATTTCATTTGTATCTGAATTGGACAAGAATTCTGTTTTGAGGACGTATTTTTCTAAAAAAGATGTTCTTTTCTGTGGCCAGAAGGTTACTCTCTTCCCTGATGTGTCTTGTACAACCCAAATTTGCCGTAAGGCCTTTTTGGAGTTAAAAGATCGCACCTTAGCTATGGGGGATACTTTTTTTTTAAAGTTCCCATGTAAGTTGTCACCACCAGGGGGCAGTGTGCTGCTGATGGTGAAGAAATAGTTGTGCAAACTCGAATGGTAAAGCAAAATGTGGATTTATTCCCCTCCCGGGGTGGATTAATAAACAAGTGAACAGAACACAAGCAGAAACAAAAGTATTCCAATCTTTTGGCAAAACACAAAAGGACATACAGCAATAACTTCTTGCTTCGAGGTAGGAACTTAAACTGTAGCATACATGCTTTGGCTCTGTCTAGCGCAGAGATATTCTTTCAGATGAGACTAATGTACAGTCCATTAGGTCAGATATAGATGAGGATTCACTGAGAGAGTCCACTAACATGGGTTCCTCCTCACGTTCCAAACCCTCTTGGTTGACATCTGCTTGGACATTTTCCCTTGGCAAGCCCTCACGGTAAGTTTCTCTGTTGCTATCTTCTGTTTGGGATAGAGGAACTCTCTGTCCCCTCTTGCTAACAGACTTTAGCTTGTAAGGCTTCTTTTGGGGTTTAAAGCTTACTGCCAGCTCCTCTTCTGACATATACACGTCTTCTGGCCAGTCTCTAAGCTTTTCTGACGGCTGTGAATGCTCTCTATTCAGGTAGTTAGGTTGGGAGTAGCTGCCCTGCCCCCACCTCTGGCTTCCTGTGTAAGGTTGCTCTGCATTCACTCTACAAACACTTTTATTCCTTTTAACTTTCAATGGCTCACATTCATTCCCCAAGTCCCAGCTTCTTGTTACATACTTTTTAGCTACTGGCTTGCAGTTCCTCTGGTTAGGACGTAGGTTCCATGTTGCCGTGTCTCTGCAATCAGCAGGAGCTGCCCAGCTGGCCTCGGCTCTAGCAAGCTGCTTCCTCCTAGTGGATTCTGGGTATCTCTGAGGTTGAACGCTTCCTGGTTCAGACTCTGAGTCACTTCCTATACTGAAGTGAGAGACTCTTCCTGGTTCCTCTCTGGTAACTGCTGTAGGTAAGACAGGCTGTCTTCTCTTCCTACCGTGCTCACCTTGTCCCAGGTTTCTCCCTCTCAGGGTTTGTTCCAAATCTGAGCTCTCTGACAATTCCTCTCCTCCTGACAACTCTTTGGAGGTGTCGTCCTTGTAATGCTTCCCCCTTGTGTTCCCTGCACTATCCTTATAAGGGCTGTGCATACTCCTCTCTACCAGGTGTGTGCTATTGGGAATTAGGGCGTTTCTTCTTACTACACGTTTCTCCAGACCTCGTGGCTGCCTTTGTTGTCGTTGCCACTGACAACAGCTATCCACCTGGTCTGTTCTCCTGTCAGCTTTTGCACTGACATGCTGCATGTTTTGTATTTTAACAGTGGAAATTGGGGCTTCTTCATCACAAAGTGTGTAGTAGACCATCTTGGGAAGTGTTATGGCTTTCTGGAACCTGATCAATTAGTGGTTTTTCTCAATAGTAATGAGTCTCAATCAGTAGTGACGGGTTAGTATAATAAGGGTTTGTTTTTTTCTCACACTACCTGTTACCTTTGTAATGTTTCTTGCGAATTGTTTTCTTTGTTGGTTTTCTACTCTCTCATAACGTAGACATATGTATTCTATGTGTATTTTTTAAGAATCCCATGAGTGGATGGTTTTCTTAGTATATATCTCCAGGAACAAGCAGGAATGAGTCTTCACATATGGGTACGTCGGTACCGACGGAGCCTGCGCGGGAACGCTCCCCAGCTTTCCAAAAAAGGAAAGCTTTTGGGAACATCCCACAGCACCTGCGCGCTGCCTTCCCACCTTTCCAACCGCCTCTCTCCAGTTCTTCTTTTCCGCGGAGCCAGCAGGTCGTGTTCCTGTCACCGCTGAAGAAGTTCTTTGTTTTATTTTATTTCTTTGGTCGCGCGTCTGCCTTTTCCGACGTCAGACCGGTACCGCCGGTCTTTCTTTCTTTTCTAAAAAAAAGAAAAAAAAAAAAAAGAACATATTTCCCTCACTTAGTGTGTTTTTCCTTTTTGGGCCTTAGGCCTCACAAAACCTTTTCCTCATGGAAAAACCAGCCTCCGGGTTTAAAAAATGCACTAAGTGCAGCGGTACTATTTCTGTTACCGACACCCATGAATGGTGTCTCAAATGTTTGGGTCCTGACCACTCCATTTTGGATTGTTCGTCCTGCTCCTTGATGTCCAAACGAGGGTTACAGAACCGAGCAGCCAAGCTCCATGTTCTGTTTCCCTCTGATGCAGCTTCATTGGCATCGACATCTTCCAGGACTTCCTCTTCCTCCCATGGATCTCAGGTAACCAAACATAAAACCAGCCGGTCCTCGAAGGGTAGATCTCCTTCCAAGCATCGAGATGCCTCCGGGCTTGCCCTCGAGAATCCTGCACCGGCAAAACTACCCCGGCAGGAAGCTCTGGCTTCCAAAGCTCCACCTATGGGGTTACAGGTTGACATCGATGGCACGGCCTCGACCGATCACCTGTTAGAATGCTCTGGGGTACCGGCACAACCTTCCGGTACCGAGTTCCAGGCATTCATGGCATCGATGGATCAGAATGTTCTATCCATGCAGCAGGCTATTACGGCCTTCATTCAAGCTGCGACGCCGCTGATACCACAACAAACTCCGTTGTCGGTATCAGCCCGAGTACCGGCACAAATGCCGGTCCCGGTACCGACTGCATCGACATCGGCCATGGTGTCGACTGCAGCGGTTCCCTGCCCAGGGGTGCCCATTGGTACCGAACCGGTACCGATAACGCCCGATGTCGATACCGTTCGGTACGCGTATCGAGCTTTGAAAGAGCACCCTGACAGTCGATACTTTGATTCCTCCGAAGATTCTGATGCATCGGAGGCGTCTGCTGAAGTATCCATAGCCCTTCCTGAAGAGCCTTCTTCTCCAAAAATAAGAATGTCTCCTCCAGAAGACTTGTCCTTTCAAGACTTCATAAGAGAAGTGGCTAAAGGGCTTTCTATTTCAGTAACCTCTGAATCAGAGCCTAGAGCTAAAAAATTAGATATTTTAGGTTATCCCAAGGCTCCTAAGGAGGCAGTCACCTTGCCAATTCATGAGATTCTTTATGATCACATGATTGACTTATGGGAGACTCCTCTCACTATCACTCCTCATTCTCGTAGGTTGGACACCATGTACCGTGTCCCTCCTTGTCCAGGTATTCATAAAACACAGCTTCCTCACCATTCTATCGTGGTGGAGTCAGCTATGAAAAAGATAAAGAGTGCAAAAAGACACTCCTCTGCTCCTCCAGGAAGAGAATGCAGGACCTTGGATGCTTTTGATAGGAAACTCTTCCAAGCCAGTATGCTCATTGCCAGAATCAACTCCTATAGTCTTTATATGGGGATGTTTCTGAAAGAAGTTGCAGATAAGCTACACACTTTCCTCCCTTTTCTTCCAGAGGATAAAAGGGAAGAATTTCTTATTTGGCTTAAGCATACTCAAGATATTTCAAAGTTTTCCAACCGTGCAGCTTTTGACTCCTTTGAAGGTGCCAGCAGAGCTTCGGCCATTGCCATAGCTGCTCGCAGAATTGCTTGGCTCCAAGCTTCTGATCTAGAATCTTGGGTCCAGGATGGCTTGGGAAATCTTCCCTGTACAGGAGAAAACCTGTTTGGCAAAGATTGGCAAATAAAAGCCACTCAAATGGATGCAGAAAATTCTGCTTTGGATAGACTTTCAAAGTCAACCTCCATTCCTGCCAATAAAAAACCTTTCAAGAAGTCTTTTTTCCTCAAGAAAGACAGATTCCATCCTGCTTCTGGCCAGCAATCTTCTACAGGTCGTTTTGCTGCTAAGCGTCAGCAACCTAAGCAAGCCAGGCCTAAGCCTACAGGGGCTGCTGCAACTCAGCAGACCCAGCCTCCTCAGGGCTTTTGACTTCATGCTAGAGAACTTAGCCTTTCTGGCTCTGAAACAGCCAGAGCCTCTCACCATTCCAGGAAGGTTAGCTCACTTTGCTCCCAGATGGGAGCAAATTACAACAGAGCAGTGGACCCTCTCCATCATAAGGGAGGGGTACAAACTTCATTTCTCAAACCTTCCTCCTCACACCATGGTGAGACATTTAAATTCTCCAACATCTCTCCTCGACCTTCTAGGTCAGGAGGTGGCTGCCCTTCTTGCCCAAGGGGCAATAGAAGAAGTGCCCCTTCTTCAACAAGGGTCAGGGTTTTACTCCCCCTACTTTCTGATCCCAAAGAAAACAGGAGGCTACAGACCCATATTAGATCTCAGAGAATTGAACAAATTTCTATGCAAGGAGAAATTCAAGATGCTTTCTCTGGGCACTCTCCTTCCATACCTTCAGAGTCAGGATTGGCTTTGTTCTCTAGATCTCAAGGATGCGTACACCCATGTTCTCATCCATCCATCTCACAGAAGGTTCCTCCGTTTCCTTTTCCAAGGGAAGCATTACCAGTACTGGGTGCTTCCTTTTGGTCTGGCCTCTGCTCCAAGAGTGTTCACCAAATGCATGGCAGTAGTAGCTGCATTTCTACACACTCTGGGGATATTTGTATTCCCATACCTGGACGATTGGCTCATCCAAGCTCCATCTCAGTCAGAGGCCCAGATTGCCCTGGACTGCACAAGGCGCATTCTCCAGTATCTGGGACTTGTGGTAAATCTCCCAAAGTCCCAGCTCACCCCTACTCAGTCCCTAGAGTTCATAGGGGCCTGGGTAGATACTATCACTGCAAGGGCCTATCTTCCTCAGGCCCGTTGCCTACGCCTAGTGCAGTTAGCCTCCCAGATTCAGTCAAATAGCCATTTAACTGCCCGGGAGATGCTACAACTGCTAGGCCACATGGCATCCACAGTGCATGTGGTCCCCTATGCTCGCCTTCACATGAGAGCAGCTCAATGGACTTTGTCCACCCAGTGGACTCAAGCTTCAGGGGGTTTGACAGACAAAATAGCAACCTCCAGGCGCCTCTTTTGGTCTCTACAGTGGTGGAAGTCCACCCAAAATCTGTTGCTGGGGTCCCCCTTCCAACAGTTGTTGCCCCAAGCAACCCTCACAACAGATGCCTCCCTAACAGGTTGGGGAGCTCATCTACAAGACCTCTCCAATCAGGGCACTTGGTCTTCACAGGAGACCTCTCTACATATCAACCACTTGGAGCTCCGAGCAGTTTTCCTAGCTCTCAAGGTCTTTCATACCCTGCTCAGCTACAAGACAGTCCTCATTCATACGGACAATCAGGTAGCCATGTTTTACATAAACAAGCAAGGAGGAACTGGCTCTCTGTCGCTTTGCAACAAAGCTTTAAGATTGTGGGCCTTCGCCAGAGAGCATCAAATCCATCTCCTGGCCATATACCTTCCAGGAATCCAAAACTCTTGGGCAGACAGACTCAGTCGAGTTCTGCTTCCACACGAATGGTCCCTGCACATGGACCAGGTACTCAGAATCTTTCAAGAGTGGGGAACCCCGGACATAGACCACTTTGCAAGTCCGTGGAATGCCAAACTTCCCCGGTTCTGTTCCAGAGTTCCGTGTCAGGGAGTTCAGGCCAGGGATGCCTTCCTCCTTCACTGGGATCAAGACTTCCTGTATGCCTTTCCACCCATTCCCTTAATTCCCAAGACTCTATTCAAGCTCCAGAGGGATCAAGGATCTATGATCCTCATAGCTCCACGCTGGCCACGCCAAGTGTGGTACCCTCTACTTCTGCATCTCTCTCAAGCTCCCTCCCTAGATTTGGGAGCTGCTCCAGACCTCCTGTCCCAGGAGGAGGGAACTTTGTGGCACCCAAACCCCAAGTCCCTTCACCTCAGGGCTTGGTTGCTGAAGGCTTAGACCTTCAAGGTTGGAATCTTTCTCAGCAGGTGAAGGATATCCTCCATGCTTCCAGAAAACCTTCTACTAGACATTCCTATGCTTTTAAATGGAAAAGGTTTTCCATTTGGTGTGCTGAGAAGGGTCTTGACCCTCTAGCACTACCTTTGAATTCTCTATTGGAATATCTCCTGCATCTCTCCAATGAAGGCCTTAAGGCGAATTCAGTAAGAGTCCATTTGAGTGCTATTGCAGCATCCCTTAAGCCTCTCAATGGACATCCTATTTCCTCTCATCCTCTTATTGCAAGATTCATGAGAGGCCTAACTTTAACTAAACCTCCCATTAGGCTTCCTCCGGTGGCATGGGACTTAAATCTGGTTCTTGGTCAGCTTATGAAGCCACCTTTTGAACCCTTAGCCACCACCTCCTTGAAATTTCTTTCCTGGAAGGTTATTTTCCTCATTGTAGTCACATGAGCTCGCCGCATCAGTGAGCTACAGGCCTTGGTGGCTAATCCTCCTTATACAAGGTTTCATCATGATAAGGTAGTCCTCAGGACCAATCCACACTTTATGCCTAAAGTGGTCTCACCTTTTCATCTGAACCAAGAGGTATATTGACCTGTCTTCTTTCCAGGTCCTCATGCATCAAGTGCAGAAAGGAATCTTCATACCCTGGATTGTAAAAGGGCCCTTGCCTTTTACTTACAAAGGACTCAGCAACATAGAAGGTCTTCCCAACTCTTTGTTGCTTTTGATCCTTCTCATTTAGGACTTCCAGTCTCTAAAAGGACACTGTCCACTTGGATTGCTCAGTGTATTTCTTTCGCCTACCAGAGTAAGAACCTTTCTCTGGAAGGCCATGTCACAGCTCGCAATGTGAGGGCCATGGCAACTTCTATGGCTCATCTAAATTCTGTGTCCATCGACCAGATCTGTCGAGCAGCCACATGGGCCTCGGTTCATACCTTCACAGCCCATTATTGTTTGGACAAGGACTCCCGCCGGGATGCCTTGTTTGGTCAGGCTGTCCTAAAACACCTGTTCCATACTTGAACAACTCCTACCCTCCATCCCTGTTTAGATGCCTGAGATTCAAGGGGGAGGTAGGGCCCTTCTCAGGGTCTACAACCCTGGGGATCTCCCCGGCATCTCCAGCTGGGGAGTCCCCATATGTGAAGACTCATTCCTGCTTGTTCCTGGAGATAGCACAGTTACTTACCTGTAACAGGTGATCTCTGGGAACAGCAGGAATAAGTCTTCACAACCCACCCACCTCCCCAAGGAGTTGTATATTCTATCTCTCTTTCCTTTCCTCTCTCTCTCTCTTTGTCTCAGCTCTGAAACTCGAACTGGAGAGAGGCGGTTGGAAAGGCGGGAAGGCAGCGCGCAGGCGCTGTGGGATGTTCCCAAAAGCTTTCCTTTTTTGGAAAGCTGGGGAGCGTTCCCGCGCAGGCTCCGTCAGTACCGACGTACCCATATGTGAAGACTTATTCCTGCTGTTCCCAGAGATCACCTGTTACAGGTAAGTAACTGTGCTATATATTTGATTTGTAACTTCTTCATATTGCTTGATCTGCTTATTGTAAGGAATTGTAAGTTGAAATTCAATAACCTGCCCCCCAAAAAATGAAACAACAACAACCCCCCCCCAAATACAGTCTTCTGAAAATCGTTCAAGATTCCTTTCACTTCTGTTCTTATTTGGGGTGTTTTCTGAGTTGTGCTCCTAGACCTTCACCTGTGAACACAGAACAAAAATATTCGTTAAGCAATTCCACCTTATCCCCATCAGCTTCTACATATTCCTCCCCTTTACCCTTGAGTCTGACAATACAACTTTTGCACTTCCTCCTCTCACTAACATATCTGGAAAGTGTCTTGTCCCCCCCCCCCCCCCACACCATTTTACTGCATTGGCCATTTCTTCTTTTTGTATCTTTGCTTTCCTAACTACTTAGCTAGCTTCTCTGTTTTTTCCTAATATTGATGCTTGCCCTCCTCTCTTGTATTTCATGAAGACCTCCCTCTTTTCTTCACCTTTTCAGCTACTTCTTTTGAGAACCATAGTGGCCTCCTTTTTCTTTTACATTTATTTACCTTTCTAACAAAAAGGTTTGTTGCCCTTAAATTATCCCCATTCAGTTTTGTGCATTGCTTTTCTACATCCCCCAGCTGTTCCCATCCCACTAACGACTCCTTGAGGTATTGTCCCATCTTGGCAAAGTTAGTTTTCCTAAAGTCTAATACCCTCACTCTTGAATGGATTTTATCAGTCCTAGTCCTAATACTGAACCACACCATTTGTTGATCATTGGATGCAAGATGATCTCCCACTATAAGATGAGAAACACTTTCCCCATTGGTAAGCACCAAGTCCATTATCCCTCCATCACTTGTAGGTTCTGTTACCAGTTGCCAGAATAGTTCTCCTTGTAGAGAATCTAGGATCTCCTTACTTCTACTACTACTAATCATTTATAAAGCACTACATGGAGTACGCAGATGACACCACAGCAGGGATGTGCAATCAACATTTAGCATATTGAAATCACCTATCAGTAGGACATCTCCTTTCATGGCAATACTGCATATGCCTTCTATTAAATCTCCTTCCACTTCTTCCTGTGAAGGAGATCCGTAAATCACACCAATGCAAATGGATTTCGCTTTCCTTCTTTCTAGTTTAACCCACAGTTCCTCATCATTCCTTTTTAAGCCCTTTAATTCTATAGCTTTAATATTATTTTTATAAATACAGTGCCACTCCTCTTTCCCTTCTTCCTACCTTGTCCTTCCTGAATAAAGAATAGCCCAGTATAATTACATCCTAGTTATGGTTGTCTTTAAAGCATGGCTCCATAACCGCCACTAAATCCAAGTCAGCCTCTTCCATTAAGGCCTCAACATGTGGGATCTTATTTTTCATGCTACGGGCATTTATGCATACTGCTTTGCAGATGTTGCCCCTTTTACCCATTTCTACAGAGGTATTTAATGTTTCACTTTCCTGGGGGCTTTTTTCATCCATCCCCAATGAATCTAGTTTAAGGTCCTTTTCAGCAGATTAGCCAGTCTGCTAAAGAAGACACTTCGACCCTTCTTAGACAGGAGGACACCATCTCTGCTCTGCAGCCCTTGGAAAATCATCCCATGCTCCAGGAAACTAAAACACTTTTGGTGACACCATCCATGCAGCCATGCATCCATCTCCAAGATGCCAGCTTCTTTACCTCTGTCTTTACCCTCAACAGGGAGGATTGAAGAGAACACTACCTGAACTCCTATCTGGTTCATTTTCTGTCCCAGAGCCATGAAGCCACTTTTCATATGTTTAGAGGGATACCTAGCTGTATCATTTGTGCCGACATAGATGCGCAAGATCAGATAATAGTCAGTATACGCTTGCTGCCTCCATCCCCCGGCTGTTCTCTGCTAAACTCCTGCCCAATCGGGGCAGTGGGAGTGCTCCTGCCCAATCGGGGCAGTGGGAGCAGAACAGACGCGCCCAGGCAAGCCCGCTTAAAAGTGGCGTCCCTACTCCGAGGGAGCCGCTTGCTGCCTCCATCCCCCGGCTGTTCTCTGCTAAACTCCTGCCCAATCGGGGCAGTGGGAGTGCTCCTGCCCAATTGGGGCAGTGGGAGCAGAACAGACGCGCCCAGGCAAGCCCACTTAAAAGCGGCGTCCCTACAGGACGCGCCCACGCCTGAGGGCCTCGCCAGAGGGCCCTTTGGCGTTGGCCCTTAGGCGGTGGACACTTGGGCATATAAGAAGAAGGGCCGCATTGTCTGCGCCAAAACCGCAAGAGTACCTCAACCCGGATCTAACCCCTCTCCATGCTGTGCGCCTGAGAAACCATAACGGCCGCGTCCCAAGACAGTAAACATCCACCAGCATCCGGAGAACAACCCCGAAGAACTCCAGCATCAAAAACACAGGCCTTCGGTCCACTACCTGAGAAGAAAACTGCACCACGGAACCACAAGCTGCTCCAGGCACACACGGCTAGAGCTCTCCTGGCTGGGTCGAGCTCGCCACCTCTGAACCCCAACACCACCGCAACCACCCAGGTAAACGTTTAATTACAAGTACCGCCAATAGACCGTTTTGCCTCTTTGACACACTTTTCACTCCCTGACTGAACACCCTGACTGAATCCCTCATAGGGGTCAATTGCCATCCATAAACCAGCACAATAACTGCTACTGTCTGTATAGAATTATAAGGAAACTCTGTGTCACAAGCCTTGTACTCTACCAGCAAGTTGTTACACTGTAAATTATCTCACTATACTATACTGTACTAACCAAGTTGTTACACTGTATTCTTGTATCACAATCCACTCTGTTCCACTGAATATTATATCTCTGTACCACACTAAGTAAGAAATTCAAGCCCCCAAGCAGCTAGGAAATGGAGCTCCTCTACACCTTCCTTTTACTGTGCATGTGTATTCTAGCTTCCCCTCACAGACTTAACCTAAACCTGCACTACTTGCTACCGCTACTATACACCCCTATCTACTTTCCCCACCCCCTCCAAATACCCTTCCTGCATCAACACAATCCCATTACCATTAATCAACCCACACACATATTACCTCAGAGTCACACTCCTACCAAGCCAAGCAAACCACAAAAGCAGTCTAAAACCAAAGCTAAGAGCAATCGTGGCAACAAATCCTTATTAACGCAAGATAAACCCACACGGCCTTCCCACCCAGCCCATCACACATGTAACATCATCCTTATTAATGCCAGGTCAATAAGGAACAAAACACACATTATCCACAACATTCTAACTGATGAACAACCAGACATCCTATGTATAACGGAAACTTGGCTCACTGACTCTGATCCTGCTATAGTAAACCAAATAAGTAAACCCGGCTACAAACTCCACAACTGCCCGCGCACCAACAAAAGAGGAGGTGGAGTCCTCATAGCAGCCAAAGCCAGCCTGCAACTAACAATCATATCCACGATCACAAACACAGACATTGACCTACTCAAAGTAGAAAACACGGCTTTATCCATCTGCCTAATATACAGACCTCCCTCTCCTCACCACGAAGCGCTAGCCACAGCACTGGAAAACATCACTACCACCCAAAACAAAAAATTCCAAATCATCCTGGGCGATTTGAACTTAGCATCAATTCCCCCAACCCACTCGAACACCTTCTTTGAAGCCATGGACCAACTAGGCTACCACCAAATAGTAAACAATGCCACCCATGATAGGGGAAATACCCTGGACATGATTTTCGTACCCACCAATCGTAGAACCACCTAAGTTAAAGATAACCCAAGTCCCATGGTCCGATCACCACCAAATCGATCTCAAAATAAAATTGCCGTCCCTACCCAAAAATGCAAAGGAAATGAGAATACCTCACCCAATCAGGAAGTTCAACAAATTCAACAAAGAACACCTCAAATACCATTTCATCTCACATAGATCTGGACTACACGGACCTGGATGATCTAACAAACAGATGGAACACGAACATACAACATGCTTCAAACCCTACATCGAAAAACTCAGGTAATGCAAGCAAGCCCAGCTCCGAACCCTGGTACACGGAAACTCTAGCAAGATCGAAGAGAGAACTCCGCCAAATAGAGAGAAAATGGAGACAAACCAAATCCATCGAGCTCAAAACCAAATACATGACCCTTCTTACAAAGTACAAAGATGACGTCAACTCTGCTAAGAGAAACCATCACACTAACATATACTATCCAATATAATGAACCCTTTTCTGCAGGATAATTACTGGCATTGATGACATCCGTCAAGGATTTGCTCTCATCTTTCTGGACATCGCTGCAGCTTTTGACTCAGTAAGTCATGAGCTTCTCTTAGGTCGACTATTTGAGAAAGGAATTACTGGCAGAGCGCTTGATTGGTGCAGATCTTACCTGTCTGGAAGATGGCAGCATGTGCGTTCTGGAGGGATGACATCAGAACCTTTCCACCAAAGCCAGGGAGTCCCACAAGGTTCTTCCCTTTCGGCCCTCTTGTTTAACATTTACATGCAACCAATTTGCAAGATCATCCGATCCTTCAATGTCGACTGCATGTTATACGCTGATGATGTCCTGCTGTACATACCCTTCTCTACGGAACATCCGGACCTCTCTCCACTGACGAGTGCTTCAACGCAATATCTGACTGGCTTCTCTCCCAAAACCTCCGAATACAACATAAGAAAACGGAAGTACTCTTCATTACTAGGAACACTAACTTCACACCACCACAATTCCTTAAAGTAAAAGAAGCAGAGCTACAAACTAAACCATCAATACGCTACCTGGGAGTCACCTTGGATCAGCGCCTAGACATGAAAGCCCACATAGGGAACACAGTCAGAGCAGTATACTACAAGATCCGCTCACTTCGGCATTTACGATCTATGCTGGAACCAAATGACTTCAGGACTATATACCAGGCATTGATCATACCTCATTTTGATTACGCCAATGCCATCCTTCAAGGCCTGCCCCTATCCACCCTACACCCGCTGCAGCTCGCCATGAACGCTGCAGCAAGGGTCATCCATGGAGCCCCCAGAAGCGACCACGTGACACCTCTGTTGATACAATTACATTGGCTACCTATCCAGGCTAGAATCGTTTTTAAGACTCTGTTACTCACTTTTAAAGCTATTAACAAGCTCTCCCCTGAATCAATAATGGCCCTCATCCATACCATATCTCCTAATAGAGCAAGGAGATCCACAGCTACAACACCCTAAAAGTCCCGAAAGCATTAACAGTTTGCACTTCATCTACAGCCAACAGGGCGTTAGTATCAGCGCACCAAGATGCTGGAACGCATTACCTCCAGATATCCGGGCTATTAAGGGCCTTACGCAGTTTAGGAAAGCCCTCAAGTACCATCTTTTCAATAAGTACCTCATAGAACCCAACCTCACCCACCGAGACAGAGATGTAACCCACTAAGCAAATATATGGTTTCCCAACAACATGCCAAGAAAGATTCTCTAACCCTTAGTGGTGCATTTGTTTCTATAGAATTCATGATCATACAACCTTATGTAGCAATATTTGTAAATAGTTTACAAGCTTATGTAGCAAGTTTTTGTAAATAGTTTACCCCTGTTATCTAAGTTACTTGCCCTGTTATCTGTAAACTCATACATGTTAACTGTACTGAGCGTTTCTGTTCCATGTAAACCGCGCTGATGCTGAATAGTGCGGTATATAAGAGAATGTAAATAAATAAATAAATAAATAATATTAAGTAAAGCGATCAACAGACCGCGGGAGTTATTTGAACTCGTCAAATCTCTTACTAAAACATCTCAAAGCGACAACCTAAACAACTCCATCAAGGCCCAAACATTGGCAAGCCACTATGCAAGCAAACTAACTGCCAGAAGACCTACACCCTACCATGACTCAACACTACCGACACCACTAAACAACCTTGAGACCAACACAAATCAAGACCAGTTATGGAAACATTTCCACAAAATCGGAGACCAGCAAATTGCAACCATACTCACAAGCATAAACAGCACCACATCCCCACTCGACCCCTGCCCAGCAACCTGGATCAAGGCAGTGAAACAGAACATAGCACAATACATCTCACACATAGTAAACCTATCACTACAACAAGGATTCATGCTCACTGAGCTAAAGAAATCCATCATAAGACCTATTCTAAAAAACAGTACACTCAGCAGAGATGACCCAGCATTCTACTGCCCAATATCGAGCATACCATTCCTAGCAAAGATCATTGAAAAGGCGGTCCTATTACAACTCCAAGACCACCTGAACGACAATGCTCCTCTAGATGACCAGCAATACGGCTTTAGACAACATCATGGGGTCGAAACCCTATTACTAGTTCTACTTAACAACCTACTCAAGGGCCTGGAAAACAAAAAGAAAATGTATATACTCCTATTCATCGACATCTCAGCTGCCTTTGATACAGTTAACCATCGAACCCTCTTAAACAGAATCAAGTCAATAGGAATATCAGGAACCCCACTAAAGTGGTTCACATCATACATCTCAAACCGAATGCAACAGGTACAATTCAATGGCGAAAAAGCAGAAGCATTCTCTCAAACACAAGGTATACCACAAGGCTCTGCACTCTCAGCACTCCTTTTCAACGTATATATGCAACCACTATGCAAAATATTTACACAGCATAAAATCAACTACCACATTTATGCCGATGATATTATACTGTACACACAACTTGACACTGACAACCCGGACTACAGCTCACTCGAAACATGTCTTGGCGAGATGCAAAACTGGTTACAACAAAGCAGCATGACAATCAACCACAAGAAAACTGAGGTGATGTATATCTCAAGGAAAGCAAATTTTGACCCACCTACATCAATAACCCTGTGCAACAACACTTATCAAACAAAGAAAGAAATAAAATATCTAGGAGTTACATTTGACTGCGACCTAAAAATGGAAACTCACCTGCGCAAAACCAACAGGGCAGTCTTCTACAAACTGAGAGCTCTACAACCCATACGGAATATTATTGATCCCCACGACTTCAGATCCGTTGCTCAAGCACTCATCATGCCACATTTCGACTATTGCAACGCCATTCTTCAAGGACTTCCTAAGAAAACCCTGAACATCCTTCAAATGGCACAAAATGTAGCTGCCAGGATCATCATGAAGAAAAGTCTTACTGAACACATTACACCAGTACTAATTGAGCTACACTGGCTCCCCATAGCAGCCCGCACAAAATACAAAATACTGACGACCACCTTCAAACTCATCCACAGCATAGCACCATCCTTCCTCGACACCCTAATCAGATTGCAACCATCCAACAGAAACAGGAGAACCATCAATTCCAACACCCTCCACACTCCAACAGATATCAGATCAGTCAAAAAAATCACTAGTAACAGGACTTTCTCATACACAGCACCGACACTATGGAACCAACTCCCACCCGACCTACGAGCCAGCATTGATCTAGCCGACTTTAGAAAGAAACTAAAAACCCACCTATTTCAAAGTCATTTCAACCTGTACTAAATTCGCATGAGGGGCAACTCCCCCACAGCTCCCCAGAAACCTGTAATGTATAAATGTACATATGTAAATTATTATCCCCTTAGCTTAGAAGTAGATAATTTTCTGCGTGACGTGCTAACCTTTCGAATCTTTATGTACAAATCAAAATTATTCTGTCTTGATTCGACAGCTTTATCCATGTAATCTTCCCCGCTTCTGATCGCTGGAAGGAGCGGTATACAAATGCTTGCTAAATAAATAAAATAAAAATACTTGACAAGTCTTGGCAAACTCTCCATAACATCTCAGATTTTGGCACCTGTCAGATAGCACACCTCTCGGGACATCAAGCCCACCACTACCCTTCACTTCCTTGTTGCTTAAAAATATTTATTTACTTTGGTTCTATTATTATTTTTTATGTTTCTTGATTTTGTTTAATATCTTACAAACTCTTTATGTTAGTTGTGTATGATTTAAGTTATTTTTTGAATGGTGGGGATTTTGTTTCTCTGTAGTTATACTACATGCAGAATCTGGCTTCTTGCTGTTTTCTATTTCAATTTTTGCCAGTTTATATTTCTAACCTATAGTCATTTGCTTTGTATTTGGAGAGTGTTTGTCTCTTTTGTGTGTGTGGTCAAGGTGGGGTATTCTAGCATGTTGCTGTTGTTGTGATCTAATGAAGTCCAGTTTGTTCTTTTTTCCCATTTAGGTGGTGTTTGGTGTTCTAGAGCTTGTCGCAACATTTACAGTTATGATTTTTCCTAGATGGGGTTGTTTCTGAGTGCTGGCCATTAGCACTGTTTTGGTATGACAGGTTTGCGATATACATTCCGAGTGTGTAGTTTTCAGTAATTGTTTTGATTGGCAAAGGGAGTAACACAGTTAGCAGACCTGGGATTTCATGTACCTGGGATATTCAGCAGCACTAACATGCCCTGTTGTAACTAATTAGCATTGGGGCATGCAGCAGCAGAGTTACTGAGCAGCTGCCTAGTGATGGCTAAGTGGCAAAAGTAAAGTGCAGCAAAGGCTGGTCTAACTTTTGCCATGGAAGCTAACCGAGCAGCAGTAAATATTGCCACTGCCCGGTTGGCTTCCTGAAAATCTGACTCAGGTCCAGTGAATCAAGAAGATCTTAATAAATATCAATTAAAGAAGAAACCTGCAGTCTCAGGCAAAAACGGCTAAATACTCCCAGGTTAAATTTCACCTCAAAGAGTAATGCCAGATTACATCACCGACCGCTCTAATAGGCTTCTTTAAAAATGTTAAAGGTTTCTTAAGTTAATTATTCACATAATTTTAGCGGACTTTTCTTACTGTCCTTCATAAATATATCAGAGACTGTACTGATCACTTGGTATCGTGATTTAGCTTATCTGGTAATTCTTTCAAATCCAGATAGTCCCGACGCTACCATCCCGGTACCTTTGATGCGTTTCGAATCTTCATCAGGGGATCGGTTTGTCAGACAATCTCACACGTTTCATTCAAAAGAAGTCCAGTGATGTGCGGTCTTTCCTTTATCTTTTCTGCATAAGAGGGGTTTTGATTTTTTAATATTAGGTGACTATTACCCTCTATAAGATAAGACCTATTGTTCCTGAAAATCTGGGCAAGCCAGATATTCAATGCTTGGGTTGGATATGACTCCGTCAGTGAATATCCAGGTTTAAAGTTCAGTGGTGACAGCTAGCCATGTGGTATCGGCTAGCTACTGCTGCTGAACAGCAAGCCTGATATTTTTACTTTCAAACACTATACTTCAAATATCTCTGTTTATGTGTACATTACGGGCCCGATATTCAAAGGCATTTACAGAGTTTACAGACCTGTAAACCACGTCAGTGTCACTGAACGGGATACTCAATGACACTAACATGGTTCGTGCCATTGAATATCCCCTACTAATGCCATTGCATGCCACAAAGCAAACCACTTAGCAAAGGGGCATGATGTGGGTGGCGACAGTCACTAACCAGGTAGCAGCGATATTGCACTGCTATCCAGTTAGTGACACACAGGTAAAGGTAAGCGCGGCAAAAGTTAGCCTAGCTTTACTTGTACGAGCTAACCAGGCAGCGGTTCAGTATCGCCTCTACTCAGTTAGATTCTGTGGCTGCAGAGGCTGTGCCGCAACCCCGGATATTCAATGCTGGGGTTGCATATGACCCCGGCATTGAATATATGGGTTTAATGTTCAGCACTGACAGCAAGGTGCTGTACTTCTGCCTAGCTGCCGCCACTGAATATCGGGCCCTATGTTTATAAATATTCTACTTTTTCAATTGATGTGGCATCATGGCAGACAGAAAAAGTATCGTCTGGAGCACAATATCGTAAACAGAGGGCTGAAAAGGAAAAAGAAAAGATGAAGCAAAAAGATGGCTTTCTGAAATATTTTCATACACCTCCAGGTAAAGGCATTTCAAAGGATCTGCCCAAGACCAAAGATGATTTGACCGTTTTGCCTTCAGTCTCTTCACAAGTTGTCAAGTTTGATGAACATATGATTATAGAAGATGAACCAAGTGAAGTCCAGCAAGATGAAGATTTGAGAAGACATGAAGAGGAAAATGCCACTGGTTTGAACTCTGGTGACCCCACTACATGAACCAATTTCTCAACCTTTGGTTTTACCCTCTCTGTTCCCTCTATCCTATTAACTGTGTCACCAGTAACCACCCCAGAGCCAGTAGCACCTAGGGTTGGTCAGCCTGGGCATCCTTACTTAGAAAGTATGGCAAGGCTTTCATGCATGCACTGCCTCATGGGAGTTGTAGTTTCCACTTACTTTCCAAACAAGAAGCAATTGTAGTCGAGTGGGTTAGGCAAAAGGGACAAGATTTTTATTTCCCCTTCCGGGCGGATTAAATGCAGTTGAAACACAGAACAAAAATAGCCATACACTTCTGGCATAAAGGAAAATACAGGAACTCAGGAAAACAGCTTCTTTTGCTTCAAAACTTCAAACATGCAGCTTAACACAAGCTCAAAGGTAACAGTCTCTTTTATATCAAAAAGACACACTCTGCTTTTCTTCTGCTGTTTGAGACAGCCTTCTAAACAGCCTAGTTAGCAGAGTGAGATTATATGATCAGCAATAGTTAAAGTACAGTCCATTTGTTCCCCTGCTATGTCCTCAATAGCAGGCTCCGTCTGCATCTCTTCACAATCACTATCAGCTGAGTAAGTTTCCACCCTATCATACGGTGTTTCAAAGCACACTCGCCCTCTCTCTTCCCGAGGCTTCCTTTCACAGCACTCTAATGAGCAGGGTTGAGAATTACCGTATATATGGGATTTTATATCAGGAGAGTCCAGCACATCTTGGCACACACATGGAAAACTCTGACACTTAGTTTCCCCTCTATACCACTTGGGCAGCCTACCTTTTGGCTTTTGAAAAGAGGACCTTCTCAGCACTGCTGGGTCAGCAAAGAATCCAAACACTGGAAGTGTTTTCCTGCCTTTTAGCTTCTCCTTCTCCTCGGACATACAAATGTCGTCAGGCCAGCACCTCTCTCTCTCTCTCTGGAGTTTCAGCGTGCTTCCAAACTAACCTCTCAGGCAATCTTTCAGCTACTGCCCTCTTGGCTGCTGCTTCACTTCCTGTCCTCGTCCCAGTGCTAGTGCACTTCCCTGTGCCTTCCTTCATGCTCCTCCCGGTGTCTGTGCTCCTCCCGGTGCTTTCTCTCTCGTTCCTCCCGGTGCTTGTGCTGGTGCTCCTCCCGGTGCTACTGCTTAAATCTAATGGGCACTTTTTATCTCTCTGCTTCTTAGGGCTCAGCTCCGCCCCTCCCCCAACCAGGTGTTTTCCCTTAACTCCTGATGCCAGGGAACCATTGCAGCAGGGGCGTGTTTTCTCCTCCCATGACTCATTCTGTTTACGTTTCCTTTGGCAACCCTGAGCCACGTGCTCTGCCTGCCTGTCAGCTTGTGAAGCCAATTCCTCTGCTTCACTGAACTCTATGGGGCCAGAAGGGTCTTCTACATGACAACTGATGGCATTCTTTTCTAATTTCAATGAGTTTATCAAGTGTAAACTGCCTTGCCTCTAAACAGAAATGTGGTATAGAAAGTTTAAAATAAACATAAAGGGCACAATTCTGATCCTGACGTCCATCTCCTTTGTACGTCCAGGCTGAAACAGATGTACAAAGGAGATCGCGATTCTGATCCCATGGGGCACATCTAGCCTCGTGGGATCAGAATTGAGAACCGGCCTGCACATACAGCCATAGCCCGCATAGCTCAGCCAGGGTTTTTAAATGGAGCCATGGCGCCATGACGTCCTATTGCAATGGCACCATGCCTCCATTTAAAAGCTGCAATGCCAGCCGCTGCTAAAAAAGTTAATTCTCTGCAGCCCAACCCCTGATCCAGCCTCCTAAGACCAGAGTCGGGCTGCGGGGTATTAACCTTGCCCCCCATTCGCTTCCACGCCCCAAGTCCGGACGTTATTCCACTCCGAGGGTGGAATAACCTCCCCAGCCATTTCATCAGCCCTGGACGTACAGGGTCGAGATTAGAATAGGCCCTGTACGTCCAGGGCTCGGCGACTGCCCACTGCCCGCCCACTCTCTGCCCCCAGGTCACCTCTTCCCTGCCCCCGACTAACTTCCCTGCATAATCGGTGGGGAAGTTAGTCGGAGCATGTAGCCGGCACGAGTAGCCTCCAAACTAAATATGATGATCTCATGTAGTGGAGCATGGACTAGAACATGTTCAGCAGTTTAATTTCCCTAAAAATGATAATCAAAGAAAATTCTCAACAATTCATTGCAAAAGGAGACTTGCCAATAGATAAAAATGCATTGTCTGTGGCTACAGTATTCCTTGCCAAAAGAGTCCTTGTTTTGCTTATGTTGCAAGCTATTTGTCATTAATACGATCGGTTCATGATCTCTGGCTGATAAAGATTCAAGAGATTGGAAGAACATCTTTGCAATTCTGTTTCTGTGGCCAGTGGTGAGCAAAGCTTTTTTAAACTAAAAATAATTAAAACATATATTCATTCCTCAAAGATGCAAGAAAGATTTGTTTAGCTAACTACTTTGTCAATAAAATATGAAATTGCACAAAACACTGACCTGAAGAAACCTGTTTCCATGTTTGCTAAATTGAAAGAACAGAAAACCATATACTAAATTCTAATGTGCAGACCTCCCAGTCTGTGAAAGCCATAGCAATTTTATTTTCTCTAGGTTTGATTTGAATTTGTTTTCTGCTATATGCTTTTTACAATAATTTTATGTTTATGTTACTTGTTTTTGTTTTCTTTATTTTATTTGTTTAGGCTTCCGGATCTCACATTCTTAGTACTCGTTATAATGTAGTTTGTTTACCTTTTTTGCTTAAAATTCTTTCACTGGATTTTGTTGAATGCTTTGAGCCACACCAGATAGGTAATAAATTAAGTGAATAAACGCGAATGTTAACCAGCATCATATTCTCCTTTCCATGTGAAATACATTTATTATAAATGTATCATTCTTTATTTATACTAATGCTTAATGTTAATTTTTAAAAAATTAATTTCATGGTTGAAGGTTCGCCTAGGATGCCAAATAGCAGACGTGGTAGCCTCTCACATGAGTGAGAGTGGCAAAAGATAAACACCTGTATATGAGCAGGCCATGATCTTTGGCTAGGACACTGACCCCCATAGAAGTAACACCAGCATAGCTATAACCCTATACTAGGCACTAGAACAATGCAGGAGCATCTTGCAGGGTGTCAGGAGCAACTACAGTGTAAGAATGTGAAAACATCCAAAAGACAAACTCTATAAACAGCTAACTAATCCCTTCACCATTAGGAAGGGGGTAATTCATGTGTTGGAGACCTTAGTATAGTAGTGTAATGGTTTGTTCCCATTTTTGTGGTGCATGACAATGGTTGATAACTTTCATGGTCTGAAACATGCAGGAGGCATATGGCTTGGAATCAGAGATGATATATGGGGAGCAAAGGCTGAAGGTATCTATAGGATGACAAACACCCCTGGACCCGCCCTATTTGGAAGACGTGCACACAGGTACCACCTTGATCTACCTTGTGGAGGGAAATGAATTGGCGATGGAACCACCAGAAAACAACTATTCCTGACCAGGGGTGGCCCAAGGGAGGTGCGGGGCCATGTGCGGAGACTCGGTGCGGGGCCTCATTTGCATAGGTTGCCTCATTTGCATAGATATTTGCATAATGTTACCATACACTAACTTTTAGTAAACATGCCTCTTAATGAGTATATGGATAAAGAAAGACTAAAAGATTTCTACATTACTATAATCCAGTACCAACTGCCAGGCACATTGGGAACTACTACAAACACTGCCCATTTAGAACCCATAGCAAACCCGCCGTATCCTGACAGCATTACCAGGACTCACAAAGCACCATACCCTACCTATCAAAAGGCAACGCTGCAAATATTAAACCAATACATTTCAGAGAATAACAATACATGACCTACTGGGGAAAGAGAACAAGTGGCAATGTCAAATAGGCATTATATAAACAGAATACCTCAGCTCAGTTACACATGCAGAACATACACCATCACCAAACAAGGAATCACAATTTAGAAACAGGAAGACAATAATTAAACTGGGAACCCCAAAAGCTAAACTTGGAATGTACAACACTGTAGAAATAAAACTATAAATGACGTTAATGATGCACATTTCCCAGAGCTGACATATTCCAGTTAATAAATTCAAAATAAAGAGATATTTTTCTACCTTTTGTGCATTTTTTTCAGTTACAATTGTTCCAGCCACTTTCTTCTAGTTTCTTCGTGTCTTCTGCTAACTCTCCATCTGCTGTCTATTTGTCCTTTCTTCTCTCTTCTAGTTTATTTTCCATTCTCTCTCTACATCTGCTTTAACATACTAATCTTTCTCCTTTTGCTCTTTCCTCATTCCTATTTCATCCACTCAAATTTTACCCCTCCATCCTCAATCCCCACTTACTCTCCCAATATCCGGCCAATTGTAGATTTGTCTTCCCTCCCACACAAAATATTTTTCCCTCTCCATTTCACTCTCCCAGCTCCATCCCATTCTAATCCTCCCCCAACATCAGCTCCCTTCTAGTTCCAGCCCCACCCAGCATCTGCTCCCTTCTAGTCCCTGCATCAGCCCATTTCCAGTCCTAGCCCCCCCCACAGCGGCAGCGGCAGCAGTAGCCGGTTTGTGTTTTTTTTAACCTAGTTGGGCTGATGCAAGATGTTTTTTGCGTGGGGCCCCCTGAAATGCGGGGCCCTGTGCAAAAAGCATTCTTACTCAATGGACGGGCCGGCCGTGTTCCTGACCCTTCACCCCATGGTGGGTGGGTTACAGACATCACAAAATGATGGATGACATCATACTTCCTAATGACTGTAGCTTCCGATATGTATAGACTCAAATACAAAACCATAGCCATAAAGCAGCCATGGTACAATAACTGCCTATGGCATCTGGCCATACCTACACCAGATCCCAGAGGCACTATTGACAAGGACACGCACAGCCTTGCAGTGTGTGGTCTGCAGGAGCTTCAGGAAGTGTCTCAAACCATAGCCATGGCTGATCTGAATAAAGGGAGCATGTAGTTCGTCACCAGTGGATCCCTTTACAGCTACAGGATAAAATCAAAATAAACGGAACCATCTAACAAATAGGGGTGTCCTACATGGAGCGGTGGGTCCACCCTTAAATAAAGACAAGGGGAGGGGTTGCCTGCACAGAGCGGCAGGTGCACCTATTCTTGCCATCTTACTGGGCAGACTAGATGGACCATATTGGTCTTTATCTGCCGTCATTTACTATGTTACCTACATCTTCCCCACAGCCACTATTTGGAGGTACCACCATAATGCAGCCTTGGACATGCTTTCCCCATACATCTATAGGCCCTACTTATCATATTCTGCCTCAATGTCCTTACCCCTTCCAAATGGGTCCTGCAGTGTTTGACTAGAGCTCTATGTGCCCCTATATACAGCATTGTTTCCCTCCCATAACCACCTCTTACCATTGCTGGGGCAGCACATTGCCACTGGAGTACAGGCCTGCCTTGGCCTGGCCAGCAAACATGACAATATTCAGATGCTGTATGTCATTGTTACCGGAGGATGTAGTAAAGGCTGTTAGTGTAGCTGGGTTTAAAAAAGGTTTGGACAAGTTCCTGGAGGAAAGGTCCATAAACCATTATTAAGAAGGGACCCAGGATATCAATGCTTGACCCAGTACAAGCATTGTGGTACCTGTGTCTTTTGGGGAAACTGCTAGGTATGTATGACCTAGATTTGCCACTGTTGGAAACAAGATACTGGGCTTGATGGACCTTGGTCTGACCCAGTATGGCATATCTTATGTTCTTATGTTCATGTGTTGCTGCTTCAAACCCACCAGGCTGCCCATATGACAGTAGATATGCCCATATATTTGCATACAATATTACGTTTTTTTGGGCATCCATATTGGAGGATAGGGATTTCATGAACATAAGAACATAAGATGTGCCATACTGGGTCAGACCAAGGTCCATCAAGCCCAGTATCCTTTTTCCAACAGTGGCCAATGTAGGTCATAAGAACATAAGAACATAAGATATGCCATACTGGGTCAGACCAAGGTCCATCAAGCCCAGTATTCTGTTTCCAACAGTGGCCAATCTAGGTCATATGTACCTAGCAGTTTCCCCAAGGGACACAGGTTCCACAATGCTTGTATTGGTTCAAGCATTGATATCCTGGGTCCCTTCTTAATAATGGCTTATGGACCTTTCCTCCAGGAACTTGTCCAAACCTTTTTTAAACCCAGCTACACTAACAGCCTTTACTACATCCTCCGGTAACAAATTCCAGAGTTTGATTACACGTTGAGTGAAAAAATATTTTCTCTTATTAGTCTTAAATAGTTTACCCTGTAGCTTCATTGCATGTCCCCTAGTCTTTCTATATTCTGATAAGGTAAACAATCGATCTACGTTTACCCGTTCCACTCCGCTCATTAATTTATAGACTTCTATCATATCTCCCCTCAGCCGTCTCTTTTCCAGGTTAAAGAGCCCTAACCTTTTTAGCCTTTCTTCATAGGAGTATCCTTCCATCCCCTTTACCATTTTGGTGGCTCTTCTCTGAACCTTTTCTAATAACTCTATATCCTTTTTAAGATACGACGACCAGAATTGCACACAATATTCAAGGTGCGGTCTCACCATGGAACGATATAGAGGCATTATAATATCCTTTGTTTTATTTTCCATTCCTTTCCTTATCATACCTAGCATTCTATTTGCTCTCTTGGCCGCCGCTGCACACTGGGCCGAGGGTTTTAACATGGTATCCACAATGACGCCTAAATCTTTTTCCTGGGTGGTGGTTCCTAATGTGGAACCTTGCATCTTGTAACCATAGTTTGGGTTGTTCTTCCCTAGGTGCATAACCTTGCACTTGTCCACATTAAATTTCATCTGCCATTTTGATGCCCAGTCTTCCAATTTATCAAGATCCTCTTGCAATTTTTCACAATCCTCTTGGGTTTTAACAACTTTAAATAGTTTTGTGTCATCTGCAAATTTGATAACCTCACTCGTTATTCCACTTTCCAGGTCATTTATGAATATGTCAAAAAGCAGCGGACCCAGCACAGATCCCTGGGGTACACCACTATTCACCTTTCTCCATTGGGAAAATTGGCCATTTAGCCCTACCCTCTGCTTTCTATCTTTTAACCAGTTCCTGATCCACAATAGTACACTGCCTCCTATCCCATGACTCTTTAGTTTTGCCAAACGTCTCTCATGAGGGACCTTGTCAAAGGCTTTCTGAAAGTCCAGATACACAATATCAACCGACTCACCTTTGTCCACCTGATTATTCACTCCTTCAAAAAAACATAACAGATTAGTAAGACAAGATCTTCCTTGTCTAAAACTATGTTGGCTGTCTCTCATTAATTCATGACTATCTACATGCTGAGTAATTTTATTCTTTATGATGGTTTCTATCATTTTTCCCGGTATTGACGTCAGGCTCACCGGTCTGTAGTTTCCCGGATCACCCCTGGAACCCTTTTTAAAAATTGGTGTTACATTGGCGATCCTCCAATCTTCAGGTATTAGAGATGATTTTAATGATAGTTCACAGATTACTAATAGCAGGTCTGCAATCTCATATTTCAGTTCTTTCAATACCCTTGGATGTATACCATCCGGCCCAGGTGATTTGCTACTCTTCAGCTTATCTAATAGTTGTAATACATCTTCTCGATGTATCAATATTTCCTTCAATTCTTCTGCACCTTTAAATACCACTTCAGTCATGGGTAACATCCCTACATCTTCCTCAGTAAAGACTGAAGCAAAGAATTCGTTCAGTCTCTCTGCTATCGCCTTGTCTCTTTTGATGTCTCTTCTCTGTACCTTTTCTAATTCTGCTATTGCCTTTTTAAGATACAGCGACCAGAATTGTACACAATGCTCAAGGTGCGGTTGCACCATGGAACGATACAGAGGCATTATAATATCCTTTGGTTTTTTTCCATTCCTTTCCTATTTGCTCTCTTGGCCACCGCTGCATACTAGGTGGAGGTTTTTAACATGTTATCCACGATGACACTTAAATCTTTTTCCTGTGTCTTGTTTCCTAATGTGGAACCTTGCATCGTGTAACCATAGTTTGGGGTTCTTTTTCCTAGGTGCATAACTTTGCACTTGTCCACATTAAATTTCATCTGCTATTTGGATGCCCAGTCTTCCAATTTATCAAGATCCTCTTGCAATTTTCCACAATCCTCATGGGTTTTAACAACTTTAAATAGTTTTGTGTCATCTGCAAATTTGATAACCTCATTCGTTATTCTCTTTTCCTGGTCATTTATGAATATGTTAAAAAGCAGCAGACCCAGCACAACTCTCTGGGGTACTCCACTATTCACCATCTCCATTGGGAAAATTGGCCATTTAGCCCTACCCTCTGCTTTCTATCTTTTTACCAGTTCCTGATCCACAATCGTACACTGCCTCCTATCCCATGACTTTTTAGTTTGGCAAAAGTCTCTGATGAGGGATCTTGTCAAAGGCTTTCTGAAAGTCCAAATACACTATATCAACTGACTCACCTTTGTCTACCTGTTTATTCACACCTTCAAAAAAACATAACAGATTAGTAAGACAAGATCTTCCTTGTCTAAAGCCATGTTGGCTGTCTCCCATTAAGCCATGACTTTCTACATGTTCAGTAATTTTGTTCTTTATGATGGTTTCTACCATTTTTCCTGGTACTGATATCAGGCTCACTGGTCTGTAGTTTCCAGGATCACCCCTGGAACCGTTTTTAAAAATTGGTGTTACACTGGCCATCCTCCAGTCTTCAGGTGTGATTAGATATCTGAAAACAAACCACTCAGATACACACAGACACAAAGCACCAAGCAGCTGGTCAATAGGAAGACTAACTCACTCTGGACCAGGGTAGGATACAGTATAGGTTTGGAATGAGGGAGAAGGGAGGAGAAATGAGTTCAGAAAGAAGGAATATACTGGAGTCTATGAAAGGGGGTGGAAGATAGGTTTGAGAAAGGAACAGGAAAGGATACAGGGAAAGAAAAGGTAGCCCATAACACACCTAGAGATGACCGTCAAGCCAAGGAATCGCAAGCAAAGCTCTTCTAGTCACCAGTGCCACAAGGAGTTGCAAAAAGACAATTTACAATTACAATTACAATTTATAGCAGGTGTAAATTGCTGCGTTCAGAAATTCTGCCCTGCACATTGCCAGCCTATGTGAAATGCATCATAGATGCGCAAATGCTGGTGCCACCCAGGCCACACCCCAAAATGCCCCTGGAAAAACATTCGAAGAATGACAAACTTGGTGCAAATACATGGAAATTGCAGCTTTTCCAAAATCACATTGTCTACGTAGATGAGCCATATCCACGTTTCCAGGAATGTGGCTCCTGGATGACATTTCCCCTGCTTGTGCATTTTTCCATACAGTATTGCAGAAAATAGTTGTAGTGGATAAGCAGGGTTATTTATTAGCATGCATAAATGTCAATTAGCACTTTTAGCAATTATTTGGCCTTTAATCCACTTGTTTTATCTATTTTATTAAGTATCAATTAACCATATGAATATTTCCAACAAGTTTAATGCATTAAGAATCAGGAGG
Source organism: Ichthyophis bannanicus (assembly GCA_033557465.1). Lineage (NCBI taxonomy): Eukaryota > Metazoa > Chordata > Amphibia > Gymnophiona > Ichthyophiidae > Ichthyophis > Ichthyophis bannanicus. The sequence goes on from CM066040.1 coordinate 1,826,907, forward strand.
TAATTGCATACATATTTGCTCTACAGTTTGAATTAATTACATGCTGGATAGGTTTATCTTGTATATCTAGCCAGCTTTATTAAATACTCTATTAAAACAACATTAATATGGCAGCAGAACAGCCACTTTTTAACAAAACATTCCAACATCATGGATGAAAAATGAGCTTGATAAATATTTCCCTATAAGTAATTAAATATGGGAGGGTGGATTAGAGGCAGGGGGTGTGAAGGTAGAAATTGTGACCATAAATCCCACAGGAAGTTTTCTTTACATTGGAGCCCACCACTTCTGAATAAACAAGTTTTTCTCTTTCTATATATAAGCTTTCCACGAGGCAGACAAGGTACACATTCATTAAAAGGGCATGTTTAATAAGTCGAGGTAGCTTTTGTAGCTATAATGGTATGATTAAGGCGATATCTGCAGCAGGCATTCCCAGCTTTCCCTCTCCAGATATCGCAGAGGTTTTGGATTTACTGTGATACATCGGTGGATAGTGCGGGAAGTAAACCAATGGGGAGGACAGATAGCTCTGTGCCCTGACCTCTACCTATTACACCCGCATGCCCTAATCACCTCCCTCCTCAAACAATATTGTCGGTACCATGATTAAGAAGTGCCAACCTTCCCTTAAGCACTGATCCCCTAGACAGCTCCCAACCCCCATAGGGAACTGTCTGGGGGAGATTGGTGCACCCCCCCCCCCAGCCAAGGAAAGCATCCCAGTTAACTAGTCAGGTGGTCAAAGGTCCTTTCCATTCTTATCAAAATCCTAGCTACCCAGTCAGGGTTCTTCCTCCTTTCCTCCCTCCCTCCCCCTCCCCAACTTTCAAATCCAGCTAGCCAGTCAGCTGGCGGGATCCCTGGCCCCCACCTACTCACTCTAGCCCCCGGTTCCTACTTTAATTCCTGGTAGTCCAATGGTCAGTGGGGGCAGGAATCATCCTCCCTGCTCCTGCCCCTCATCATTGGTCCTTGCCAGAATGGTTGCAGTCATACAGTGCTGCCCCCTAGCATGAGGGTAGAGGGCAGCAACGCATGATTGTGGCCACTTTGGAAAGCCTGATGATGGGGTAGTCAGGTGGCTGGGGGGGCCAGGGCAATGGATAAGTTCTGCCATTCACCATGGGGGTTATTTTGCAAGAGATGGATGTGGTCTGGATGTCCAAAATGAGCAATATGGATGTTAAAAATGTGATTACAGAAGCTGGCAAATCTGAACGTCTCTGTAGCTGGCATGTCTAAGTTCTGGTGTCCCAAAATGGGCATGTCTGAGGGTGTTCTGGGGCACTGCCAAAATGGAGCAAGGATGCAGACATCCAAAGCATATCTCATATAGCGTGACAGCCAAACATCCTGGCCTAGACCTGCTATAAAGCACGAACAGGTAGGGGACTTTGCTCTCCAGGTAGGAAGGAGTGGCCTAGTGGTTGGGGCAAGGTACCACAGGCCGGAAGGTCGGTGGTTCAAATCCCACTAGAGGACAGCAACCTTGGGCCGGAAGGACTGAGGTTTCTAGTCCCCTAGGTGCTCCTTGTGGTCTTGGGCAAGCCACTTAACCCTCCATTGCCCATGTTCCCTGTAAGTATTAGTGTATGTGTCTCATATCCCCTCGTGTTAAATGTATCCCCCAACCGCTTTGACCCAGTGAAAAGCGGGATATAAATGCAGCTAAATAAATAAATAAATAAATAAATGCTGACGAAAGTGAGTGTGATAGGAAGGAGTGAAAAAGAGAGAGAAGGAGTCTGCCTGTTGGTCCCATCTGCTGTGTGCTGTACCCAGTAAACTCTTGTGTCTCAAACCTGCTCTCTATCCATCTGTCCCTGATGACCCAGTCCTGATAGGCATCCACCATGTTCACACAACCCCCCTGCTGGCTACAGGCACCCTTTCCGACCCTTCCCCCACTGACAATCCCAGACCCCCGATCCCTGTCTCTGCACAAGTCAACCTTAGCAGTGCTAGAGTGTGTGAGGTGGTAGTGGGCGTTTTTCTGTGTCTGCAGTAGTGGCAACATTGAGGATGGTGCATGAGTGCCTGCGTCAGTATAGATGCTGTTGCCTGTGTATCTGTGTGCATCTGTCCATATCCATCTGCGTCCATGTCTCACAGTATACACAGCACTGCATGCTGGCGGTGGTAGCACAGGGGTGCTGATGGTGGTGGGTGAGAGGGGAGTACAGTGATGGTCTCCCACGAGTGTTGGTGGAGGCAAGCAGAAATATAGCCATTGACAAGGAACTGGAGAAAGAGAGCAGGAGAGTGCCCAGAAGGCACTCATATCGGAGGATATAGCGTTGAGAGCCCAGTTCATGGGGCCTGCAGATGAACAATGCCTGATGTGTTTCTGATTTGACAAAGACACTATACAATGGCTGTGTCAGGAGCTAGAGCAGGGCCTTGGTGATCCATTCCTGTGCACCCAGATGTCACCACTGTCCTCATAGTCCTGGCAACTGGCAGCTTCAAGACCCTGCTTGCTGTCACAACAGGCATCAGCCAGGTGACTGTGTCACTGCGTCTTACACATTTCCTCGCAGTGTTCCTCTCCAGGATGGTGCACTACATAAGCTTTCCTTGCATGGCTCAGCAGCGCTAGTCCATATTAGACTTCATTTGGGTAGCAGGATTTCCCACAGTGCTGAGTGTCATTGACTGCACACATGTGGCCCCGTGATCCCCCCCCCCCCCCGAGGGCATGGAAAGCCACCTATAGGAATTGCAAATTCTATCATTCCAGGAACGTGCAGGTGATTTGCAATGGAGAAGATGAAATACCCAGTCTTTCCAAGGGCTGCAGAGCAAAGATAGCATTCACCTATCCAAAAAGGGTCAAAGTGTCTTCTGCAGCAGACTGGCTAACCTACTGAAGAGTGCTTTAAACTAGTTTCATTGGGGATGGGTGAAGAAAGCCCCCAGGTAAGTAAAAGCCCTCAGGTAAGTAAAACATTAAATACGTCTGTAAAAGGATAAAAGATCAATGTCTGGAAAGTGGTGTGCATAAATGGCTGTAGTATGTGAAATAAGATCCCAGATGTTGAGGCTTTAATGGAAGAGGATGACTTGGATTTAGTGGTGGTTACAGAGACATGTTTCATGGAAAACCATGACTGGGATGTAATTATACTGGGCTATGCATTATTCAGGAAGGACGGAGTAGGAAGAAGGGGAGGAGGAATGGCAATATATGTCAAAAATAATATTAAAGCTATAGAATTATAGGGGCTGATATTCCCTAGTTACCCATGTAAAGGCCTTATCTGGGATTTTTGAAGGGCACCTACATGGGTAGTGCCCTTTGAAAATCCTGGATATGTCCCTAACGTGCCCAAATGCTATCCTCATAGTATCGGGCCGTGTTGGAGGCATTCTGGGACAGAGTGGAGGTGGGCCATGGTGCTACCCATATAGCACTGATTTTCAATGCTACATAGTTAGTGCTCCGAACCTTAAAGATAGGCATGAGACAACCTTGCCTATCTTTAAATCGCTGGGGCTAACCATGTAGCACTGAAAATCGGTGCTACACGGGTAGCTCCTGCAGCTACCTGGCTGTGCAGTGACACTCAGATTTTTGATGCTGGGGCTGCATATGACCCCGGCATTGAAAATCCGGGTTAGGCGGGCAGTGGGCGGGCCATGCACTGACACAGAGCATAGCAGTACCCAATTGAAATTCGGGCCCATAGGGTTTAAAAGAGAATAAGGAGGAAGCACTGTTCCTAGCCATGTGCAAACAGTGTAGCTGCACAGGCGCAAAGAAATAGGGGCATGCGGCCCGCCCTTGCCCTGCCGCCACTTTTTATGTTTCCTTGGCAGTGACAGCAGTGGACATCCAATTCTAAAACAAAAAACCACACAAGTATTTCCAACTCCACACTTGCATGCAGATTTGATCTCTCCCTCCTCTGATGTATGCTCGCATCAGAGGAGGAAGGGACCAGACCAGCTATTCAAGTTCCAAGGCAATGGTAGGCAGTGGTGCAAGCCAGTCAGACATGGAGGTGTGAGGTAAGGCAAAGTACTGGGCATAGGGCAAACCTGTGATGGGGGAAGGGGGATGTACCAGATGTGCAAGTCACACAGGGTGCATTTATGGCTTGTGTAAATGGGTGCCAGGCCTTTACCTCGGGTGCGAAGGTTGGGGTTACCCTGATATCTTCTGTTAGCAAATAATAGTCGTAAGTCGAGTGTTCCAGGCAAAACATAACAAGGAATTTATTCCCCTTCCCAAAGGATTTTCAAGTGCAAAACAAAACATGGAAAACAAACAACTTCTTCTGAAAGAAAAATATCTTCTTCTTCTTTGCTATATACAAAACTTAGCATAAAGACTCAATGTTGTCTGCAAGGCATAGCGTACAATCCATAGGAGCATATTCGGGTTCACTAGTGCTACACTCCCATTGCATATCTTCACCTTCAGTGTGTGTGGGGTTTGGCTTCAGACCTTTACTGCTGTCTCTGGAAAAACCCCTCATTGAGAACTCGGGTATCTCACAAGAACACAGTTCCATACAGTGAGGTTTAAAAGTACCTGTATCTGTGGTGTTTCTTCCCCGGCTCTGCTTTTGTTCCATCCAGTTATCAGGAACTCCTTTATAACTTTCTGCTGACACGTCTTGTGTTGAGCAGTGCCCTGGCCCTCTGTTCCGAACAGAACTTCTGGCTTTCCTTATTATAGTGCTAGGCTCCCACCTGTATGCATGTTGAAGCCTCTCCTCTGGCAGTGAGGTCCGGGAGATTCCCTGCTCTCTTGGTCCAGGTAAGTTCCTAGCCACAGGGTGTGCCTTCCTTCCTTCTGCTGCCCTGGCTTCTCTCTCTGAGCTGCAACCTGGCTCCTCACAGGACCTCCAGCTGCCTGTAGTCCGTGTGCTTCTCCAGCCACGTTTCTCTGAAGCTTCTCCTCTGCTGCTTCCTGCTTCTCTGACCCGCCCACTGCTTCCCTGTGAGGAATCACGGCACTCTCTTCTCTCTGGGGAATCACAGCACTCCCTTCTCTCTGGAGAATCACAGCACTCCCTTGCTGGAGCTGCCCTCCGGCTTTTATCTCTCTGTTCCCTGCAGGCTGGCTTGGCTTTCTTGCCCAGGTGAGTGTAATCAAGCTCTAAGCTTGCTGCTACATCAGAGCTTGGGTGTGTCAGCTCTGCTCCTCTCTTTCCCTGTTTCTCATGAGCTGTATATGCTGGCTGACTAACAGTTTCAAAGGTAAATTCCTCCTTTCTATCTATTTGCATAGGTTCTGTGTGGACTTCTGCGTCACACTTGGTACGGACCTGTGAGGAGGCACTGTCGGTTAAACTAGAAAGGGGGAAAGAAAAATCTATTTGCATTGGCGTGATATACAGACCTCCTTCACAGGGAGAAGAGGTGGATGGAGAGTTAATTGAAGACATATGCAGTATTGCCATGAAAGGAGACGTGCTACTGATAGGTGATTTCAATAAGCTGGATGTTGATTGGCACATCCCTGCTGCAGTGTCATCTAGAAGTAAGGAGATCCTGGATTCTCCACAGGGAGAACTATTCCGGCAACTGGTAACAGAACCCACATGTGAAGGGGCCATAATGGACTTGGTGCTCACCAATGAGGAAAGTGTGTTTCTGATGTTATTGTGGGAGATCATCTCATATCCAGTGATTACCAGATGGTGTGGTTCAGTATTAGGACTAGAGCTGCTAAAGTCCATTCAAAACCAAGGGTCTTTCACTTTAGGAAAACTAACTTTGGCAAGATGGGACAATATTACTAATACTATTAATCATTTATATAGCACTACAAGGCGTATGCAGTGCTGTATAAAAACGTATAGAAGACAGTCCCTGCTCAAAGAGCTTACGATCTAATTAAGACAGACAGCATAATACAAAAGAAATAAGGGAGAGGAGACACAAAAGGAACAAGAGATTAGGATCCAAAAGTGGCCTCAAAGAGATAAGCCTTTAGCATGGATTTGAAGAGGGAGAGATATGAAACTTGATATGAAACAGGAATAAGGAGCAGTAAGGTGAAAAGATAATCTGGAATTGGCAGTAGAAGAAAAGGGCATAGAGGGAAAAAGGCCAGAGGAGGAGTGAAGTTCACAAGGAGAGGTGTAGAGAAAGAGGAGAGAGGAAAGGTAATGAGAGACAGTAGAGTGAATGCATTTATAGGTTAGGAGGAGAAGTTTGAAATGGATACAGGAATGGACAGGGAGCCAATGAAGTGATTTGAGAAGAGGGGATTATGTGAGTGTATTGGGGCTGCTGGAAGATTAGCCGCACAGCAAACTTCTGAATAGACTGAAAAGGAGAGAGATGACTCTAAGGGAGACCAGGAATGAGGAGTTTGCAGTAGTCAAGACAAGTGATAACTAAAGAGTGGACAGGAGTTTTAGTTGGGTGTTCAGAGAGGAAGTGGCGAATTTTGTTAATTTTATAGAGAAAGAAACAACAGGTTTTAGCAATCTGTTGAATATGTGTGGAGAATGAAAGGGAGTTGTCAATGATGACCCCAAGGTTGTGGCTGAGGAAACAGGCAGAAGAAGAGTATTGTCAACAGTGGGAGGAGGGTTTAGGGGGAAAGATAAGAAGTTAAGTTTTAGCCATGTTCAATTTCAGACGGCGGTGAGACATCCAGGCAGTGATGCCAGATAAGCAGGCAGAGATGCGAGCTTGGAGTGTAAGAGAAATGTCATGTCATCAAGATAGATAGATACAATACAAGACAATACCTCAAGGAGACGTTAGCAGGATGGGAACAGTTGTGGGATGTAGAAAAGCAATGGGCAAAACTGAAAGGGGATATTTTAAGGGCAACAAAATGTTTTGGCAGAACATCTATCTAGACAAGATTCTCAAGTGCAGAAATGTATCTCTGCATACAAAGATTCAACTTGTCCAAGCCATGCTATTTTCAATATATCCAATGGATACAAATGTTGGACAGTAAAAGGTAGCTACTACCTGTAGTCAGTAAGAATAAGTCCTCACATATGGATGACGTCCCCCAACGGAGTCCTGTGCGGGAACGTTCCCTTGGACTATTTAATGCTGGTGTAGGAACGCTAATTTTTGTACCGAGTTGGAACTGTGTGTGTGTGTTTTTCTTCAGTTAGAGAGTTGAGGTCCATCGCTGAAGAGAGAGGTTGAGAGTGAGAAAGAAGGGTACTGAGAGAGGTTTATTTAGTCCCCCTCCAGCTACCCGATTGGCGTTGGGGAAGGGAGCAGGCAGGTGAGCTCCTCCCTGCTCCCCACCGCGAGGCCAATCAGGCCGAAGAACCAGCTTTTAATATCTTCAGCGCTCCAGGCGCGCTGCGGAAGTCCCCCTCCAGCTACCCGATCGGTGTCAGGGAAGGGAGCAGGCAGGTGAGCTCCTCCCTGCTTCCCACCGCGAGGCCAATCAGGCCGAAGAACCAGCTTTTAGAATCTTCAGTGCTCCAGGCGCGCCGCGAAAGTCTCCCTCCAGCTACCCGATCGGCGTCGGGGAAGGGAGCAGGCAGGTGAGCTCCTCCCTGCTCCCCACCACGAGGTCAATCAGGCCGAAGAACCAGCTTTTAAAATCTTCAGCGCTCCAGGCGTGCCCGTGTCTGGCGGGCCCACGCCTGAGGGCCTCGCCAGAGGGCCCTTTGGCATGGCCCTTAGGTGCGGGCCTGAGGAGCAAGCCCCGGTGCTCCGTAGCTGCTGGGGTCAAGTAGGCTGGATCACTCCCCCATACATCACCTCCAGACCAAACCATCTCACAAGCTCCACCCTGGTACCTTCAAGTAACTCTCTTTTGTCTTGCTTCCTACTGCTGGCATTGTTCTTCCTCCCACTACCCGCCTAGAACTTGCTACCCACTGTCTGCACTGTTCTGCTACCCATTGTTGGCAATGAACTATTACCCACCGCATGCATAGCACCACTACCCTCTGCTTGATTAGCATTGCTCCCATTGCCTACATGGTACTGCTACCCACTGCTGGGCATAGAACTGCTACCCATCGCTTCATAGAACCATATCCATTGCTTATTCATCGTTTGCATAGTATTGCTACCCATTGTTTTGCATACTGCTGCCACCCATTATTTTTGCATACTGCTGCCACCCACTGTTGTACTGAACTGTTACCCATTGCTTATTGTTTTGCATACTATCTGAACTGTTACCCATTGCTTATTGTTTTGCATACTGCTGCCACCCATTGTTTTTGCATACTGCTGCCACCCACTGTTGTACTGAACTGTTACCCATTGCTTATTGTTTTGCATACTGTCTGAACTGTTATCCATTGCTTATTGTTTTGCATACTGCTGCCACCCATTGTTTTTTGCATACTGCTGCCACCCACTGTTGTACTGAACTGTTATCCATTGCTTATCCATTGTTGCATAGTACTGCTACCCATTGCTTGCATACTGTGCCACCCATTGTTACATAGTACCGTCACCCATTGTTGTCTAGAACTGTTATCCACTGCTTATCCTCTGCTTGCTACCCATTGCTCGCATTGAACTGCTACCCACTGCCTGCTTGTCTGCCTATCATTTGCCACCCGTTGTCTGCCTAGAACTTGCTACCCATTGCTTACTCAGACCCTGCTGCTCAGACCCTACTGCTGCCCACATCCATGGCCCCACATCTCATTGTCCTCCTCTTCATTATCCTCCCCAACTACCTCCCCTCCTATCAACACCCTCCCTCCTCATCCCCCTACCCTTCCCCTACCTTCATCACTTCCCCCTCCACTCTGCCCCCTAGCCTAGCACCTGCCCTTGAGCTTCCTCACACCATCTCCCGCATTCAACCAGCCCCCCTCTCTACCTTCCTCACTTCTCCCTCTGTCCTGCTCCCTAGCCTTGCACCGTCTCTTGAGCTTCTTCACACCATCCCCCGCATTCAACCAGCCCCCTCTCTTTAAGGCAACCCCACCCTCACTTCTGCCGTACTATCTCCACGGTACCTCACTCTCTAATACTCCGTCTCCTTCTCTCATCTGGTAACATCTATCCCAACCCTGCCCCCCCCCCCCCGATTTCTTTCTCACACTAGAAAAAGTTCCTTACGTAACCCATCTAATCTCATTCACATCTCGCTCTTCCCGCCCTCTGCCCTCCCCCATTCATCCCACAATCACTTATCCACAGATATCAACTCCAACCCTACCCCTAGAAATAATCCCCCACATAACCTACCCGATACCATCAATTTACCCCACATTTCCCCTCCCTCATATCCCTCTTGGAGAGCACACTCACCCAGACTCACCCACCCACACCCTGCTCCCTCTAAATCTCGGCATCACCCTAGAAATAGACCCCCACGCTACTCTGATAAGAAATCTATACGTAACTTATCCAACCTTATCCATATCCCTCTCCTCCCCCCCTCCGCTCTCCCGTTTTCATGTGCCCTATGGAACACATGCTCAGTCATAAAAAAAAACCCTTTTATTCATGACCTTTTCATCTCCAATGCCTTATACCTTTTTGCCTTGACCGAGACCTGGCTCCCTCCAGACGACACCGCATCCATTGCCTCTCTCTGCTTTGGGGGCTACCAGTTCTCTCATACACCTCGATCTACTGGTCATGGTGGTGGTGTTGGTCTCCTACTCTCTCCCTCCTGCCATTTCCAACCTCTTCTGCCACCCCAATCATACTCCCACCTCTCCTTTGAAGTCCACTCCATTTGCCTCCTCTCACCACTTTCCCTCCGAATAGCTGTTATTTATCGCCCACCGGACAAACCCAAATCAACCTTCCTCACCGACTTTGACTCCTGGCTTTCTGCCTTTATGGACCCCTCCTCCCCCACTCTTATTCTTGGCGATTTCAACATTCACATCAACAACCCCTCCGACCCCCATGCCTCAAAGTTCCTCGCTCTTACCTCCTCGTTCGACCTCCGACTTTGCTCCACTGCCCCCACACATCTACATGGCCACTCCCTTGACCAAATACACTCCTCCAACTCCTCCCCTTCAAACTTCCACAAATCAATCCTTCCCTCATCTGACCATCACTTCTTAACATTTACTCTTCAACTTCCGCCGTCCCAACCTCGTCCTGGATCCTCCGACCTATCTAGAAACCTTCATAATATTGATCCCCTGACTCTCTCTTCCACCATATCTCCATCTCTTTCAGCCATTTTATCCTCCAAGTCCGTCGACGAGGCATTATCTTCATACAATGCTACATTATCCTCCGCCCTTGACACTCTTGCCCCTCCCAACCCACATCCTGTCAAACAATCTACCCCCCCAACCCTGGCTTTCACCCACAATCCGTCACCTACGCATCTGTGCCTGTTCTACCGAACAAGTTTGGTCCAAATCCCGCGCCCCGGAAGACCTTCTACACTTCAAATTCATGCTTGGCTCCTTCCAGTCAGCCGCACTGGTCCCCAGAACCTTCACTGTTAGAGGTGGTCTCTGCTGGCCATGCCAGTGTCTGACAGGTATTGTTGGCAGTGTGTTTTGCTAGTCACCTTGTTTCCTGCATGATTACAGCATGTGCCAGTCACATCTGGCATTGTGTCCTGCCCCCTGTTGGACAAGGTCCCACCTAGAACAGTACATATCAATATCCAGTGTTAAACTGCTGATGCCAACTATCATGAGGGCGTCTAGGCTTGCATGGGGCTGTTACTAGAGTCATGCTTGCCCTACCATTACCGCAGGGAGTAGGCATGGAACACCACCTGTTCCAACCACCTAGGTCTAACAATCACTTACAGCAAGTACAGTCAGACTGCACCTGCTGCTCACCACTGGGTTTTCCAGCCATGCACATATCAAGGCATGGGATAAACAGCATGGACAGGCCCCCAGGACAGGAAGTCATCACTGGAACCAGACATCATTTAGCACTATGTGGACACATGGCCATGCCATGGTCACTGCTCAGCCAGAGTGAGAGTGCCCTCCCAGCATGACATGCTGTGGCCACCCAATGCATTCAGGTGGTAGACGGGCACTTTGATGTCTCAGCCATTGACCGTACCTCTGATGCAGACACATCCTGCCAATCCGCCCTGTTTCAGGCCATACCCACAATACTTTGTTCCTCATCATGCACATTTACAAACTAACGTTGGAAACAGCTTAGGCAATGCAAGGCTCAGTGAGGTGTAGAAGGCCACAAAACAATGGAGAGACATACACACACACACACTCATATTGCCACGATGTGCAAAACTTGGGATGGTTGGCATTCCTGCTTGCCACTTTGGTCTCCATAGCAGCTCAAGCATTGTTAATGTGTGTGCTCATTGTGCAGGAGCTAGTAGCATGCTCTGATGTTAAGGCCCGCTCACTGTGCCAGTGCTATCAGCCTGATTTTTCATCCAGCTGTGGATAGTACAGCCTATCTGTGTGCCTGATGAGTGTTTGTACCCTTGCTGGATGATTCATTGGGGGTTGTACATGCTAGTGACGTGCAATGCATGATCCACAGTTAGGACCGTAACCTGTGATCCTCCACTCATATAACGCATCAAATGTGTGCATTGAACCATAGTGCTACCATATGGCTTCAACAGTCTCTGGGGCTGATATGCTTCCTAACAGACAAACTATGGCGCATGTTGCAATGCACATAGCGCACAGGACCAGGACATGGCTTGGGTCTGCTGCAGGCGGGAGCTGCTGCCCCCTCTGCCAACATCCACACATCATGCTGACATGCCCGTATGCTGTCAGTGTTGGTGGTGCGCAGTTACAGCCCATACAACATGCGGGTTGGTGGGTGAGGGCACAAGATCTGGATGGGGGGGGGGGGCAGAGGCATACATGGATGGCCACACAGCCCCCTCAACCATCTGCCTCGGCAGGAACCCCATCACCACCTGCCAACAATACGTCTTGGGGGGAGGATGACGGCCACTGCAGTGGTAGTCCCCCATGTGCCTGCGTGTTGCATCTACCTGGAGGGCTATAGCTGCTGGCACTATTGGCCTCTCCCTCACAGCTGGGTGCAGCAGCAGCAGAGGAGAGCCAGCCGGGATCTCTGCCTGGGGTGCCAGGACTCTTGGACCGCCCCATATGGCACATCTCCTTTCCACAGCAGTAGCATATCTGTGTGCCACCACTGTCATTGTGGGATCATGATGGACATCACAGATGGTAATATGGATGGCAGGATACCCCTATGTGGTAAGCCTAAGAAGGTTGGGGCTCTTCAACCTGGAAAAGAGACGGCTGAGGGGAGATATGATAGAGGTATATAAATTATTGACTGGAGCGGAACAGGTAAATGTAGATCGACTGTTTATGCCATCAAAATGTAGAAAGACTAGGGGACATGCAATGAGGCTACAGTGTAACCCATTTAAGACTACTAGGAGAAACTATTTTTTCAGTCAACGCATAATCAAACTCTGGAATTCATTACCGGAAGATGTAGTGTAGCTGGGTTTAAAAAAGGTTTGGACAGGTTCCTGGGGAAAGGTCCATAAACCATTGTTAGAGAGGACCTGGGATATCCACTGCTTGCCCCAATACAAGCATTGTGTATCCTGTGTGTCTTTTAGGGAAACTGCTAGGTAATTGTGAACTAGACTGGCCATTATTGAACACAGGATACTGGACATGATGGACCTTGGTCTGATGCAGTCTGGCATATTTTGTAATCTTATGTCATTTTGTGCCACTTGGGCAGCTGTCCATCCTGTGCACCAGCAATTCCCACTGCATGACTCATGTACCACCTCCTTTGCCCTACTTGAACCATCAACATAGTGCCCAAGTATCTTTATCTTTATCTTTATTTCTTCACTTGATAGACCGCTTTTGTCGAAACATTAAAGCGGTTTACAATAAAATAAAAGGTCAACGCCGCTAAACTATGGAAAAGGAACGCCATAATATAGCAGGAAAGAAGAGAAGTATGAAAGGGCACTATGCTATTGCTGTTAATGGAGCTGTCTTGGGCTCCACTGTCTGTGCATCACATTGCAGATGTTAAAATAGGCCCTCTCTCCTCAAAATACACTCTTTCCTCATGGTTTGTGTTAGGGTTCCCAGCGTTAAGGCATTTTAGGACACTTTTGTGCAACACATGTTAAGGGAATACCCACTGTTAATGCCCACTGTCCGCCCACAACACGCTTTATGCTGCTGGAGCCTTTAACGCACGTTAAATCAGTGTTTTTGCTGTGTAAAGGACGCAAGATTTATTTTATTTATTTATTTATTTAACTGTATTTATATACCGCTTTTCACCGGGTCAAAGCGGTGTAACATATAACAGGGGGGGGGGGTGTCAATCTTTTATAGGGTGGGGCCATCACCAGGGGGGCAACATTAATGATTTGGGGTGGACATAGACATGTACAATTCTGCAGTATCTAAGCATGAGCTCTTGAGGAGGGGGTGGATTTTCTGATCAGAGATGTTCACGGAATAGGATTGTTTTCAGCTGTTTTTTGAATGATGTGATGTCAGCGTTGTTCCTGATGTGGTTTGGCAGAGAGTTCCAGAGGGATGGAGCATAAAGTTCGAAGGCTCTGTTGCAGGTCCGTTGTGTGGACCTGGTTCTTTTGTGGGGGACAATGATGGAGTTATTGGAGGATTGTCTGGTTGGTCTGCTGTGGGTCGGGCGAGGCAGTAGGGTGTGCAGTGAGGTGTTCCGTGTTTGGTGGATAGTCTTGTGGGTGAGTAGGATAGCTTTATATTTGATTCTTGCTTCGATGGGCAGAATGTGGAGGTCTCTTAGGATAGGGGTGATGTGATCCCGCTTTTTTGCATTCTGAATAATCCTTGCCGTAGTATTTAAGGCAGTTCGGAGGGGGTTGGTTTGTGTGGCGGGTAGTCCATGGTAGATTATGTTGCAAAAGTCCAGATGAGGGAGTGTCATAGCTTGCATTACTGTCCTGAAGTCTTGAGGCTCGAGGAGGGGTCGGAGGCGTTGCACAGTTTTAGCTTTGTGGAATATTGTCCCGGTGCCAATTATGTGCGTTAACGGTACACTATCTCCCTTAACGCCCTTTAGTATGTTTATGTTTATGTTTATTTTGAATTTGATATACCGCTCAGGCCAGAGGCATTAGAGCTGTTTACAATACCATATCATTCAAGGGAAAAAAGGAACAGAACGCCATTTAAATGATAGGACAGAAAAGAGGACAGAGACAGTTAAACAGATAAGAGAAGAAGAGGAACATGGAACAGCGAGTTACCACAAAACAGCAGCATGTCACCCAGTCCAAATCATAACATCAATGCTACCTTCGGCAACAGACGCCCCGGACCAACGCCTAAGGGCCACGCCAAACGGCCCTCTGGCGAGGCCCTCAGGCGCGGGCCCGCAAGGCGTGGGCGCGCCTCCGAAGCGGCTGATTTTAAATTCGATGTGGCAGGTAGGGGAGATGAGGAGGAGGAGCTCTCGTTCAACTCCCTCCATGATGGCTGCTGCTCCCGTTCTGGCCGCGCGCCTCCGATTTTAATTTCGATGTGGCAGGTACGTGATTTTGGTTGGAAAAGAGAGAAAAAGGGTGTAAAAAGATGAGAGAAGCTACTGTAATGAAAAAAATGTATTGGATTGATGCTTTTAGAGGCACTCAGTAATCTGAATTTCCTTCAGGAAAACGTTTGAGAGGTTAGTTCTGTCTGAGAAGTTTGGGATTATTTTTCCCTTTAAGGGAAAAGGGATTCAGAGATTTTTATCACTGCTTTAAAAAGAGATTGTGTCTTTAAGAAGTTCTGCTAGAAGGCAGAGTTGGAGAGGAGAAGAAACCAGTTTAAACCTATATAACTGGGGGAGAATAGAAATTAGTAGTAACTAAAGTAAAAGGAATTAATGTTATCTTTTTCACAGAAAATAAATTTTCTTTCTGCCACTGAGAGTTGCTTTGAGGGAGGTGCAGTACAGATGTGCAGCACTGCTGAGAACTATGAGTTTGACACTCTTCAAGAAAAATAATAACTTTCTCAGTCAGAATTATTACTTTGAAGGAGTAAAGAAGAATATTTCCTCTTCTTTAAAGAAGTCTGAAATCTCAGCTGAACTTAACTGGCTGAGAGACGCAGAGTGGCAGCTGTTTTGTTTTTAAAGAACAGCAACTAAGTAACAAAGAAGCTAAAGAAGAAAAGAATATCATTTTAATATGAATCCAGTTTTTAATTATTTAATTTGGATTTTTGGGGATAATTTTAATGGATGAATGAGATGTGAATGCAGAGAGTTGGTTGTTGTTGTTGTTAAATGCCATCAAGTCGGTGTCAACTCCTCGCGACCCTCTGGATAGTTGACCTAAACTTTGTTCAGTCTTCAGCCAAGTGACTCATTGTTGATAGAGTGGTGTCCATAGCTACTGTTATTGTATCAATCCATCTCATTGGTGGCCTTCCTCTTTTACGGTGACCTTCTACCTTGCCAAGCATTATGTCTTTCTCCAGCAATCTCTCTCTTTGCATGATGTGTCCAAAGTATGAAAGTCAAAGTCTTGTCATCTGAGCTTCTAAAGAAAGCTTAGGTTTGATCTTCCTTAGTACTGACTGGTTTGTTATTTGGGGAGTCCACGGTATACACAGTATTAGCCACCAGCACCATGATTCAGAGGCATCAATTTTCTTCCTGTCTAACTTTTTCACTGTCCACCTTTCGCATCCATATGACGTTATTGAAAATATTATGGCCTAGACAAGTCGAATCTTTGTATGGAGAGAGACATCTCTGCTCTTGAGGATCTTGTCTAGGTCATTCACAGCCATTCTACCAAGAGCAATCCGTTGTCGGATTTCTTGACTGCTAGTCCTTTCTTTATCGATTGTTAATCCAAGTAAGTTAAAGCTGTCAACTATTTCAATTTCTTCTGCATCAATGATGAACATTGATGTGCCAGTTGTCCGGATCTTTGTCTTCTTAATGTTAAGGCGCAGACCCATTTTAAGACTATACTCCTGGATCTTGAGAAGCAAATGTTTCAAATTGTCTTCACTTTCATCCAGTAATGTCCTATTATCAGCATAGCAAAGGTTGTCGATGAGTCTTCCACCAATCTTCACACCTTGGTTGTCTTAATACAGTCCTGCTTTTCTGATGATTTGTTCTTCATATAAATTAAAGAGGTAGGGGGAAAGTATGCAGCATTGTTGTACACCTTTGCTGATTTTAAACCATTCTGTTCCTCATAGTTCCGTTCAAACTTTTGCTTCTTGATCAATGTAAAGGTTGCGCAAGAGAACGATCAGGTGTTCTGGTATACCCATGCTTCTTAATGTGGCCCAGAGTTTCTCATAGTTTACACAGTCAAAAGCCTAGCTGTAGTCAATAAAACACATATGGACATCCTTTTGGTATTCTTTTGTCTTTTCAAGGATCCATCTCACATCCACGATAATATCTCTTGTTCCTCGCCCCTTCCGGAACGCTGCTTGCACGTCAGGCAGTTCTTGTTCCAGGATGGTTGTAGTCTCTGCTGAATGATCTTGAGTAGCATCTTGCAGGCATGTGGGATCTGAGTGATTTGTGCTAATTTCCACAGTCATTCGGGTCACCTTTCTTCAGTATTGGTATAAACACAGATCTTTTCCAGTCAGTTGGCCATGAATTTGTCTTCCAAATTTCCTGGCAGAGCCTTGTAAGTATGGTAACAGCTTCATAAGATTGCTGTAATACTTCAATGGGAATGCCATAAATGCCCAATGCTTTAGCTTTTGTTAAGGCCTTCAATGCTGCTTCGACTTCTTCTTTCATCACCAATGGTTCCTGATCATAACATACAGGTTGAAACAGCTGTTGGTCCACTTGATCCTTATCCTATAATGACTCTGTATATTTCTTTCCACCTTTTCTTGATCTTTTCAGCATCATTCAACATGGATCCTTGAGCATCTTGTAGCATTCCTATTCGAGGCTGGAATTTTTTCTTTAACTCTCGTAGCTTTAGAAAAGCCAATTTTGTTATTCCTCTAATAGCTTCTGATTCTATTTACTTGCATGTGTTATTGTAGTACTTCTCCTTGTCTCATCTTACTGCACGTTGGAAATCTCTTTCGAGTTCTGTGATTGCCTCTCTTTATCCTCTAGCTTTAGTTTCTCTGCATTTCTGGACAATTTTCAGAGTTTCTTCAGTCATCCATTTTGGCTGTTTTTGATTTTTCACCTTATGTAGAGACTTCTTGCTTTCTTCCAACACAACCTTCTTGATGTCATCCCATAACTCTTCTGGAACTCTGTCATTTGTATCTAAAACAGCAAATTGATTTTTCAGGCAGTCTTTAAATTCCAGTGCTATATTCTCATGGTCATATTTTGCTACATTTATGAGTGGCTTGCTCTTTTTCAACTTTAGCTTGAGTTTGCATACTAGTAGTTGGTGATCTATATCGCAGTCAGCTCTAGGTTTTGTCTTTGTTGATATTATTGAGCTTTGCCATAGTTGTCTTCCACAGATGTAGTCAATTTGATTTCTGTACAATCCATTGGGTGAAGTCCACGTGCACAGTCAGAGCTTGTATTGCTGGAAGAAAGTGTTTGAGATGAATAGATCATTGGCCTTGCATAATTCTACCAGTCTTTCTACAGCTTCTTTTCTGTTGCCAAGTCCATATTTTCCAACTACTTTGCCTTCTTTGTTGCCAACTTTTGTGTTCCAGTCACCCATGACTATCAGGATATCCTGTTTGCATATTCTGTCAATTTCAGCTTGAACTCATCAATGTCTTCCTCGTCTGCAGCTGTTGTTGGGGCATATACCTGAATTATAGTTGTGTTGATGGGCTTTCCTCGTAGACAAATAGAACTGCATTGCATTTCATTACAGTTCTTGCAAGTTTCTTCTTAATTATTAATGCAACACCATTTCTTCTTTTCTTTCATTTCCAGCATATTAGACCATGCGATCATGAAATGCAAAATGCCCAAAGTCAGTCCATTTCAGTTCACTGCCATCCAACAGATCGAGTTCTACATGTTCCATTTCATTGTTGACCACTTCTAACTTCCCTTGGTTCATGCTTCATACATACCGTGCCCCAAAATGCAAGACATCTATACAATCTCTGATTCTCTTTTCATGCGCAGTTACATCAGCAGATCCAGCCACATCATAAATACTGGCTTTACTATGAGAAGTCTTCAGATCATTCCCAGTAGCCATTTGCGTGCCTTCCAACCTGGGGGTCTCATTTTCCAGAACTATAGTGCAACTTGTTTTGTGACTATCCATTGGGTTTCCATGACAAGATACAGAAGTAGATTTGCCAAGCCTTTCTTCCACGCAGTTAATTCCAGTGTTGTTGCACTTGTCACAGAAATATGATCCTCCGCTTACAACACTGTCCCATTCTACTGCTGCCCATATAGGTGGTTTGTCTTAGTTTGGCACCTCAATTGAGGCCTGTCTATCTTGGGAGACCTTGCCAGTGGCTAAGCTACTGATAGCTTAGCTGTCAGCATCACTGGTTGGGCTCATCAACCTGGGGAAGAGATGGCTGAGGGGAGATATGATAGAGGTCTATAAATTATTGACTGGAGTGGAACGGGTAAATGTAGGTCGCTTGTTTATGCCACCAGAATGTGGATAGACTAGGGGACATGCAATGCGGCTACAATGTAACCCATTTAGGACTACTAGGTGAAAATATTATTTCAGTCAATATGTAATCAAATCCTGAAGTCCGATACCAGAGGATGTAGTAACAGCTGTTAGTGTAGCTGGGTTTAAAAAATTATGGACAGGTTCCTGGGGAAAGATCCATAAACCATTGCTAAAGAGGACCCGGGATATGTACTGCTTGCCCCATTACAAGCCTTGTAGATCCTGTGTTTCTTATGGGGAAACTCTTAGGTACTTGTGACCTAGATTGGCCACTGTTCTACACAGGGTACTGGGCATGATGGACCTTGGTCTGACACAGTCTGGCATATTTTCTAAACCTATGTCCTTATGTGGCACCTAGACATCTACCTGGTCCCTCCAGAGCACCAGCAGCCCCACTGCATGACCCATGTGTTACCTCCTTTGTCCCCATTTGCACCATCAACATAGTGCCCTTTCATACTTGGGTACTATGTTGTTGCTGCTATTGGAGCACTACTATCACTCACTTGGGCTCCCCTGTCTGTTTGCAACATTGCACACATTAAACAGTCACACTCACCTCTGAAAGGCACCTTTTATGCAAGGTCTTGATATGCGTTAGGGTTCCCGGTGTTAAGGCACCTTTTGGCAGGTTGTGCAATCGGTGTTAAGGGAGCATTCCTTGTTACCGCCCATTCCCTGCCCATTGACCCTCACTTTCCACCCCGTGCATGCCTTATCACCGCCCTCAGGGTTCTTTACGCTGCTGGTACCGTTAGCGTGTGCTAAAGCAGCGTTTTGGACGCATTAAGGGCATAGGTATGCTGATAGCATGTGATAATGGCACACTTGCTTCTTTACTGCGGTTTAGTAACCATACCCCATAGTATGACTTATGGTGGGATGTTCACTGTAAAAGAAGAAATACAAAAATTAATGAGGAAAAATTAAAGTTTCATAAGAGAAAAGGAGTTTTGTAAAGATTATTCAGTTTTTTAAATAGAAGGCATCTAACTTAAACATCTTGTGCTATAAATATTTTAAACATATAAATTTAAGGGGTATGTTTACTGAACAGTTGAAGCGGCTTCCATGTGATATCGGAGCGATGGCCCCACTGAATTCAATGGGGCCATGGCTCCGATATCGCATAGAAGCCGCTACCTCTGTTTAGTAAACATACTCTAAGTGTCTGACAAGAATTCATTTTAAGAAAATCAAAATTTACCTCTTTAATATCTACACCTTTGACATCTTGGTAGTTTGCTGGATCCTTTAGTTTATTTTATTTCTCCTAGCTTTGGTCCCAAAGGAAGCAGTTGGAGCACACAGTTTGTTTTCACTGATAGCCCTCTGTGAGGTGAAAGTCTCAGGTAACATCATTTAACTCTAGTCACGACTACATTATTAAAGGTCCAAAATGGGGTTAAATAAGGCTAGCACTTCTCAGAAAAGGTTACAGAGGAGAATTGGCATAGTTGGCAGGATTTCTGCAAAACTTTGGGTGAAGTTTGGGTTTTAGAGACTTTTCCAGTGTCTTTTGGTTTAACTTGAACTCAGAGCTCAAAATTCAAAAATTTTAAATTTTGAAAATTTTAACTTAAATATTACTAGTATTGTCAAATAAAACTTATTAGGTGTATTTGAAGTGTGTGGACCTTATTATCTCCAGGAACAAGCAGGAATGAGTCTTCACATATGGGTACGTCGGTACCGACGGAGCCTGCGCGGGAACGCTCCCCAGCTTCCCAAAAAGGAAAGCTTTTGGGAGCATCCCACAGCGCCTGCGTGCTGCCTTCCCGCCTTTCCTAACCACCTCTCCCCAGTTCTTCTTTTCCGCGGAGCCAGCAGGTCGTGTTCCTGTCACCGCTGAAGAAGTTCTTTGTTTTATTTTATTTCTTTGGTCGCGTGCCTGCCTTCCCCGACGTCGGACCAGTACCGCCGGTCTTTCTTTCTTTTCTTCTAAAAAAAAAAAAAAGAACATATTTTCCCTCACTTAGTGTGTTTTTCCTCTTTTGGGCCTTAGGCCTCACGAAAAATTTTCCTCATGGAAAAACCAGCCTCCGGGTTTAATAAATGCACTAAGTGCAGTGGTACAATTTCTGTTACCGACACCCATGAATGGTGTCTCAAATGTTTGGGTCCTGACCACTCCATTTTGGATTGTTCGTCCTGCTCCTTGATGTCTAAACGAGGTTTACAGAACCGAGCAGCCAAGCTCCATGTGCTGTTTCCCTCTGATGCAGCTTCAGTGGCATCGACGTCTTCCAGGGCTGCTTCTTCCTCCCATGGATCTCGGGTAACCAAACATAAATCCAGCCGGTCCTCGAAGCGTAGATCTCCTTCCAAGCATCGAGATGCCTCCGGGCTTGCCCTCGAGGATCCTGCACCGGCAAAACTACCCCGGCGGGAAGCTCTGGCTTCCAAAGCTCCACCTATGGGGTTACAGGTTGACATCGATGGCACGGCCTCGACCGATCACCTGTTAGAATGCTCTGGGGTACCGGCACAACCTTCCGGTACCGAATTCCAGGCATTCATGGCGTCGATGGATCAGAATGTTCTATCCATGCAGCAGGCTATCACGGCCTTCATTCAAGCTGCGACGCTGCTGATACCACAACAAACTCCGTTGTCGGTATTGGCCCAGGTACCGGCACCAATGCCGGTACCGGTATCGACTGCATCGACATCGGCCATGGTGTCGTCTGCAGCGGTTCCCTGCCTAGGGATGCCCATCGGTACCGAACCGGTACTGATAACGCCCGATGTCGATACGGCTTGGTATGCGTATCGAACTTTGAAAGAGCACCCTGACAGTCGATACTTTGATTCCTCCGAAGATTCTGATGCATCTGAGGCTTCTGCTGAAGTATCCATAGCCCTTCCTGAAGAGCCTTCTTCTCCAAAAAGAAGAATGTCTCCTCCAGAAGACTTGTCCTTTCAAGACTTCATAAGAGAAGTGGCTAAAGGGCTCTCTATTTCAGTATCCTCTGAATTAGAGCCTAGAGCTAAAAAATTGGATATTTTAGGTTATTCTAAGGCTCCTAAGGAAGCAGTCACCTTGCCAATTCATGAGATTCTTTATGATCACATGATTGACTTATGGGAGACTCCTCTCACTATCTCTCCTCATTCTCGTAGATTGGACACTATGTACCGTGTCCCTCCTTGTCCTGGGTTTCATAAAACACAGCTTCCTCACCATTCTATTGTGGTGGAGTCAGCTATGAAAAAGATAAAGAGTGCAAAAAGACACTCCTCTGTTCCTCCAGGAAGAGAATGCAGGACCTTGGATGCTTTTGGTAGGAAAATCTTCCAAGCCAGTATGCTCATTGCCAGAATCAACTCCTATAGTCTTTATATGGGTATGTTTCTGAAAGAAGTTGCAGATAAGCTGCACACTTTCCTCCCTTTTCTTCCAGAGGATAAAAGGGAAGAATTTCTTATTTGGCTTAAGCATACTCAAGATATTTCAAAGTTTTCCAACCGTGCAGCTTTTGACTCCTTTGAGGGTGCCAGCAGAGCTTCGGCCATTGCCATAGCTGCTCGCAGAATTGCTTGGCTCCAGGCTTCTGATCTAGAATCTTGGGATGGCTTGGGAAATCTTCCCTGTACAGGTGAAAACCTGTTTGGCAAAGATTGGCAAATAAAAGCCACTCAAATGGATGCAGAAAATTCTGCTTTGGATAGACTTTCAAAGTCAACCTCCATTCCTGCCAAGATTCTGATGCATCTGAGGCTTCTGCTGAAGTATCCATAGCCCTTCCTGAAGAGCCTTCTTCTCCAAAAAGAAGAATGTCTCCTCCAGAAGACTTGTCCTTTCAAGAAAAAACCTTTCAAGAAGTCTTTTTTCAAGAAAGGCAGATTCCATCCCGCTTCTGGCCAACAATCATCTACAGGTCGTTTTGCTGCTAAGTGTCAGCAACCTAAACAGGCCAGGCCTAAGCCTACAGGGGCTGCTGCAACTCAGCAGACCCAGCCTCCTCAGGGCTTTTGACTTGATGCTAGAGAACTTAGCCTTTCTGGCTCTGAAACAGCCAGAGCCTCTCACCATTCCAGGAAGGTTAGCTCATTTTGCTCCCAGATGGGAACAAATTACAGCAGAGCAGTGGACCCTCTCCATCATGAGAGAGGGCTACAAACTTCATTTCTCAAACCTTCCTCCTCACACCATAGTGAGACATTTCAATTCTCCAACATCTCTCCTCGACCTTCTAGGTCAGGAGGTGGCTACCCTTCTTGCCCAACAGGGGTCACGGTTTTACTCCCCCTACTTTCTGATCCCAAAGAAAACAGGGGGCTACAGACTCATACTAGATCTCAGAGAATTGAACAAATTTCTATGCAAGGAGAAATTCAAGATGCTTTCTCTGGGCACTCTCCTTCCATACCTTCAGAGTCAGGATTGGCTTTGTTCTCTAGATCTCAAGGATGCGTACACACATGTCCTCATCCATCCATCTCACAGAAGGTTCCTCCGTTTTCTTTTCCAAGGAAAGCATTACCAATACAGGGTGCTTCCTTTCGGTCTGGCCTCTGCTCCAAGAGTGTTCACCAAATGCATGGCAGTAGTAGCTGCATTTCTACACACTCTGGGAATATTTGTATTCCCATACCTGGACAACTGGCTCATCCGAGCTCCATCTCAGTCAGAGGCCCAGACTTCCCTGGACTGCACAAGGCGCATTCTGCAGTATCTGGGACTTGTGGTAAACCTCCCAAAGTCCCAGCTCACCCCTACTCAGTCCCTAGAGTTCATAGGGGCCTGGCTAGATACTACCACTGCAAGGGCCTATCTTCCTCAGGCCTGTTGCCTACGCCTAGTGCAGTTAGCCTCCCAGATTCAGTCAAAGAGCCATTTAACTGCCCGGGAGATGCTACAGCTGCTAGGCCACATAATGCTGTAAATAGTTTACCCCTGTTATCCAAGTTACTTGCCCTGTTATCTGTAAACTCTTACATGTTAACTGTACTGAGCATTTTTGTTCCATGTAAACCGCGCTGATGCCGAATAGTGCGGTATATAAGAGACTGTAAATAAATAAATAAATAAATATATGTGGTCCCCTATGCTCGCCTTCACATGAGAGCAGCTCAATGGACTTTGTCCACCCAGTGGACTCAAGCATCAGGGGCTCTGTCAGACAAAATAGCAACCTCCAGGCGCCTCTTTTGGTCTCTCCAGTGGTGGAAGTCCACCCAAAATCTGTTGCTGGGGTCCCCCTTCTAACAGTTGTTGCCCCAGGCAACCCTCACAACAGATGCCTCCCAAACAGGTTGGGGAGCTCATCTGCAAGACCTCTCCACTCAGGGCACTTGGTCTCCACAGGAGACCTCTCTACATATCAACCACTTGGAGCTCCGAGCAGTTTTTCTAGCTCTCAAGGTCTTCCATACCCTGCTCAGGTACAAGACAGTCCTCATTCATATGGACAATCAGGTAGCCATGTTTAACATAAACAAGAAAGGAGGAACTGGCTCTCTGTCGCTTTGCAACGAAGCTTTAAGATTGTGGGCCTTCGCCAGAGAGCATCAAATCCATCCAAATTTGGGAGCTGTGAGTGAGGAACAAGGTGAACGATTCCACCAAGACATTAAAGAGATGGAATGGAGATACCAGGGAAAATGGAGCATTACAATGATGGCAGACTACTGTTGGATGCTTCAGAGAGACATTCCAGATGCTACTCACAAGCGTAAATGCACCAAGAGGAGCCTCACAAGGAAGAAGAATCAAGTTTAGTGTGTGTAGGTGAGCTCATTTCAGTTCAGAAAAGGATTTTCATGAAAATATTGTAATAAAACTTTAATTTTATAATTCTATTTCCATTTATTTTGAGGTATTGCCTTATTTAACATAGTTACCTAAATTGTCAGGAAACATGATGTCCTATGACAAAATGGAGGTCATTTTCAGATTCAGCGAACAAAAAACATAAAGGTTACGTGGAATAACCAAAACAGCTCTCGAAAAAAAATTTTTTGCAGACCTGTGGATGCCTAGATTTCGGCATCCAGAATGTGCTCATCTTAATCATGTCTACTTTTCTTTATAAAATAGGGGCATAAGTGGACAAAAATGTGTGTCAAATCTAGGCATAAACACTTACCCCAGCCCTAGAGCTGGCATAAATGTTCGTGCCTAGATTTTTAAAGAGAGTCACCCAAGAACTCTACCAAATCAAGCAAAAGGAATATAACAATCTCATCAATCAGCAAAAAAAGGAATACTATACCAACCTTGTATTCAAATCTGCCAATAGACCCAGAGAACTATTCGAAATAGTTTGTACCCTCACCAAAGAAGAAACCAACCACAGGGAAGAAGAATTGATACATCCGCAGACCTTTGCAGACTTCCTTCAAACCAATTTCACAGCTCTTCCACGATACACTCGAAGCCCAGACCAGCTGTATTCCACGCATTAAGAAAAGTGGAAGAAAGTCCAAAAAACTGCCAGCATGGTTTAAAGGTGAGGTCAGAGAGGCTGTTGCTGCCAAAAGAGCAACCTTCAGGACATGGAAAAAAGAGCCAAATGATGAAAACTGGAAACAACACAAGCACTGGCAAGTTAAATGCAAAGCATTGATAAGGCAGGCAAAGCGGGAATTTGAGAAGAAACTTGCTACGGAAGCAAAAACACGAAATAAAGACTTTTTCAAGTACATTCGTAGCAAAAGGCCTGTGAGAGAGTCAATTGGACCATTAGATGATAGAGGGGTAAAAGGGGCAGTAAGAGGGGACAAGGCTATAGCAGAGAGACTGAATGAATTCTTTGCTTCGGTCTTTACTGAGGAAGATGTAGGGATGTTACCCAAGACTGAAGTGGTATTTAAAGGTGATACTGCAGAGGAATTGAGAGAAATATCGCTACACCGGGAAGATATATTACAACTATTTGATAAACTGAATAGTAACAAATCACCTGGACCGGATGGTATACATCCCAGAGTGTTGAAAGAACTGAAATATGAGATTGCAGACCTGCTATTGGTAATCTGTGAACTTTCATTAAAATCATCTGTAATACCTGAAGATTGGAGGGTCGCCAACGTAACACCAATTTTTAAAAAGGGTTCCAGGGGTGTCCCGGGAAATTACAGACCGGTGAGCCTGACGTCAGTACCAGGGAAAATGGTAGAAACCATCATAAAGAACAAAATTACACAGCATGTAGATAGCCATGGCCTAATGGGAGACAGCCAACATGGCTTTAGACAAGGAAGATCTTGTCTTACTAATCTGATCTGTTTTTTTGAAGGTGTGCATAAACAGGTAGACAAAGGTGAGTCGGTTGATATAGTGTATCTGGACTTTCAGAAAGCTTTTGACAAGGTCCCCCATCAGAGACTTTTGGCAAAGCTAAAAAGTCATGGGATAGGAGGCAGTGTACTATTGTGGATCGGGAACTGGTTAAAAGATAGAAAGCAGAGGGTAGGGCTAAATGGCCAATATTCCCAATGGAAAAAGGTGGATAGTGGAGTACCCCAGGGATCTGTACTGGGTCCCCTACTTTTTGACATATTCATAAATGACCTGGAAAAAGGAATAACTAGTGAGGTTATCAAATTTGCAGATGACACAAAACTGTTTAAAGTTGTTAAAACCCAAGAGGATTGTGGAAAACTGCAGGAGGATCTGGATAAATTGGAAGACTGGGCATCCAAATGGCAGATGAAATTTAATGTGGACAAGTGCAAAGTTATGCACCTAGGAAAGAACAACCCACACTATAGTTACACGATGCAAGGCTCCACATTAGAAACCACCACCCAGGAAAAAGATTTAGGAGTCATCGTGGATAACATGTTAAAACCCTCCGCCCAGTGTGCAGCGGCGGCCAAGAAAGCAAATAGAATGCTAGGTATCATAAGGAAAGGGATGGAGAATAAAACAAAGGATATTATAATGCCTCTGTATCGCTCCATGGTACGACCGCACCTTGAATATTGTGTGCAATTCTGGTCACCGTATCTTAAAAAGGACATAGAGTTATTAGAAAAAGTACAGAGAAGAGCCACCAAATTGGTGAAGGGGATGGAAGGCTACTCCTATGAAGAGAGGCTAAAAAGGTTAGGGCTCTTTAACCTGGAAAAGAGACGGCTGAGGGGAGATATGATAGAGGTCTATAAATTAATGAATGGAGTGGAACGGATAAACGTGGATCAATTGTTTACGCTATCAGAATATAGAAGGACTAGGGGACATGTAATGAAGCTACAGGGTAAACTATTTAAGACAAATAAGAGAAAATATTTCTTCACTCAACGTGTAATCAAACTCTGGAATCTGTTACCGAAGGATGTAGTAAGGGCTGTTAGTATAGCTGGGTTTAAAAAAGGTTTGGACAAGTTCCTGGAGGAAAGGTCCATAAACCACTATTAAAAAGGGACCCAGGATATCAATGCTTGCCCTAGTACAAGCACTGCAGAACCTGTGTCTTTTGGGGAAACTGCTAGGTACGTATGACCTAGATTGGCCACTGTTGGAAACAGGATACTGGACTTGATGGACCTCGGTCTGACCCAGTATGGCATTTCTTATGTTCTTATGTTCTTATGTTCCTGGCCGTATACCTTCCAGGAATCCAAAACTCTTGGGCAGACAGACTCAGTCGAGTTCTGCTTCCACACGAATGGTCCCTGCACATGGACCAGGTACTCAGAATCTTTCAAGAGTGGGGAACTCCGGACATAGACCTCTTTGCAAGTCCGTGGAATGCCAAACTTCCCCGGTTCTGTTCCAGAAATCCGTGTCAGGGAGTTCAGGCCAAGGATGCCTTCCTCCTTCACTGGGGTCAAGACTTCCTGTATGCCTTTCCACCCATTCCTTAATTCCCAAGACTCTGTTCAAGCTCCAGAGGGATCAGGGATCTTTGATCCTCATAGCTCCACGCTGGCCACGCCAAGTGTGGTACCCTCTACTTCTGCATCTCTCTCAAGCTCCCTCCCTAGACTTGGGAGCTGCTCCAGACTTTCTGTCCCAGGAGGAGGGGACTTTGTGGCACCCAAACCCCAAGTCCCTTCACCTCAGAGCTTGGTTGCTGAAGGCCTAGACCTTCAAGGTTGGAATCTTTCCCAGCAGGTGAAGGATATCCTCCATGCTTCCAGAAAACCTTCTACTAGACGTTCCTATGCTTTTAAATGGAAAAGGTTTTCCATTTGGTGTACTGAGAAGGGTCTTGACCCTCTAGCACTACCTTTGAATTCTCTATTGGAATATTTCCTGCATCTCTCCAATGCAGGCCTTAAGACGAATTCAGTCAGCCTATTTCCTCTCATCCTCTTATTGCAAGATTCATGAGAGGCCTAACTTTAACTAAACCTCCCATTAGGCCTCCTCCGGTGGCATGGGACTTAAATCTAGTTCTTGGTCAGCTTATGAAGCCACCTTTTGAACCCTTAGCCACCTCCTCCTTGAAATTTCTTTCCTGGAAGGTTATTTTCCTCATTGCAGTCACCTCAGCTCGCCGCATCAGTGAACTGCAGGCCTTAGTGGCTAAGTAAGTAACTGTGCTTTATGTATGGATATGTTTCATGTTCTTCAAGTCTAGTTTCAGTTCCTTGACAGATCGTGTAAAGCATCTCACCACCTCATCTGCTTTTGCCCGCCGGCACACTTGTGTTGCTTTTTTATGTGCGCGCAGGGTTTGTCCCTGGGTGCATTTTTTTCAAGTTGTTTTAAAGTTTTAAGTATTTATTTCCCTTTTATAATCACCCGTTGTGTTCTACATCCTTTTTGGCAATTCAGGATAGGTTTTTTCCTCTGCTTCCTGCCGCTTTCGCTTTGCATTTGTTAGGCGAGACAGAACACCCTCTGTTTTTCACATTGTTTTGTTAGACAGTTTTTTACGTGGATTTTTGTTCATTTAATGTGTTTTATTTCTATTTTATCACTTTATTTTTATGCACGATGTATCCCCTATTGAAGGTGAGGGGATTGGTTGTCTTTTGACCCAGCGCATAGAAGGATTAGTTACATTCATATAAGTTTCTCGCTACTGGATAGCGTGTGGGCATTGCCTTGATAATGTTGTTCCTCTTAGGTTTACTAGAGGCTTTTGGTCCCCCCCCCTTCTTTTGGGATAGTTGTATGTGTGTGTATATATTTATCATTTTAAGTGGTACTTTATTTGTCTCCTTGTTCATTTTACTTCTTTATTTGTTCATTTATACACAGTTTAACCTGTATCGCGTGTGTTACAGTGGTAGGTTTTTTTTTGTTTGTTTTTTTAAATAAACTTTATTTAAGAATCACCAATCAAAAACAGAAACCAACAGGCAACAAACCTCCAGAGGGGTGGACTCTCATCCCCACCTGGAGTAAACATGCTTAAATGGTGATTACAGTTTTTACAGTTATTTCCCCTCTCCCCCCCCTATCCCCTCTCCCCCAGCCCCCCCCACCCATCCTCTGCACTCTGCCACCCCCTTCAGTATCCCTATACCTCCCCCATGGGTACCCCAATTCAGCTCGCCGCTCTACCACTCTCACCTACCAACATGCAAAATTTCATTACGACAGCGAGTCCCCAGTGTATCAATATAGGGGCCCCATATCAAAAGAAAAGATGCCCAGCGTTGGACACTGCCCCGCGCACTCCACCGTTCAGTCATCATGAACTGATGGAAGCAATTGCGCCACTCTCCGAATGTAGGGGAAGTCTGCTCTCGCCACAGACGCAAGATTGGGCCCTTACCCACCAGACAGGACTTGCGCAGGAGCAAACGTGTCCATTTCTGTGTAGGGCAGGGGGGTTCTATCCGATCCAAAACCACAAATGCTCCAGTCCACCTCACTTTCTGCTGCACCAAGCCTCCAACGAAGGCACTTATCTTGCCCCAGTATGTTTGTACATATGGACAAGACCACCACATATGTAATAAGTGTGCAAGGGGCGCCCGGCAATGTGGGCAGCTCCTGTCAGCAGTCAGATGGCTACGTAATGCTCTCTGGGGGGAGAAGTGAGCTCTAGTTAAACAACAGAATTGTATCTCCCGCCATCTCGCCCCTTCCGCTATATCAACAATCCGCCTCAAAGCGGTACGAATGGTGTCGGGATGTACATCCCAGCCCAATTCAGCTCCCCACACCGCTTCCACCCCCCCATAGTCCGCACGAGGCCGGACACTTGCCAATCTGCGTTTATAATCCGCAATAGCCAGAGGGGTTTCCTCCCCTAACGCAAAAAATCCCACCAGCTGCAGTGAACGCTCAGACCGCACTGCCTCTCTGGGGAGAGAAGAAACATAGTGGGAGACCTGCAGAAATGCGAAGAGATGCCTAGAAGGCAATTCATATTCTCGACTGAGCGCGGCAAAGGATTTGCATCTCCCTGTGGGGTCAACGATATGGCCTATATTCCGGATGCCCCTCCTCCTCCAGTCTCGGAAGTCCCGGGAGCAAGAGCCTGGGATAAAATGCACATTGCCCTGCAAAGGGAGCCAGCTAGAGACCGTCCAGGACGTCTTCCAAAGACCATTTAAGTGCCGCCAGGTCCGCTGGGCCGAACGAAACAAAACACTACGTACAAGGCGTTGCAGTAGGTCTTTAGATTCCATATGTAGTGCCCCCAGCAACGACAAAGGAGCTACATACTCCTCCTCCAGAAGCGTAGGAGTATAAACCGTGGTCCCCCCCAGCCAATCCCCAAGGTGCCGGGCCTGGCAGGCCAAGGCATATGCGCCCACGTCCGGAAGTCCCATCCCCCCCTCCTTCCACTTCCCCATTAACCGTAGCATGGGTATGCGGGCTCTCGCCCCGCGCCACAGAAAGGTCTTTAGCAGAGCCTCAAAGCGGCGCAGGTCGCGGTGCAACAGCCACACAGGTAAAGTCTGCAGCCAATATAGCAGATGAGGTAGGACCACTAATTGAATCGCCGCTACCCGCCCCGAAAGGGAGAGCGGTAACGGCCCCCATGCCTGTAGTTGCGTACGTAGTCGGTCTAACAACCATTCTAAATTACATCTATAAAGGTCACGGGGATGACGAGTCAGACGTATGCCCAAATAGGTAAAGTGGGCATCAGCCCAACGAAGTGGAAAGGCCCCTACCCATTCCTCTCGCAGCTTTCCCGAAACATCCAAGGCCTCAGATTTAGCCCCGTTAATACGGAATCCAGAAAACCGACCGAAGGTCTCGAATTCATGCAGCAAATGGGACAGCGATTCCCGGGGAGCCACAAGGTGGACTAAAAGGTCATCAGCAAAGGCCGATACTTTAAAGGTTTGAGAACCTATCGTCACCCCCCTGATCTCCGGGGATCGCTCCACTGCATGAATCAACGGATCTAGAGATAGCACAAATAAGAGAGGGGAAAGAGGGCAACCCTGCCGCGTACCGCGCTCCAGCGGGAAGGCCTCCGACACAACACCATTACAGAGGATGCGGGCTGTAGGGTTCGCATATAAGCTGTCCACCATGGCACAAAAAGATGCACCTAAACCATACCAAGGCAACAACGTTCTGAGATAGCACCAATCCACTCTGTCAAAAGCTTTCTCCGCATCGAAACTTACAAGCAGAGACGGCAGCTGCTGGTCATGTACCCATTCCAGCGAGGTTAAAATTTTCCGAAGGTTCCGTACTATATGGTGACCCCGTATGAAACCGACCTGAGAGTCATGTACCAAATAATCCAGATGTTCCGCCAGACGATCCGCCACAATCTTGGCAAATAGCTTGATATCAAAGTTTAATAGCGAGATTGGGCGATAAGAAGAGGCCAGAACGGGGTCCTTACCCGGCTTTGGAATCAGGGAGATATGGTTGGTTGTCACCCCGCCGAAACCCCCCCTGCGCGACCCGCTGGGCATACACCACCACAAGGGTCGGGCTAAGATAACCATTGAGCAGTTTATAAAACTCGGCCCCTAGGCCGTCTGGGCCTGGAGATTTAAAACAGCTAGCTGAGGTAATGGCCCTCTGCACCTCGTCCAAAGTCACCGGACGACCTAATTGGAGGCTCCGTTCCTCTGTAAGTTGCGGCAAATGCAACCGCTGTAGGTACTCCTGTATCTCCGATGAGGCGCCACCATCGGCAGAATAAAGCCCAGAAAAGAATGTCCGAAACTCTCGGACAATGTCCGTACTATTCCGAGATAACCCCCCTTGACTATTCCGCAAGGCTGCCACAGCCTGCGATCCACGTGACCCTCTCAAACAACGGGCCAGCAATCACCCCGGTTTGTCCCCATAACAATGCAACCGAAATCGGTAGTACAGTATAGACTTCTTAGCCCGCTGATGTATCAGCTCGTTAAGATCTACACGAGCTTCCCACAACTCCTTCTGAATCCCGGCCGACGGGGTCCGAGCAAGTTGTCTCTGCAGCAGTGACACACGTTTCTCCAGCCTAAGGATCCGGTCCGCCAGCACTCGACATTTGCGCGCCGCGAACCCGATAATATCCCCACGGAGGACTACTTTGGCTGTTTCCCACACTAATTCCGGGTCTTCCTTGTGGCATCTATGATCGTCCTCAAACTCCTTCCACCGTTTTTCCAAAAACTTGTGAAACTGGGCATCTTTGTACAAGTCTGGTGGGAAGCGCCAAATCCGCGATTTATTCGCCTCCTCTCCCCAGCACAGGTCCAGCCATACTGGTGCATGGTCTGAGATTGCCAGCGGCCCAATCTGAGCATCCCCCACATTAGCAAACGCTCCACTAGTTAACAAGAGAAAGTCAATACGGGAGCTAGAGCCGTGAGCTCGTGATTGGTGCGTAAAGTCTTTCTCTAAGGGGTGCAACACCCTCCACGGGTCCACCAGATCCAGATGGGTCTTAAAACGCTTCAACACCCGGGTTACTGGCCCACGCTCTCGCGCCTCCCCTCCCCGGGACGTATCCAAGTCAATATCTAGGACCCCATTAAAGTCGCCTCCTAAAAGCAGGAGAAATTCCGGGAGCCGTTCCACTCTAGCAGCCAAGTACTCATAGAACTGCGAATCTAAGGTATTCGGGCCATACACCGTCCCCAGGATTATCGGCTGGCCTTCGAGAGTACACTGTAATAACAAAAAACGCCTGCATGGGTCACGAAACTCAGCATCTACCGTACAACGTACCTTTTTGTGAATCAAAATAGCCACCCCCCCTTTTTTCCCCAAAGCAGGGGAGCCCCACACCTGCCCTACCCAGTCCCTACGCAACTTAGCATGCTCTACAGCCGTCTGGTGGGTCTCTTGTAACAAAGCGATAGCACATTGTTGTCTGGCGAGGGCCTGTAGAATTTTATATCGCTTGATAGGGTTCCCCAAACCGCACACATTCCATGAAACTATTTTCAGAGTGGCGGGGCAGTGTCAATTTTCCATCTCAAGGCTTTCCATAATGGTAGGGACAGGGGTCTCCCAGCCTGGAACCCTTTCCCCGCACTCATCCCCTCACAATAGGGTAACCAATGAGGTTTAAGTATAGTGCAGATCCCCCCTTCCATTCTCCCCCCTCCCCCCCTCTCCCACCCCCCCCAATCCCCACCCGCCCTCTCCTCTATCTGATCTCCCTCCACTAACCAACTTACTCCCAGTCCTGTAGACATCTCTAGCGATGCGTCCCACCACCCCCCACCCCACAGTACCCTGCAATATCCTTCTCACCCCACTCCCCCCGCCCCTAACATCAACACCCCTATCCCAAATACAGTCGCAGAAACAAGGGCCTCTCAATTTCTACCCCCCCGCCTCCCCCAACAGAGAGAGCCCACTCCACAATCATAGCAACATACAGGCCAACCAAAAATTCGCCAGCCGAGGCTGGCAAAGCCCGCTGGCGCAGTTCTGAGTCCCCAATACAGGAGAAAACTGGCGGGCCCACCAGTTAGTGTCTCTGCCCCTGCTTCACGCATTCCAGGACAATAACTCAGCCCATGTGCAATGTCATTTCTAGGTTAATAGCCAAAAATCCTCAGCTCGCCTCTTCGCTCCGAAGGATACTGTCCACATAGGGCCGGGCTGCCTCCGCAGACTCAAATATTTTGTGGGAGCTAGCATGATAAATATGCAGCCGAGCAGGATACTGGACCGAGAATTTGATTTTATGGTCTATTAAGTTTTGGCAGACCGGTGCATAGGCCCTGCGGCGTTGGCTCAATAAACGAGAATAGTCCTGCGCTATCCGTATTCTTATGTTGTCGGCCACCACAGTATCCTTTAGACAGGCCGAGCGAAGAATTGCCTCCTTCTGTGGGAATTGGAGCAGTTTAACTAGGACCACCCGGGGTCTTCGGGCTCCCTCTGCTTTGCTGCCCACTCTATGTGCTCGCTCAATCTGAGGAGTGCCCCCAACTTTCGACTCCTCTAACAAAGACGTAAAGAGCGTCCCCACATAGGACTGAAGATCTTTGTCCAGCACTGATTCTGGTATGCCCAGTACCCGCAAATTATTGCGGCGGGATCTGTTCTCTAAGTCGTCGAGTTTTTCCTCCTGCTGCTGTAGTCGGGTCTTGAGGCCTGCTACCTCGTGGTTCAGTGCGGCGGTTTCATCCTCCACGCGCCCCACACGCTCCTCTGCCTCCTGCAGCCGATTCCCAAAGGACTCTACAGACTCCTGCACAGCATCAAGCTTCTCGCGCAGTGCAGTGAATTGTATCTCCAGGGCTGCGGCCACCGCCGCCGAGATTTCTTCCACCCGGGCCGGGGATGCCGGAGAGCTAGGCCCTCCCCCGCTATCCGCCATTTTAGGGGGAGCAGCTCCCCAGTCTCTCTCTCTCTTCCCTGTTCGGAGTGCAGCTGCCATCTCCGTACGCTACCCGCTCACCTCCAAGTTGCAGGTAGGGACCCGGAATCTGGGGCGATCACAGTCAGCCGTTTAGGGCTCAATCAAGGCTCAAAAATGCCGGTTTAGGCTGGGGGGTGGTCGGAGCGCGAGCCGAACAAGTCCACTCGCTCTCACCACATCACCGGAAGTCCACAGTGGTAGGTTTTTAATTGTATTCTTTACGTGTATTTTTATTTTATATTGTTTGTTGGTCGAGATTCATAAGATGGTCATTCGAATTGGGTCATATGTATCCCACTCATTTACTCCTATTTTCTTCAGTCTATTTTAGTTTTCTCTTGTTGAGTTGATTATGCAGCATGGTTTTGTTTACCAGTTTATTTATTATTATTTATACAATGTTTATTATGCATTGCCTATTGCAGGTCTTTTTGGTCCTCCTCTCTCTTTTTCTTTTTTCTCCTGGTTTGATTTTTGTTCTTACTGTGTACGTATTGGTTTCTATAGTGTACCGATTTTTTACATTGATGTAGTTTATATTGTTATATGTTATTTATTATCTCATGTATAATAGTTATTTTATCAATGGTTTATCACACTATATTTATTTATGTATCTATTGTTTTAATCTATTTATGATGATTTGTTATTTATTTACTGTTTTATGCTTATTGTATTAATATATTTGTTTTATCTGTTGTGGTTTTCATTTAACATGTATATGGATATTTTTTAGTGAGCCCTTAACCCCTGAGGAACTGGTGAACGAAACACGGCCTGTGTCGGGTTTTAGGCACACTTGATCCGTGGAACAATAAAGGCAACTTTGGAACTACCTGCCACGTTTCTTGACTGGTTCCTTGTTGCCCACGTGGCAGCTTGCTGTTCTTTGGAGGTTCCCTCCAATGGACATAAAGCTGGATATAGTTGGAGAGATGTGTCAGTATTTGCAAAGTTGATGTAACACCCCCCAGACTGATCCCACCACCAGACTTGGGCGAAGTCTTTTGGGCAGGGACGAAGACTCTTATGTGCAACACTATCATCAGGGATTTAGGTACTACAAACTCCATCTCCATGTCTCTGGGTGTAAACATGTCTGTTTGTCCCAGCGAATCTCGCAAGTGTCTTAGCTGACAGGCTTGTGCATATCGGGCCACATCTGGACCTCCTATGCCCCTACAGTGCCAAGGTCCTCTCAAATGGGACAGTGAAATAAGAACATAAGATATGCCATACTGGGTCAGAACAAGGTCCATCAAGCCCAGTATCCTGTTTCCAACAGTGGCCAATCTAGGTCATACGTACCTAGCAGTTTCCCCAAGAGACACAAGTTCCACAATGCTTGTACTGGGTCAAGCATTGATATCCTGGGTCCCTTCTTAATAATGGTTTATGGACCTTTCCTCCAGGAATTTGTCCAAACTTTTTTAAACCCAGCTACACTAACAGCCTTTACTACATCATCCGCTAACAAATTCCAGAGTTTGATTACGTTGAGTGAAAAAATATTTTCTCTTATTTGCCTTAAATAGTTTGCCCTGTTGCTTCATTGCATGTCCCCTAGTTTTTATTATTATTATTATTATTATTATTACAGTTTCTTTTATACCGCGCTATTTGAGATCAGTGCGGTTTACAATGAATGTTAAAACTACACATCTCAGTTAGTGATTTGTGCTTACAATAAACAGGTATAATAACTTGGGTATACAATTAAACAAGTTTCTTAACAGGGAGAACATGATAAATATATACAGGCCACTTAATGTAACTATATAAAGGGTTATATGAACAGCACAAGCTTCTCAAGGTGGGAGGAGGTTAACGTGTAGTTGTCTTTCTATATTCTGATAACGTAAACAATCGATCTACGTTTACCCACTCCGATCATTAATTTATAGACTTCTATCATACCTCCTCTCAGCCGTCTCTTTTCCAGGTTAAAGAGCCCTAACCTTTTTAGCCTCTCTTCATAGGGGTATCCGTCCATCCCCTTTACCATTTTGGTGGCTCTTCTCTGAACCTTTTCTAATAACACTATATCCTTTTTAAGATACGGCGACCAGAATTGCACATAATATTCAAGGTGCGGTTGCACCATGGAACGATACAGAGGCATTATAATATACTTTGTTTTAATTTCCATTCCTTTCCTTTTGATACCTAGCATTCTATTTGCTCTCTTGGCCGCCGTTGCACATTGGGCGGAGGGTTTTAACATGTTATCCACAATGATGCCTAAATCTTTTTCCTGTGTGGTGGTTCCTAATGTGGAACCCTGTATCGTGTAACCATAGTTTGGTGCATAACTTTGCACTTGTCCACATTCAATTTCATTTGCCATTTTGATGCCCAGTCTTCCAATTTATCAAGATCCTCTTGCAAGTTTCCACAATCCTCATGGGTTTTAACAACTTTAAATAGTTTTGTGTCATCTGCAAATTTGATAACCTCACTCGTAATTCCCTTTTCCAGGTCATTTATAAATATGTCAAAAAGTAGCAGACCCAGCAGAGATCCCTGGGGTACATCACTATTCACCTTTCTCAATTGGGAAAATTGGTCATTTAGCCCTACCCTCTGCTTTCCATCTTTTAACCAGTTCCTGATCCACAATAGTACACTGCCTCCTATCCCATGACTCTAGTTTTGCCAAAAGTCTCTGATGAGGATCCTTGTCAAAGGCTTTCTGCCATTTTTCCCGGTACTGACGTCAGGCTCACTGGACTGAAGTTTTCCAGATCACCCCTGGAACCCTTTTTAAAAATTGGCGTTACGTTGGCCATCCTCCAATCTTCAAGTATTACAGATGATTTTAATGATATTTCACAGATTACTAATAGCA
This sequence comes from Ichthyophis bannanicus, assembly GCA_033557465.1. Lineage (NCBI taxonomy): Eukaryota > Metazoa > Chordata > Amphibia > Gymnophiona > Ichthyophiidae > Ichthyophis > Ichthyophis bannanicus. The sequence goes on from CM066040.1 coordinate 1,863,973, forward strand.
GGTCTGCAATCTCACATTTCAGTTCTTTCAACACTCTTGGATGTATACCATCCTGTCCAGGTGATAGGCTACTCTTCAGTTTATCAATTAGTTGTAATACATCTTCTTGATGCATCGATATTTCCTTGTATTCTGCCGCACCTTCAGTCATGGGTAACATCCCTACATCTTCCTCAGTAAAGACCGAAGCAAAGAATTCATTCTGTCTCTCCGCTATCGCCTTGTCACCTCTTAGTGCCCCTTTAACCCCTCTATCATCTAATGTCTCTCTCACAGGTTTTTTGCTATGAATGTACTTGAAAAAGTCTTTATTATGCACTTTTGCTTCCGCAGCAAGCTTCTTCTGAAATTCTCCCTTTGCCTGCCTTATCGATACCTTGCATTTAACTTGCCAGTACTTGTGCTGTTTGCAGTTTTCGTCATTTGGCTCTTTTTTCCATTTCCTGAAAGATGCTTTTTTGGCACCAACAGCCTCTCTGACCTCACCTTTAAACCATGCTGGCAATTTTTTGGACTTCCTTCCACTTTTCTTAAAGTATGGCATATAGCTGGTCTGGGTTTCTAAGATAGTATTTTTAAACAACACCCAAGCTTGATGTAAGTCTTTAACCTTTGCTACCACTCATTTTAGTTTTTTCTTTACTATTTTCCTCATTTTATCATAGTCTCCCTTTCGAAAGTTAAAAGGTAGTACTGTGGATTTCCTTACCATCTCTTCCTCCATTAATTAAATCAAACACAATCATGCTATTATCACTATTGCCAAGTGGCCCCAACACCGTTATCTCTTGTACCAGATCTGGTGTTCCACTAAGGGCTAAGTCCAAAATGGCTTCCTCTCTGGTCAGTTCATGAATCAGCTGCTCCAAGAAACAGTCATTTATTTCATCTAGAAACGTTATCTCCCTAGCATGTCCTGCCGTGACACTGACCCAGTCAATACCGGGGTAATTGAAATCACCCATTATTATTACTGTTCTGTAACTTTTGTTAGCTTCCCTGATTTCTTTGAGCATTTTATCATCCATTTGTTCATTCTGGCCTGGCGGTCGATAGTACACCCCCACTGCCATCGCCTTTCCCTTTTTACATGGCATTTCAATCCATAGAGATTATACAGCAAATTTTGTTTCCTGCAAAATTTAATCCTTTCTGACTCAATGCCCTCTCTAACATAGAGCGCAACACCTCCACCAATTTGATCAGCTATATCATTATGATATAGTTTGTACCCAAGTATCACAGTGTCCCAATGGTTGTTCTCCTTCCACCATGTCTCTGAGATACCAATCATATCTAACTTCTCATTTAGAGTTATATATTTTAATTCTCCCATCTTATTTTTTAGACTTCTATCATTTGCATACAAGCATTTTAGAGGCTGTATACAAGCATTTTAGAGACTGTATATTTGCTTAACAAATATTTCTGTTCTGTGTTCACAGACGAAGGGCCAGGAGCAGGACCTCAGAAAACACCCATATATAGGAATAAAAGCTATGAGGATCTTGAACAATTTTCATAAGACTGTGTTTGTGAGGATCTAGCTAAACTACTACTACTGCTACTGAGGATTTCTAGCCCTACAAGTCGTACGCAGAGCTGCACACAGACATGTAAGAGACAGTCCCTGCTCATCAGAGCTTACAATCTAGACAAAACAGACAACACAGAGGGTGTAGACAGGGATAAAACAAGGGGAAAAAGGTAAAGAAACAAGGAGATCAGGTGAGTCAAGATCCAAAGTAAGAGTCGACAAAGCGATGGGACCAGATGAGATACATCTGAGAATACTGAAGGAACTTAGGGACATTCTAGCAGCTCCACTGACTGACCTTTTCAATGCAACTTTGGAGTCGGGAGTGGAGAAAGGCACATGTGGTCCCTTTACACAAAAGTGGAAGTAAGGATGAAGTTCAAAACTATAGACTGGTTAGTCTAACCTCTGTGGTGAGCAAATTATTGGAAACACTGCTAAAAGGTCGGGGGTTCAAATCCCACTAGAGGACAGTAACCTTGGGTCGGAAGGACTGGGGTTTCTAGTTCCACAGGTGCTCCTTTTGGTCTTGGGTAAGCCACTTAACCCTCCATAGCCCATGTTCCCTGTAAAATAGTTATCTCCAAGTTATAATGCCCTGTTCAATGTAATTTCAGTTTGTTCAATGTAAACCGCACTGATACAGAATAGCGCGGTATATAAGAGAATATAAATACCATATTTTCCGGCGTATAAGACGACTTTCTAAGCCCTGAAAATATGCTCAAATGTCGGGGGTCGTCTTATACGCCGGTACACGTTCTGCGACGTGGCTCTGTCTCGCTTTGTGTACCGGTACTTCTTATCGATCAACTTAACACCATTCTAAAATAAATAAGCAAACCACCTACAATGAAAAGCTGCAGCTATAACTTACATTTCCAATTTCAGTACATTTTCTTTCAGCATACAATGACAGTGCCCACGGCTTCCCATAAATTAAAAACACAGGAAAGAGAACCGCTGCGCCCAAATATCCAGCTCCGACCAATCCTAAATGAGTTGCTAAACTTGACTTTCACCCTGACCAACTAGCAGGGAAAAAAGGCGGAACATCCGCTAAAGCAGCACCATAGAGAACAAGAAATTGCTAGAGTGTTGGAACGCCAAGGCAATGCTTTGCATAAGTCAAGCAATTGGATTCGTAGCAACGTTGTAGAATCTGAAGACGTGGGTTAATATATAACACCCCCACCGTGCTACCGGTCCTCTTACCTCTGTTTGACTGTTTTCGCCGTGACCGCCTCTCATCAAGCTCAGCCGGAAGCGTGGCTTCAGCTACGAGGAAGAGAACGGACTTAACTTTGGCAGTGCCGCTTCAGCGATCGCTGTCTCTGTCGCGGCTGGGACTCTGAAGGACCAGCGAAGCCTCTCAGCGTCAGCGGCCACTGCGACTACCAGCTCCTCACCCAAATAGGTGGGTTCGGGAGTCAGAGTCTTGTCTCTGCTACAATCCTTTTGCCGAAGAAGAGAGGAGGGGGGGGGGAGGGGGGCATACCTCAGATCCCTTAGATTAAATTTAAAAGAAAATAATTCCCCTGACCTTACAATTGAACTACACTGTTAACCCTAAGATTAAATTAAATATATATTGATGAAATATCTATCTGTGTTGTTTAGCACAAAAAAATTGTAGGTAGAGTAATTCGAATTTAACTTGTAATTTCATTTCAGTTGATTTTTCTAGGAAGTGAAGTGAATCAGTTTATGGAATGATAGGTACTACTACGTTTTACATTTGAAATCGCCACTAGAGATGCTAAAATTCATGGTATTTCCTATCGGGGGGGGGGGGCCCAAAAATGGATCTTCTTTAGCAGAACAAAATCAATCGGCTGTAGAATCTAGTCGATAAATAGCAAACTACGGTATATGCGCGTGCTGTCTCTCTATGTGCACGAGAGTTTTAGTATCAGCTCATAACATCACACACTCCTTGAGAATTATAGTTCTGGAGAACTTCAGATCTATATTAAATACCGCCTGCTTGTCACAGTTTGAATCAAATCTGATGTTTTTTTATTTTTTTTGGTGTGTGCTGGAAGAGGGGTAGTCTTATACGGCGAGTATAGGCCAAACCCTATCTTTTAACAGGAAAAGTAGGGGGTCGTCTTATACGCCCAGTCGTCTTATACGCCGGAAAATACGGTAATAAATAATAATAGTGAGGTTTCTGGTATCCAATGAATTTCAGGATCCGAGGCAGCATGGATTCACCAAAGGCAGGTCTTCTCAAACAAATCTGATTTCTTTGACTGAGCGACCAGGGAGTTGGACCGAGGGAGAGCCCTAAATGTGGGGTACTTAGATTTCAGTAAAGCCTTTGACACTGTTTTGCACAGGAGACTTAAAAAACAACTGAGCACCCTAGGGAAGGACTCTAAAGTGAGTGGGTTAGAAATTGGTTGAGTGACAGGCAACAAAGGGTACAGGTAAATAGAGCTCACTCTGAGGCGAAGGAAGTTACCAGTGGTGTGCATAGGGATCTGTCCTTGGTCCGATTCTTTTTAACATCTTTGTTAGTGATATTGCAGAAGGGCTATCCGGTAAGGTTTGCTTGTTTGTGGATGATACCAAAATCTGCAATAGAGTAAACACCCAAGAAGGAGTAGATAACCAGAGGAGCGATCTAGCTAAGCTTTAAGGATGGTCAAGAATTTGGCAACTGAGATTTAATGCTAAAAAATGAAAGGTCATGCACTTGGGCTGCAAATATAGAAGGGTGTGGTACAGTAGGGGGCCAAATACTTTTTCCAAGAGTGAGACCTGGATGTGATTGTTTTTGTTGATATTAAAGCAGCTAAATAGGTAGATTACAGTGAAAGCCAGAAGGACGCTTGGGTGCATAGGGAGAGGAAAGGCCAGCAGAAAAAAGGAGGTGATAGTGCCTCTGTATATGTCTATGATTTTATTTATTTATTTATTTGGTTTTATATCACACTATTCATGATTAGCATGGTTTACAATATAACAACATATTACATGGAAACGTTTACAATGAACATGTGAACAAGGTATAAAACAATTAACAAATTTACATTAATAGATCATACAACAGTAGCATGTAAGAATGGGGAACTATTTACAGTCTGACAGAATCTTGAGTATTATATTGATGGACAAAGGATCTGATGCGACTTCATTTGGAGTATTGTGTGCAATTCTGGAGACCACACCTTCAAAAAGATATAAACAAGTTGGAGTCAGTGCAGAGGGTGGCTAAATTAGTGGTCTTTATTTATTTATTTTATTTAACAGGATTTATATACCGCCTTATTGTCAAATTCAAGACGGTTTACATAGAACAAATGGAACAAACAAAGGAATAAGCTTTTACATAGAACAGGGAGTAGAAACTTGGAGGAGTATATGGGTATTAGATACATTTAACAATAATAATAATGGCTATGTACAGAAACATTGTTGCAGTTGATGTAATGTAGTTACAATCAGTTGTCCATTGCAGTATCTGTAAGATCTGACTGCGGCATTAGTTTAATTAGGTAGGGCCATAGTATTCACAGTATAGATGGGTCTTGATGGCTTTTCTGAAATCAAGTAGGTCTTTGATTGCTCGTAATGGGGAAGGCAGCTGATTCCATAGTTGGGGAGCATACAGAGAGAAGGTTCTGATGCAAGTAAATTGATTTGATGTTTTGTAGTTTTTTGGGGTTTCAATGATGTTAGTGTCTGTACTTCTTCTTGTTCTTGTTGTAGTTGATTCTTGGATCAGTGGTTGAAGCATTGGTGGGGATAGATTATTAAATACTTTAAAGATGATTATTATGCATTTGTATTTGTTATACAAATACAAATGTTGTCTTTGTTATAAAGCATAAGATCTTAATATGTATACGTTAGAGGAAATGCAGGATAGAGGAGATGTTATAGAGATGTTTAAATATCTCCATGGCACTAATGCACAAGAGAAGAGCCTCTTTTGATTGAAAGCAAGCTCTGCTATGAGGGGACATAGGATGAGGGTGAAAGGGGATAGTCTTGAGAGTAATATGCAGAAATATTTCATTTCGGAAAGAGTGGTAGATGCATGGAAGTAGTAGAGACGAGGACAGTATCTGATTTCAGATAAGCATGGGACAAACACAGAAGATCTCTTAAGGAAAAAAAGGCAACTATTGTAGTTGATATGGAAGGGCAGACTAGAGAGGCCATATGGTCTTTTTCTGCCATCATGTTTCTGTTATTCTATATTTGGCTCTGCAGGCTCATCTTCCACTGACAACATTCTATTTCTACTTTCCTGTACATTGTTCTCTACTGTTGTTTACTCATTATTGCCCACATTGAGGTTTTGAGAAGTTAGAGTAGTTACTCACCTGTAACAGGTGTTCTCCAGGAGCAGCAGGAATCAGTCCTCACATATGGGTGACGTCGGCGCCGACAGAGCCCTCGTGCAGAGCATTTCCCCAGCTTTCAAGGAAAGCCTTTGGGAATGCAGCGCACATGCGCGGTCCCCTTCCTGCCCAAGGGTGCCATCTTGCTCAGTCTGATGACATAGCTAAAAGACAGCAAAAAAATCAAAATGAAGTATATGACTGCAACTCCAGGGGAGGAGGGAGGGTCGTGAGGACTGATTCCTGCTGCTCCTGGAGAACACCTGTTACAGTTGAGTAACTACTCTTTCTCCAGGACCAAGCAGGAAGTCAGTCCTCACATATGTGACTCCCCAGCTCTAGGCTACCGGGAACCCGAAGCTGAAAAAATGGCTCCCTCTCAAGAGCCTCAGCATTCGTGATAAGAATATTCTCTGAGAACGCCCCCGTATGGTAGCCCTACACAAGGGCCGGAGGGTAGGAGTTGCCTAAACCTCAAAGAGATTACGGAGTACCGCCTGTCCGAAAGCACTGTCCCTTCGGGACTCTCTTTTGAGGCAGTAATGGGTTGCAAAAGTCTGGCTTGAAGACCAAGTAGAGGCCCGGCAGATGTCTGCCAACGGAACAGAGCGGAGATGAGCTACTGACGTGGCTTTAGCCCTGACACGGTGGGCCGTGACTCAACCCTGCAAGGGGAGGTCGGCTGCCTTGTACGCCCAGGCGATACAATCTGCTACTCAAGTGGACAACATATGCTTGGAGACAGGTAACCCCATCTTATTAGGGTCAAAGGAGACGAAGAGCTGAGTATCCCTTCGATGCCCCGTGTATGTTCTATGTAAAAAGACAATGCTCTCTTTCAGTCCAGAGTATGTAAGACTGTTTCAGCCCAGCTGGTATGCGGCCTGGGAAAGAAGGTCGGAAGAACCACCTCCTGGTTAAGGTGGAAAGAGGAGACCACCTTTGGAAGGAACTTTGGATGGGTCCGTAGGACCACCCTGTTCCTATAGAAACGTGTGTACGGTCTATCAGAAACCAGAGCTTGTAGTTCACTCACACGTCTGGCCGAGATAAGAGCTACCAGGAAGAGCACTTTCCAGAAAAGGAAGCGCAAATTGCAAGTAGCCATCGGCTCAAACAGTGGGCGAGTAAGTTGCTGCAAGACCACGTTCAAATCTCACTCAGTCGCCAGTGGACGAACCGGAGGCTTGAGAAGAAGCAGACCTCTGAGAAAATGGGACACCAAGAGATGAACTGACAGAGACTGTCCCTCCACCGGGGAGTGGTGCGCTGATAGAGCACTGAGGTGGACCGGAACAGATTTAGACTTAAGGCCTAGGTCTGACAGGTGAAGTAGATACTGCAGTACAAGGCAAGAGAAAGGGTCTTCATTGCGCTGAGCACACCATACCATAAACCTATGCCACTTGAGGGCATAGGACTTTCTGGTGGACTGCCTCCTAGAGGCCAAGACCACCTCCTCAACCTCTTTAGGTAGAAGTAAGGGAGCTAGCACTATCCTTTCAGCAGCCAGGCCATCAGATTGAGGGACCTGAGATTGGGGTGCAGAAGGGAACCCTGATCTTGAGACAGGAGATCGTGTTCCAACCCCAGAGGGAATGGAGATTCCACCGCCAGTTGCAGCACAAGTGGAAATCACGGCTGCCTTGGCCATCTGGGGGCTACCAGAATCACCGAGGCCTTTTCCCGGAGAATCTTGAACAGAGTTTGGGCCACCAGGGGCGTGGGAGGAAACGCATACAGGAGGCCTATAAACCAAGAGATCAGAAAAGCATCCGCTGCCATTCGCAGGGGATGCGGCTGTCTGGAGCAAAACCTGGGCAGCTGACGGTTTTGTGGACTGGCAAAGAGACCCCAGTGGAGGAAGATCTGCTAGACCACCCATGGATTCAACTGCCATTCGTAAGGCTGGAGAATCCTGCTTAGCTTGTCTGCTAGTAAATTCTCCTGCCAAGGTAGATAAACTGCTTTGAAAAACATGCCTTGTTTGACTGCAAAGGAGCAAAGGGCCAGCGCCTCTTGACATAGGAGCCTGGACCCCGTGCCCCCTTGTTTGTTCACATAGAACATTGCCAGGGCCGGCCCGTCCATTGAGCAAGAATGTTTTTTGCACAGGACCCCGCGTTTCAGGGGGCCCCGCGCAAAGAACATTCTGCTTTTTTAAAAATTAAATTAAAAAAAAAAAGCTGGCTGCTGCCGCTGCCGCGGCGGCAGCAGCAGAATGGAGTGTCCCGCGGGGCCCCCTCTGCCTGGCTGAGCTCTCCCTACCCGGCTGAGCCCCTCTGCGCCGGCTTTCAGATATGCAGAGGGAGAGTGTCTCCCTGGCGTCTCTGTTAAGCCTGCAGGGGCAGAAGGGAAATTTCCCATCAGCCCCTGCTTCCCATCAGCCCCTGCGGGCTTAACAGAGACGCGAGGGAGACACTCTCCCTTCGCGTATCTGAAAGCCGGCGCAGAGGGGCTCAGTCGGGCCTGGAGAGCTCAACCGGGCAGAGGGGGCCCCGTGGGACACTCCATTCTGCTGCGGCGGCAGCGGCAGCAGCCAGCAGCCAGCTTTGTTTTTTTTTTTAAAATTTCCATGAGCCGATGGGGGGGGGGGGGGGTGCGGCCTGGTAATGGGCTATGGCGGGGGTTAGGACTTGACTTGAGGTGGGCTGTGGGATTTTGGGGGGGGGGTTAGGACTGGTAATGAGCTGTGGGCTGATGGGGGCTATGGGGGGCTAGGACAGAGAATGGGCTGATGGGGAGGGGTTAGGACTTGAGGTGGGCTGATGTGGTTAGGACTGGTAATGGGCTGTGGGCTGATGGGGGGGGGTTAGGACTGGCAATGGGCTATGGGGGGCTGACTGGAAATGGGCTGATGGGGTTAGGACTGGTAATGGGCTATGGTAGGGTTAGGACTGATAATGGGCTATGGGGGGGCTAGGACAGGAAATGGGCTGATGGGGAGGGGTTAGGACTTGAGGTGGGCTGACGGTGTTAGGACTGGTAATGGGCTGTTGGGGGGATTAGGACTGGTAATGGGCTATGGGGGGGTTAAGACTGGTAATGAGCTGTGGGCTGATGGGGGCTGTCTGGAAATGGGGTGATGGGGGGTTAGGAGTGGTAATGGGTTATGGGTGGCTAGGACTTGAAATGGGCTGAGGGGGTGGTTAGGACTTGAGGTGGACTGATGTGGTTAGGACTGGTAATGGGCTGTGGGCTGATGGGGGGCTTAGGACTGGCAATGGGCTATGGGGGGCTGACTGGAAATGGGCTGATGGGGTTAGGACTGGAAGTGGGCTGATGGGGGTTAGGACTGGTAATGGGTTATAGGGGGGGCTTAAACTGAAAATGGGGTGATGGGGGGTTAGGACTGGAAGTGGGTTGATGGGGAGCTAGGACTGGTAATGGGTTGGGGGGTTGCTAGGACTGGAAATGGGCTGAGTGGAAGGGGAGGCTTGAACTGCAAATAGCTGATGGGGAGGGGGCTTGGAATGGAAATGGGCTGTGAGGGAAGGGAGCTAGGACTGAATATGGGCTGATGGAGCAGCTAGGATAGGACTGGAAGTGGGCTGTTGGGGGGAGCTAAGATTGGAAATGGTCTGTGGTGGGGGCTTGAATTGAAATGGACTCATGGAGGGGCTAGAACTGGAAGGCTCATGGGGGGCTTGGACTGGAATTGGGCTGAGTAGAGGGGAGCTAGGATTTGACATGGGCTGATGGTGGGGCTAGGAAATGACTAGAAATGGGCTGATGGGGGGCTAGGATTGGAAATGAGCTGATGAAGGGACTCGGACGAAATGGATGGGGGAGCTAGGACTGGAAATGGGCTGATGGGGGGCTAGGACTGGAAATGGGCTGATGCAGGGACTAGAAGGGAATGGATGCTGGGTGACACTGGAACTAGAAGGGAGCTGATGTTGGGGGAGGATTAGAATGGGATGGGGCTGGGAGAGTAAAATGGAGAGGGGAAAAATATTTTGTGTGGGAGGGATGAAAAATCTACAATTGGCCGGGTATTGGGAGAGTAAGTGGGGATTGAGGATTCAGGGGTAAAATTTGTGTGGATGAAATAGGAATGAGGAAAGAGCAAAAGGAGAAAGATCAGTATGTTAAAGCAGATGTAGAGAGAGAGAATGGAAAAAAAACTAGAAGAGAGAAGAAAGGACAAATGGACAGCAGACGATGGAGAGTTAGCAGAAAATATGAAGAAACCAGAAGAAAGTGGCTGGAGCATTTGCAACTGAAAAAAAATGCACAAAAGGTAGAAAGATATCTCTTTATTTTGAATTTATTAACTGGAATATGAAAGCTCTGGGAAATGTGCATCATTAACGTCTGCGCTTTGTTTGGTACAAGAGGAAATTAATTTATAGTTTTATTTCTACAGTGTTGTTGTACATTCCAAGTTTGGCTTTTGGGGTTCCCAGTTTAAGTATTGCCTTCCTGTTTCTAAATTGTGATTCCTTGTTTGGTGATGGTCTATGTTCTGCATGTGTAACTGAGCTGAGGTATTCTGTTTATGTAATTCCTATTTGACATACCCACTTGTTCTCTTTCCCCAGTATTCTCTGAAATGTATTGGTTTAATATTTGCAGTGTTGCCTTTTCATAGGTAGGGTATGGTGCTTTGTGAGTCCTGGTAATGCTGTCAGGATACATCGGGTTTGCTATGGGTTCTAAATGGGCAGCGTTTGTAGTAGTTCCTAATGTGCCTGGCGGTTGGCACTGGATTATAGTAATGTAGAAATCTTTTAGTCTTTCTTTATCCATACACTCATTAAGAGACATGTTTACTAAAAGTTAGTGTATGGTAGCATTATGCAAATATTTACGCAAATAAGGCCACTTATGCAAATGAGGCCCCGCACCGAGTCTCCGCACATGGCCCCACACCCCCCTTGGGCCGCCCCTGAACATTGCCACCTGATTGTCCGTCTGAACTAAGACAGACTGGTGAGAGAGGGCATGAGAAAAAGTCTGTAGAGCTAAGCGGATTGCTCGCTGCTCCAAAAGATTGATCTGCTGTGTGGCCTCCCGAGGAGACCAGAGGCCTTGAGTGCACGTGCCCTGGAAATGTGCACCCCAGTGCTTTAAGGAAGCATTGGTCATCAGCACCCTTTTGTGTGCTGGAGCCTGAAAAGGTACCCCCCTGAGAAGGTTTGGGAGATGTAGCCACCACTGTAAGGAGTACAAAAGTGGTTTGGACACCTTTACCTGTCTCGGAGGTCGCCTGTGGCCTGCGCCCACTGAGCTCTGAGACACCACTGAGCAGCCCGCATGTGCAGACGGGCATTCGGAGTCACATGTACAGTGGATGCCATGTGGCCCAGGAGCCACAGATAGTGCCTGGCGGAAAAATGAGAATTGCTCTGAAACTGGTTGGCCAAGTCCATCAGTCTGTGGGCCTTTTCCTCGGGCAAGTAAGCTCTTGCCTGCAGGGTGTCTAATCTTGCCCCTATAAACTCTAGGTTCTGAGAGGGGAACAAAGTGGACTTTGCATAGTTTATGACAAAGCCCAGATGCTGAAGAAGAGAGACAGTGCGAAGAGTGGCTTGTCTGGCCTCCTGGGGAGACTGGCCCCTGAAGAGCCACTCATCCAGGTATGGGAAGACAAAAATTCCCTGATTCCTGAGATAGGCCACCACCACCGCCAGGCATTTGGTGAAAACCCTGGGGGCAGAGGTTAGGCCAAAGGGAAGTACCCTGTACTGAAAATGGTTTCCTCCCACCACAAACCTGAGATATTGTCTGTGGTCTGGATGAATGAGGATGTGAGTATAAGCATCCTTTAGGTCTAAGGAGCATAGCCAGTCTCCCTGCTGGAGGTAGGGCAGCAGTATCCCAAGGGTAAGCATCTAGAACATTTCCCTCTCCAGGTTTAGGTTTCGCAAGTCTAGGATAGGCTGGAGACCTCCTGTCCTTTTTGGTACCAGGAAGTACCTGGAGTAGAAGCCTTGCCCTTCCAGGTGGTGAGGCACCGGTTCCACCGCCTGTTCCTTTAGAAGACTTGCCAACTCCTGAAGGAGGAGGTTTCTGTGTAGAGGAAGTATTGGAGGCTCCCCAGGAAAGTAGGAGGGGGGTAGCTGGTGGAAGTGGAGCATATAGCCCTTTTGGACTATGCTGAGAACCCAGGTATCTCCTGTGATGGCTGGCTACCTGTAGGCGTACAGGGTCAGCCGACCTCCTTTGCTGAGTGGAGCCACCGGCGGAGAAGAGGCTATGCTGTGGGAGTCAAAACCCCGCTCCCTGCTGTGCAGGAGCCGGAGCTGGCGGCTTGGGGGTCTTCTGCCTATGGGGCCCATGCCCCTGCCCCTTGGTCTGCTGGCCCTGTTGGGGAGCTGGAGAGGCCTGATATTGAGGGTAGGATTTGTAGGCAGCACCCTTCCTCGGGAAAAAGGGCTTCTTTCCTGAACCTTTCTTTTTTTGAGAAGGGGCAGAAGTCTTTCTGGACAGCCTTGTCCTGATGAGAGTCTCAGTCTCGATTTCTGCAGCCTTTTCAGTCATGGGCTTACCGAATAGGTTGTCAACTTGGCAGGGGACATCGACCAACTTGTCCTGCACCCATGACTCCAGGTCCCATGACTGTAGCCAGGCCTGATGGCGTGCACCGATGACGGCCGCAGCTACCCGGGCAGAAGCCTTGAAGCCATCATAGGCTGCTTGAGAGATAAACTTCGAGCACTCTCGGATCCCTGTTGACAAGGCCTTGAATCTCTGCAAGGGTTCCTCAGAGAGGTCAGCTGAGAACCCAGCAATCTCCTTTGCCAGGTCTCATAGGTACATGCCCATGTACAGCTGGTAAGTCTGGACACGGCAAGATAGCATAGAGCCCTGGAAGCACTTTCTACCGAGGGCATCCAGGTTTCGGGCCTCCCGGCCGGGAGGCACCAAGGAGTGCATCTTATGATTCTTCAGGCAGTGCATGGCCGATTCCACAACCATGGAATTGTGCGGTAGCTGCGCCTTTTGGAACCCAGGGCTCTTATGGACTCGATAAATGGAATCGACCCGTTTGCTAAGAACCGGCGCTGAGGCCGGTGCCTCCCGCATACGGAAGAGCAGCCATTCCAGCATTGGAGGAACCGGTACAGTAAAGGCTTCCTTTGAAGGAAAGTCATAATGGAGGACATCGAGCTCCTCGGCTCGAGGCTCCTCCTCGGCATCCGCAGGAAATGCCAAAGCCTTGGTCATGTCCCTTACGAGGTCTGAGAACCGGGTATACTCCAGGGGGGACCTTCTCCGAGGCTCAGACTCTGGTGTGTCCGAAGGGACAGACTGGGTCCGGAAGGTGTCTGGAGACTCCTCATCCTCCGTCTCTCACGCTGACTCCTCCGAGGAGGAGTCGAGCGGCTCCGGCCATGTGGCTTTGGTTCCATCTGCCCCGACACCAAGGGCACCAGCGTTGACGACCTTGGCCCCACACGGGAGGTCAAGGGGGACCTTGACCGAGGATCAACTCGAGACTTGATGGACTCGAGGATCAGCTCGGTCTCCGGGGTCGACTTAGGCATCGAGGTCCCGGTGGTCGGGGCAAATGCACCGGTCAGACCGGCGATCAGCACCTGCTGCTGTTCCATGAAGGCAGCCAAGCTGCTCTCCAAGGCCATCAACCTGAGTCCAAGCTCAGGAGACCCAGCAGCCTCCGACTTGGGCCCCGACGGTGTCTGGCCCGATGTCGGTTCTCCCGGAGGAGAGTCCACGATGACAACAGAACCCGAGGTGGCAGTCAGGGCTACGCGACCTGGCCCTCGAGGACCCATGGGCCTCCACCGACGCTGCCCTCATGAGCTTCTTCTTCCTTTTGTGCTCCCGGGTGGGAGACCCCCTCTCAGAGGAACCACGACGGCGCTCGGGTTCCGAATCCCGAGATGTCGAGGCCTCTGACGAAGTCCGGGCCCGGCCGGACGAAGACTCAGAATATTCTCTCACGTTGATGCTGACAGCTCCGAAGTGCCTTCAACGACATTTTGCCGCACAGGCCACAGGCCAGTGGGTCATGGTCAGGCCCGAGGCATCGGAGGCAGCAATCATGTGTATCAGTGAGAGACATAAGTTTCTTGCACCGATCACATTTTTTGAACCCACTGGCAGCCATTGGGGGAAAAAGAGCCTCTGCAAGGTCAAAAGACTGGGCTGCTAGTTAAAATAACAAAAAAGGCACGAACGCTAGTCATGAAGGACAAAAACCGAAAAAAGAATGCCAGACTCCATACCGGTGTACCGAGCCCAGGCGGGAAGGGGAACCGGCGTCGAACCAGATAAGAAAAAGCGAAAAGCGCAGAAAAAATCTTCTTTTTACCGAGTGACACAAACTCACATCCATTGGGCTCCGCGGAAAAAGAAAGACTGAGCAAGATGGCACCCTTGGGTGGGAAGGGGACCACGCATGCGCGCTGCATTCCCAAAGGCTTTCCTTGAAAGCTGGGGAAATGCTCCGCACGAGGGCTCCGTCGGCGCCGACGTCACCCATATGTGAGGACTGACTTCCTGCTTGGTCCTGGAGAATGCTCTGTATCTCCCATTGGCTTTGGGACAAATACTAAAGGGACCTCCGGTTGCTGATGCTGATGCAGATGGAGGCACAGGAGTGATGTCATTAAAACTTGGGCTTTTCATCTGCTGATAGGGTTACACAACCCATTTGTCTGGACTGGTCTAGTAGAAGGCTCAAGGAAAGGACATTATCTGGTAAATAAAATGTCACCTTGGGTTGTTCTTCCATAAGTGCATAACTTTGCACTTGTCCACATTAAATTTCATCTGCTATTTGAATGCCCAGTCTCCCAGTTTTTCAAGGTTCTCTTTTAATTTTGATTGCATCCCAACACAAAGGTACAAACCTGTTCCTCCCTGCTTGTCGATGTAGAACATGGTGACCTGATTGTCGGTCTGGATCAGAACAATTTGGTTGGCCATTCAATCTTAGAAAGCCCTTAGGGCATTTGCTACTCCTCTTAGCTCCAAGAAGTTGATCTGATGGAGACTTTCTTGGAAGGATCAATTTCTTGGGTGTGCAACCCATCAAGATGAGCTCCCCACCCCAGCTTGGATGTGTCCGTCATCAGAATTTTCTAGGATGGAGCAATTTGGAAATGAAAACCCTTGAGCAAATTGTGATGGACTGTCCACCACTGTAAGGATTGTACGAGAGGGGCAATGACACACAGACCATCACAGAGTCAACCCATGGCCTAGGTCCATTGAGTCCCCAGAGTTCACTGAGCTTGCCTCATCTGGAGGCGTGCCAAGGGTGTGACATGCACTGTAGAAGCTATACTGTCTAGTACAGTCAACATTTTTCAATCTGTTACCTGCTGGCTCACTTGAGTTTCCCGCACAAGTGCTGTCAATTTGTGAAGTCGGTCATGCGGTAGGAAGGCTCTCACCTGAGTCATGTTGAGCAAGGCTCCAATGAATTCCAAATGTTGGGTGGGCTGAAGGTGAGATTTTGGGTAATTTACCATGAACCCTAGTAGTTCCAACACCCAAATGGTCAGTCATGTTGATTCTTGTACTGCTTCCAAAGTGGCACTCTTGATCAGTCAATTGCCCAAGTAGGGGAAGACAAACTTTCCGAGCATCCAGAGGTAAGCAGCTACTACCTCGAGGCACTTTGTGAAGATGCAAGGTGCTAAGCCAGGCCAAACAGTAACACTCTGTACTGGAAGTGTTGTCCGCCCTGGACGAATCTGAGATATTTCCCGTGAGTGGCATCCTTGAGATCCAGGGAGCATAACCAATCTTCTTTTTGAAGGCAAGGAAGCAGGGTGCCTAGAGAAATCATTCTGAACTTTTCTCTTACCAAGTATAGTTTCAGATCTCTCAGCTCCAGGATGGGAAGGTATCCCCCTATTTCTTGGGGATTAGAAAGTACTTGGAATAAAACCCCCAACCTTTCTGCTCTGATGGCACACGTTCAATCGCAAGATCTGACAAGAGGGCGATGATTTTTCCCTGAACCAGTTCCTGATGCAGAGGGTTGAGATGATGCACCCTCAGGGGGCGATTGGGTGGTAGTTCTAATAAATGTGATTGATAACCGCTTTCGATGATCTGTAGAACCCAAGAGTTTGAGGTCATGAAAGGCCACCTTTGCACAAACAGAGTGAAACTTCCACTTACTGGAAGGTTTTCTATTGCAGTCATTGGAAGACTGGCTGGAAGGCCTGGGGACCAGGAAAGTACCTACACCTGTGAGGGTAATAGGTCTTCTTCTGGGTTCCCCATTGGCACCTCCGACGGGAGGAGGCATGCTCAGACATACACTTGGAGATCCTTGTATGAGTAATATACTGTTTCTCAATAGGGCCAGATTTCTCGTCGACTTGCTCCCTGAAGAGATTCTATCTGTGTCATGGGACTTCCACCAACTTGTTTCATACTGACTGTTCTAAGTCTGATGACTGGAGCCAAGCAAGTCTCCAGGCATCAGCCCCGATGGCAGCATTCCTGAATGCTGTCTCAAAGATATCATAGGTTGCTCGGACCATGAACCTTGCCATTGCCCACCAGTGAATGATACTGATCCATTTTTTCTGGAGGGAGGAACTAGCCCAGATCAGCCAAGGTGCACATGATGCCCTTCGAGAATATGCCCATGTAGCGCTAATAAGAGGCCACATGGGCAACAAGCATGACATTCTGGAAACATTTCCTCCCAAAAGTGTCCAATGTCTGGGGGTGCCAAGGAATGAGTTATAGTACTTTTGATCCTCTTTAAGGCAGATTTGATTACAAAGGAATGGTATGGAAGCTGAGTCTTCTCAAATCCAGGAGCCTTCTGAACTCTGTACATGGAATCAAGCCTTCTACTAACCGGAGGTACAGTGAGGGGGTTCTCCCAAATTCTCATCTGTACTCTCTGTAGAATGCAGTGCACCGGCACTGTCAACATCTCCTTAGGACTGAGGAGTACTGCAGAATCTCCAATTTTTCTTCTCTGGGCACGTCCTCTGTCTCCAAATAAAATAGTATGGCCTCTTGGATGATCATGTCCTCAGGACGGGACTTGTGCCACTCATGAGGTGGAAAAAGGTCAATGACAGCACCAGTGACCTGCCTAAAACAAATCTTCTGATTCCACATCACAGACCCAGTTCTCTGAGTCAGAGTCAGACTCAGAGAGGAAGTCAAAGTACTCTGCCTGGATCACTCTCCTGCTTTGAGGAGATCTGGAGCTCCTTCTGGAGTGATGATACGCTGATACCTTTTGAGATCTCGAAGGCGCATTGGACCCTGAGATGCTAGATAGGGATATCGGCCAGTGTTGGTGTACTTCCATGCCCCAGTTTCGATGCTTCTCCCATAGGTAGGCATGCATCTCAAAGATCGGCTGTATGGCGGCCAGTGTCGATACAGCTGATGTTGAGGCCCTGGCATGCTGCATCATTAATAGCACTGCAATGCATTCTTCAAGCACTTGCAGAAACTGCTTTTCCATGGCTACTGATTCTGAAGCTGCCAGGCCTGAGCAACTTCAAATGAGGTTCCCAGTAGATGTACAGGGATATCAGCGGATGGATCTTGGCTGTCGGTAGGCTGTCGGTGCCCCTCCAATATCCTGGGGGATGAGCTCTCCTCCCTTCAGGGCATCTTTGAGGGGTGCTCACATGGACCCCTATCGCTCTTGACGCATGCATCGATGGGCTCCGATGCCGATGCACCTGGGTCTTCACCCGATGTTTGGCGTGATCACCCCTCAATGTCAAAGAAGATGCAGTCGAATCCTTTCTCAATCTTTGGGTGGAGATCAATTGATGGCTGATGCTCCAGGGCACTATGGGTGCATAGCTTGTAAACGGGGGCGCTGGGTGAGAATGTTCACAGTCTTGGCAAATTTTTATGACTATTATGACTTGCAAAGGATTGTGGGGAATGTAGTCCATTCATACCAGAATCAGCCGTTCACAAAATAATGAGTTGTGTTGCTCGAGTGTAAGCAAAGAAAATATATTTTATTTATGGGGTTATTTCTCCCACACAGATTTACTTGGTAACACAAAAGGATACTTGCTTTCAATATTATACTTAGGAAAAACAAATCATGATATCAGCAACTGAACTTCTTAAGCAATCAAACAAACAATAAAGACCTTGATGGGAAACAGAAAGGTCTTTCTGAGGGCTCCAGCTAATACCTTTTAGCAGTGCTCCAAAAGCAAAAACAAAACCAAAAAAGTAACCAAAAACTGTTCTTTTTCAAGGATAACGTTCTTGTATTTTCACACACAAACAGTAGTTTCCTTTCAGAGCTCACGTGCAACTGTGCATGGCTTAATTATCAATAATTAGCCAGCTGCAAACCCCTTTGCTGGTTCACTTTCTCTACGTGGCTCAAATCCTACCCTAAAGCTTTCTTGTAAACTTTTCTGGGTAGATAAAAGAACAAGTTATATTTCCTTTTGATGGTTGTTGTATTTGTGAAAGTATTTTACCACAGCAGCTTATTCAGAGAGCAATCCATGTATTCATTCTGATCATTTAAAATATCTCCTTCTTCTTCAACTATCATAGAATTAATATCATGGTTTGGCTCAGAGGAATTCCTTAATGAAGCACTCTCAGGACAATACTTGTTTCCCTGCTGTCTTCCAAGTGAAGAGCTAGGGCATAGATCAGTGTTCATACCTGAGCTTCCTTTGTTGTTAGGTTTCCTCTCCAGATATCCTGGCCAGTAAGTAATCCAGCTTTTATGTCCAGCCTTCCAATCAAGATCCCTGGACACTGGGTCTCTCTTCACATACCTTCTTGCACTGGTCTTAGGGCCCCTTCCAAATGCAGCCGTCTCCCTCAAAGGTGCCGTCTGGGGATTCCTGGCTCTGTAACCCCACTCCTCTGGCTTCCTCCAGTCCAATGGAGTATGCTTGCCTCTGGAATGACTCCCAACACACGTACTGCTATGGGCTCCTTCTTTAGATCTCCAAGATGTTTTTCTCTTCTTTCTTCCACGTTGTGGCTGCTGCTGCTTCCCTCTCTGTCCTTGAGCTCTGAGTTCCTCCACACCATCCCATTCTGTGTAGAATATGTTTTACTTTTAACTTGTTTAGAGGGATACTCCACCCTAGCACAGCTCAGCTGTGCTGAATCAAGCCTGGCCTTGGAGATGAGTGATTGGGGATTACCTCATAGTTCTCCTGATTGAACACACGTTTCCCCACTTCAGCTTTTCTAGTGGCTGTTTGAAACCTGGTGCATTCTGGGACTGGTAGTCTTTTATGAAAACATTCTGCTTTAGTATTTCTACCAGCAAAGACAGGTTGCTTGTTCAGAGCCAATTCACCTCTATTACAGCTCCTTCCTGAACTATGATAAGCTTCCTTATCACAAGCTCTGACTGAGCTTGAGAGCCCCTCGGAGTCCGATGCTTTGGAAGCCATAGAGACCGATGTCATTAATGACGATGTTGATGGATCAGATTTATGAGCACCAAAAAGGGAATAGCACTGCTTCTGATGACTGCTAAGTCCTGTTTTTGTCACCTGCGAACACAAATTATAAGAAGAGGATTGATGATTGAGTCCCAGGCACTGTAAGTACTACTTGTGGGTATCTGTGACTGAAATGGCTCTCAAGCACTTGGAAAACTTCTTGGTGGGTTTCTGGGACATGTCATCTGGAAAACTATCTGCGCAATGTTGAGAACCAAGGTCTGCCAGAGCATCAGCACTGGGATGGGCCAGGGTACCACGGCAAAAAGAAAATGAGCGATTGAAGGAGAAAAAAGTGAAAGGGAGGTGAGATTCACAATGGCAAGTGACTAAGTGAAAAACTCAAGACGGAAAAACCTGTTTGAGAGGAAAAAACAGAAGTTTACCAATGGAGTGTCTGGAATATGTCTGTGGGACTTAGTGGAAAATAAAAGACTGATCTAAGATGGCACCACCGCAGCAGGTGGGAAGGAGACACACAGGCATGGTGGAGCATCCAAAAATCTTCCAACAGAAGCTGGGGAGCATTCCCACATGGGGTTCCATCAAGGAACATCACCCATATATTAGGACTCATTTCTGCTTGTCCATGGAGAAAGAAGAAAGACAGGAAGAAAATTGATGTCTTCAAATTATGGTGCTGGCAAAGAATACTGTGTATACCATGGACTTCCCAAAGAACAAATCAGTTGGTATTAGAGGAGATCAAACCTAAGCTTTCTTCAGACGCTCACATGACAAGATTTCGACTTTCATACTTTGGACACACTGGGCCCGATATTTGAAAGACATTTACATGATTTACAGACCTTTTAACTGTATAAATGCCACTGAATGGGATATTCAACAGCACTAACATGGTTAGTGCCGCTGATTATCCCTGATTATCTCCCCTACACGCCCCAATGCTAACTGCTAAGCATCGGGGCACGTCATGAGCATTCTGGGGCGCGTCGTGGGCAGCAACACTCACTAATTGGGTAGTGGCAATATTGCACCACTACCCAGTTAGCAACTAGGCGAAGCAAAAGCTGACCGCAGGAGCTAATCAGGCAGTGGTGCGATATCACCGATACCCAGTTGGTTTCAGTGGCTCTGAGGCATGTATGGCAATCCCAGATATTCAATGCCGGGGCTGTATATGATCCCAGCATTGAATATCTGGGATAGATGTTGGCAGGTATGGCTATGTCAAACACCAATACTCAGTGAAAGAAACCAATTAAATAAATTAATTTTTTGTCGGAATGGCCAGCACAGTAGAAAGGATAAACACCTTCCACCACTGTGGCCCGTCCTTTTTAATCGTTTAAGAATTTTTTTAAATAAAAAACAGCACTTATCCAAAATTGGCTGATACTTAGCTTGTGTAGAAAAACAGGCTTTTAAGACGCTGTGGTCAACAGTAGGTCGAAAGTACGACGTGCCACGTTTCGGGAGTATAAACATGAACCCCCTGCTATGTGCCATAGTGGTGCATAGCTGACTTAATTCATTATCAGGCCCGTTATGCAAAGAGAGAGATCTTTCGAGAAAGACATCATACTTGGCATAGCTGAAGGTCAATGCAAAAGAGGAAGACAAGTAATGCAATGGATTGATACAATAACAGCATCTATGTGTGCCACACTGAAGACAGAACATATAGTAGTTTAGGACTACTATCCAGAGGATCACCATGAGTCGACATCAACTCAACAGCACTTAACAGCAATCAGGTGATTCAACCTATTTACAGTTATATAAAGCAATGCAAAACATATATTATGCACTCCTCACCTTTTGCCCCCGTTTGGCTAATATCCTGTTTTTCAAATGTATTGTTATAATAAACTGTATCTGGTAACCCTTTCAAAACCAGAATGCAACAAGGATTGTGTAGGAATCCAAGGTGGATCTCCACCCCCTGCAAGTACATCAGAACATCATCATGGGTCCAAAACATTCAGCCATACACTATATACAGAATGACTTTCCTCCCTCAGATTTTACTGTCCTCCCCCCACACTCAGACTCATCCAGTCATTCTCACTCACATTCACTTTGTATTTTCACACTAATAAGATATGGAAAAATCTGAGCATATTTGTACCTTCATCTTCTTCTAATAGTCCCAGCCTCATCTACTTCTATTTGAAATGTCTTCCAAGTCCAATATTGGAGTACGTATGCTGGCCTCACAGTTCATTAACCTTGCAACCAGTTTTTCAAGATTAACAGCAAGTTCCTCAAGGCTATCCATGAATTTCTGTGAACTTGCAAAACCAATTTTTCAATCTCTTTTTGTAGACCTTCCATTGCCTGCAGTAGCACCTGCATAAGGTCCTTAAACACCTGTAATTGATGTAGCATAAAGCGCCTGTAATTGATGCAGCATAACATCATTGGCTTCAGCCTGCATGCTGCTATCTTGTCCAGCATCAGAAGATTAGTTTTATGCCTCTTTATTCCAGATGGTAGTGTAAAAGTATTGTTTGACTTGATTGACTCACTAGCAGGCATATCTGCAGCATGTCATGGTCAAATGATCCTTTTAGATCTGAGTACAATTTCTGTGTCTTGGAGCAGTTAAATCATGTGGCCATATTGGTTGAGCTCCGCAGTGCTCCCCACTAGTGCAGTTTCTAAGTTGTTTTTAGAATTGTATGTATTGTTTGTTGTCTATTTTATGTGTTTGTTTTATTTATCTATTTAGTGGTATACATAGAACAGTAATATACCTTCTGGTTTACAGTGAACATGCAAACTGTATACACTGCACATTTGATACATTTAACAGTTAGCTATGTACAATGGGTAACAGTCCTTGGTTGTTATAATTGTTTATATTGTATTCAGTATTACATAATATAGAGATGAACTATAGTGCTGAAAGATGAGACCCCCAGGTTGAAAGGCATTCAAATGGCTACTGGAGATGAGCTGAAGACTTCTCAGAGTAAAGTCAGCATTTATGATGTGGTTGGATCTGCTACATATTAGGACATGGAATGTATGAAGCATGAACCAAGGGAAGTTGGAGGTGGTCAAAAATGAAATGGAATGTGTACAATTCAATCTGCTGGGTGTTAGTGAACTGAAATGAACTGACTTTGGGCACTTTGCATCCGATGATCATATGGTCTACTATGCTGGAAATGAAAGACAAAGAAGAAATGGTTTTGTATTTATAATTAAGAAGAATCTTGCAATAACAGTAATGAAATACAATGTGTAAAGGGTCCATTATTCCTTTCCCAGCACTTCTTATCACTAACCCTTGGGACGTCCGTCTGGGTCGAGGAATCACCTTACCTTCTCTGTCTGGAATCCAGGGGAATAAACACACACACACCTGCACATAAGTGGTATGCAGTTTATTCCAAAGGGTGGAGGGATTGTCTGTATTTTATACATTATCAGAGACATAGTCATACGTCATCCACCCATCTTCTGGGGGCCCACTATAGTTTATCAGTAACTAATGCAAAAACAAGTCATCCTTGAGTAGAACAATCAGTTTAGCTTACACAGCACATTCCTTTTTCATACCCACCAGAATGTACAAAGGGCACACACATAGGATTCAGATTTCTCTTGTGCAGGCCTCCTGTATATGCACTTAAACTAAGCATTATTATTACAAAAGGCACATATATAGGATTCTGATTTCCCTAACACAATGCAGTCAGTGAACACTTAATTTTTATTCATCTACGAGGAAAGCCCATCAATAAAATATAATTCAGGTATATGCCCCAACAACAGCTGCAGAAGAGAAATGTTGATGAGTTCTATGAACAAATACAAGCTGAAATTGACAGAACATGCAAACAGGATATCCTGATAGTCATGGGTGACTGGAACACAATAGTTGGCAACAAAGTAGAAGGCAAAGTGGTTGGAAAATATGGGCTTGGAAACAGAAACAAAGCTGGAGAAAGACTGATAGAATTCTGCAAGATTAATGATCTATTCATCTCAAACACCCTCTTCCAGCAACACAAGCGCTGACTGTACATGTGGATGTCACCCAATGGATTGTACAGAAATCAAATTGACTACATCTGTGAAGACAACGATGGAAAAGCTCGATAACATCAACAAAGACAAAACCTGGAGCTTACTGTGGTACAGATCACCAACTACTAGTATGAAAACTCAAGCTAAAGTTGAAAAAGAGCAAGCCACTCATGAATGTAGCAAAATATGACCTTGAGAATATACCACTGGAATTTAAAGACTGCCTGAAAAATCAATTTGCTGCTTTAAATACAAATGACAGAATTCCAGAAGAGTTATGGGATGATTCATCTGATCTCCTTTTTTTGCCTCTGGTTTTACCCTGCCTACATCTTCTGTGTTTTGTCTTGACTAGATTGTAAGCTCTGATGAGCAGGGATTGTCTCTTACATGTCTGTTCAGCACTGCGTACGACTGGTAGCGCTATACAAATGCTCAGTAGTAGCAGTAGTAGTAGTAGGATGACATCAAGAAGGTTGTGTTGGAAGAAAGTGAGAAGTCTCTACATAAGGTGAAAAAGCAAAAACGGCCAAAATGGATGACTGAAGAAACTGAAAATTGTCCAGAAACGCAGAGAAGCTGAGGTCAGAGGACTAAGAGAGGCAATGGTAGAACTCAACTGAGATTTCCAACATAGAGCAAGACAAGACAAGGAGAAATATTACAAAAACACATGCAAGGAAATAGAATCAGAAGCTATTAGAAGAAGAACAAGATCGGCTTTTCTAAAGCTACAAGAGTTAAAGAAAAAATTCCAGCCTTGAATTGGAATGCTACAAGATGATCAAGGATCCATGTTGAATAATGCTAAGAAGATCATGAAAAGGTGGAAATAATATACAGTCATTATACCATAAAGATCAAGTGGACCAATAGCCATTTCAACCTCTACCTTATGATCAATAACAATTGGTGATGAAAGAAGTCGAAGCAGCATTGAAAGCCTTATCAAAGAGCAAAGCACCGGGCATTGATGGCATTCCAATTGAAGTATTACAGCAATCGGATAGAGCTTTTACCATGCTTACAAGGCTCTGCCAGGAAATTTGGAAGACAAATTCATGGCCAACTGACTGGAAAAGATCTTTGTTTATATCAATGTTGAAGAAAGGTGACCTGGCTGACTAAGGAAATTATCGCACAATCCCTCTGATCCCACATACCAGCAAGATTCTACTCAAGATCATTCAGCAGAAGCTACAACCATACCTGGAACGATAACTGCCTAAGTGCAAGCAGGGTTCAGGAAAGGGCGAGGAATGAGAGACATTATCGCGGATGTGAGATGGGTTCTTGAAAAGACAAAAGAATACCAAAAGGATATCCATATGTGTTTTATTGACTACAGCAAGGCCTTTGACTGTGTAAATTATGAGAAACTCTGGGTCACATTCAGAATTATGGGTATACCAGAACACCTGATCACTCTCTTACACAACCTTTATATTGATCAAGAAGCAACAGTTTGAATGGAATTAGGAGAAATAGAATGGTTTAAAATCAGCAAAGGTGTACGACAAGGCTGCATATTTCCCCACTACCTCCTTAATTTATATGCAGAACAAATCATTAGAGAAGCAAGACTGTATGAAAACAACCAAAGTGTGAAGATTGGTGGAAGACTCAATAACCTTTGCTATGCTGATGATACCACATTAATTGCTGAAAGTGAAGACGATTTGAAACATTTGCTTATCAAGATCAAGGAATATAGTCTTAAAATGGGTCTGTACCTTTATGTTAAGAAGACAAAGATTCTGACAACTGGCAAAATCAATAAGTTCATCATTGATGGAGAAGTAATTGAAATAATTGACACCTTTAATTTACTTGGATAAATAATTAATAAAGAAAGGACTAGCAGTCAAGAAATTTGACGACATATTGTTCTTGGTAGAATGGCTATGAAAGAACAGAGATGTCTCTCTCCATACAAAGATTTGACTTGTCCAGGCCATGGTATTTTCAATAAGATCATATGGATGTGAAAGTTGGACAGTGAAAAAGATAGACAGGAAGAAAATTTATGCCTTTGAATTATTCTGCTGGTGATGAATACTGTGTATACCGTGGACTGCCCAAAGAACAAACAAGTCAGTACTAGAGGAGATCAAACCCAAGCTTTCCTTAGAAGCTCAGATTACAAGACTTCGACTTTCATACTTTGGACATATCATGCGAAGAGAGAGATCATTGGAGAAAGACATAATGCTTGGCAAGGTAGAAGGTCACTGTAAAAAAGGAAGGCTGGCAATGAAATTGATCGATACAATAACAGCAGCTATGGACACCACTCTATCAACACTGAAGACAGAACAAAGTTTAGGTCAACTACCCAGAGTGTGGCCAGGAGTTGACACTGACTCGATGGCACTTAACAACAACAACAGATGATGGGAGGGGGGTTATGTTGATGGGTTAAAATGTTCTGAGAAAAGGTGAGTTTTTAGGTTTTTTTCAGAAGGCAAGGAGGTCAATGATGTTTCTTATTGTGGTTGGAAGTATTTATTTTTATTTATAGTCTCTTATATACCGCACTATTCAGCATCAGCGCGGTTTACAATAAACAAGGAGTTACACAATTCAACGGTACTTTGTGTTTACAGAAAAAACAGGAAATACAACTCGGATAACAGGGTAATTAATTAATATAACAGACATGATCTCATCCTGGCTTCAGTATTGTGTATGGGAGGTCTGTGGGGTGTCTGTATTGAATTTGTATGTTTGGAAGGTCTGTGGGTAGGTTGTGTTATCTGGATTGTTTAATGGATAAGACAAGAGGAAGAGGTAGTGTTTCAAAGCTTTTCGAAACTGCAAAAGGTCTGGTATTGTATGTTCCAGATAGAGGGGACGTATAGCTGGAATGCTTGTCTGCAGGCTTGTTGGTTGTATTTAGTTCTAGTGTGGAGGATGGTGAGGGTGTTTTTTGTGGATCCTCATCTGGCCCTGTTAGATTGTTGAGTTTGGCTCAGTGTGTGGAGGTATGTATTAGAATGTGAGTGGATGATTTTGTGGGATAGAAGGAGAGTCTTGTACTTTATTCGGCTTGTTATTTGCTTAGAAACCAATTCAGGTTGGGGGATATGCCAGTATTGGATATGCCCTAAAGACACCCGATTCTGCAACTCCAGGAGCTATATGTTCCTGTGGTTGCAGAATTGGGGCACTTGCAGACCTAGATGTGCCCTGATTCTGCTGCGGGAGACATCCTTCCCCCTGCCCGGTCAGCCTGCCCTATGCTTCTGCTGGAGCACCGGTGGTATGACGTCCCATCGCCATGGCACCAGGACGCCCAGCAGGAACACAGGCAGCCTGACACCAGTGCTGCTCTTCTTTCCCCACTGCCCGACCCTTGGTGGGAGCAGCCAGTGCTTGGATTGGGCAGCAGGGCCTTCACTGCAGCTCCTGTGCCATTTTGGGTGTTCTGCGTTCCCCGATCGCCTTGACACCCACAACTCATTCCACCTCCGAGGTGGAATAATTCCCTTATCCATCTTGGCCTCCCCGGATGTACAGGACCATGACCTGAATAGGCTCTTTATGTCCGGATTTGTGAGCCTGCCCCTGCTCTACCCATTCTCCGCCTCTGGAACTCCCCCTCCCAACCCCGTCCAGCGTTCCCTGCACAAGCCCTCTATACCTATGAGGAGGGCGGGATCCAGAATTGCGTCCAGGGTCTGTTCGGGGGCACCTACTTTAAGGAGGAGAATAGGTGCCAACCTAGGCACTATTTTATAGAGAAAATCAGGAGCCTATTGTTCTTTATAAAATATGAATGTAAGTGGCAGAAATCAAGTCTTACTTTAAGTCTCTAGAGCTGGTCTAAATGATGTGTCTGTATTTTTCAAAAACACACGTAAATTATAGTATTTTATAATCGGTGTACATACTTGTCGCCTAAAGGCCACCCATGTGCATGCTCATTTGCAAAGTACATGCCATCATGCAACATGTGTTCTTTTGCACTTGCTGGAATTTTATAAGAGGACGTTAACACACATATATAACTATATACATTCTGTATATATGACTAAAATAATCCCAGATTAGGAAGATATGTTGCACTTACAAGTACATACCCATTTATAAACTTACCCCCTTACAAGTCTCTAAATAAATAAATACAATAGTGGTTTAAGGGCTTTTCCTCCAGGAATTTGCAGTCTTTATTAACTCCAACTATGCCAGATACTTTTACTACATTCTTTAGCAGCAAATTCCAGAGCTTACCTGTGAAAAATATTATCTCCAGGAACAAGCAGGAATGAGTCTTCACATATGGGTACGTCGGTACCGACAGAGCCCGCGCGGGAACGCTCCCCAGCGTCCAATCAGAAAGCTTTTGGGAGCATCCCACAGTGCCTGCGTGCTGCCTTCCCGCCTTTCCAACTGTCTCTCCTCAGTTTTCGTTTTTCCACGGAGCTGGCAGGACGTCTTCCTGTCACCGCAGAAAATGTTTTCTTTAATTCTTTAATTCTTTGTTTTCTTGTGATCGCGGCTGTTTCCCCGACTCCACCGGTACCACCGGTGTTTTTTTCTTTTCTTTTTCCTAACTCAGGGAGTTTTTTTTTTTCCCTCAGTTTCTGTTTAAACTTTTGGGCCTGTAAGGCCTCTCCATTATGGAGCCTTCTTCTCCTAAGAAGTGCCTTAACTGTGGAACTACAGTTTTCTTTTTAGACTCCAATAACTGGTGTCTAACCTGTCTGGGTCCTGACCCTTTTCCTCCGGAGCCATCAGGCTACAATTTTATGAGAAGAGATTTTCCATTTCGAGTTTCCCTCGATACCCAGTTCCCTTCCATTGTCAGGGCACCGACCATTTCTTCTCTACACAATCAGGTAACCCACAAACAGTCTGTTAAGACTAGCCAATCCTTGAGTGGCAGGTCTCATGCCAAGCATGATGACGGCTCCGGCCTTGCCCTCAAGACCCTATTGGCTTTAAAACCCCGGCAGGAGTCTTCGGTCTCTAAAGCCTTTCAGGGGTTTCAGGTTGTTCCTGGGGCTCACCCCTCACAGAACATACCTGAGCCATGCTCGGTGGTGGCATCCGCTTCGAGCGGTACCGATACCCCGGCATCGGCACTGGTGTTGAGCGATTCATTCCTCACCAGGGATCGTCATCTGGCGTTCTTGGTACCTTCGGGACCGATCGATACATCCCAGATTGACTTTCCAGTATCGGCAGCACCGCCGATACGACCACTGACGTCGGTATCCTCTAGACATGCATCGATAGACTCGCTTCCTTTGATGCCGAGTCTGGAATCGATATCTAGTCTGGAAGACTGGGTACCGACGCGTCTCGGAACCGACGCTTACCGATTCCGGTTGCGCGGTACCGAGGGTGATCACCAAGAGTTTTCGGTTACCTCGGTACCACTTGCGCAGCCTCCGATGACTGCTTCGATGTCGCTATCGCCTTCGATTCCGGCTCAGCTTCCGGTATCGATATCGGTGCCGGTACCGGCAGTAACCGGGACCAGCTCCTTCCATGCTTTTTTCACCAGGGTCGCTCCTCTCTATACCTAGTTTGGAGTCGATACCTGGCATGGACGGTGCAGTACTGACGGATTCAGGTCATAACCGCCGGTACCAGTATTCATCCATAAAGGATCCTTTTCTGCACCGGACAAGTACATCCTCCGGTGCCCAGGCTACTTCTTCAAGTCTAGCCTGTCCAGGGATGGTTCCCATTGGAGATCCTTCTTTTCAGAATTTTCTCCTTGACATGGCAACATTCCTTGCTATTCCTATCCCTGCCTATTATCCTACACAAGGCTCTTCTGGGGAAAAGGAAAATATAATGCTTCCTTTACATCATTCTTTGCAGGAACTTCTTCTGAAAATATGGGAAACACCTTTGAGGGTTTCCTCACCTTCTACAGCAACTGATCTTTTGTATCAGGTGCCCCCTTCTCCAGGGTTTCAAAAGACTCAACTTCCCCATCATTCTATTGTGGTAGAATCAGCAATGAGGAAGGTGAAAAGTAAGAAGAAGCACTCTTCTTACCCACCAGGTCGTGAGTCTAGAACACTAGATGCCTTTGGACATCAAGCCTTCCAGACATCTATGCTATCAACAAGGATTCTCTCATATATTTTTTATATGAGTCTATCCCTTCAGGAGGTCACAAAGCAGTTGTCTCTTCTAACTCCCTTTCTTTCAGAGCCCAAGACTGCGGACTATTCCTTACTACTTAATCATAGTTAAAATATCTCTTCGTTTCTTACTCGTGCTTCTCTAGACTCTTTTGAGTCTGTTAGCAGGACCTCTGCTATAGCCATAGGAGCACGACGTAGAGCCTGGCTCCAAGCTTCAGACTTAAACAGATGGGCACAACAAAGACTGGGTAATACTCCTTGTACTGGAGAAAATCTCTTCAATAAGGAGTCTTTACGTCAGGTTGCTCACTGCTCCACTGACTTCCCTGTCTCTGTGGCTAAGCCTTCTCCTTCCCCAGTGGGTAATAAATGCCCTACCAAACCTTCTTTCCCTAAAAGAAGAAGGTTTTATTCTTCTCCTGCCCCTCATACAGATGTTCCCAAACAAGGGAAACCTCGCCCTGGTCTGCAGAAGCCAAACTCAAGCCAGGAAAATTAACCCTCAATGGGGTTCTAATTAATCTCTTATAACATACAGTTCACTTCTTCTCAGCAGAAGTTTTTTCACTGTTTTTTCATTTAAAACTCTACACATGGATTCCTGTTTCCAGGACATCCACTTGCTCTTAGGTAGGCTGAGCTGTCAGGAGATTCATGTCTATGGGTCACAGGGTTTTCCTCCTCTTCCTACCATGAAGAGAGGTTTACCAACTATCTCATGATAGTTTCCCTGTACCACCATGGATTTTTCCTTCCACAGACTTACCATATAGCAAGTCTCCCTTCAGCCCCTATTTTTCTTTACCCTCTTTTCCAGGGCTTCCCCTGTACGAGTGGTACCATACAACTGGAAGGCTTTCTTAGCCTTTCTAGTCTTCCTTTCCTTTCCAGTATAGAGTTTTCTCTGGAGTAACCTCCCTTCTTTCATTGGGCAGCTCATCAGACATGATCAGGATTTTTTCCTCTTGTTCTGTCTGTTCTCTCTGTTAAAAACAGAAAGATTTTCTCTGCTGTTCTATTCAGCAGCTGCCCATGCAGGAGTTCCAGTGATTGGACTACTGGTACTTTTCTACAAGTTCCAGTCTTGTCTTCCACTACTTTTTGTCTAGCCTTAGTAGTGCTTCCAAGATAGTGCTTCATCTATCTTCGGTAATCCTTATCACTTCTTTTCTGCCATCTCCAAATTCCTGGAGTTGGCAGCATAGTTGCACTGGCAGCTGGTTTTCTCCAACAGCCAGTTTTATTTCCCATTTCTCCTGCATAATGCTCTCTGCAATCCTGCTGAAAAGCTTTCCACTATGGGCCCTTGCTAGAGAGCATGGGGATTTTTTCTCTAATTACTATCCTATATGGTTGAAAAAGGCTTCCTCAGTCATTCCTCATGACTGTAAGGGTTCTTTACACCCTTCTATTTCCTTTTAATAAAGGACATAAGCCTTCTCTACGTGACGGTCTAAGGAGTTACCCAATTCCTACAGGAAATATGCTCTTTTTCCTTGCAGCTTGTCCTCATGGTATCCTAATCCTTCATGGACAGCACATATTTAACTACTACAACGCATGATACCCCCCCCCCCCCTTGTTCCTCAAGTGGGTCAACCTGGTATCTCATCCTCTGCGTTTTCTGTCCATTCACCATGTTAGAGTTCTACCGGACTCAGGACTTGCTGTTTACAGACTGATATTATCCTCTGTTTTTTCCACGCAACCATCCTGGTTATTTCACTGGGTAGCATTCCTGCTCCATCTTAACCAGAGGGAACAGATTCTCTATATCTTCTCAAGTAGGTTCCACCTTCTTGTTATTAGATGAATCGTTCCTCTTCACATTTCCTATAGACCTATCTTTGTCTGCTTAATTGCAGACATTTATCTTTAGACCTATATATTCATATATGTATCTGTATCTATATACATCCCTATAGATACATATACTTACCTGTCAGCTGTGTGTGCATATGTTATGCCCCTCCAGATCTCACTTTAGACATATATCTATATATATATATATATATATATATGTATCTGTCGAGATCTTTCGTTATAGGTAGATGTGTATTTACATACTTATCTCTCTAACTGTCTATGCTCATAAAGGGTTTACCTTCCTATATGTTCCAGACAGTGGGCTTTGCACATATTCTTACTGTTCCACAGTATGCTTGGGGTATTATGCACACAACCACTGCTGTGGTACTGACAGCTCCTACCATAACCCTCGGTTTAGGTATCCCTGAAGCTCCATGCTCCAATATCTTCCTACCTTTCACCAGTTAGGAAAGACATGGGGGATCTTCAGTAGATCTGAGGTTTCAACGCCTCAGACATCTGTCCTTTCTTTGGGAATACGGGGTTTTTCCCATACCCCTTCTTCCCTCAAGGACTAGGCCAGTTTGTCCAGATCGGTCAGTCTTCCTCTTTTGCTCCTAATAGCCCACTGACTATTACCCAATGTTGCTAATCCATGTTGGAACAAATGATACTGCCAGGTATACCTCGGAACATATCAAAAGTGACTTCATGGCTCTTGGACAGAGGGTGAAGCAGGTAGGTGCACAGGTGGTGTTCTCTTCAATCCTCCCTGTTGAGGGTAAAGGCCAAGGCAGAGAGGCTCGCATCCTGGAGATGAATGCATGGCTGCGTGGATGGGGTCTTCGAGAGCGTTTTGGTTTCCTAGACCATTGGATGCTGTTCCAAGGGTTGCAGAGCAGAGATGGCATCCATCTGTCCAAGAAAGATCAACGCATCTTTGGTAGTAGACTGGCTAATCTACTGAAGAGGGCTTTAAACTAGATCCGTTGGGGATGGGCGAAGAAAGCCCCCAGGTAAGTGAAAGCCCCCAGGTAGGTGATACATTAAATACCTTTATGGAAATGGGTAACAGGGGTAACATATGGAAAGCAGTGTGTATTAATGCCCGTAGCATGGGAAATAAGATCCCTGAAGTTGAAGCTTTGGTGGGAGTGGCTGACTTGGATTTAGTGGCAGTTACAGAAACATGGTTCACAGAAAACCATGACTGGGATGTAACTATATCTGGCTATACTTTATTCAGAAAGGACAGGGTAGGAAGAAGGGGAGGAGGAGTGGCACTATATGTAAAAACTACTATTAAAGCTTTGGAATTACAGAGCTTAAAAGGGAGAGAGGAGGCATTGTGGGTTAAACTAGAAAGAGGGAAAGAGAAATCTATTTGCATTGGTGTGATATACAGACCTCCCTCACAAGAGGAAGAGGTGGACAGAGAGTTAATTGAAGACATACGCAGCATTGCTAGGAAAGGGGAAGTGCTACTGCTAGGAGATTTCAATATGCCAGATGTTGATTGGCACATTCCTGCTGCAGTATCATCTAGAAGTAAGGAGATCCTGGATTCTCTACAGGGAGAACTATTCAGGCAATTGGTAACAGACCCCACACGTGAAGGGGCCATACTGGACTTGGTGCTTACCAATGGTGAAAGTGTTTCTGATGTTGTAGTGGGAGATCATTTTGCATCCAGTGATCACCAGATGGTGTGGTTCAGTATTAGGACTAGGGCTGTTAGAATCCATTCCAAGGTGAAGATCTTAGACTTTAGGAAGACTAACTTTGCGAAGATGGGCCAATACCTCAGGGAGTCGTTAGTGGGATGGGAACAGCTGGGGGATGTAGAAAAACAGTGGGCAAAACTGAAAGGGGGTATTTTAAAGGCAACCAACCTTTTTGTTAAAATGGTAAATAAAGGCAAAAGGAACAGGAGACCGCTATGGTTTTCGAAGGAAGTAGCTGAAAAAGTGAAGAAAAAGAGGGAGGCCTTCATGAAATACAAGAGATCACAGAGAGAGGAAGACAGGCATCTGTATTTGGAAAAAACTTAGAGAAGCTAGCAAAGTAGTCAAGAAGGCAAAGATTCAAAAGGAGGAGGAAATAGCCAATGCAATAAAATGGGGGGATAAGACATTTTTCAGATATATTAGTGAGAAGAGGAAGGGCAAAAGTGGTATTGTCAGACTCAAGGGTGCAGGGGGGGAATATGTAGAAGCTGATAAGGATAAAGCGGAATTGCTTAACAAATATTTTTGTTCTGTGTTCACAGATGAAGAACCAGGAGCAGGACCTCAGAAAACACCCACAAATAAGAACAGAAGCGAGGGACATCTTGAACAATTTTCAGAAGACTGTGTTCATGAGAAACTAGCTCAAATTAAAGTAGACAAAGCGATGGGACCGGATGGGATACACCCTAGAATACTGAGGGAACTTGGGGACGTTCTAGCAACTCCACTGACTGACCTTTTCAATGCCTCGTTGGAGTCGGGAGTGGTGCCAAAGGACTGGAGAGAGGCTCATGTGGTGCCTTTACACAAAAGCGGAAGTAAGGATGTGGTTGAAAACTACAGGCCGGTTAGTTTAACTTCGGTGGTGAGTAAATTATTGGAAACGCTGCTGAAAGAGAAAATAGTGAGGTTTCTGGAGTCCGGTGGATTACAGGATCCGAGGCAGCATGGATTCACCAGAGGCAGGTCTTGTCAGACAAATCTGATTGATTTCTTTGACTGGGTGACCAGGGAGTTGGACCGAGGGAGAGCTCTAGATGTGGTGTATTTAGATTTCAGTAAAGCCTTTGACACTGTTCCTCACAGGCGACTTATAAACAAACTGAGCACCCTAGGGATGGACCCTAAAGTTACTGCTTGGGTTAGAAATTGGTTGGCTGGGAGGCGACAAAGAGTACAAGTAAATGGAGCTCACTCTGAGGAGAAGGATGTTACCAGTGGTGTGCCCCAGGGATCTGTCCTTGGTCCGATTCTTTTTAACATCTTTGTTAGTGATATAGCGGAAGGGCTGTCGGGTAAGGTTTGCCTCTTTGCGGATGATACCAAAATCTGCAATAGAGTAGACACCCAGGAAGGTGTAGGTAACATGAGGAGGGATCTAGCTAAGCTTGAAGAATGGTCTAGAATTTGGCAGCTGGGATTTAATGTTAAAAAATGTAAGGTCATGCATTTGGGCTGCAGCAATCCAAGGGAGCAATACAGTATAGGAGGTGAAGTACTTTTGTCCACTAAAGAAGAGCGGGACCTAGGCGTGGTTGTGTCTGATGATCTTAAAGTAGCTAAACAGGTAGAAAAGGCGACGGCAAAAGCTAGAAGGATGCTTGGGTGCATACGGAGAGGAATGGCTAGCAGAAAAAAGGAGGTGATAATGCCTCTGTATAAGTCTTTGGTGCGTCCTCATTTGGAGTATGGTGTGCAATTCTGGAGACCGGACCTTCAAAAGGATGTGAACAGGATGGAGTCGGTGCAGAGGGTTGCTACTAAAATGATTAATGGGCTTCATTATAAAGCATATGAGGACAGACTTAAGGATCTTAATATGTACACCTTAGAGGAAAGGCGGGATAGAGGTGATATGATTGAGATGTTTAAATACCTCCGTGGCATAAATGTTCAGGGAGAGAGCCTCTTTCAATTGAAAGCAAGTTCTGCTACGAGGGGACATGGGATGAGGGTGAAGGGAGATAGATTCAGGAGTGATATGCGGAAATATTTCTTTACGGAAAGAGTAGTGGATCCGTGGAATAGTCTCCCAGTGGAGGTGGTAGAGATGAGGACAGTAACTGAATTCAAAAAAGCATGGGACCAACACAGAGGATCTCTAAAGGTAAAAAGTGGACTGTTGTAGTTGTTATGGAAGGACAGACTAGATGGGCCTTGTGGTCTTTTTCTGTCATCATGTTTTTATGTTTCTATGTTTCTAACTGTGAATACCTCTGTAGCCAAAAGAGTTTTCAGCTTTTTCCATAAAGCTTCCCACTAAAGACCTACCGTTTTTGTACTACCCCAGTTGAAACCTGGGGTCACCTGTCACTTCCAGATGTGACCTTCACCTTCACTTCAGTGGGGTCATCTTGAAGATTCCTCTACTGCATCCTCAGTAGACTCCATCAGCCTCTCTACTTCCTGCAATCCAGTAGGTGAGGTCCATATTCTGATTGTTCATTTCAATATATTTCATGATAATTATCATACATACAAGGACTCGTTGCCTGTAGTCCTATCTTAGGTTAGCTGTTTTCTACAGCTCCTCTCTTTTTCAACTCCTACCCTGCATCCTCAGGATGCCTGGCCATATGAGGTGTAGCATGTTTCAATCTCCAGCATGCTAGGGCTCCAGGCATCTTAGCTTGGGAGTCCTCATATGTGAAGACTCATTCCTGCTTGTTCCTGGAGATAGCATAGTTACTTACCTGTAACAGGTGATTTCTGGGAACAGCAGGAATAAATCTTCACAACCCACCCACCTCCCCTAGGAGTTGTATCTCTCTATCTATCTTTCCTTTCCTCTCTCTCTCTCTCTCTTTGTTTCAGCTATAAACTCAACTGAAGAGAGACAGTTGGAAAGGCGGGAAGGCAGCACGCAGGCGCTGTGAGATTTTCCGAAAAGCTTTCTGATTGGACGCTGGGGAGCGTTCCCGCGCGGGCTCCGTCGGTACCGATGTACCCATATGTGAAGACTTATTCCTGCTGTTCCCAGAGATCACCTGTTACAGGTAAGTAACTGTGCTTTCTTTCATTTGTTTTAAATGTGCTACTTAGTACTTGTACATTTTGAAAGAGGAAACAACTGATTTGTGTTTACCTGTTCCACTCCACTGATCATTTCATAATAGGGTTGCCAACTTTTTGAAAGAGAAAAACCCAGCACCTGTGGCTAGTCATGCTCCGCCCATGCCCACCCCTGCCCCACCCTTTCCCCATCCCCCTATCCCACCCCACCCCACCCCCTGTCCCCAAAAAATAATTGCAGAGAGGGCAATGTGCAAACTGAACAAGACTGCTACACATTCTTAAACAGAAATTCCATACTAACAGAATACCTAGCATTGGTTGTACAGACAATAAATCATCAATAAATGAGCACAAAACGAAAAGAGAAATATATAGACAAAAATTAAACTAAAACCTCAGAAAGCCAGACGCTGCATGCAGTGCAACACAAGAGAAACAGAAATGCATTTCCCCGTACTGTACAAAATAAAAAGATAGCAGATGTCAGGATTGGCATTATTAAGAGGGATGCAATCTGGCAATTGCCCTGGACCCACAAGCCAGAGAGGGCCTCGGATCTGTCGGAGATGAAAAAGGAACAGCTTGTTAGTGGGCTTTAAGCAATGCAATGTGTGCCTTTGAGTCAATGCCCACTCCTGGTGACCCATCAGCTCCTGGGTTTTCTTGGCAGTGTGACAAGAAGTAGATTGCCAGTATTTTCTTCTGAGGCAATGGAGAGTTAAGTACTTGCCCAAGGCTACAAGGAGTGCTAGGGGGAATCGAATCCTGGTCTCTTGGCTACTAAGTCAGTGCTCTAACTACTAGGCTACTCCTCTAGCTCCAGCATCTCCCAGCAACAGCTCCTGCCCCTCCCAGCATCAGCTCCCTTCTGCGGTGCTTGTGGCTACTCTAGAGTGCTGGACTGCTGTGAGGATTGCGGTGGCAGTGTCCGGATGTAGCCACAAGCACTACATGCCATAAACGGGAACAACCATGGTAATCATGGCTCTCCCCGATGCCTGCATGATCTCAGCTCCGCAGCTTCACTTCCTTTTTCAATTCTGCCGCTGCTGCCCAGGACTAACTCGGGTCTATCATGGTCGCTGACAGCCCTGATCACAGCCTGAAGCTGGCCTGCTGCATGCGTACGACAGGCTCTTGACAGGGCCGTGCTAGGGTTTCTGGTACTCCCCTGCAATCTATAAATCGGCACTCCTCCCTCTTTATTATGAATGTTGGCTACACCCCACCCTCCTTTTTCCCAAAACGTCTTTGTGAACTCTTTGAATTTGAAGAAGAAATACTAGCATCACATGAAATGTTGTAAGAAAATTGCAGTGAAAGGGCAAATGCATATCCAGAATAAAAATAACTACTTAGCATCATTCAAATAGGCTATAATAATCCCCAAAAAATCTGATTCTGGCCATCTCACTTACAACAACAAACATTCTCCAGTACCAGGCATATAGCTGAACTAATATACAACCCTACAAAAGTCACCAAAGATCTACAAGGCCAAATCTACCATACCATACTTGCATAAACTTCAAAGAGGGAGGAACAGCCTAGTGGTTGGGGCAAGGTACCTCAGGCTAGAAGGTTGGTGGTTCAAATCCCACTAGAGGACAGCAACCTTGTGCTAGAAGAACTGGAGTTTCTAGTCCCACAGGTGGTCTTGGGCAAACCATTTAACCCTCCATTGCCCATGTTCCCTGTAAGCATTAGTGTATGTGTCTCATATTCCCTTGTGTTAAATGTATCCCCCAATTGTGCTGTGACCATTTTGATTGAAGGATAAGGTGGTATACAAAACTATTTAAGTAAATAAAACTCATACAAGAGGTCTACCCAGAAAAAAGTAGGCCTTAGAACAACCATACATGGATTTGAAAAGC
Source organism: Ichthyophis bannanicus (assembly GCA_033557465.1). Classification (NCBI taxonomy): domain Eukaryota; kingdom Metazoa; phylum Chordata; class Amphibia; order Gymnophiona; family Ichthyophiidae; genus Ichthyophis; species Ichthyophis bannanicus. Next base: position 1,901,814 of record CM066040.1, read on the forward strand.
TGAACAAGTCAAATTACTACAGTACAGATTCCTATGTAGAAACACAGAAAAAGACCACATGGCCAATCTAGTCTGTCCTTCCATATCAACAACTACAACAGTCCCATTTTTTTTCCTTTAGAGATCCTCTGTGTTTGTCCAATGCTTTTTTGAATTCAGATACCGTCCTCATCTCTACCGCCTCCACTGGGAGACTATTCCACGGATCCACCACTCTTTCCATAAAGAAATATTTCCGCATATCACTCCTGAATCTATCCCCTTTCACCCTCATCCCATGTCCCCTCATAGCAGAACTTGCTTTCAATCGAAAGAGGCTCTCCCCCTGTGCATTTATGCCACGGAGGAATTTAAAAGTCTCAATCATATCACCTCCATTCTGCCTTTCCTTTAAGGTGTACATATTAAGATCCTTAAGTCTGTCCTCATATGCTTTATAAGGAAGACCACTAAACATTTTAGTAGCCACCCTCTGTACTGACTCCATCCTATTTATATCCCTTTGAAGATGCGGTCTCCAGAATTGCACACAATACTCCAAATGAGGTGGCACCAAAGATCTATACAGAGGCACTATCACCTCCTTTTTTCTGCTAGCCATTCCTCTCCATATGCACCCAAGCATCTTTCTAGCTTTTGCTGTTGCCTTTTCTACCTGTTTAGCTACTTTAAGTTCATCAGACACAACCACACTGAGGACCTGCTCTTCTTTAGAGGACAAAAGTACTTCACCCCCTATACTATATCGCTCCCTTGGATTGCTGCATCCCAAATGCATGACCTTGCATTTTTTAACATTAAAGCCCAGCTGCCAAATTCTAGACCATTCTTCAAGCTTAGCTAGATCCCTCCTCATGTTATCTACACCTTCCTGGGTGTCTATTCTATTGCAGATTTTGGTATCATCCGCAAAGAGGCAAACCTTACTCGACAGCCCTTCCGCTATATCACTAACAAAGATGTTAAAAAGAATCGGACAAAGGACAGATCCCTGGGGCACACCACTGGTAACTTCCTTCTCCTCAGAGTGAGGTCCATTTACCTGTACCCTTTGTCGCCTCCCACACAACCAATTTCTAACCCAAGCAGTAACTTTAGGGTCCATCCCTAGGGTGCTCAGTTTGTTTATAAGTCACCTGTGAGGAACAGTGTCAAAGGCTTCACTGAAATCTAAATACACCACATCTAGGGCTCTCCCTCAGTCCAAATCCCTGATCACCCAGTCAAAGAAATCAATCAGATTTGTCTGACAAGTCCTGCCTCTGGTGAATCCATGCTGCCTCGGATCCTGTAATCTGCTGGACTCCAGAAACCTCACTATTTTCTCTTTCAGCAGCGTTTCCAATAATTTACTCACCAGTGAAGTTAAAGTAACCGGCCTGTAGTTTTGAACCTCATCCTTACTTCCACTTTTGTGTAGAGGGACCACAAACTCCATTTTAACAGAATACCTGGTCTCAGTCACACACTCAGAACACAGACCCTCATCAAGTACAGAATAAGTGACCACAACCAAAATTAAAAATAAAAATATGTAGACAAAAATTAAACTGAAACCCCAAGAAGCCAGATTCCGCATACAGTGCTACATTGGATAAATAAGAAATGCAGTTTTCTATAAAATATAAAGATAGCACAAAGTCCAATAACTAAATTGAAAATAAAATTATTTTTTCTACCTTTGTTGTCTGACCATTTTATTCTGTGATCATGCTGGTCCCAATCTGAGGCTTCTGCTTTCCTGTCTTCTCTTAGCTCTCTTTCTGTGGTCTATGGCCCATCTGCCGTTTCTTATCTCTTCTTTTGTTTCTTCCCTTCCTTCCATCAGCCTATTTCTAGTCCCAGTAACCCTCCCCAGTATCAGCCCCCTTTCCAGTCCTCCCCTCCCATTACAGCTAGGGAACTGCTTTGTTACCAGAAGACTACCAGAGGACAAACACCAAGGAACCGCAGGCAGCAAGGCATTCAGGAACTCACAGGAGACCTATCTAAGGACAAGGTGAAGTGGGAGTTCCTGTGTTAAATAGGCACAGGGAGCCAATCATCAGAGACGCATTCTTCAGGACTCAATCTAACCAGGTACATTCATAGAGGACCATTCGGGGTGCAGTGTATCATCAAGCTGGGGCTAACCACTGTATAAAAGATAATAAAAGACCTGCGGTCACTTTCTATGAGGTGCCAACCTCCTGGAAGATAAGGGCATGATAGGTCTGTCCCCTTTACAGCATATCCCAGGTTTGGAAGGACAGCTAATTTTGAAGATAGTGGGCCCACTTCCATGCTGTTATGAAAGCAACTGCTCTTTCATGCAGTGCAGCTGCACTGTTTATCGTGTCACAGCAAGTAGCTTGCAGCAACCACAAGCAGGCTCCAGACTATAGCCTGTAAATGAGTGTACTGTACACCCTGACATTCCCTCCACCTTCATGTATTGTTAATTATTTTGTTACTGTAAGCTGCTTTGATATTTTTTAGAAAGAGATATAGCAAGAACCTGGAAATACGTGAGTAAATAATAAATACTTGTGACAGGATGCTGAACTTGATGAACCTTGGTGTGATTTAACAGAGCTTAGCAGACGGTTGGTATATCAGCACATTGTTGTAAGTGCAGTGTTGAGTGTCACATGCTATTTTCCAAAGATAATTTTCTAAAGAATTTTTCATGCATAAAGTCCATTTTACATGTGTAAAAGTGCTTTTATAAAATTAAAACAAGCGTTAAGCATGTTAAATACATGTACAGTGACTAGAAAGCATATAGTTTTACGCCAGCCACATGTAGATATGTTTAGAGGCAGCGTGGACTGAGTCAGGATTCATGCACGTAGACCTGCTGACTGTGCTAATCACGGCTACCAGGACATTCAGTAGCATTAATGTGCTTAGTGCCATTGAATATTCTTGGTTGCCACCACTAGTCGGCTAGCATCACGGCATTCTGGGGCAGAGTGGAGGCAGCAGCGATATTTACTCACTACCCCGTTATCCTTAAGTGACGAAAATTAGGCACCTTAAAATGTGGCCTAACTTTCACCGAAGAAGCAAATTGGGCAGTGGATTAATATCGCCAGTGCCTGATTAGCTTCCACATTATCTGGCCAACCTGCATATTCAATGCCGATGGTCAGATATGGCCTTGGCATTGAATATCTGGGTGTGAAATTCATTGACAATGGCTAGCCACCGCTGAATATAAAATATCTGCATACATGCCTGCTTTACATGCTGTCATTTACATCTGTTCCCAAGCAGGAGTAAATATACACAGCTTCAGTCTAGCCATGATTTCTGATAGTTTATCCCTAGTATTTTAAAAGGACACGTGTGCTAGTGTATCTTTATAAAATAGGCAGCTATATGACCTTCACACATAGGCAGTTTGTTATAAAATTACTCTCTAGGTTTGCAAATTAGCAATGGCAAAATTAGAGCACACTGAATTGAGATAAAATGCTGATTCTCACTATCAGTGCTCTCAACAGTCTCTTCCAGTGCACTCAATACACTGTAGTTTACCTTGGAAAATAACTTTATCATAATCACACGGCAGTACTTATTTACAAGCACAAGACTACAGCTACCACAATGCCTTGAAGTGAGAGATTGGAAAGAAAAATTGCATGACTGGAAAAGTGCTCTCTGGTGATCCAGAGCAAGTTGTAAGTCGTAAAATTCTATTTTTATGGTGCAATTTAACAGGAAGAAAGGTGCTGACCTCTTTAGAAATGATCAACAGTGGGGAAAACAGCAACAAGCACTCTGCAGAGGCAGAACAATCCTGGATTTATAGGAAGGTCAGGGAGTGGCACGCTGGGGACAGCATGAAATCTATACTCTGGGAAACATCAAGAGGAAAGTGTGAAGAAGACATATTTCCAGCTCTCTAAAAGACTGAGGGTTTTTTTCTTGCAGAATGATGGCAGCTTATGCTCTTAGCTGCTTCCAAATTGTTATAGGAATAAATTCATGTATACTAAGGTTTGACAAACACTATCCACAAGAATCAAGTTAAACCAGTGCTTCTGATTAACACTCAGAAAGTCCCTGATAAAGAGAGTGTATGTGCATGTGTATGTGGAGATGGGCAGACATTCTTAGATTATTTTTCAATAGTATTGTCTGAAAGTTCATATCAAATAAGGAAAGATGACAATCCCTCTGGTTTTGAGGAACTGATTTTTGGGTTATTTGGTTCAGGAGGGGAGGATTAAACTAATGGCTAAAGCAGCTGGCTGAAAAGACTGAAGCATGGTTCAAATCCCACTGCCACGTAACCCTCCATTGCCTCAGGTACAAAAGATAATTTACATTGTAAGCCCTCCACCTGTACCTGAATGTAATTCACCTGCATAGTAAATGATAGCAGATTAAAGCCAGCATCACCCATCTAGTTTGCCCAGCAAGATATTTAGATCTGTAACTGCCACTCTGTGCAGGTTAACCCTGCTTTATGTTTTTCACATTGAGTTGCAACTGCAACTCTGTGCAGATTACCCCCGTTGTATGCTTTCTATTGGGCAGTTTCTCCAAAAGGGTTAGTTCTGCGCATACCATGACAGTCATGAACCTCATTTCTAAGCCAGGGTATGTACAGTGTGATCTCAGTCACTCCAATTTACTGCAGATTCTCGGGATGATAATATATTTATTTATTTATTTATTCGTAATGCTTGATATACTGCCCGTGATGGAGCGTCAGGGCTGTGTACAATAAATAGGCTACTAGCAAGAAGAATAAAAGGAAAGGAACGCCATTGTTTCAACAGGAAAGAGACAGAGAAAGGACAGAGAGAGAGAAAGCGGGGAAAGAACATACAAAGACATTCAGGCAACAATCTAAATGGAATGGCAGGAATAGAAAGGGGGAGAAGGCGGGGGGGCACAATGGCCCAGATGGCATTTCATGGGGGGGGGGCTCTGACTGAGGGTGAGACATCGTGATCTGACGGAATTGGAAGGTCAAAGGCTTGACAGAAAAGATGTGTCTTGAGGAGGTCTCTGAAATGGAAAAACGATGATTCAATATGAAGGTAGTGCGGGAGTGAGTTCCATAAGGCAGAGTTTAGAAAAAAGAAAGCGGATCGACGAGTGTGTTCAAGATGGGCCTGGGCTGGGGAAGGGAGGAACTTACGATTGCCATGTGCTGAGTGCAAGAGACGTGAAGTAGGTTGGAAATAGATAAGATCAGCCAGGTACTGGGGTGTGCAAGTGTGGAGGGCCCTATGGGTAAGCATGAGCACCTTGTAGACAAATCGGATTCGGATCAGGAGCCAGTGCAAATTAAGGAGAAGCAGGGTAACATGATCAGAAGGAGAGGAGTGGGTGATGAGACAGGACGCAGTGTTCTGGACTAGTTGAATATGCCATAACTGGTAATGTGGGAGGCCGGTGAGAGCTGAGTTACAATAGTCCTGTCGACTAATGACAAGGGATAGGACTAGGGAGGTAACAGAGGAGGAGGGGAGGAATGGCCAAATGGTCCAGATTTTATGTAACTGAAAGAAAGAACAACGGACAAGTGCTGAAATGTGTTGGTGAAAGGATAGCGCGGAATCCAAAGTGACACCGAGGTAGCGAAGAGTAGAGACAAGAGGGATGGGAAGAGCTGACATGACTGGGGACAGGGAAGGGGAAGGAGCACCAAAGGAGAACCAGATAGCAGCTAACTTAGAGGGATTAACATGTAGAAGATTCTAAGTAAACCAAGCAGCAACACAGGCAAGACAAGCATTAAAAGTGTTGAGATCAGGGGCCAAGGGGTTAGTGTGATGTATAAGGAGGATATCATCCGCATAATAGTAGGCGGAGATTCCTGTCTGTTGAATCAATAAAGCGAGTGGTGCCAGGAATATGTTGAAAAGGAGAGGAGCCAGGATGGAGCCCTGGGGGACACCGCAGTGCAAAGGGATGGGGGAAGAGAAAGTGGCACCAGATTGAACAGCAAAGGAGCAAGAGAACAGGTAGGACCGGAACCATTGGAGAACAGTACTGTGAATCCCAAGATCCGATAGATGAGTGAGAATGGTGCGATGGTCAACAACATCAAAAGCTGAGGAAAGATCGAGGGAGACAGCGATAGAGAGGTCACCACGGTCGTGAGCAGAGTAGATTTCACAGAGAAGTGCCAGAACAGTGGTTTCAGTGCTATGGCCAACACTGAAACCAGATTGATGGGGGTGCAGTGAGTGGGTGGAGGCGAGATGTGCTGTGAGCTGAGTGAAAATAAGCTTCTCTAGAACCTTTGAAAGAAAGGGGAGGTTGGATACAGGGCGCCAGTTTGCGGGAACAGCAGGATCAAGGGCTGGTTTCTTCAGAAGGGGACTGACGAGAGCGTGCTTCCAGGTGGTAGCGAAACAAACAGAGGTAAGGCTTGAGTTAACCATAAGAAAAATGTAAAGAAGTGTAAGTGAAGGGTCAAGGAGCCAGGAGGAGGGAAGGGGATCCAAATGGGCAGGAAGTCTTATGAGAAGTGGTGATTGCCTTGGTAAGCTCAGCAGAGGTAATTGACTGAAATTTAGACCGAGTGTGGGGGAAGGTGTGGGATAGCGGAGGGGAGGATGTGAGCGGAGAGGAAGGAAGAAAGGGGGAAAGCGGAGGGGGGACAGGAACCAAAAGAACACAGCAACTGAGTTTTATCAGAAAAGAAGGAAGCAAGACAGGATGGAGTGGGGGTGTCAAGAGGGAGAGCAATAGAGACTGAGGATGTAGAGGATGATCACTGACCTACTCAAAGGCCAAAAACCTGATATTCTTTGTATAACAGAAACTTGGTTATCAGACATAGATGCAGTCATTATCAGCAATCTCAAGACCCCAGGATACTAAATATTCCATACCCACAGACAAAGTAAAAGAGGAGGTGGAGTACTAACCATCATAAAAGATTCTCTTAAAGCAAAAATCATAGCATCAGAAAACATATCTAACATGGACACCCTTATCCTAAAAATCAAGAACTTCTGCATCTGTCTAGCATATAGACCACCTGATAAGAGTTTGGAGAACATTGACATTCTTACCAAACTGTTAGGATCATCTACAGATAATAACCCAGTTATATTGATGGGAGACCTAATCCTACCAACTCTTTCTATCTCTAACTTAGATTCATTCTGGAATTCTATCGAAGACTTAAATTTCCACCAAATTATCAACAGACAAACCCACATAAAAGGTAACTCTCTCGACCTTATCTTCCTCCCGAGCTCCCTCCTGGGGGCCTTCAACCCATCATCATTGGAGATTCTCCCTATCCCCTGGTCCGACCACCACCTTATAAAGTTTAGTCTCAACATTGATTACAACTACCAAAACAAACCATCACACCAGCCCATAACAAACAGATTTAAAAAATTTAATAAAGATGAGTTTCTAGATCAAATCTTACCTCAGCTCACACTTGACCCCTCAAACATAGATGAAACAGTAGACAATTGGAACAAAGTAATATCCAAAGCAGCCACAAACAAGACTTCACATAAACACCCTTCGAGACAACATAACAACGCCCCTTGGTTCCATTCTTCCCTCATAGCAATGAAATCCGAGCTTAGAAAAGCAGAACGCAAATGGTGGCATTCAAAATCCTTGACTAACCAACTAAGCTATTTAAACATCCTCAACAAATATAAGAAGTATATTGATGATGCCAAGAAAGACCACTACTCCAATATACTAAAACAATCAATAAACCGACCCAGAGAGCTATTCAACATAGTCAAAAACCTTACAAATAAAAATTACAACTCAGACTTAACAGATTATGAGATACCCCCTCAAACTCTAGCATGCCACTATATGAATAAAGTAAAACTCCAATCCTCTCCTACATTAGTACAGGATGTAACACCAATAAACTCTCTCAATACATGGTCCAACTTCCACCAGATCTCAAAAGACACCCTCAAGAATATAATCGCCAATATAATCTACCTCATACCTAGACCCTTGTCCTGTTCACTGGCTAAAATCAACCTTACCAGAATTCTCAAATTTCATCCTCCCCATACCTAACCTATCTTTCAAGAATGGGTACTTGCCACCCTCACTCAAACATGCCCAAATACGTCCAATCTAAAAAAATAACAACCTAGATAAAAGCTCACCCAATTCATACAGACCAATTTCAAGTACACCAGTCCTGCCTAAACTAACAGAAAAAATTGTTCAAATACAACTCCAGGATTTCAAAGACACATCCGCCCCTCTCGACGAACACCAATATGGTTTCTCTCCACATCACGGAGTGGAAACCTTTCTCACATTTCTAAATGACACACTGTCAAGAGGCATAGATAATTCTAAACAAGCATTTATTCTTCTATTCCTGGACATAACAGCAGCATTTGATAGCGTAAACCACCATTTGATGCTAAATAGACTCCAACAGATCGGGCTAAACGGTTACGTCCTCAACTGGTTTAAATCATACCTGCAGGACAGAACCCAAAAAGAGAATAAATTATGAAACGCCAACAACCTTCAAACAGGAACAAGGTCTTCCCCAGGGCTCAGCACTCTCGGCCCAAACTCACCAACACAAATTCTAGCAGATTGCTTTAATGAGATCTCACAGTGGCTTAAAAACCATAATCTATATATCAATTTCACCAAAACAGAAGTTCTCTACATCACTAGAAGTCAAAGTTTTGTACCACCTACATCAATCTGCCTACAGAAATCTAACATCGTGGTAAAGAAAGAGGTGAAATACTTAGGCGTCACACTGGACCAGACCCTCAGTATGGAATCTCACATCAAAAACACCGTGATTAAAATACATTATAAGCTAAAAATGCTAAAACAACTCCATTGATCCATCTAAATAACTTCAAATCAGTCATACAATCTATCATCACTCCTCACTTTGACTTTGTGAACTCCATTCTACAGAGTCTATCTAAACAAACACTCAGAAGGCTTCAACTAGCCCAAAATGTGGCAGCCAGAGCAGTCCTCAACATTAGCTCCATAGAACACATCACTCCCATATTATCAGATTTACACTGGCTACCAATCCACAGCCGCATAAGCGACAAGATCCTTGTGACCACCTTTAAAATAATCCACAACATAGCCCCATCCTTCCTGAACAACTTAATCGCAATTGAAACCACAAACAGAACCTAAAGAAGTAAAAACAAACACAAACTTGAATTTCCAAAGAACTATAGAAACACAAAAAAACTAACAAATAAAAAAGCCTTTTCTCATGCAGCACCAACCCTCTGGAACGAGCTCCCTGAAGACATCAGAGAACAAACTGACATTAAAATATTCTTCAAAAAACTTAAAACATTCCTCGTTACCTCTCATGTTGGCGGCGGACTCAGCGCAGGTTAGCAGGAACATTGCCCAGCAGGTGCCCCAAATGTCACACAGGAACCACTATGCCTGTAATGGGGCGAGCAGTACACATTTGGGGACCACTCTAACAAGGGTCTATGGACCTTCCCCAGGATACGTCCCAAACTGTTCGTAAACCCAGCTAAACAAACCCCCTTTACTACAGCCCTTAGTAAGGCACTGCAGGGTGTGACCAAGCATCATCTGAAACATGTATACACCCAGTAGTCCAAATTGGGTACACTGTACCCACATTGCATGCCCTAGCCTGTCCACAGTCTGCTGGCAACACAACCTACCTACGTTTACAAGGTCCACCCTAGCCAATAGTTGCTAGATTACCAACCTGACACCCCCCCAGCTGTCTCTCCCCCAGGTGGAAGGGACATAACATTGGCAGGGAGTGATGGGGGGGGGGATTTGTGGATGTCCATGTATGTCTCCCCACACCAGAACCCGCACCCTAGGCACCTGTCTACCTGCACATTGGATGGCCTGAGACTGCACATTACCAGCACCGACAGCATATGGGCATGTCAGCATGGCGGGGGGTGTTGGTGGCGGAGGGGGCAATGTCACCTGCCTGCAGCGGACCAAGGCCATGCCCTGTTCCAGTGCATGGTGTGTAGTGCAACAGACAAGATCTGTCTGATGGAAAGCAAAGGTAGCTCCAGGGACTGCTGTGCCTATGTGGCAACAGTGTGGTGCAGTACACACTGCCAGTTTGTCTTGGAGCAGAGGGTCACAGGTTTAGAACCCCACTGTGGATCTTGCAGAGCATTTCTCTACATTGTGGATACAACACCAACATGTGCAATGATGGGGATCTGCAGCAGAGCCCATCTCTAGCACCACAGGTACTGTGGATCTGGTGCTGTGCGCCCATCCTCACCCTCAGGGTGATCGCAGAACCTGTGCAGTGGCATGGTCTGTGACTGCTCTGTGCCATTATCACACACTGTCAGTTCTTCTTACCAAGCAGAGGTGCTGGAGAGGTGCATTCTCTATTCTGTGATCAGCTGTAGACTGCTGTTCTGCATGTGCTACCCTATCCTGGCACACACAGCAGACATTTTGTGCGGTGACCTGCAGTCTTTCTGTATTCAGCCATTGGTGTACAAAAAGCTGTAGATGTGTAGCCTACTGGTTAGTACAATGACTTCCTAAGCAGGGATCATGGGTTCAATTCCTCTTTGTTCTCTTTTTTTATGCCTGTCCTGTTCAAATCATTTTCATGCCTGTAACAGTCACTTCTCCACAGATCTGTGCTGCCAGCCCATAACACCCTCACCTCAGTTGCCAACCATCCTTCAGCCCATCTATCTGCGTCTATCAGCTGTGTACAGTCCTGTCTTCTTGTGCAGGCTGCTACCCCATGTCCTGCACTGATACCCTTTTCTGCATTGCGGCTCTTTGTGCTTGCCTCTCCTGTGCCTGATCTGCATGGCACCACTACTTCTCTGTCCTCCTATCACTGCAAATATTCTGCCACCTCTGCCTCCACTGGGGGACACGTATTCCCATCCTCTACCACCCACTGTCATTGCAGCACTTTACATTATCAACACCCTGTGTGCATCAGTACAGCTGTCTCCAATATGTTTGTCCACTTTACTGGCTGCCACATAGGATGCCTGCAGATATGGCAGGTCCATCAGCTCCCACCTCTCCTTCCTTCCATTACTTGTTCATTGCCTTTCCTTGGGGCTCTATCTGGTGTTAGGGTTACAGCTGTTTTTATGCCTTACAGTTCATGCTTGTCAACTTAAAGCACCTTACAGCCCTTAGGGCACCTTACATTAGGGCACCTTACAGCCCTCAGGGCACCTTAGGTTAAGGCACCTTAACATCCTTAGGGCACCTTAACATAGGGCACCTTAAGTTAAGGTGCCCTAAGGGCTTTAAGGTGCCTTAAGTTAAGGTGCCCTAAGGGCTGTAAGGTGCAATTGAAAGACAGCTCTCAACAAGGGGGCATAGGGTGAAGGTGAAAGGGGATAGACTCACAAGTAATATGCGGAAATATTTCTTTATGGAAGGAATAATAGATGCATGTAATATCTCCCAATGGAGAAAGTAGAGATGAGAACAGTATCAGAATTTAAGAAAGCACGGGGCAAACACAGATGATTGCTAAAGGATTTAAAGGGACTGTAGTAAAAGATACGGAAGGACAGATTAGATAGGCTGTATGGTCTTTATCTGCCGCCATGTTTCAGTGGTTCTGTGTATGTTGGGTGTTTGAATGTGCCTACCCTGTATGTTGTTTGCATAGGCAACAGTCACAGTCACACTCTAATCAAAGGATGTGAACAGGAAGGAGTCGGTGCAGAAGGTGCCTACTAAAATGGTTAGTGGTCTTCATTATAAAGTATATGAGGACAGACTGAAGGATCTTAATATGTACACCTTAGAGGAAAGGTGGGATAGAGGCGATATGATTAAGATTCTTAAATACCTCCGTGGCATAAATGTTCAGGAGAGAGCCTCTTTAATTGAAAGCAAGTTCTGCTACGAGGGGACATGGGATGAGGGTGAAGGGGGATAGATTTAGGAGTGATATGCGGAAATATTTCTTTATGGAGAGAGTGGTGGATCCGTGGAATATTCTCCCAGTGGAGGTGGTGGAGATGAGTACAGTAACTGAATTCAAAAAAGCATGGGACAAACACAGAGGATCTCTAAAGGAAAAAAGGGGACTGTTGTAGTTGTTGATATGGAAGGACAGACTAGATAGGCCATGAGGTCTTTTTCTGTCGTTATATTTCTATGTTTCTATGAATTACCTTGAAAATACACTTTATAACATCAAACTGAAACAAAATGAAAAATACCCACAGGAAACTAAATGAAACGCTTTTGCCTGCATACCCAGTTATGTGTTAATGCTTTTGAGACACCAGAATGCAGCAGTTCATTAAGCATTACCTTGTAGTCTCAATGCCAGCTGGAGATACGGCACCACCACCACCAGCAAAGCAATCTCAGCCACCATGCCAGAACCCCAGCTGCAAGTCCTGACACTGCCACCCACACCAGAGTAGCAGCTACTATCAGCACTGCTGGCATCCCTGCTGCTGGTACCACCAGCACTGCTGCTAAAAGCCCCACTCTGGACTGATATTAACACCACCACAGAGGCAGAGAGTGGCAGCAGCAGCAGTGGTGGCTCACCAGCTTGAGTGGTAGCCACATCACCATCACTACTGCTACCTATCATTTGTATAGCGCTACAAGGCGTATGCAGCGCTGTACATATAGATGTAAGACACAGTCCCTGCTCATCAGAGCTTATAATCTAATCAAGACAAAACACACACGGGGTTATTCTGAGCCACGAATAGTAGGGATGGACGTCCCCAACGGGATGTCCATCCCTGCTATTCGTTGCTTCTCCTGCCCCCGAATAACTTCCCTGCTTGTTGTGCAGGGAAGTTAGATGGCGGCGAGGAATGGGAGGCCCAGGGGCAGAGTCTGGGCATGCAGTGGGCGCTTGCTGGCCCTGGAAGTTCAGGGCCATTTCTAATGTTGGCTCTGTACATCCAGGGCCAGCGACATGTTCAGGGAAGTTATTCCAACTCTGAGATGGAATAACTTCCCTGGACGTTTAGTTTGCGGCTGATGGGGTACGAATTAGCATTTGTTGCAGGCGGCCGGCATCACGGCTTTTAAATGGAGCCGCAGTGCTATCGCAACAGGATGCAATGGCGCCGCAGCACCATTTAAAAGTCCTGAGTTAGTCAAGCTGTACATGTATGTGCAGGCCAGACTGAAACACAGTTCCAGCCTTCACGTACATGCCTGATTGCGATTCTGATCACATAAGAACATAAGATATGCCATACTGGATCAGACCAAGGTCCATCAAGCCTAGTATCCTGCCTCCAACAGTGCCCACGTGATCAGAATCGCGATTCCCTCTGTACGTCTGGCTCAGACTGGACATTCAGAGGGGAGATTTACATCTGGGACGGAATCGGGTTGATAGTGAAACTGTGGACTAGAATATGATAAGATACACATAAGTAGTGGACAAGAGAATGATGAGCATCAGAATCCAAAAGCAGCTTCAAAGAGGTGCGTTTTTAGCCTGGATTTGTATAGGGCTGGAGAAGGAGCCTGTCACACAGACTCAGGTAGTTTGTTCCAGGCATATGGAGCAGCAAGATGGAATGAACAAAGTCTGGAGTTGGCAGTGGCAGAGAAGGGCACAGATAAAAGGATTTGCCAGAGGTGTGGAGTTCCCAAGGAGCAGTGTAGAGTGAGATAAAGAGAGGAAAGGTAGTGAAGAGCTGCAGAATGAATGTGCTTGTAGGTCAATAGGAGAAGCTTGAACTGGATGCGGAAACAGATAGGGAATCAGTGAAGTGACTTGAGAAGAGGGGTTATATGAGCATAGTGGCACTGGTGGAAGATAAGCTTTGCAGCTGAATTTTGAACAGATTGAAGGAGAGAGAGATGATTCAGAGAGAGACCAGCAAGGAGGAGGTTGCAATAGTCTAGATCAGAGGTGACTAAAGAGTGGATAAGTGTTTTAGTAGTGTGTATAAAAAGGAAGAGATGAATTTTGCCAATGTTATAGAGAAATAAGTGACAGGTTTTAGCTACCTGTTTGATGTGTGCAGAGAAAGAGAGAGTAGAGTCAAAGATGATGTGACAAGGCAGAGGGTTTAAAACCTAGAAATAAGGCTTTAAAGCAGTTCTTTTCAGTAGAAGCTGTCAGTAAAGCAGGTCAAGAAAGGGTTAAAGTTGTAGCCCAGAAAGATTCTCTGCACAAGAGAACACAAAGAGAGCCACGCCCCAGCTCCAGGATGACCCAGGGAGCTGACGTGGGAGAGAGAGGGGCGGAGTCAAAGCTGATAGGGCAGCCCCGTCCTCTTAATCAGGAAGGAGCAGTTAGTAGGGGAGCAGCTGCTGAGAAGGAAACTGAAAGTGAGACTGAGACTGGAAGGACGAAGGGAGTTCAAGGTTCAGCTTCTGGAGGAGACTCAGATATTGAGTGGGATCAATCCAGAAAGCTGAGGACCGGAGGAAGCAGGAAAAGAGGCAGCCATTACCAGGATAGCCTAAGGGGCTTGGAGAGGTGCCAGCCAGATTGCAGAGAGTCAGAGAAAACTCTGGAGAGGCGTCTGGAAAAGCTTCCAGGTAGGAACTACCCCAAGTCAAGCAAAGAGGAGAAACAGATTAGAGGTCACTTTAAACCTGGGGAGAAGAGTTTTAAATCCTTGCCCAGAAGAGATAGAAGTACCTCTCTAGAATCTTCCTTGGAAGCTACAGTCACACGTGGGAGGTTGGGCAGAAGGAAATTGCCATTGGTTAAACTGCAAAGATATTCCCAAGGCAGACAGCATGTCAGAAGCTCCAGTTCTGAGTACAGCCCAGCTGATTCTAAACAAACAGCTAATTGCAGGCTACGGAACAGAACGTGGGGGTCAGACCTTGCGGAGTAATTTGCTACACAGGAGCCAGGGAGGCAGTACCAAGACAAATGTTTACCTCCTAACCAAAGAGAGAATCTTAGTCATGCCAGGAGAAAGGTGAGCCCTTTTAATACTGTGTTTAAGAGTGCTGGTAATGCTAAATCCTTGCATGTACCCAGAAGGTAGAATGAAACTAAGTGGAAGCAGCTTAATGCACTTATAGAGCAGTGGAAGTCTGTGGACTTACCTAAACCTAAATATAAGGACATATCAGATGCTGAAGTGGAGCCGATGCAAACTGAAGCACCTTTATTAGAGGATATTTATTCTGATATGGACTGTGGTTTTTGCCAGAAAGAGTGAAAGCTGTAAAAGTCAATCTAGTAATAAGTGCTGGGAAAGCCTGATTGTTTTGCTTGAGTTTTATATGAAGAAAGGCAGCGTTCTGCCTGAGTGGAAACTCAACACTCTTTGTGCAGCTGTGAAAATAAACGCAATGCTGTAAAGTTTCCTATGTTTGGACCTAGTACCAGAAGCAGTGCTTAGACTGAGGAAAAACACTTGTATTTAAAACCTGGAAAGAAGTTTGAGAAGAGATGTTTGTTTGAAGTAACTGCCTGAGAAGCATCAGGAGGACTTTGTTATCGTTCTTTCTTTATTTGGCACAACGAGCACCAACATCTTACTTCTGTGTTTGGGGAAGTAGGTGTATGAAAATTCCTGTGCGACAATAAACTTATTGTTAACCCCTTTAACCTTGGCTGTGATTCACTTGGCCTCACAACTACACAGATATCAGGTTACAGCGTTTCAAGGTCCATATAAATACTGTGGTCCCACCTGTCAACCCTTCTAGGCAACTACCTATATTACCCTAGAGGGGGAAGGAGGGTGAGTGACAGTTGGCATAGTTTTACGGATTTTTAAACTACTGCCTCACGCTGATGATGCCAGTAAAGTTCTGAAAGAAGAAAAGTTCTGAGAAGTTGAAAAAAAAAAAAAAAAAAAAAGGTACCTGTGAAGAGCTTACCAGTTCTGAAAAGCTGCAATTCAGCATGGAATATCGGCAGAGGCGGACCGGAGTTCCTGTTCCAGGGATATCGCAGTGCTGATGAGCGAGACACTCCACTTGTAGCAGGTAACCAGTAGCTGAGAGGGCTTATCCAGGATACTGCTGCAAGGGGGTGGTGATTTTGCAGAGCTAGACTGGGAGCTGAGGAGGGTGTCTTTGTGTATATACCGCACTTGGTGTTGCTCTCTGTTTTCTTACAGCCTACATCCTGATGGAGCCAGCGCAGCTGTTAGCGTGGATGACGGAGCGATTTCAACAGCAAGAGGCGAGGTCAGCGGAGGGCTTCAGAGGAAAGTCAAGACAGTGGTGGTGAACTGCTCATTCAAGTAGTTTTGAAACAAAGAGGAGATTGATAGGCCAATACTGGAAGGACAGATAGGGTCTAGTGAGGACTTTTTGAGGAGAGGTGTGAAGGCCACAGAAACAGTTGCAGTGGAAAGCGATAGGTTAAGGATATGACAGATGGAAGGAATGATGGCAGAAGAACTTAGTAGATGGGTGGGAATGGGATCAGAGGAGCAAGTAGTCAATTTGGAGGAGGTGAGGTTTGCAGTTTCCTCCTCAGTGATTTCAGAAAAGGAAGAAAGAGTGACAGAAGGTGAGGGAAGGTTTTGAAATTGGAGTGGAGGAGTGGCCTAGTGGTTGGGGCAAGGTACTTCAGGCCGGAAAATCAGGGGTTCAAATCCCACTAGAGGACAGCAACCTTGGGCTGGAAGGACTGGGGTTTCTAGCCCCACAGGTGCTCCTTGTGGTTTTGGGCAAGCCACTTAACCCTCCATAGCCCATGTTTATTTATTTATTTATTTAACTGTATTTATATACCGCTTCACCGGGTCAAAGCAGTGTAACATATAACAAGGGGGGGGGGGATTCTTTATAGGGTGGGGCCATCACCAGGGGGGCAACATTAATGATTTGGGGTGGACATAGACATGTAGATTTTGCAGTATCTAAGCATTAGTTCTTGAGGATGGGGTGGGTTTCTGTTCAGAGATGCTCTCGGAATAGGATTGTTTTCAGCTGTTTCTTGAATGATGTGATGTCGGTGTTTCTGATGAGGGTTGGCAGAGAGTTCCAGAGGGATGGGGCATAGAGTTCGCAGGCTCTGTTGCAGGTCCGTTGTGTGGATTTGGTTCTTTTGTGGGGGACGATGATGGAATTATTGGAGGATTGTCTGGTTGGTCTGTTGTGAATTGGGCGGGGTAGTTCCCTGTAAAATAGTTATCTCCAAGTTATAATGCCCTGTTCAATGTAATTTCAGTTTGTTCAATGTAAACCACACTGATGCAGAATAGCATGGTATATAAGAGAATATAAAATAAATAACAGGGGGAGGGTGAAGTGAAGGTGAACCTGTGGATAATTCAAGGTAGTCTTTTGGACTTTGTCATGGAGATACTCAGACAAGGTCTAAGCAGAAAGTGAAGGAGGGATTGGGGGAGGAGGGACCTTGAGGAGAGAATTGAGGGTAGCAAAGAGACAGCAAGGGCCAGAAGCAAAAGAGTTAGTCAGATGGACATAGTACTCTTGCTTGGAAAATGTTATGGCTGGCTGGAAAGAAGTTAGCATGAGTATGAAATGTAGGTAGTCAGCAAGGGTACATGATTTAAGCCAAAGACGCTCAGCTGAGCTGGCACAGGAATGTTGGTAGCGGGTTGTTGAAGACAGCCAGGATTGAGGTACAGTATGCCTCACAGGGTGTGGAATGGAAGGAGCCAGTGCATCCAGCGTAGAGGAGAGTATAGTTTTATAGGAAGATACTACCTGTCATGGGGTAGATCAGAATATGCCTATGGAAATAGGAAAAACAGAGCTGAGCAGGTCTAAAAGTGACAGCTCAGAGCACATGGATCAGGGTTGCTATGAGCAATCAGCAAAAACAAAAGCACCAGGTGTAAGAGCACGCCCTAGTAGGGGATTACATCATAGCATATTAGCTGATGAGAGGCAGCTGAGGGCAGGGCAGGCTCACCGGAACACTAGGAGTGATGCAGATAAAACTCACTCAGAGTTTGTCAGTAGTAGAGCTAACCAGGATCCTAGGAGGGCTAACCAGGATTCCAGGAAGAGAGCTAACCAGGAGCTTAGAGGAGCTAAGCAGGAGTACGGCAGAGCTGTTTGGGAAACAAAAGGAAAAACTTCCCACAGAGGTTCAAGCAGTGTTCCACAGGAGATAGCTGAGAGAATACCAGAGGCTGGTTACAGGGTGCTGGGCAGCACTGAACATGAACCAGGTGGTTCCTGTGCGGATATCCAGTTTAGTCCTCCACAATTGGGTAGTGCACCTTCTACTGCAGCCTGGAGACTGGACCAATCAAATCTTCTGTAGTACATATCCAGCAGGAGCTCCCAGAAGCCCCCCAGTGTGTCCAGTCTCTTGCAGCTTGAAGACGTCTGTGCCCTTGCTGGGCACACTGAGTGACTCTTGAAGGAGCAACACTTGTTAGTTAGTCTTTTAGGGTTTGTTTTTGGGACATTTATTTGCTATTTATTTAATAGCTAGTTGTATCTTTAAAAGGAAAAGTGAAAGAAACATGCCTCTCTAGTGCTTTGGCACAGGAGACTCGGGAGGAAGTCAGACCTGCAGGCTCCTGTCTTCTTGCCTGGCTAATTTTATCAGCCTTGGGTGAGCTTCCCCTTGACTGTACGGGGAAAAGCCATACCTGATACAGCAGTGGCTGACACTGTGTGAAGTTGGCTGTTCCTGAGCTGGTAGGAGTTTTCATTTTATGTCTGTATTTGTGAGCAGTGCTCCCTTGTCAGAGCTGCCAGCGTTCTGTGGGCTCTCCTGAGTCCATTTGGCAATTTTTCCTAAATTTGATCGTTTGCCCTGTATCTGAGGGTCGTTTTCTTTCTTTTACATATTATTTATTTGTCTTTGTATTTTCGCGCCGTTTTTTACCGCGGGTGAAAAAGTGCGGTGGCCATTTTGGATTTATAAAGTGTGCTTTTAGAGGCACTTTTGATCACTTGTGCACAGGTTCCCCTGGGGTTTTTGGGGTTCCTTTTGCTGGCGATTTTGCTCAGGGCACCCCTGGGAGTCTGGGGAGTGTGTTTGTTTCTTGCAAAAAAAAAAAAAACGTTTTATTATTCAACCGGGACTGATTTGCATGAGATTGCCCCTGTGGTGTGGGCTTTTCTGTGCCGGTTCCCTTCTATCCCGCTGGGCAGAGGTGGTCTTGGGATGGCTTCCAAACCCCAATGTGTGATTTGTGGGTCCCGCAGAGCGGCAGGGACTGACTCTGGCATCTGCAGGGGCTGCGCTGCAGTGCCCGCAGAGCTGGAACACTCTGTGCATGTCCAGGAGCAGGCTACCCCTGGGGATGCTTCTACTTCAGGGGACAGTGTCCTTTCTCCGAGCATCCCTCAGTCTGGGTCGGTTCCACCGGCCAGTGGGTCGGTGGTTGCGCTCCAGCAGGGGGCTATAGTTGTCCCACCTATGGAATTCTCCCCTGATTTTGTTCTCCTCATGCATCAGGCTTTCCACTTGAGCAGGTCCGGTCAGTGGCCGGAGGTTGGGCCCCCCTCTCTCCCCTCGGGGGTCACTGGGGTGGCTCAGCGCTCCTCTCCACCCAGGGTCAAGCGGCTCCGGTTGGGGGAACAGGAGCAGGACGCCCTGGGGCTTCTGGAGTCCGAGGCGGAGGGCGATCCTGAGACTGAAGCGGAGGAATTGGAGGATGGGGAGATCCCCGAGCCGGAGGATCAGGCTCGGATCATTCGGGTGTTTCGGAAGGACGAGCTGGTTCCTCTGGTTACGGAGTCCCTTCAGGCACTTAACCTTTCGGCAGTGCGGTCCCTGGAGGAAGAGGGTCTGGAGGATCCTCTCATTCAGGCCGTCAGGGATACCCAGGTGGTTTTTCCCGTCCACCGCGTGGTGGAACAGATGATACAGGCGGAGTGGGAGCACCCGGAATCCGGTTTGAAGGGGATTCGGACCATGAATCGGCTTTATCCCCTCGCCGACAAGGACAGGGACTTGTTTAAGTCTCCGCGAGTGGATGCGGCGGTTTCCGCAGTGACCAAGAAAACCACCGTCCCGGTTGAGGGGGCGGCGGCCCTCAAGGACGGGCAGGATAAGAAGATTGATAATTTGCTGAAGCAAACCTTCGATACGGATGCCGTGTCATTGCAAGCCTCTATTTGCGGGGCTTGGGTGGCTCGGGCGTGTCTGCGGTGGTCGCAGCGCTTGCGCTCGAGCCCCGGCTTAGACCAGCAAGGCCTGTTGGAGGTTACCCGGCTGGAGTCCGGCTCGGCCTACTTGGCGGATCTGTTTTATGATTTAATCCGCGCATTGGCTAATAGTATGGCGTCCGCGGTGGCAGCGCGCCGGTCCCTATGGTTGCGCAACTGGGCGGCTGACGTTTCTTCCAAGTCCCGCCTCGGTAAACTGCCCTTTAAGGGCAGATTGTTATTTGGGGAGGCTCTCGAGAAACTGGTAAAGGAGCTCGGTGAGTCCAAGGGGGGCCGGCTTCCGGAGGATAGGCCAAGGGCCAACAGGTCCTCCACCTCGGCGCGGGGGTCCTTTCGGGATCAGCGCAGGTTTCGGTCCTCCCGCCTGTGGGCCTCGCAGCGGGGCCGGTTTGGAGCCCGTAATCAGGGATTTCGTGGTTTCAGAGGGGCTGGCAGAGGCTTCTCCGGAGCCGCCTCTCCCTCGGCGTCTTCCTTTGGGCGCAAGCCGCAATGACGCGAGGCGGGCTCTGGAGGGAGGCCCGATTATCGGGGGTCGTTTGCACGACTTTCTTCCGTCTTGGGCCCAAATTACGTCAGATCGCTGGGTGCTACAGATTATAGAAGAGGGTTATGCTCTAGAATTTGCATCCCCGCTTCCGGATGCCTTTGTTCTGTCGCCCAGCAGGGGCGAACAAAAGACGCGGGACATCCGCGTGACCCTGGCTCGGTTGTTAGCACTGGGAGCGGTGGTCCCGGTTCCTCTCTTGGAAAGAGGCGCCGGTCGTTACTCCATCTATTTTGTGGTCCCCAAAAAGGGCGATTCTCTGCGTCCGATCTTGGATCTCAAAGGCGTCAATCGCGCGCTCAGGGTGCCGCACTTCCGTATGGAAACTCTGCGGTCAGTCATTGTAGCAGTACGACAGGGGGAGTTTTTGACGTCCCTCGATCTTACAGAGGCCTATTTGCACATCCCGATACATCCATCTCATCAGTGGTTTCTCCGCTTTGCGTTTCCGTGGGGCCACTTCCAGTTCCGGGCCATGCCGTTCGGCTTAGCCACGGCTCCGCGCACCTTCACAAAGGTGATGGTGGTCGTTGTGGCGGCCTTGCGCAAGGAGGGCATCTTGGTCCATCCATATCTCGACGACTGGTTGATTCGGGCAAAGTCCAGTCGGGAGTGCTTGCGAGTCACGAGCAGGGTAGTGGCTCTGCTGCGGTCTCTCGGCTGGGTGGTGAACGAACGAAAAAGTTGTCTGCATCCCACGCAGGACCTCGAGTATCTGGGAGTGCGCTTCGACACCGCCCGGGGGCTGGTGTGCCTCCCCGAGCGCCGCGTCCGGGCGTTGCGGGCTCTTGTCCGACTCTTTCGGGGCATGCCCGCTCCGTCGGCGTGGTGGTACCTGAGGCTTCTCGGAACAATGGCGGCGACCTTGGAGGTGGTACCGTGGGCGCGGTTCCACATGCGCCCGCTGCAGAGGGCGCTCCTTCGCCGGTGGTCCAACCAGTGCGACTCCTTGAACAAGAGACTGCCCTGCCCGAAGGCGGTGCGTCTTTCGCTCCGTTGGTGGCTCTCTCCCGAGAATCTGACGCGGGGGGTTCCCTTGGAGCCTCCTCTGTGGGTTCCCCTCACAACGGATGCGAGCTTAGCCGGTTGGGGAGCGCACTGCGAGACCCGCTTCACTCAGGGGGTGTGGTCCTCCCAGGAAGCGTCTTGGTCGATCAACCGTCTCGAGCTTCGGGCGGTGCGACTAGCACTATTGGCCCTGGAGCCACTGGTCCGGGGTCGACCTGTCCGGGTCTGGTCGGACAATGCGGCCACGGTGGCTTACATCAATCGCCAGGGGGCACAGGGAGTGTGGCCCTGGAAACAGAGGCGACAGCCTTGTTCAGTTGGGTGGAGACTCGTCTGCCGGCAATATCAGCGGCGCACATAGCGGGCGCGGAAAATGTCCAGGCCGACTTTCTCAGCAGAGTGCGAGTGGACCCCGGAGAGTGGGAGTTAAATCCACAGGTGTATGCGCAAATAGTGCGGCGGTGGGGTCCGCCCATCATGGATCTCATGGCGACCTTCCAGACGGCCAAGACGAGTCGCTTCTTCAGCAGACGGCGGGAGCGAATGTCCGAAGGGCTCGACGCTCTCATTCAGCCGTGGCCGACGTCCGGGCTTCTGTATGTCTTCCCTCCGTGGGCGCTGATCGGCCGGGTCGTCCAGCGCATCGAGGGTCATCAGGGCAGAGTGCTGCTGGTGGCTCCGGATTGGCCCCGGAGGCCCTGGTATGCCGAGTTAGTCAGACTTCGAGACGGCGTGCCTTGGCGCCTGCCCGCGCTGCCGGACCTTCTTCTTCAGGGCCCCCTGCGGATGCCCCAGGTGGCTCGATTCTCGCTTACGGTTTGGCCATTGAGAGGGCTCGGCTGAAAAAGAAGGGTTATTCGCCCGCGGTGATTTCCACCCTACTGCGGGCAAGAAAGTCATCCACTTCTCTTACTTATGTTCGAATCTGGAGGATTTTTGAGGACTGGTGCTCCCGGCGGGGAGTCCGGGCGGCGACGGTCTCTGTGCCCGTCGTGTTAAGCTTCCTTCAGGATGGGTTCGAGAAAGGCCTCGCGGCCAGTTCCCTGAAGGTTCAGTTGGCAGCGATCTCCTGCTATAGAGGCAAGGTTTTAGGCCGCATTCTCAGCGCTCATGCGGATGTGCGGCGTTTCTTGACCGCTGTTTTTCATTTGCGGCCTTCCCGCAGAGCACCGATTCCCCCGTGGGATTTGAATTTAGTCCTGCGGGCTCTGGTGCGGGAACCTTTTGAGCCCTTGCGGAGGGCGTCCCTGAAGGATCTCACTTTGAAGACGGTCTTTCTTGTAGCCATTTGCTCGGCTCGGCGCATTTCGGATCTTCAGGCCTTGTCCTGCCGAGAGCCTTTCTTGTCGTTTTCCGCGGACCGGATTGTGATCCGGCCGGTGCCTTCTTTTCTTCCAAAGGTGGTGTCTCCCTTTCACTTGAATCAGGCAGTGTTTCTGCCGGTTCTTTCGGCGAACTCGGTCGAGTCGGTGGACAAGGGTCTTCACCGGCTCGATGTGGGTCGCACGCTGCGTCGGTATTTGCAGTCTACGGAGTCCTTTCGTAAGACCGATCGGCTTTTTGTGCTCTTTGGGGGCGCAAGAAAAGGGGAGGCGGCGGCTAAGGCCTCCATTGCTAGATGGCTCAAGGAAGCGATCGCATCTGCGTATCTGTTGCAGCAGCGGCCAGTTCCGGAGGGGCTTCGAGCTCATTCTACTCGAGCTCAGGCGACCTCTTGGGCGGAGCATTGCCTGGTTCCGCCAGCGGATATCTGTAGGGCGGCCACTTGGTCGTCTCTGCACGCTTTCAGCAGGCACTATCGCCTGGATGTATTAGCGGCTCGGGATTCCTGTTTTGGATCGGCGGTTCTGCGCGCCGGCTGGCAAGGTCCCGCCCGGTCTTAACTGCTCTGTTACATCCCGATTGTGGAGGACTAAACTGGATATCCGCACAGGAAATGGAAATTACACTAACCTGGTAATTGTAGTTCCTGTAGGATCCAGTTTAGTCCTCCTTCCCTCCCAACTCTCTGTGTAGTCTTGCGGCGCGCTGTTCCGAGCGGTTGACTGTAGGACGGTTCTTCGTCCCGTTCGGGTTCTGTTGACAGTCGTGCTTATCGCTATGGCTCTTCCCTTTCTTGGAGTTCAGTCAGCTCCCTAGATTTCTGTGAAGGGGAGCTCTGTGTAAATTGGAAGGCGTCGGTTTCGGCGCCAGGCGGTGTTCTGACTTCCTCGTTTGGGGAGGGAGTTGGTTATTACAGGGGGGGAAGAAAAGGGTTTACTGATAATGTAATGATAATTTAATGATTATTTAATGTGTTGCTTCGTTAAGTATGCTTTGTTACTAATACACTGGGGGGCTTCTGGGAGCTCCTGCTGGATATGTACTACAGAAGATTTGATTGGTCCAGTCTCCAGGCTGCAGTAGAAGGTGCACTACCCAATTGTGGAGGACTAAACTGGATCCTACAGGAACTACAATTACCAGGTTAGTGTAATTTCCATTTCGTGCCACGGAGGTATTCAAACAGGCAGACGGAAGGAACCTGTGAGAGGAAGTCTCCCTGAGAACAGGTACCGGGAGGGCAGTAACTATTATCAAAGGGATACTTACCTGCCCAAAGAGAAGCATACTGTAAAAGGGAGTAGAAGGCTTGCCTGGGGAAAAAGCCACGCTAAGTTTCCGTGCTCAGAAAGCTCCGGGGGAACCGAGCCAAAGGACAGGCTAATTCCTTGTAATAGAGGGAACTTTGAAAGGGAGAGTTTCCCATACACACAGCTAGGAGTGTATGGCCCTCTGGAGGAAAACTCCACTATATACGGTAACCTTCCAATTCACCCTGATAGAGAGGGGGAGAGAAGCCTTTGGAAAGGAGAGGAGGGTTTTTGCAACAATGATGTGAGTTACAATCATTCTGAAGATAGCTACGGGGAAAACTATGAGGACATGGAATGTGACTTTTGTGGGGAAAGTCCGGAGGAGTTCCAAATGGAGTGTGCACTAATGTTCTCAGATAACATTTCCTCTCTATGCTGATTTGTTTAAAACAGAAATCCGTTGAGGGAAACGGATTGTGAAGAACGCACTTGTGTAAAGTACAAGGACTGTTTTACCTTTTTGGATTGGCTGAAGATAAGCACCTTTTTGTTAACAGTAGTTCATTTTCATTTGTACCAGAAAAATATGGTTTATTTCTTTTGATTCTTATGTGCAAAAGTTCACCCGGAAGGGAAATAAAATACCTCTTTTTGAAAAGCCTGGCTACTCGTTCACAACTACCTTTTTGATTAGCCAGTGGGACTACAGATCCCAGGGGGCATTGAAAAGTCCCGGCTACATTAAGAAGAGGCCCCACTGAAGCTCCCTAGGCTTCCGCCTATAAGAGTGAGTAGGTGGGTGACATACCTCATCAACAAAATCAGATGACATTGTCATTGTCGAGGAAAGAGGTGATAAGACAGCAGTGGAGAGAGCTGAAGGGTCGATATTACAACTATTAGATAAACTGAAGAGTAGCAAATCACCTGGGCCAGATGGTATACATCCAAGGTTGTTGAAAGAACTGAAATATGAGATTGCAGACCTGCTATTAGTAATCTGTGAACTATCATTAAAATCATCTCTAATACCTGAAGATTGGAGGATCGCCAATGTAACACCAATTTTTAAAAAGGGTTCCAGGGGTGATCCGGGAAACTACAGACCAGTGAGCCTGATATCAGTACCGGAAAAAATGGTAGAAACCATCATAAAGAATAAAATGACTCAGCATGTAGATAGTCATGGCCTAATGGGAGACAGCAAACATGGCTTTAGACAAGGAAGATCTTGTCTTACTAATCTGTTATGTTTTTTTGAAGGTGTGAATAAACAGGTGGACAAAGGTGAGTCGGTTGATATAGTGTATCAGGACTTTCAGAAAGCCTTTGACAAGGTCCCTCATCAGAGACTTTTGGCAAAACTAAAGAGTCATGGGACAGGAGGCAGTGTACTACTGTGGATCAGGAACTGGTTAAAAGATAGAAAGCAGAGGGTAAGGCTAAATGGCCAATTTTCCCAATGGAGAAAGGTAAATAGTGGTGTACCCCAGGGATCTGTGCTGGGTCTGCTGCTTTTTGACATATTCATAAATGACCTGGAAAGTGGAATAATGAGTGAGGTTATCAAATTTGCAGATGACACAAAACTATTTAAAGTTGTTAAAACCCAAGAGGATTGTGTAAAATTGCAAGAGGATCTTGATAAATTGGAAGATTGGGCATCAAAATGGCAGATGAAATTTAATGTGGACAAGTGCAAAGTTATGCACCTAGGGAAGAACAACCCAAACTATGGTTACACGATGCAAGGTTCCACATTAGGAATCACCACCCAGGAAAAATATTGAGGCGTCATTGTGGATAACATGTTAAAACCCTCGGCCCAGTGCGCAGCGGCGGCCAAGAGAGCAAATAGAATGCTAAGTATCATAAGGAAAGGAATGGAAAATAAAACAAAAGATATTATAATGCCTCTATATTGTTCCACGGTGAGACCGCATCTTGAATATTGTGTGCAATTCTGGTCACCGTATCTTAAAAAGGATATAGCGTTATTAGAAAAGGTTCAGAGAAGAGTCAACAAAATGGTAAAGGGGATGTAAGGATACTCCTTTGAAGAGAGGCTAAAAAGGTTAGGGATCTTTAACCTGGAAAAGAGACTGCTGAGGGGAGATATGATAGAAGTCTATAAATTAATGAACGGAGTGGAATGGTTAAACGTAGATTGATTGTTTACGTTATCAGAATATAGAAAGACTAAGGGACATGCAATGAAGCTATAGGGTAAACAATTTAAGACTAATAAAAGAAAATATTTTTTCACTCAATCGTGTAATCAAACTCTGGAATTTCTTACCGGAGGATGTAGTAAAGGCTGTTAGTGTAGCTGGGTTTAAAAAAGGTTTGGACAAGTTCCTGGAGGAAAGGTCCATAAACCATTATTAAGAAGGGACCAAGGATATCAATGCTTGACCCAGTACAAGGATTGTGGAACCTGTGTCTTTTGGGGAAACTGCTAGGTACGTATGACCTAGATTGGCCACTGTTGGAAACAGGATACTGGGCTTGATGGACCTTGGTCTGACCCAGTATGGCATATCTTATGTTCTTATGATAGTGTGAAGATTCCTAAACATGTTGTGGAGATCGGGCTAGACCTGGATGGGGAGTGGTTAAGAATGAAGATTAGCAGGTGATGGTCAGATAAAGGAAGAACTGAGGTGGAGGGTTTGAGAGTGAGCAGTTGGAGAAGAAGACGAGGTCAAGGCAGTAGCCATGCTTGTGAGTAGGAGCAGTAGAGCACAACTGGAGTCTGAATGAGGAGGTTAGGGAAAGGAGTTTTAAGGCATAAGCATCATCATCATGTATGTTAAAATCCCCAAGAATAAGGAAAGGAGGACAGCCCGGAGTCAAAGTCTTTTAAACCAAGATGTCTTACCTGTTCTCTGTAAAGTTCAATGTATGTTCTGCCTGCATTGTACAAATTAATGTTTATTGTAAACCGCACTGATTCTTAAGAGCGCGGTATAAAAAAAAAATAATTAAATAAATAAATAAATAGAAGTCAATTTCAGTAAGAGCCAGGAGATGCAGAGTATTAGAGATAAAGAGGTCATGAATAAAGGCAAGTTTATTGGAAACAGAATGTGCATTCCACAAGGCGTATGAAAAAGGGAGAGAAGAGGGATAAAGGAGAGGGATATGAACCAGATTTGAGATGTTATGCATTGATTTGACTGGGGAGTATGAAAAAAGTCTAGGGGTGAGGGGTGGGGGGCTAGGGTTAGAAAAATAAACACATGACGGCAGAAAAAGACCACAAGGCACATCTAGTCTGCCCCTCCATATCAACTACAATAGTACCCTTTTTACCTTTAGAGATCCTCTAGGTTTATTCCATGCTTTTTTGAATTCATACTGTCCTCGTCTCTACCACCTCCACCGGGAGACTATTCCACACATCTACTACTCTTTCCATAAAGAAATATTTCCACATATTACTCCTGAATCTATCCCCTTTCACCCTCATCCTATGTCCCCTCGTAGCAAAGCTTGCCTTCAATTGAAAGAGACTCTCCTGTGCATTTATGCTATGAAGGTGTTTAAACATCTCTATCATATCTCCCCTATCCCGCCTTTCCTCTAAAGTATATATATTAAGATCTTTAAGTCTGTCCTCATATGCTTCATAACGAAGACCACTTACCATTTTAGTAGCCATATTCAGGACTGACTCCAACCTGCTTATATCTGTTAAAGGATGTTTTTAATAGATAATTGGATAAAGGAGAAGTTCCACAGGACTGGAGAAGAGCTGATGTGGTATCTCTTCACAAAAGTGGCAGTAGGGAAGAAGTGACAAACTATAGGCCAGTAAGCCTTACCTCAGTGGCAGGAAAAGTAATGGAGGCGCTCCTGTAAGAGCGAATAGTGGACTTCCTCGAAACCAATAGGTTGCATGATCTGAGGCAACATGGTTTTACCAAAGAAAGATTTTGCCAAACAAATCTGATTGTGTTCCTTGACTGGGTGACCAGAGAACTAGATCAAGGGCATTCGATGGTTGTGACCTACCTAGATTTCAGCAAAGCCTTTGATACTGTTCCTCATACGAGGCTTATCAATAAACTCAATAGCTTGGGGATGGGTCCCAAGGTGTTGAACTGCATCAGAAACTGGTTGACTGACAGATGACAGAAGGTGACAGTAATGGGAACTCACTTGGATAAAGGCAAGGTGATTAGGGGTGTGCCTTAGGGTTTGGTCCTGGGACCGGTACTGTTCAATGTATTTGTGAGTGATACTGCTAAAGTACTCAATGGAAAAGTCTGTCTTTTTGCAGATGACAGAACAAATTGCAACAGAGTGGACTTCCCTGAGGGAGTGGATAACATGAGGAAAGATCTACAAAAGCTGGAAGAATGGTCTAATGCTTGGCAGTTAAGATTTAATGTGAAGAAGTGCAGTGTCATGCACTTGGGAAGCAGAAATGTAAAGGAATTGTATGTGATAGAGGGGGAGAGGTTAGTATGCATGGACCACGAGAAGGACCTTGGAGTGATTGTTTCTGAGGATATCAAGGTGGCAAAATAGTGTGACAAGACGGTGGCAAAAGCCAGAAGAATGCTGGGTTGCATACAGAGAGGAATCACCAGCAGAAAGGAAGAGGTACTAATGTCACTGTACAAGTCGCTGGTGAGGCCTCACTTGGAATATTGTGTTCAGTTTTGGAGACCATATCTCGCAAAGGAATAAAAAGGCTGGAAACAGTTCAGAGGAAGGTGACCAAAATGATTTGGAGCCTGCGTCAGAAGACATATGAGAAGAGACGAAAACCTAAATATGTACACTCTGGAGGAGAGGAGGGACAGGGGAGATATGATTCAGACCTTTGAATACTTAGAGTATTAATGAACAAACACACCTCTTCCAAAGACGGGAAAGCTGTAAAACTAGAGGGCATAACATGAAGCTGCAAGGGGGTAAACTGAAAGGCAATGTCAGGAAATATTTTATCTCCAGGAACAAGCAGGAATGTAGTCTTCACATATGGGTATCATCGGTATTGACGGAGCCTGCGTGGGAACGCTCCCCAGCATCCAATAGGAAAGCTTTTGGGAGCATCCCACAGTGCCTGCGTGCTGCCTTCCCGCCTTTCCTAACTGTCCCTCTCTAGTTCTTCATTTTCCGCGGAGCCGATAGGTCGCACATCCTGTCACCGCAGAAAATTCCCTTCTTATACTTCTTTTTTGTGGTCGCGTCTGCCTTCCCTCGACGCTATACCGATACCGCTGGTTCTTCTTTTCTTTTTTCTAAAAAAAAAAAAAAAAAAAAGTTTGTTTCTGGAGTCTTTCTTCAGTAATTTTCTTCTCGGGTGCCACGCACCATTTTGGGCACTAGGCCCAGTTTTTTTTTCCTCAAGATGGAAAAACCCGCTTCGGGTTTTAAAAAGTGTTCTAAATGTGGTGGAACCATCTCCGCCACCGATACCCATGAGTGGTGCCTCAAATGTTTAGGTCCTGACCACTCTATTTCAGAGTGTGTTGCCTGTGGAATGATGTCAAAAAGGGGCCGGCAAAACCAAGCTGCTAAGCTTAGCACCCTTTTTTCCTCCGATGCAGCCTCCGTGGCATCAACGTCCTCCAGAGCTTCATCTTCCTCCCATGGATCTCAGGTAACTAAACATACATCTAGCCGGTCCTCAAAGGGTAGATCTCCTTCTAAACATCGAGATGCCTCTGGCGTTGCCCTTGAGGGACTTTCACCGGCGAAATTGCCCTGGCGGGAGGCTTCGGCTTCCAAAGCACTAACGGGGCTCCAGGATGTTCTCGAGGCTTCAACCTCGGCAGAACTACTGGTGCCATGCTCTGGGGTTCCGGCCGCTTTATCCGACATGATACCCAAGCATCGGCAGTGTCGATAGACCAGAGATTCTTGGCTATTGAACGCAGTCTGGCGGCTCTTCTTATGGCCTCGATGCCCCTGAAACCGCTTCAGACAATTCAACCAGTACCGGCACCAACTGCATCGACATTGGTAGGTATTCTACTGGGACCAAGTCATGCGTCTCTATATGGCATCAACAAGTCAGTACCGGACCACTCCAATGCCGACTTCAATCGGTACCGGTACCGTGCCTTGCACGATCACCTGGATCGGAGATACTTCGAATCCTTGGATGAGTCTGAAGACTCTGAAAGCTCTGCCAATACCAGAGTACTTCTTCCCGAGGATTCTTCTTCTCCTCAGTGTATGATGTCTCCACCTGAGGATATGTCCTTTTAGGATTTTATCCGAGATGTGGCCCGAGGTCTTTCCATCACAGTGGCTCCTGAAAAAGAGCCTGGGGCAAAGGATTTGGAAATCCTACAATACCCTAAAGCTCCCAAGGAGGCAGCTAGCTTACCTATTCATGAGATCTTGCATGATCTTATGTTAAGGATGTGGGAAACACCTCTGACCACATCTCCTCATTCTCAAAGACTCGACACCATGTATCGGGTTCCTCCTTGTCCTGGGTTTCAGAAGATTCAATTACCACACCATTCCATGGTGGTGGAATCAGCCATGAGACGGATGAAGAGTGCAAAAAGGCATGCATCTAATCCTCCAGGACGTGAGTGCAGGACTCTTGACGCCTTTGGACGTCGATCCTTCCAGGCTTCCATGCTCTCTGCTAGGAACAGTTCCTATATCTTGTATATGAGAATGTTCCTTAAGGAAGTCACAGGAGACTTAGAGCTTATGAGCCCTCTCCTTCCCGATGATAAAAGGCAAGATTATCTTGCTCATGTTAAACATGCTCAGGATGTTTCCAAGTTTGTGAATCATGCAGCCTGTGACTACTTTGAATGCATAAGCAGAACCTCTGCTATTGCCATAGTTGCACATAGAATTGCCTGGCTCCAGGCATCTGACTTGGAAATCTGGGTACAGGACAAACTGGGGAATATACCTTGCACAGGAGAGAATCTCTTTGGCAAGAATTGGCAGGAAAAAGCTAATGAGATTGATGCTGACAATATCACTTTCGATAGGTTGTCCAAATCTACAGCTGATCCTGCGAGGAAAAGATCCTCTAAGAAACCATTCTTCAGCAAGAAGAAAAAGTTTTATCCCTCCTATACCCAGCAGGGACATCGTTCAGGTCAGTCTGCCCAAAGGGACAGCAACAACAACCTAGGCAACAAAGGAAGCCAAAAGCAGCTAAGCCTCAACCGGCTCAGCAGACTCAGCCTCCACAGGGGCTTTGACTCCTGTCTAGAGAACTTTGCCTTCCTGGCCCTAAACCAGAACCCTCCACCATCCCAGGAAGATTATGTCATTTTGCCCCCAGATGGGGTCAGATAACAGCAGAAAATTGGACTCTTGTCTATTGTAGGAGAGGGGTACAAGCTTCATTTCCTCAGCATGCCCCCTCCTACAACAGTAAGACAGTTCAATTCTCAGACCTCCCTCAACAACCGGTTAGGTCAAGAAGTCACTATGCTCCTTGCTCAAGGGGCAATAGAAGTGGTGCCCATTCCCCAACGGGGTACAGGGTTTTACTCCTCCTATTTCCTTATTCCAAAGAAAACAGGAGGACACAGACCCATTCTAGACCTCAGAGAATTGAACAAATTCCTGTTCAGAGAGAAGTCCAAAATGATTTCTCTAGGAACTCTGCTGCCATACTTTCAGAGTCAGGATTGGCTTTGTTCTCTAGATCTCAAGGATGCGTACACTCATGTTCTCATCCATCCAACTCACCGAAAGTTCCTTCGATTCCTGTTTCAAGGGAAGCACTGCCAATACAGGGTTCTTCCTTTTGGCCTGGCTTCTGCACCAAGGGTGTTCACAAAATGCATGGCTGTGGTAGCAGCATTTCTCCGCACCCTGGGCATATTCGTCTTCCCTTACTTAGACGACTGGCTCATTCGAGCCCCTTCAGAGCCAGAGGCCAGGATGGCTCTGTCTCACACAATGCGCATCCTTCAGTATTTGGGACCTGTCATAAACTTCCCAAAGTCCAACCTTGCTCCCACTCAATCCCCTAGAGCATAGGTGTCAAACCTGTCCTGGAGGGCCACAATCCTGCCAGGTTTTGGGATAGCCCTAATGAATATGCATGAGATATATATGCATTAGAGATAGCCTGCCAACCTGACTGGTTTGTGGCCCTCCAGGACTGGATTTGGAGACCCCTGCTTTACACCTCTGTCATTTAAGATTGTGAGTGGGCAAGGTGCAGATGTCCTAGACATCAAAAGGGTAGCTAGAATGTGTCACATTCATCCTCGATTCTCACCACCACCAAAAAGATGTCTAATGGACAATATTTTGGTGGTGGTGAGAAGTGAGGAGGAATGTGACAAATTCTATCTAACCTTTTTGATGTCTTGGACATCTGCACCTTGCCCACTCACAATCTTAAATGACAGAGGTGTAAAGCAGGGGTCTCCAAATCCAGTCCTGGAGGGCCACAAACCAGTCAGGTTGGCAGGCTATCTCTAATGCATATATATCTCATGCATATTCATTAGGGCTATCCCAAAACCTGGCAGGATTGTGGCCCTCCAGGACAGGCTTGACACCTATGCCCTAGAGTTTATAGGAGCTCTTCTGGATACCAGACAGACAAGGGCCTTCCTTCCACAGCCCCACTGCCTTCGCATTGTGCAGTTAGCTTCCCAAGCAGTGCTAAAACCTCACCTCACTGCTCGGGAAATGTTACAATTGCTAGGCCACATGGCATCCACTGTGCATCTGGTTCCTTATGCTCGCCTCCATATGAGGGCAGCCCAGTGGACCTTATCCACTCAGTGGACTCAGGCCTCAGGTTGCCTGTCAGACAAAATAGCAAACGCAGATCGCCTTATTTTGTCTCTCCAATGGTGGCAGTCACCCAAAAACCTTCTGGTGGGGACTCCTTTTCAGCAACCCCTACCCCAAGCCACTCTAACAACAGATGCTTCACAGATGGGTTGGGGAGCCCACTTGCACGGCCTCTCTACTCAGGGTACCTGGACTCCACAGGAGGCCTATCTCTATATCAACCTCCTGGAGCTCAGAGCAATCTTCCTTGCTCTTCGAGTATTTCACACCCAGCTCAACTACAAGACAGTCCTAGTTCAAACGGACAATCAGGTAGCCATGTTCTATGTGAACAAGCAGGGCTGAACAGGCTCTCTGTCGCTGTGCAACGAAGCTTTGCAACTATGGGCCCTCGCCAGAGAGCATCAGATTCATCTCCTTGCAGTGTATCTTCCAGTCATTCAAAACTCTTGGGCAGACAGGCTCAGTCGAGTTCTGCTTCCACACAAATGATTTCTCCATGCAGACCAGGTAGCCAAAATTTTTCAAATTTGGGGAACCCCGGACATAGACCTCTTTGCAAGTCCGCTGAATGCCAAACTTCCCCGGTTCTGTTCCAGAATTCCGGCTCGAGGTTGTCAGGCCAGGGATGCTTTCCTCCTTCATTGTGGTCAGGACTTCCTGTATGCCTTCCCACCCATTCCCCTAATTCCCAAAACCCTGTTCAAGCTTCAGAGAGACAGAGGTCATATGATCCTCATAGCTCCACATTGGTCACGGCAACCTTGGTATCCTCTGCTCCTACATCTCTCTCAAGCTCCGCCTCTGGAGTTAGGATCCGCTCCAGATCTTCTTTCTCAAGAGGACGGGATGCTGTGGCATCCCAATCCCCAGTCTCTGCATCTCAGGGCCTGGTTGCTGAAAGCCCAGAACTTCATGGTCTTAACCTTTCCCAGCAGGTAAAGGATATCCTTCATGCTTCCAAGAAACCTTCCACAAGACGCTCTTATGCATTCAAGTGGAAAAGGTATACCATATGGTGCTCGCAGAAGGGTCTTAACCCTCTTGCAATACCTCTGGAATCATTACTGGAGTACCTCTTACATTTATCAAGGCTTAAGACCAATCCAGTGAGAGTCCATTTGAGTGCTATTGCAGCTTCTTTCAAGCCTCTAAATGGACAACCTATTTCCTCTCATCCTCTCATAGCAAGATTTATGAGAGGCCTTCTTTTAATGAAGCCTCCCATTAAGCCACCACCGGTGGCATGGGACTTGAATCTGGTTCTTGGGCAGCTCATGAAACTGCCCTTTGAACCATTAGCCACTATCTCTTTGAGATTCCTTTCCTGGAAGATTATCTTTCTCATTGCAATCACATCAGCACACACTCATGATGACCTCACAGCTTATGTCCTTTCACTTCCATGTATATATATTGTCAGACGGCTGCCTAGGGTGAGAACGTACACAATCTTGACGATGCATATATTCATATGATTCTTGCAAGGTATTGTGGGTATTGTAGTTCATTCACTCC
Source organism: Ichthyophis bannanicus (assembly GCA_033557465.1). NCBI lineage: Eukaryota > Metazoa > Chordata > Amphibia > Gymnophiona > Ichthyophiidae > Ichthyophis > Ichthyophis bannanicus. The sequence goes on from CM066040.1 coordinate 1,936,248, forward strand.
CAAACACAGCTGATGACAATAATTTGAGTTGTGAAACCAAGTGGTAAGATCAATAAAATACTTCTTTTATTGATGGGGTTTAATTCACCCAGCACATGTATGCTTGATAGCACTATAAATGAGGTTACTTGCTTGCAGTGTTTAAAATGGATAACAAAAGTCACAAAGTAAACCAGAAAACAACCTTCAGCTTGTCAGGCAATTAGCTAATGTTTTCTTAGCAAGTAATTACCAAATACAAAGGCACAAAGTAAAGAATAAACTTTGCTGGTTAGGTTAACTTCTGCTTATTTTCCACGCCGATCTCAGCAGTGATTCTCCCTTGCTCACACACACAATCAGGTGCAGCCCTAATTACTATCAATGGACCAGCTGAAAGCCTTTAGCTGGCTGGCTGCTACTGTGTGAGCCCAAATCCTGCTTTAAGAGCTGTTTGCAGTGGAAATAAAGAACAAAGTTAGGTTTCTTTGTGATGGCTGATGTGTTTGCTCAGAGAAAACTAGCAATAGCATTTAGATAGAGAACAGTCCATATAAATAGTTTCATTTGCTGTATCTCCCTCTTCATCAATCAGCATATGGTCACTATCATACATTGGCACAGACGAGTCTTTCATTAAGGCACTATCATGAGAATGCTTATTCCCTGGCTGCCATTCTCTGTTATAGATAGGGTCTGGATCAGTGTTCATACCTGAGCCTCTCCTGCTATCATTATTCCTCTCTGTATAGCCTGGCCAATATGTAACCCAATTCTGATGTCCAGCCTTCCAATCTTGATCCCTGGACACTGGATCTTCTCTCACATACCTTCTGGCCTTGGTCTGAAAGTCCCTTCCACATGCAGTCTTCTCTCTTCCAGGTAGCCACTGGTGATTCCTATCTCTGCCACTCCATTCCTCTGGCTGAATCCAGTCCAATGGACTCTGCTGGCTTTTGGAATACCTCCCAGTATGAGTACTGCCTTGGAATCTCCCAGACCTTCCAATGGCCTTTCTTCTCTTCCTTCCAGAGAGTTTCCTTCTCTCTCTATCTGCTTGGCTTGGCTTCTGTTTCTCCAGGTGATACTGGTGCTTGTAGCCGTTGCTGTCTCTGTATCTCTTCCTCCCTCTGTAGTTGTTATCTGAAGAATAAGCTCTATTCTTATCCTGTTCTAATGTGTGCTGCTCCCTAACACAGCGCAGCTGTGTTGAATCAGGCCCTGCCCTTTGAGATGAGTGCTTAGGGATTACCTCATAGCTCTCTTGATTGCACACACATTCTCTCACTTCAGCCCCTCTCATGGCTGCTGGAAACCTGGTGCATTCTGGGACTGGTAGTCTTTTATGTGAAAACTCTGTTTTCTTGCTTCTACCAGAACTGACAGGTTGCTTGTTCAGAGTCACATCATCTTTTCTATAGCTCCTACCTGAGCTATGATAAGCTTCCTTATCACAATATACATATATAAAATTGTATATAGTTTATTCGGTTCTGTATTATCTCACATTGTTTAGACTGTATATTCTATATATAATATGATGTTCCTTGTAAATATGTTCTGTTATAATATGATGTTCCCTGTAAAACAAACTTGCTTTGTTAATTTTTGTTCACTGTGAACCGCAACTGAACTTTGGAAGATGCGGTATATAAATGTGTATAAAATAAATAAATAAAAAATCAGCACGTCGCATCAGTGAATTGCAAGCATTGGTGGCTGATCCTCCTTACAAGGTTCCATCATGATAAGGTAGTCCTTAGGACTCATCCATACTTTATGCCAAAGGTGGTTTCGCCCTTTCATTTAAACCAAGCGGTTTACCTTCCTGTATTCTTTCCAAGGCCTCATGTGTCAAATGCAGAAAGGAACCTTCATACTTTGGGCTGTAAAAGAGCTTTGGCCTTTTACTTGCAAAGGACACAGCAACATAGAAAATCCTCTCAACTCTTTGTTGCTTTTGATCCTAGTCATTTTGGACTTCCAGTCTCCAAAAGGACACTGTCCAGCTGGATTGCACAGTGTATATCTTTTGCCTATGAGAGTAGGAATCTTCCTCTTGAAGGCCATGTCACAGCTCACAATGTGAGAGCCATGGCAGCCTCAATGGCTCATCTTCACTCTGTGTCTATCGACGACATCTGTCGAGCAGCTACTTGGGCTTCGGTACATACCTTCACAGCCCATTACTGCTTAGACAACGACTCCCGCCGGGATGCCTCGTTTGGTCAGGCTGTTCTTCAACACCTGTTCCAGACTTAATCAACTCCTACCCACCATCCCTGGTAGGATGCCAGAGATCCATGGGGGGAAGCGGAGCCCTTTCACAAGGGCACACAACTTTCTGGGGCCATCTCCCTGGCATCTGCAGCTCGGGAGTCCCCATATGTGAAGACTACATTCCTGCTTGTTCCTGGAGATAGCATAGTTACTCACCTGTAACAGGTGATCTCCGGGAACAGCAGGAATTTAGTCTTCACAACCCACCCACCTCCCCTAGGAGTTGTATCTTTCTATCTCTCTCTCTCTTTCTCTCTTTCCCACTCTCTTTTGTCTCAGCTTTAAACTCAGCTGGAGAGGGACAGTTGGGAAAGGCGGGAAGGCAGCATGCAGGTGCTGTGGGATGCTCCCAAAAGCTTTCCTATTGCACGCTGGGGAGCGTTCCCGCGCAGGCTCCGTTGGTACCGATGATACCCATATGCGAAGACTAAATTCCTGCTGTTCCCGGAGATCACCTGTTACAGGTGAGTAACTGCTTTCACTGAAAGGGCAGTGGATGCTTGGAATGCCCTCTCGATGGAAGTGATGGGGGCAAATACAGTGACAATTCAAATGGCATGGGACAGACACAGTGGATCCCTTTATAGCAACAGGATAAAATAAACATAACTATCTCTTATATCTCAGCAAATAGGGGTGGCCTACATGGAGCGGTGGGTACACCCCTAAACAAATCATGGGGAGGAGTGACCTGCACAGAATGGCAGGTGTACCTACTTTAGCCACTTTGCTGGACAGACTAGATGGACCATACTGGTCTTTATCTGCTGTCATATACTATGCTACTATGTTATCCTTTTGAAAGTGTGGTCTCCAGAATTGCACACAATACTCCAAATGAGGTCTGTGGCAAGGAGGCCTATCCAGAGTCCAGGGGAGGACAAAGAGACAGGGAATTCACCCTAGTAAAGGGCCCCCTTTTACCAAGACAGGGTAGGAAAGCCATAAACACCTCCAGGGATCAGAAAACGTCCACGTGGAAAACATTTCAGGCTCCCCCTAGTGGAATGAAGGGGAGAGGATACAAGGCTCAGAACCCTTTAGGCAGTGATTGCTTCAAGCACGCAGGTGCCCGGAGTCAGGCTGATTGCCATCACCTGAGTAGGGTGGGGTTGGAGCTAGAGCCCTGGAAGTATAAACCCAGAGCAGAGTATGATTTAGTGAAAGAAAGGAGGAGAGGAGAAGCAGGAAGCCAGGCTGAGCAGAGCAGAGGAACAGAGCTTCCAGCTGGAGAGAGTGCTATTTGGCATGTAGCACGGCTGCAGGATAGTTTGGAGCCAGGAACAAGAGAGACTCCAAAATCCCCCGGGAGGCTGTTAGCTGAGCATGCTGAGCAGGACGGGGAGTCAGAGCCTATGCAGCTGGGAGAGCCCGAGGTGAAGCTGATTGAGGAGGACACTCCCATGGACTGTTCCTTGTGCCAAGCTATAACCCTGGGAACGTAGAGAAAGCAAGCCAGTCCTGAAAGAAGGTTATCCAGGAAAAAGGTACCCTTATCCCACAAGCAGGGTGGCTGTGTTTCCCTTGTGTTTATAAAGGGGAAGTTTACCACAGACTTTAAATGTGCTTTTTGTTTGGTGCTTTAGCCAGCAAAGCTAAGAAGGGAATATAATTAGGCTTGCTGGTAAAGACTGTGTATCCTGCAATAGAGAGAACCTTTAAAACTGCATTTTGTGGTTGGATATGTTTTGGACAATTTTTGCTTCCAAGAGTCTTGAACCAACAATCCTATATGTGGTATGATCGAACCATTGTGTATATAAAAATAATAAATTTCTGTCATTTGCCTTACCTACTTGAGCCTGACTACAGCTTTCTTCATGGTCCACTCATACAGCGGAATAAGGACTACATTTCCCAGAGGGCATAGCAGGGAAATAGTTTTAAAAAAAGCTGAAAAAGCATACAGCAGAAAGTTCCTTCAATAATCCACGCCCCTCTAACCTAGAGGCGAGTGGTGGTGGCGTGACAGGTCGCACCAGAGACTAATACAGAGTCATTATCATCTCTTTTTTTCTGCTGGCCATTGCTCTCCCTGTACACCCACGCATCCTTCTGGCTTTCACAGACGCCTTTTCTATCTGTTTAGCTACTTTAAAGTCGTCAAAAACAATTATGCCCAGGTCCCGCTCTTCTTTCATGAACAGAAGTACCTCACCCCGTACACTGTATCGCTCCTTTGGATTTTTACAGCCCAAGTGCATGACCCTGCATTTTTTAGCATTACATTTCAGCTGCCAAATTCTAGACCATTCTTCAAGCTAAGCTAGAACCCTCCTCATGCTATCTACTCCTTCCTGTGTGTCTACTCAATTGCAGATTTTGGAATCATCTGCAAATAAGCAAACCTTAACCCGACAGCCCTTCCGCAATATCAGTAACAAAGATATTAAAAAGAATCGGACCAAGGACAGATCCCTACGGCACACCACTGGTAACCTCCTTCTCCTCAGAGTGAGCTCCATTTACCTGTGCCCTTTGTCTAGGGGCGGCTCAAGGCAATCTGCTGCCTGAGGCGAAGAATGAGATGGCGCCCCCCCCTCTTAGAGTGGGTGGGGCTTTTTCAGAACTCCAGTCAGGGACTGAACCAAACCAAAAAGCCAATTAGATTATATGGAGGGAATGCAAGATGTTTGCACACAGGGCCTTACCAAGCTGCAATTGCACCCTGTTTTTTTCATGGCAACACTGGCAACAGGGAAAGAGCAGGCAGCGCTGGATGGAGGTATGGGGAGAGGAGGGGGCATGCACCTTATCTGAAATGTGCCGGCACTTTAAGCAGATCTGTCCCTCCCTGCTCTGACATCACGTCATTGGAGGGAGGGACCAGACCTGCTAAAAGTGCTGCAAAAAGGCTTGGGGAGGCATATTTTGGCTGCCTGCTATTGTCCTGCCAACGGCAGCAGAGCAACAGCAGACAGCCGAAATGCACCTCCCAAGCCTTTGCGCCCTGTGTGGCTGCACTGCTTGCACAGGGCTAGGTACAGTCCTGTTTGCACACCAAGGAACTAAAAGTGAGCAAGAATCAACAGCACAGTTTATAAAACTAAACTATAACTCATTTTTATTTTGTTGTTATAAACTGTGTTATGGTTCTTGCTTTTTCTTTTTCAACATATATTTTGCATCCACAGTGGGTGCAGAGCAGAAGCAGGACATTCACCCACAGAACTCAATATTAAAAAAAAAAAATCTAATTCTGATCATCTCACTAACAACAACAACCACTGTTCTCCAGTAACTGTCATATTGTGAACTAATACTGTACTGTACTCTGAACTAATACAAAACCCTACAACAAAGAGCCATACCATACCATACCATACCATACCATACCATACCATATCAGCACAAACTTCCAAAACTCACAAAAGGAGCCCATTCAAAAAAAGTGTCACTGTAAATACTACAGTGGGCCCTGGAACATCCATACACCTATCTGAAAAGCTGAACAAGTCAAATTACTACAGTACAGTATAGATCTTTATGTACAATCTCCATGGTATCAGAACACCTGGCCTCAGTCACACACTCACAACATTGACCCTCACCAAGTACAGAATAAGTAGCCATAATCTAAAGTAAAAATAAAAATATGTAGATAAAATTTAAACTGAAACCCCAAGAAGCCAGAGTCCACATGTAGTGCAACATTAGATAAATAAGAGATGCAGTTCCTCAATACTGTGTAAAATATAAAAGTAGCACAAAGTCCAATCACTAAAATTAAATAAAATAATTTTTTCTACCTTTGTTGTCTAACCATTTTATTCTCTGATCATGCTGGTCCCGATCTGAGACTTCTGCTTTCCTGTCTTTTAGCTCTCTTTCTGTGGTCTATGGTCCATCTGCCATTTTTTATCTCTTCTTTTGTTTTCTTCACTTCTTTCCATCAGCCTATTTCCAGTCCCCGTAACCCTTCCCAGTGTCAGCCCCTTTCCAGTCCTCCCTCCCGGTACCTTCCAATGTCAACTTCCATTCCCATGACTACCACTGGTGTCCATTCCCTTCCAGTCCCCCTCCTTCCCCACTGTCCAGCTCCTTCTAGTCCAAATACCATAGCAGCCCCTCTCAGCATCCACTCCCTTCCAGTCCCATTCTCCCATCCCCTCGATCAGAACATTTGTAGCCCTAGCCCCCAGTTTTCTTCCAAGGCCAGCAGCTCTATCCTCCCCTCCCCACCATCAGCCCATTTCCAGTTGAAGCCCCCTAATCAGCTCACTTCCAGTGCTAGTCCCCCCTCAACCCCATTACCAGTGCTAGCCTCCCCTAATCAGCCCATTACCAGTTCTACCCCCCCGTCAGCCCATTTCCAGTCCTAGCCTCGCTGATCAGTTCATTTCCAATGCTAGCCCCCCTCAGTCCATTACCAGTCCTATCCCCCCTCAGTCCATTATCAGTCCTACCCTCATCAGCCTATTACCAGTCCTAGCCTCCCCTAATCAGCTCATTTCCAGTGCTAGTCCCCCCTCAGCCCATTACCAGTGCTAGCCTCCCCTAATCAGCCCATTACTAGTCCTACCCCCATCAGTCCATTACCAGTCCTAACCCCCCCCCCCGATCTGCCCATTACCAGTGCTAGCCCCCCCATCAGCCCATTATAGTCCTAACCCACACTGTCTCTCCCCTCTGTCCAGCATTTATCCCCTGTCTGTCCAGTATGTCCCCGTCTCTCCCCTTTGTCTGACATTTGCCCCCGTCTCTCCCCTTTATCTAGTACTTGTCCCCTGTCTCCCCCTTTGCTCCCATCTCTCACCTTATCCTCCTCCTGCCCCCACTCCCTCCACCTGCACCTCTCATCCGGCGGGGGCACTCTGGCTGTTTTAATTTTAGATTTTGCCGCCTTTGCCTTCCCGCTGCGTTTTATTCCTCAAGAATGCTTGCAGCAAAACAAAAAAAAAAGCGGCGGGAAGGCAACCGGAGTACTGCCACCGCACAAATTAGCCTGATCGCTTGCAAACTGATTTGTTCAATGCCGGTTGTTCCTGCTGGATGACAGGAAACCCTTGTCAGTTCCCTTCCAGCTCCCTTCCTCCCCCCTGTCAGCCCCCCTTCCATCCCTCCCTCCCTCCCTCCATCCATCCTTCCATGTCATCCCTCCCTCCCTCCATCTATCCATCCATTAATCCATGTCAGCTCCCCCTCCCTCCATCCATACATCAATGTCAGCCCCCCTCCCTCCATCCATACATCCATATCAGTCCCCCTCCCTCCCTCCCTCCATCCATACATCCGTCAGCCCCCCTCCCTCCCTCCATGTCAGCCCCCTCCCTCCCTTCCTCCATCCATCCATGTCAGCCCCCTCCCTCCATCCATCCATGTCAGCCCCCTCCATCCCTCCATCCATGTCAGCCCCCCCACCCCCATGACAGCCCCGTTGCAGATTACGCCCTGTGCCTCCTGCAGCCGTGGTTCCCTGTCTCTTAGGGAACCGCGACTGTGCCGGTGAAGCCATTGCGGAGCCTTCCTGTCTCTCAACGGGCTCCATGCAGCATTGTCCCACCCTCAAAGGAAGTTGTTTGCCACTTCCTTTGGACCCCGTCGAGAAACGGGAAGGCTCCACAATGGCTTCACCGGCACAGCCACGGTTCCCTAAGAGGCAGAACATAAGAACATAAGAACATAAGAACATAAGATATGCCATACTGGGTCAGACCAAGGTCCATCAAGCCCAGTATTCTGTTTCCAACAGTGGCCAATCTAGGTCATACGTACCTAGCAGTTTCCCCAAGGGACACAGGTTCCACAATGCTTGTATTGGTTCAAGCATTGATATCCTGGGTCCCTTCTTAATAATGGTTTATGGACCTTTCCTCCAGGAACTTGTCCAAACCTTTTTTAAACCCAGCTACACTAACAGCCTTTACTACATCCTCCGGTAACAAATTCCAGAGTTTGATTACACGTTGAGTGAAAAAATATTTTCTTTTATTAGTCTTAAATAGTTTACCCTGTAGCTTCATTGCATGTCCCCTAGTCTTTCTATATTCTGATAAGGTAAACAATCGATCTACGTTTACCCGTTCCACTCCGTTCATTAATTTATAGACTTCTATCATATCTCCCCTCAGCCGTCTCTTTTCCAGGTTAAAGAGCCCCAACCTTTTAGCCTTTCTTCATAGGAGTAGCCTTCCATCCCCTTTACCATTTTGGTGGCTCTTCTCTGAACCTTTTCTAAAATTGCTATATCCTTTTTAAGATATGGCGACCAGAATTGCACACAATATTCAAGGTGCGGTCTCACCATGGAACGATATAGAGGCATTATAATATCTTTTGTTTTATTTTCCATTCCTTTCCTTATCATACCTAGCATTCTGCAGCTGCAGCTGTAGAAGAAGAAAGGCGATAAGTTTGCCGCTGCCGAGAAGCGGACTCAGCAGCGGCAACAACTTGTGCGCTTTTAAAAAAAAAAAAAATTTAACTTGAAGGCGAAGTGAGGCGGCTGTTTTGGGGCATTTGCCGCCCTCAAAACTTTGCCGCTTAAGGCAGCCGCCTCACTTCGCCTCATTATAGAGCCGCTCCTGCCTTTGTTGCATCCCACTCAACCAATTTCTAACCAAATCAGTAACTTCAGCATCAGTCCCTAGGGTGCTCAGTTTGTTTATAAGTCACCTATGCGGAACGGTATCAAAGTCTTTACTGAAATCCAAGTACACCACATCTAGGGCTCTCCCTCGCTCCATCTCCCTGGTCATCCAGTCAAAGAAATCAATAAGATTTCTCTGATGACACATGCATACGATCCAAGATGGCACTGTAGTGAACGCACCTGAGGGCACTCTCTGCACTCTGTAGGTGGTATGTCGGTGCTGTGTGGATCTCCTCTCCATTGACATGGGGAAGAGGAAGGGAAAGGGCAAATCTGTCCTCCCTGAGAGTTCCAGTTCCATACCTTGGCACCAGACTAGTTTAAAGAACTTTGCTGTATCCTCGGCTGTCCCAGCGACTCTCCTTTTAGACCAGCCTGATAGGCGGGTAGCAGGCAGCAGCAAAGATGGCCTCGCTAAGCCCCGAAGTGCGTACTCTGCCTCTGAACCCAGGAAGTGTGTGCAATGCTGGTACGGGGGATCCATTGCGGATCGAAGAATATTTGGAATTGTATTTCTTTCAGGAGGCCGTCCAGCCATGACGTCTTCTCCCCAATTGGATGGAGCCACACAGATCTCCAAGCAGTCCTGTGAAGATCATTGCACAGGAATTGGAGAATGCTGTTTCTGTGAGTTTGTTTCGTGAGGTAATTCAACCAAAGGATATGACTAAGGAGTCACTATCGGACACAATGCAAGGTTTAAACTCTTCTTTGATGACTTTGTCAACTAAAGGTTTGGGAGATTTACTTGTGGTTTCACAGGAGGTGGTTGAACACTTGCAGTCATTGGACCATTTAACTGTGAGAATGGATGCTCTCGACAATAAAGTATCTGCTGTTCAAGTGATTGGGGATGCCTTGATTAAGGACAGTAACATTGGCTGCCAACGGATAGAGCACCTTGAAAATCTGGTGCGCCGGAACAACCTTAGGCTGTTGAATTTTCCAAGGTCTCCTCTTATTTCACTGGTAGATATGGTTAAAAAATATTTTGTTGAGATACTGGAGATGGACTCTGGTAATCTACCCCCTCTAGTTAGGGCCCAGTATTTGATTTCTGGTAGGGGTTCCTAATCTGGGGTACAGGGGGACTCCGTTGCTGTTAATCTTACGGAGTTCTTGGAGTGTTCAGTAGAGGTGGTGACCAAGCATTCTACCCTAATGCTTACCTTTGCCTTAGAGGTTGATCGTCAAACTGTGTTTAGGTTATATTTCCGCTCATTGGATAAATTATTTTTTGGTTCAAAAATTTGGATTTTTCCTGATCTATCTAGATATAAACAAAAGCGGCGCCAGGATATTTTGGCACCACTTCCCAGGGTCACAGCTCGGGGGTTAAATTTTGCTTTACATTTTCCTTGTGTTTGTTTGTTGCAGTTTGAGGGGAAGAAGTATGCTTTTTTTGAACCTAGACAATTGTTAGATTTTCTAAGGGCCAGGGAGGAGTTAAATTTATTTATTTAAACTGCTTTAATCAAATTGGTTTACAAGAAACTTAAACTCAACTTGAGTACATTAAACTTGGGGTAATAAAAGGGTAGTAACTATTTACATGTTGTTTAACATATTTACAATAGTTCTGTGTCTATATCAGAGTGGGTTATCGTGTCTTTGGGATGTTAAGAGTCCTTTGTTGGGTTTGGTGTGGTTGTTGTGTTATGTGATGTGTCCATAGTGTTCTGTGAACAGAAGGGTGATGAGTCTTTTCTGAAAGTCTTTGATGTCTTTGGTGGAATGGATATTTTGAGGCAGGGTGTTCCATAGTTGTGGTGCAGCTAGTGATAGTGCTCTTTTGGATGCTGATTGCTTACTTTTCCTGAAGTCCGGTGGCATATTGATCAAGTAGCTGTTATTGGTTCTTCTGGGGCAGGCGCTTTCTTCTCTTGTGATTAGGGTTTCCAGGTTGTGGCCCCATCAGCACCGCTGTAGGGTTTATAATTGGAGTTTATTCTGGGATTGTGTTCATTTAAAAAATGTGTTTATTTTCCTTTGATTTCTTTATTGTTCTTGGATCTATTTCCTTAACTTGTGGCTAAAGTGTTTTTGTTCTTGTGGGCTTTTGCAATTGTTGTGAGTTAAACTGCGTTATAAAATTACTATATATAATTGTTTTTCTTTTGTATGAAGTATATTGCAAACTATAAAAATAAAGTAAAAAAAAAAAGATTTGTCTGACAACATCTGCCTCTGGTGAATCCATGCTGCCTCGGATCTTGCAATCCATTGGACTCCAGAAACCTCACTATTCTCTCTTTTAGTAGCCTTTCCAATAATTTATTCACCACAGAGGTTAGACTAACAGGCTTGTAGTTCTCAATGTCATCCTTACATCTGTTTTTGTGTAAAAGGGACCACATGTGCCTTTTTCCAGTCCTCTGGCTCCACTCCTGACTCCAAAGAGGCATTGAAAAGGTCAATCAGTGGAGCCATTAGAAAGTCCTCAAGTTCCCTCAGTATTCTGGGATGTATCCCATCCGGTCCCACTGCTTTGTCTACTTTTAGTTTAGCTAGTTCCCCACAAACACAGTCTTCGGAAAATCGTTGGAGATCCCTGTCGCTTCTGTTCCTATTTGTAGGTGTTTTCTGAAGTACTGCTCCTGGCCCTTCATCTGTGAACACAGAACAGAAATATGCGTTAAGCAATTCCGCTTTATCCTAATCATAAGAACATGAGAACATAGGATATGCCATACTGGGTCAGACCAAGGCCCATCAAGTCCAGTATCCTGTTTACAACAGTGGCCAATCTAGGTCACAAGTACCTAGCAGTTTCCCAAAAAGACACAGGTTCCACAATGCTTGTATTTGGGGAAAGCAGTGGATTTCCCCATCCCCTTTAATAATGGTTTATGGACTTTTCCTCCAGGAACTTGTCCAAATCTTTTTTAAACACAGCTACACTAACAGATTTTACTATATCCTCAGGTAACGAATTTCAAAGTTTGATTACGCATTGAGTGAAAAAATATTTTCTTGTGTTAGTCTTAAGTTGGTTACACTATAGCTTCATTGCACGTCCCTAGACTTTCTATATTTTGATGGCATAAACAATTTATCTACATTTACCCGTTCCATTCAATTCATTAACTTATAGACCTTTATCACATCTCCTCTCAGCTGTCTCTTCCAGGTTGAAGCGCCCTAACCTTTTTAGGCTGTCTTCATAGGGGTATCCTTCCATTCTCTTTACCATTTTGTTGGCTCTTCTCTGTTATACTTCTTTTGTAATAACGCTATATCCTTTTTAAGATACAGCAACCAGAATTGCACACAATATTCAAGATGCGGTCGCACCATGGAACGATACAGAGGCATTATAATAACATTTGTTTTATTCTCCATTTCTTTCCTTATGATTCCTAACATTCTATTTGCTCTCTTGGCCGCTGTTGCACACTGGGCGGAGAGTTTCAAGATATTATCCACGATGACGCCTAAATCTTTTTCCTGCGTGATGGATCCTAATGTGGAACCTTGCATCGTGTAACCATAGTTTGGATTGTTCTTTCCTAGGTGCATAATTTTGCACTTGTCCACATTACATTTTATCTGCCATTTGAACATTCAGTCTTCCAATTTATCAAAGTTCTCTTGCAATTTTTCACAATTCTCTTGGGTTTTAACAACTTTGAATAATTTTGTGTCATCAGCACATTTGATTACCTCACTCGTTATTCCCATTTCCGGGTCATTTACGAATATGTTAAAAAGCAGCAGACCCAGCACAGATCCCTGGGGTACTCCACTATTCACCTTTCTCCATTGGGAAAATTGGCCATTTAGCCCTACCCTCTCCTTTCTATCTTAAGCAGTTCCTGATCCACAAAAGTACATTGCCTCCTATCCCATTAGAGAGCTCGTAAAAGGCTTCCTGAAAATCCAGATACACTCACCTTTGTCTACCTGTTTATTCACACCTTCAAAAAAACATAACAGATTAGTAAGACAAGACCTTCCTTGGATAAAGCCATGTTGGCTGTCTCCAATTAAGCCATGACTATCTACATATTCAGTAATATTGTTCTTTATAAAGGTTTCTACCATTTTTCCTGGTACTGACGTCAGGCTCACCGGTCTGTAGTTTCCCGGATCATCCCTGGAAACCTTTTTAAAAATAGGCGTTACCTGAAGATTGGATAATGGCCAATGTATTACAGATGATTTTAATGATAGTTCACAGATTGCTAATAGCAGGTCTGCAATCTCATATTTCAGTTTTTTCAACACCCTTGGATGTATACCATCGAGTCCAGGTGATTTGCTACTCTTCAGTTTATCAAATAGTTGTAATACATCAATATTTCTTTCAATTCTTCTGTGGCATCACCTTTAAATAGCTTTTCAGTCATGGGTAACATCCCTACTTCTTCCTCAGTAAACACCAAAGCAGAGAATTCATTCAGTCTCCCTGCTATGGCCTTGTCCCCTCTTAGTGCCCCTTTTAACCCTCTATCATCTAATAGTCCAGCTGACTCTCTCACAGGTTTTCTGCTACGAATGTAGTTGAAAAAGTCTTTCTTACACATGTTTGCTTCCAGAACAAGCATCTTCTCAAATTCTCTCTTTGCCCACCTTATCAATGCCTTGTATCTAACTTGCCAGTGCTTATGTTGTTTCCCTTTTTCATCATTTGGTTCCTTTTTCCATTTCCTGAAAGATGCTTTTTTGGCAACAACAGCCTCTCTGACCTCACCATGCTGGCGCTTTCTTGGACTTTCTTCCGCTTTTCTTAAAGCATGGAATATAGCTGGTCTGGGCTTCGAAAAATGTATTTTTAAACACCACCAATGCTTGATGTAAGTCTTTAACTTTTGCAGCTGCTCCTTTTAGTTTTTTTCTTAAATATTTTCCTCATTTTATCATAGTCTCCCTTTTGAAAGTTAAAAGGCAGTACTATAGATTTGCTTGCTGTCCTTCCTCTATTTATTAAGTCAAAAGTGATCATGCTATGATCACTATTGCCAAGTGGCCCCAACACCCTTATCTCTTGCACCAGATCTTGTATGCCACTAAGGGCTAGGTCCAAAATGGCTTCCCCGCTGGTTGGTTCATGAGCCAACTTCTCCAAGAAGCAGCAATTTATTTCATCTAGAAACTTTATCTCCTTAATATGTCCTGCCATGACACTGACCCATCGATACCGGGATAATTGAAATCACCCATTATTATTACTATGTTGTAATTTTTGTTATCTTTCCTTATTTCTTTGAGCATTTCATCATCCATTTGTTCATTCTGGCCAGGTGGTCGATAGCACCCCCCCACTGCCAATGGCTTCCCCTTCCTCTTTTTACATGGAATTTCAATCCATAGAGATTATAGAGAATTTTGGTTCCTGCAAAACTTCAATCCTTTGTAACTCAATGCCCTCTCTAACAAAGAGTGCAATGCTTACACCAATTTGATCTGCTCTATCATTGTGATATGATTTGCACCCAGGTATCACACTGTCCCACTGGATGTCGTCCTTCCACCATGTCTCTGAGATACCAGTCATATGTAACCTCTCATTTAGTGCTATATATTCTGACTCTCACAACTTATTTTTTAGACTTCTAGCATTTGCATACAAGCATTTTAGAGGCTGTATTTTATTCATATTAATCTGGTTATCAGTAGGCAGGGGTAATTTGGAATCTTTAAGTTCTGTCTGCTCTGTACTCAAGGGCATTTGGGTTAATTTTGTCCTTATTGGAACCACTTTTTGATATGCCCTAACTTCAATCTTTTGCTAGTATCCTTCAAGGATACATTGTTCTGAACCATGCGCTCTTGGGTGACTATCGGCTTTCCCCGATTATCTAGTTTAAAAGCTGTTTTATCTCCTTTTTAAAGGTTAATGCTGGAATGGGTCCATTCTGGTTAAGGTAGAGCCCATCCTTTTGGAAAAGCCCCTCCTTTTCCCAGAATGTTCCCCAGTTCCTAACAAATCCAAAACCCTCTTCCTTGCACCATCGTCTCATGCATTCATTGAGACTCCGTAGCTCTGCCTGCCTTTTGGATCCTGCACATAGAACAGGAAACATTTCGGAGAACGCTACCCTGGAAGTTCTGGATTTCAACTTCCTACATAATAGCCTAAATTTGGTCTCCAGAACCTCCCTACCACACTTTCCTATGTCATTGGTACCAACACGTACCAAGACAGTAGACTCCTTCCCAGCACTAGCTAACACCTTGTCTAGGCAATCCTCACATCCACCAGCCACCCAGCTGTCTACATGCCTAATGATCGAATCACCAACTATAATGGCTGTCCTAACCCTTCCCTCACAGGAACATGGCCCTGGAGAAACCTCAGTGTGAGAGGGGTTTACATCACCTGGAGGACAGGTCCTAGCTACAGGATTACTTCCTGTGACACCAGGGTGGTGCTCTCCTGTCATGTGATCTCTCTCCTCCATGGCAGCAGGGATGCTGCCAGATTGGAGGTAGGACTTCAGTACTACATCCCTGTATGTGTCGTCTATGTACCTCTTTGTCTTCCTCTGGATAGTTGTCCTAAACTGTGTTCGGTCTTCAGTCAGGTGGCTCATTGTTGATAGAGTGGCACACATAGCTGCTGTTATTGCATCGATCCATCTCATTGCTGGCCTTCCTCTCTTGCGTTGACCTTCTACCTTGCCAAGCATGATGTCTTTCTCCAGCGATCTCTCTCTTCGCATGATGTGTCCAGAGTAGGAAAGTCAAAGTCTTAGGTTTGACTGCTTATTCAGGATTGCTTTGTGGATAGCAAAAAACTGGGGAATTATGGCACCATGGCATGCAGGCATGGTGCAGCCTCTCAAAAGCTTCCAAAATAAGCTAGGTGAACGTTCCCACGTGGGGCTCTGTTGGGGATGTCACCCATACATGAGGACTCATTCCTGCTTGTCCACAGAGGACAAAGGGTACAGTAAATGGAGTTCATTTTGAGGAGAAGCTAGACCCCTCAAAACCTAACTCATACAGGCCTATTTCAAGCTTGCCCTTCCTGGCAAAAATAATCAATAAAGCTGCCCAACGTCAATTACAAGACCACATTAACTTAAATGCACGTCATGACCCACACCAACATGATTTCTGATCTGGCCATGGAGTAGAGACATTGTTAATCTCACTTATCGACTGCCTGATGAAGGGCATACGGAAGCCTAAGCAAGGTTTCGTCCTCATATTTCTGGATATTGCTGCAGCTTTTGACACAATATGCCATGACATTCTCCTACAGTGGTTACAGGGCATCAGCATCCATAACCAAGCCCTAAACTGGCTGTGCTCCTACCTGTCTGGTCGTCAGCAAATAGTACATTCAGGAGCTAACATCTCTGACCCTTAAACACAGAAACAGGGTGTACCCCAAGGCTCATCACTATAGTTACATCCAGTCAATCTGCAACCTTATCTTTTTTCATCTCTATGCAAGCGACATCATGTTTTTATGCCCCCTTCTCCACCAAGACTCCAGACTTTACACCAATAATAAACTGCTTCAATGCAATTGTCCAATGGCTTTCTGAGCACTGCTTCACAATTAATTCCAACAAAACCGAGGTGCTCATCATATCCGGGGATCAGGTTTTTCCCCACCAATATCACTAAAGGTTAATAATGCAGATCTTGTAGTGTGACGTAGAAGCCCACTCAGTCTCCCAGACCTCACTGCCAGAGGAGAGGCTTCAGCATTCATACAGGTGGGAGCCTAGCACTATAATTTATTTATTTATTTATTTAACATTTCTTCTATACCCCGCTATTATAATCAGTGCGGTGTACATCGAACAAAACATACTACAATGCATACAGGTAACATTGAGTTTACAGTGAAACAGGATATTAAACATGGAGAAAAACCGGGGAAACTATATATAAGCTAAACTTTATACTATGTACACTTCACTAACTCTTCTAGCTGATACATGTGTGTTCGTGGAAGGATAGTAGGAAAGCCAGAGGTTCTGTTCAGAACAGAGGGCCAGGGCACTGCTCAACACAAGAAGTGTCAGCAGAAAGTTATGAAGGAGTTCCTGATAACTGGAGGGAACTAAAGGAGAGCCGGGGAAGAAGCACTACAGCTACAGGTACTTTCAAACCTCACTGTATAGAACTGTGTTCTTATGAGATACCCGAGTTCTCAGCGAGGGTTTTTTTTCCAGAGACAGCAGTAAAGGTCTGAAGCCAAACCCCACACACACTGAATGTGAGGATATGTAATGGGAGTGTAGCACTAGTGGACCCGAATATGCTCCTATGGATGGTATGCTATGCCTTGCAGACAACATTGAGTCTTTATGCTAAGTTTTGTATATAGCAAAGAAAAAGAAGATATATTTCTTTCAGAAGAAGTTGTTTGTTTTCCATGTTTTGTTTTCCATGTTTTCCATGTTTTGTTTTGCACTTAAAAATCCTTTGGGAAGGGGAATAAATTCCTTGTTATGTTTTGCCTTGAACACTCGACTTACGACTATTATTTGCTAACAGAAGATATCAGGGTAACCCCAACCTTGCACCCTAGGTGAAGGCCTGGTACCTGTTTACAAGTGGCGTAGTATTGAGGATTTTTAGATTTTTTTGTGCGTGTGGAATACAACTTGAAAATGGCGGAACTGCGTTCCTGAGGAGCAGCCTGGATATTCGCTGGCAGTATCGGCCAGAGGGTCCCGGACCAGCGCAAAGACACCTTCTCAAAACCTGAATCTATGCTTGGCTCAGGTAAAACGTATTTGGGCATAGGTGGTGTGGGATTCGTAAGAGAAGGAGTGCTGAGAACACACTCAGAAAGCCAGGCTCTGAAAACACTTGTGCCGCACTTGGTGGGTTTTTCTGTTCTGTTTCTCTACAGAGGAAATCACGGAGATGGATCCCCATGAAGTCCTGCGATGGATGAGTTTGCAGTTCGAGAAGCAAAAGGAAATGTCGCAGCTGTGGAGTTTTATCTTTTGGACAACTGACGGTTGAGGACAATGTAGATGACTTCATAGAGGCATTCGAGAGAGTAGCCCTTAATGTGGGATGGCCGGTAGAGCAATGGGCAGTCAGGCTTGCTACATCCCTGATGGGAGAGGCCTTAGCGGCCTATAAAGCCATGCCCGCTGCTCTTGCGACCAATTATGACGAACTTAAAAAAGCTGTTCGTGATAGGTTAGGTCTAACACCAATGATGTACAGGAGGATGCTAAGAGCTACTAAGCTGAGACCAGGTGAAACACCTAAGGCTTTGTGCCAAAGGGTGCGGAGCTTAGCATGGAAATGGCTCGCTCCTGAGGGAAAGACCCTCGAGTCCGTTGTAGATGCCATTGTGTTAGAACAATATATGGAAGCAGTTCCTA
This sequence comes from Ichthyophis bannanicus, assembly GCA_033557465.1. Lineage (NCBI taxonomy): Eukaryota > Metazoa > Chordata > Amphibia > Gymnophiona > Ichthyophiidae > Ichthyophis > Ichthyophis bannanicus. The sequence continues at coordinate 1,954,407 of CM066040.1, forward strand.
CAGAAATAAAGTCCTTTTTGATTTTGCAAAATTGCCAGACCGCAGCAGAAGCAGCTCTCCTCACTGAACGGTACATGGAGGCTGAAATGGCTGCTAAGCCAAAAGGAGGCGCTCTGAGCGTGACAGGAGAGGCAAATTTTGGAAAATCAACAAAGAAGCCAAAGCTCAATGTGAAATGTGTGACTAATTGTTTGCCTAAGCGGGATGAAAGATGGGCAAAAGGAAGAAGTTTTAAATGTGGTAAAATGGGTCACATGCAAAGGGATTGTATGATGCGTACAGCATTAATAATTGATAATAACAAGCGGATACAGGAAGGTTTTCTTCTGAGTGTGGAAGTTCAAGGCGTTTTAGCTAGTGCATTGCTTGACTCGGGGGCTGACCAGAGTATGGTCTCAAGAAAACTCTGGCAGGCTATGCAAGCCCACAGTGGGTCAGTACCGAGCCAACCCGAATGTAGGGTGAAGATTCGATGCATACATGAGGCATCCACCTTTTACCAGCTGTATAGAATTTCAGTAAAAGGGTTAGGAACAAGGAAGGCGGTTCTAGTGGCGGTAGTCCCTAAACTGCCCCATGACATTGTCCTGGGGAGGGATTGGCCCCCATTTTGTAGAGGGATGGAGAAAGGCCTACACCTAAAGGAGGGGATGGTCTCCACTAGGTCCCAGGTAAGAACCTCCGAGATACAAGGTGAACCTCTGGGGGAAACAGCTGAACCCCCAACAGAGGGTGAGGAACCCCCAGAGGAGGAGGGTGGACTTGCAGGACAAGCATTAGAAGAGCTTCCCACACATGAAGATTTAATTAACGCCCCTTCTAAGAAGACTAAGAAAGGAAAAGCAGACAAACGCCGGGAAAGAAAGCTTAGGGCTCAAGGGAGGGCAGGAATGGAGGCCGGGCAAGGGTTGCCCTGGGTACCCGCTGATCTTGTTAAGAAATTTCCATCCTTCCCTAAGGAGCAGCAAGCCGATCCCGCGTTAAAACGAGCGTTTGAGTATGCCCAAGAGGAGAGGGACATTCTCCCGAGGTTCCTAATAGATAAGGAAATAGTATATAGGGAGAGTAATGATCCCCAAACTGGAGCAGTCAGAAAACAGTTAGTTGTCCCGATTACATTCAAGGCGGTGGTTCAGAGACTGGCCCACGATCACTCAGTAGGCAGTCCTAAGGGAATACAGGGGACCTTAGATCAAATTTTAGCCCGATTTTATTGGCCGGGGTTTTTTAAAGAGACCGCCCGTTTCTGTGAATCCTGTCCATCATGTCAACGGGTTACCACCGCTAAACCCACCGAGGTGCCCATGATTCCTACCCCCACGATATCGGAACCAATACGACGCATGGCGATGGATATCGTAGGACCCCTTCTAAAGACACCTAGAGGATTCCAATACATTCTGGTGGTGATAGATCAGGCCACCCGGTTCCTGTGGGCTATGCCTTTGAGGAACATCTCTGCCAAAACTATTGCTCTAGAATTAGACTATTTTGTGAAGTGGTGTTTCCCCAGGAGATGCTTACCGACCGTGGAAGCAATTTTATGTTCCGATATTTAGCCCAGGTATGGGAGGCATTTGGGATTCACCACGTAAAAACCGCCGCCTACCACCCCCAATCCAATGGGCTGGTGGAGAAGTTAAACCAGACCCTGAAACAAATGCTGAGGCGAGGCCTGGATGGAAAGATGTCCGAGTGGGATGTCCTGCTCCCTTTTGTCCTGTACGCCTGTCGCGAGCGTACGCAGGCCTCGTTAGCAACTTCCCCCTATGAATTAATGTTTGGCCGGACCCCAAGGGGAATCTTAGACATTCTGAGGGAACAATGGGTGGAGCCCGAAGTGGAGACAGTAGGGGTACCACATTTCTTACGTGAACTGAGAAGTCGGTTGCAAAGAACTTCTCAGGTGTCCGGGGAAAACCTGCAAGCCAGTCAAAAACGCCAAAAGGGATACTACGATCGAGGGAAAAAGCCTCGTCGACTAGCTTTGGGGGAGAAGGTGATGGTGATGATAACGGACGCCGGTCTGAAGTTTGAGACTCGATGGAAGGGTCCCTATAAAGTGGTGGAGCAAATAGGCCCAGTTTCATATGTGGTCGAGAACGACAGAGGGCGCCGTCAGGTATACCATGTGAATGTCCTCAGAACCTGGCATGAGAGAACTGCGGCAGCTAGTCTGTCTAGAGCAGAGGAACATATTGAGACCCGATCGGTGATTACGAGCTGTGAGAATGTGGATTCACCAGCCCGTAATATCTTAAGGGGGGGGATATGTGACGTAGAAGCCCACACAGAACCTATGCAAATAGATAGAAAGGAGGACTTTACCTTTGAAACTGTTAGTCAGCCAGCATATACAGCTCATGAGAAACAGGGAAAGAGAGGAGCAGAGCTGACACACCCAAGCTCTGACGTAGCAGCAAGCTCAGAGCTTGATTACACTCACCTGGGCAAGAAAGCCGAGCCAGCCTGCAGGGAACAGAGAGATAAAAGCCGGAGGGTAGCTCCAGCAAAAGAGTGCTGTGATTCCCCAGAGAGAAAGGAGTGCTGTGATTCCCCAGAGAGAAAGGAGGGCTGTGATTCCCCAGAGAGAAGGAAGTGCCGTGATTCCTCAGAAAGAAGCAGTGGGCGTGTCAGAGAAGCAGGAAGCAGCAGAGGAGAAGCCTCAGAGAAATGTGGCTGGAAAAGCACACAGACTACAGGCAGCTGGAGGTCCTGTGAGGAACCAGGTTGCAGCTCAGAGAGAGAAGCCAGGGCAGCAGAAGGAAGGATGGCACACCCTGTGGCTAGGAACTTACCTGGACCAAGAGAGCAGGGAGTCTCCCAGACCTCACTGCCAGAGGAGAGGCTTCAGCATTCATACAGGTGGGAGCCTAGCACTATAATAAAGAAAGCCAGAAGTTCTGTTCGGAACAGAGGGCCAGTGCACTGCTCAACACAAGAAGTGTCAGCAGAAAGTTATAAAGGAGTTCCTGATAACTGGAGGGAACAAAAGGAGAGCCGGGGAAGAAACACCACAGCTACAGGTGCTTTTAAACCTCACTGTATGGAACTGTGTTCTTGTGAGATACCCGAGTTCTCAGCGAGGGTTTTTTCCAGAGACAGCAGTAAAGGTCTGAAGCCAAACCCCACACACACTGAATGTGAGGATATGCAATGGGAGTGTAGCACTAGTGAACCCGAATATGCTCCTATGGATTGTACGCTATGCCTTGCAGACAATATTGAGTCTTTATGCTAAGTTTTGTATATAGCAAAGAAAAAGAAGATATTTTTCTTTCAGAAGAAGTTGTCTGTTTTCCATATTTTGTTTTGCACTTAAAAATCTTTGGGAAGAGGAATAAATTCCTTGTTATGTTTTGCCTTGAACACTCGACTTACGACTATTATTTGCTAACAGAAGATATCAGGGTAACCCCAACCTTCACACCCTAGGCGAAGGCCTGGCACCCGGTTACAGTAGTCAAACCCGAGGTCCACTACCTTGGAGTCATCATAGACTAACACCTCACGTTACAGTCACACATAAAAAAAATGCAACAAAAACCATGAACAAAAAAATATGGACCCTCCAACAACTGCGACCACTCCTTGATACTCAAGATTTCAGATCTGTCTTCCAGGCTATGATACTTCCCCACCTTCATTACTGTAATGCAATCCTCCAAGGCCTACCAAAAAGCTATTTATACCCACTCCAGTTTGCCCAACATGCAGCGGCAAGAATCCTCATTGGGGCACCCAGATACACCCACATCACCCCATTTTGAAAGAGCTTCACTGGTTACCTTTGTTAAGCAGAATAAAATATAAACACATTATGACAACTTTTAAAATATACCATGAGCTTTCCTCACAGTACCTTCAAACTATTATAATGAAACTACCTAATAATTATCAGAGTAGAAGCACTGCAGAGCATCTCCTCAATTTTCCCCCGGACTTCAACAAATGTAACCAATCAGCCTGTTTGATTGCATTTTCCTTATATGCTCCCCAGTGTATAATACACCTTACCCACATATATTAGAGCTACCACAGATCTCACAGCCTTCAGAAAACTATTAAAAACATTCCTGTTCAAAGAACACTGATGGAATCACCTAGACAACCACTCGGCAATCATAAACTGTGAGCTTTGCTCCTTCCACCTTTTGTGCACTCATCACCAATGATACCTTGATGACATTTTGTCTCCATCCCCTTCTCTCTATTCATTCTGATTCACCATGTTATAATGGTAGGTTGGTTATAAAGCTTATGTAACCGAGGTAGATCGGACCCGGTGTTCCAGGCCCCTTTCACCATCCACCCCTTTCCCCCTCCCCCCCCCCACCTTTAGTTCTGCCCACAAATACACACATACAATGATCTTGGGAAACAACCGGTCGGAGCTTTATTAACTTTTATAACATACCGAACATTACAGTCCAAGAATAATCCTCTTAGCACTCCAAACAGCAGAACAATGCCTCACCAGCCATGCTATTAACAAGGTGACACCGCCTCCACTTCTGCTGCGGTCTTGCCAACGGCAATCTTCCTAATCCTCTTTCCCCAACCTCGCCATGTAATTAGCAAAAGTCAGCCAGGGGTTATCTGGGTCGGGGGCACCCCGCCCCGGCCCAAGTCTAGCCTAAGGCTCCGGACCCCAGAAACCTCCAGGATCCCGCCCCCCCCCCCCACTGCTGTGACACCCCTTCAACCCCCCACCCAACATCCCTAACACAGGGAGGGAGGGAAGCAGCCACTGGACCTCGAGGAGGCACAACCGAGGAGGAGGCCAGCAACCGTTGCCTACTCCTGGTTCCTCCCCTCCACATCAGGCTGTCCTCCTCCTCCCAGGCTCCACCACGCTCCCGCATGCTGATGGAGCCCTTCCTCCCCACCGGCGCCCATCCTCGCGCCTCTGTCGTAACAACAATGGCCACAAGCCAGGCTCCCCGCACCGGCCAACCACCCGGTTACGAGCGGCCACTGGGACCCTGCCCCTTGGCCTTGCATTAACCGAGGTAGATCGGACCCGGTGCTCCAGGCCCCTCTCACCATCCACCTCTTTCCCCCCTTCCCCCCCATACCTTTAGTTCCGCCCTCCATCTGTCCACAAATACACACATACAATGATCTTGGGAAACAACCGGTCGCAGCTTTATTAATTTTTATAACATACCGAACATTACAGTCCATAATCCTCTTAGCACTCCAAACAGCAGAACAATGCCTCACCAGCCATGCTATTAGCAAGGTGACACTGCCTCCGCTTCTGCTGTGGTCTTGCCAACAGCAATCTTCCTAATCCCCTTTCCCCGACCTCGCCATGTAATTAGCAAAAGTCAGCCAAGGGTTATCCGGGTCAGGGGCACCCCGCCCCCGGCCCAAGTCTAGCCTAAGGCTCAACCTCCCCAGAAACCTCCGGGATCCAGCCACCGGCACAGAAGACATTAATGTAGGGTCGAGGGCACCCCGCCCTGGCCCACGGACAACCCACGCTCCGGACCCCGGAACCTCCGGGATCCCTCAACCGGCACCAGTGACATTAATGTCCCGAAGCCGCCCCCCCACCACAAAGCTGCGACCAGTGAGCACATATTCCAAGGGCTCCTGCCCATTGTTACTGAGTCATTTAACACCATTGGTGATAAGTGCCCCCCGTCCCCCTATAACGCTGCCCCTCGCTCCCCTACACGAATACATGATTGGATAACCTCCGTGTTCACAGACCCACAGGGCCACATTGCCGATTTCCTGCTTTTTTTTTTTTTTGTCAACCGGCAGGCTGATAATTATATCCAACCACCCCAACCCCCCTGCCCTGTAACCTTCGCTGAAGCACAGCAAGATCTTAACAACGCGAGTCAAGTCGCTGCCCTCTCACCCTTTGTATACTTATTTATTGTATAGTATTTGTCCAGTTGTCCTTCCTGCCTTATCCCTCCATCCAAGCAGTGAGCCACAGACCCATAGCCATGCCGGCGCACCCCTTGACCGTTCCTGGTGTCCAAGCAAAGGCTGGAGCTCCTTGTAAACGGGGGCGCTGGGTGAGAATGTCCACAGTCTTGGCAAAGGCAAATATTAATATGACTTGCAAAGGATTGTGGGAAATGTAGTCCATTCATACCAGAATCAGCCGTTCACAAATAAATTAGTTGTGCTTGCTCGAGTGTTTAAGCAAAGAAAAGATATTTTATTTATGGGGTTATTTTTCCCAACACAGATTTGCTTGGTAGCACAGAAAGGATACTTGCTTTCAATATTATATTTAGAAAAACAAATCAGGAAAAACAACAACTGAACTTCTTAAGCAATCAAATCAAATCATAAAGACCTTGATGGGAACAGAAAGGTCTTTTCTGTGGGCTCCTGCTAATATCTTTTTAGCAGTGCTTCAAAAACAAACCAAAACCCACAAAGTAATGAAAAACTGTTCTTTTTCAAGACTAACTTCTGGTATTTTCACACACACCCAGAAGTGTCTCTTCAGAGCTCACAGGCAATTAGGCAAGGCTCAATTGCTAACAATTAACCAGCTGCAAGCCTCTTGGCTGGTTTACTTTCTAAACGTGGCTCAAATCCTGCTCAAAAGCTTTTCTGAGTAGATCAAAGAACAAGTTTATATTTCTTTGTGATGGTTGTTGTATTTTGTAAAAGTATATTACCACAGAAGTTTAGACAGAGAGCAATCCATGTATTCACACTGCTCATTTACAACATTCCCTTCTTCTTCAACTATCATAGAATCAATATCATGGATTGGCACAGAGGAATTTCTTAATGGAGCATTCTCAGAACAATACTTGTTTCCCTGCTGTCTTCCAAGTGAATAGCTAGGGCATAGATCAGTGTTCATACCTGAGCTTCCATTGCTGTTAGGGTTCCTCTCTAAATATTCTGGCCAGTATGTAGTCCAGTTTTTATGTCCAGCCTTCCAATCAAGATCCCTGGACACTGGGTCTCTCTTCACATACCTTCTTGCACTGGTCTTAGGGCCCCTTCCAAATGCAGCCGTCTCCCTCACAGGTCCCGTCCGGGGATTCCTGGCTCTGCAACCCCACTCCTCTGGTTTCCTCCAGTCCAATGGAGTATGCTTGCCTCTGGAATGCCTCCCAGCACACGTACTGCTATGGACTCCTTTAGACCTCCCAGAGGCTTCTCTCCTCTTTCTTCCAAAGTGTTTCTTGCTCTCTCTGTCCTTGAGCTCTGGCTTCTGCTGCCTCTGCTCCTGCTGATGATGATCATGAAGATTCTGCTGATGATTCTGCTGTGTAGAATAAGCTTTACTTTTAACCTGTTTAGAGGGCTGCTCCACCCTAGCACAGCGCAGCTGTGCTGAATCAAGCCCTGCCCTTGGAGATGAGTGCTTGGGGATTACCTCATAGTTCTCCTGATTGAACACACGTTTTCCCACTTCAGCTCTTCTAGTGGCTGTTGGAAACCTGGTGCATTCTGGGACTGGTAGTCTTTTATGAGAACATTCTGTTTTATTATTTCTACCAGAAAAGACAGGTTGCTTGTTCAGAGTCACTTCACCTCTATTATAGCTCCTTCCTGAACTATGATAAGCTTCCTTATCACATACCCCCCTGCTTAAGTTATTACGGACTGGTTTAACTGGTGAAACCTCTTCTTTACAGTCCGTAATACCTACGAGAGTATTATCTTTTTGAAGCTCACCTACTTCTTGGCTAGCTTCAGGGTCATTATTATTTACAGGCCTCTCCTTCCAAGACTTAAGTACATTAATATGGTAGGTCTGTCTACACCCTCTTGCATTTTCTACCACATAAGATACTGGGCTCACTTGCCTAACAACCTTCCATGGCCCTTTCCACTGTACTTCAAATTTTGGGGCAGTACCTGCTACTTGAACCAAAACCTTTTCACCAATGCTTAATTGGTGGCTTTTGGCCTTCCTATCATACCACCCTTTCTGGCGCTCTTGACTGTCCTGCAGGTTTTTCTCAGCAACCTGCGAGGTCCTTTTCAAACGTGCTCTCAAGTCATGTAGAAACTGTGGCACCTCCTGACTTCCTGGTTCAGGATCAATCCATTGTTCCCTCAAAATATCTAACAAACCCCGTGGAGCCCTACCATACATCAATTCATATGGAGTTACACCTAGGAACACCTGAATTCTTTCCCTGCAGGCATATAAAGCAAAAGGCAATAACATATCCCATTCTTTTACCTCTCCTGCTAACCCCCTCCTCAACATTTGTTTGAGAGTTTGGTTGAATCTCTCCACCAAACCGTTTGATTGTGGATGGTAGGCTGAGGTTTTCACGTGATGAATGCCAAAGGCATCCCAGACCTGGGCCAAATATTTGGATACAAAATTGGACCCTCGGTCAGTCAACACCTCTCTTGGGAATCCCACTTCACAAAACAATTTGACTAGCTCTAAAGCTATTGTCTTTGCAGAAACATTCCTCAATGGTATGGCCCAGGGAAACCTTGTTGCCTGATCTACCATAGCTAGGATGTATTGGAAACCTCGGGGCGTTTTGACTAATGGGCCTACAATATCCATAGCAATGCGACCAATTGGGTCTGTGATAATTGGCATGGGAATCAAAGGCACCACCGGTAGGTGAGTCGCTGTAACTCGCTGACACGCTGGACATGCAGCACAAAACTGGGCAGTCTCTTTGAAAATACCTGGCCAGTAAAAACGCATAAGTATTTGATCCAGCGTTCCTTGCATCCCTTTATGACCTCCAACCGGATGATCATGTGCTAATCTATGTACTAGTCCTTTGAAAGTTGTGGGTACCACCAATTGTTTACGTATGGTCCCATTTCTGGGGTCCTGACTCTCTCTATATAATATTTCATTATCTAGTCTGAATCTGGGCAATTCCTCCCTGACCTCCTGAGCATACTTAAAAGCTCGGGTGAGAGCTTGATCAGCTCGCTGTTCTTGTGGAAAGTTAGGAAACTTTGCCACTAACTCAGCTGGCACCCAGGGTAAACTTTGACCTGCCAACATGTCAGCCCTACCCTGTGCTCTGCAAAGTCTCTCACGACGCTTTTGTGCTTTCAACTTTCTTACTTTCCCAGATGGTGGAGTTATTAAATCATCATGAGAGGGTAAGTCTCCTAATAACTCTACCTGCTCCCCCTCCTCCTTCTGGCTCTCTACCTTAGCCTGTGAGCGGGTGGATACAAGGCCCCTCTTATTACCTATTTCCTTCCTTATAGTTTGGCCTTCTGGAAGCTCAACCATCTTTTTAGCTAGGGACTGAGGACTTCCAAACAAAGGCCCGGGAGCTCTCTATTATAGCTCCTTCCTGAACTATGATAAGCTTCCTTATCACATCCTGCTAACTAAGACCGTGCTCACCTAGCCATAAACCTACACCGGCGCCGAATCCCGACCCCGTGAGTCAACACCAGCCGCACCGCTGCCCTCTAACCATCCCCTAAACGAAGGAATGACCCCTCGACAACCGACCCTAGGGCTTTGTCCCCCATCTGAAATGCAACTGGTCATTTCCAATCAATTGCTTGACCCTCTCCCTCTCAAGCCGAACCTATCCCCAAGCTTGGCGTACACACGTATCTCCTGTTCCGGCTGCCACACCTTGACCACCCTGGTCGCTGCCCCAGCACAGTATGAGTGTGCTGCAAACTGACTTGGGCCGCCTTCCACGTGCCGCCACACCATCCCCCGCACAGCAGCACTTAAACACGTCAATAGACCCTCAGCCTCCTATCTTAAGAGTCCCCCTCCCGCGCGGGGCATAACCAGAACTGTACCTTTGAGGTTCCCACCGGGCATGACACAAATCCAACAATCTCCTGCAATACCTCCACAATCCCTTACCATGCAGGTAAATTTCCAATGTCAATAGGAGGACCAGTAACGGCCCCTCCTCTGCCTGTACCTGCTACCGCTGTATCAACCTCCAAACCTAGACTTGCGGGAGTTTGCTACGATCCCACCCATGCGGAAAGCGCTGCCAAATACCAGGCATAACCGCCCATAATAGGGAGGCCTCCCACCGCAATAATTCCCCCAGAGTCAGGCGGCACAGCGCCTCCCAAGTCACCCAGGCGCAACAGGCCACCCGGAATCACGGGATGGCAGCCACGAACGCTCCCCCCTATGTAGCTATTAGTTATTTCCACATCTCCATTGATGCTCTATCATTTTTGAGGGACCACGAATCCGTCCATGTCCTCTTCTGTAGCCAATTCTGCACCCGTTCCCCTTTTGGAACGTGAACGAGCATCTGCAATCCCGTTAGTACAGTCAGGGATATGCCGTGCCTTTATCCTACGCCTTCAAACGCCAGTATGCTACTACAACGTCCCTCATTAAGGCTGTCCCCCCAATACCATGTGGAGTATACATAGTGCTGACGCTTACCACTGTTGCCTTGTCGCCCCACCATACTACCCGTCGGTTGCAAACTTATCGATCCACAACTCCCAAGCCCCTACAGGTAGAAACAATTCCCGGAAAGCTAATAGCCAGTTAGGCTGGATTCTAAGCCAAGCCTACCACTAGCTGTCCATTCCACCCGCTCCCCGGACATAGCTCTCATACCCGCAGCCTGGCTACCTCTGCCTACAACGTCACCAAAGTCACATTAAAGTCTTTCAACCAACCTCCCCCGATCCATAATTCTGCTCGCATAACCTTTAATTCGCTAATACGGTAGTGTATTTTACGCACCCCAAGTTGACGCCGCCTAGTGACGCAGCAACCCCGCCATCAGGGAGCCTTCATTGCCTTCAACGTTACGTACAATGAAGCCGACCCGTCTACCCTGACCACCTGCAATCTCAACAGCTTATCAAGAGGAAGCAATCCACCAACCCCCCGAAATCAAATTCCCCTCAAAAAAGGTACTCCTCAACATTGGGCCTACCGTCCTACCACCGCAGACCGCACCCCCTGTTTGTGCACCTATTCCACAACGCCTTTTAATAGCTCCCAACTCCTCCAGGAGTGTGCTGTTCCACAAACAAAGTATCTACTCCCGAACCACAGTCGCCCTGTCTACCTTCCGCCTCAGCACCCCTAGCCGGAAAGTAATAAATATTTGAAATTATGCAGTATAAACTGCGCGGCCCGTAGGCATGCCTTTTGAAAAGAATTTCCATCCTCAATCTCAAACCGAGCAATTGCCTGTCGCCATGTTTTCTGACCCCAACCCACTGATTCCAACACCACCATGCTTCAATGCCCTGGGACCCAATTCTCGAACCAATTCAAATGCCCGATCAAACAAGAGTAATGAACCGTACCCTGCCTACAGGATGTGATCATTCTTATGATACCCCATAAAGGGGGATGCGATTCCGCCTGAAGGCCGCCCTACCTACCACCGATACCTAACCATCTGTGGAAAGCGCCCCCCCAATGGCTAATTCCGTGCCTTGGACACTACTACAGCTCTGTATACCAGATTAACAAAACCCTGGAACCCCCTGTAACCTCCTTATCTCTCCGCTTTGGCCTTGCCTCAGCCCAGTCCTTAAGGCCTCTAACCAAATTAGTGTACGGGGCAGGCCCCCCCCTTCTTATTGCTTGGGGTCCGGCACTGAAGCCCTAAGGGTCCCTTTTACCCACATTTTGCCGCCATGTACCACCCCTACCGACTAAGTGCACATGTCGATATTTGCAGTCGAGGAACGGGCACGAGGACTTGCCAACCACTGCCCCACTTCATCTGATCTGTTGTCACCGCCGCTCCGCCCGACAGCAGCAGCCCCCCCGCCGTGTCCACTGTTCCTCTGTTAGCCCACCTGATCGCGCAATACATGCTCTGTCTGCATTCCATCAGCCACAGGTTAATCCTGTCTCCCCTACAACAATAATTTGTTCTCCTCCCCGCCCTCCATTTTTTATTTATGTATTTATTTATTTTTTGTTTTGCCACAACCCTCCTTCTCGACTTCTGACCTCTGCCTCGTACTCTCCCCGGACCGCCGTCTGCTCTTTTAGAAGGCGGAAAAGATCCATACATCACCGCTTCCCAATCCACCGGCGCAATTCTGCGGTACTATACGATGCTGATGCAGAGTGAACGAAGGAGGGGGATGACTCCGAACCGTGGCGCAGCCTACATGAATGCCTCAGTTTCCTGTGCGCTTACCCTGTGCGCCTTCCCGCTATCCGCTCGGCTGCCCTACTTTCACCCGATTGGCCTGCAACCCCCTACTGCCCCCATATCCACCCCCATGCTGCACATACACGAGTTATCGAATGCTCACCGTCCGTGATCCGCTGCTGCTGCCCGTTGTGGTACCGCAGAGCCTATTCATGGAGAAAAAAGGGTTTTAAATCCTGAAAAAAGATTTTATCATCAGCTGCAATGTTATGAGGAGCCCAATAGAGGGAGCAGGAGTGACCTTCCAAGGCCCAGAGAACTGCACCTCAGAGCTGATGAGGTAATGCAACCTAACAGCCAATGGAGAAAAGGGGGAGTTCCCCTGAAGAAAGGCTGGGAACTTGAAAAGGAGGAGCTAGGACAAGTTAGGCAGAGACCAGGGAGAGAGAGACCAAGGAGAGGCATACCAAGGAAGGCCTACCAAAAGGAGGCATATCAGGAAGAGGCTTATCAAGGAAAAGCAGACCACGGAGAGTCACACCACAGAGAGCTGCTGGAAAGGAACCAAGAAGGAGAGCACCACAAGGAGTGTCCAGAGCACCAGAGAGGAAGGAGTTCCTGGCAGGAGGGCATAGTGAATCCGAGGCCACAGAGTTCCTGGAGTCCTTGGTTGAGAGGTACTGGAAAGAAAGGCACAAGGGGAGAAATAAACCCCAGAGTTTGGTGTGAAGAACCGGCAGCAGTAAATGCCAGACACAGTAAGCATTATCTGAGCAAGGATGAAGTCTTTGCTGCAAATGGTAATATTCCTTATTCAAATGGTAAAAGGTGTGAGTGTGAGAGAGTGGTGACTCTGCATGAAGGCCAGCTGGAGTGTGAAAAGCCTACTGCTCAAGACAGGCTGAACTACAGCGGGACCAGGCCGTGGGACTCAACTAAACAAGGTAAAATACCTTTTTATTCTGATAAGCAATATAAGTTAAGAAGACAGGAAACACAAGATACTGGAGTATATCCTCCCTATCAAACTGTTGGTGAAACAGGGCACAAGCCCTTGGTAAAAAGACTGTATAACATAAGGCAGCCTGCAAGGGGAAGTAACTGCCATAACAAACACTCACATGGGCGCGGCCCTGACTTGAATGCTGAACATTGGAAGCTAGTAAATGTGTTATATGAGAAACCTCAGTACACTCCTCAAGAGTTTACTGACACTGATTCACAGCTGTCTGATACTCAGCCCATGCAGGTGGAATTCAACGAAGACCCACCTGAAACCCCGATGGACTGTAGCTACTGTCAGGCAGGTAGCCTAAGGTCTGTGCATGAAACATAAAACGGTGAATAGTAGCGAATGCCTGTAAAGTTTGTTTATGCCAAGTACTGTGAAGCAACAGTTAAACAAAGCAAGTGTAAATATATTTTCTTTTTGTTGCCTGAAGCAAGGTTTCTTTCAGTTGGTTGAAGTAGTCTCCCATAACTTGAACCATTGTGCTTAAAGGGAAATAAAGCCTTATTTTCCCTACATTCTGGCTAGTGTGTTCTCTTGAACTTTGGCCCCCGGTAGGTCCTGGGAACATTACCAAGACCTCTTACAGAAGGACCAAATTCAAAATATATAAAAAACTCTCATGTCCATCTGACCTGCCCATACCAACCTTGGCCTCTGGGGCGGCAGCATGACATGAAAATGGCGTAGTTGTTGGATGTTTTTGTGGAGCCTACGTCCAGCCTACAGAGAAGAAGCTTGAGCTACAGGTCTCAAGAAGAAGAAACGGAAAGAAGAAAAAAACCCACTTGGATTACAAAAAAAAACCAAAAAAAAAAACCCGGAGTGGAGCAGTCAAATCCGGAGCGGATTGGAAGAAAATCCTGGAAAAGAGAAATCCGGTATCCAACTGTCGGCGGAGAATCGTGGAACGACAGCGACGTATACTGTTCCAGAGCTGATTCTACACTGTCATCAGGTAAAACGTAGATATACCTGAAAAGTGTAGGATACTAAGGAAAGTATAGAAAAAAAAAAAAAAAAAGGATTAGGAAAGGAAATTTTCGTTGTAAAAAGAGCCACACTTGGTTGTGTTTTGTTGTTTTGTTTCCTTACTACAGATTACCATGGATCCCAAAGAAGTATGTGCGTGGATGGCTAATCAATTTGACAAGCAGGCGAAACTAGCGCTGCAGAACCAAGCGCAAGCGCTGAAAGCCATGCAAGAACAGCAGTCACCTCTTCTGCACACATTGGACAAATGGTTAACCCAGCAGAAGGAAGAAATGGCAAAGAAGGAAGCGGAACTATTGCGAGCCTCTGAACTCCATAACACAGAGTTGGGACAATGGTCAGGTAGTGACCTGACAATGGGAAAGTTAAGCCCCAGTGATAATCTGGATGATTTTCTGGATTCATTTAGCAGAATAGCAAAGTCAGCTCGGTGGCCGACTGAACAGTGGGCAGTCAGACTAGCTGCATCCCTGACGGGAGAGGCTCTAGCCGCCTACCGGTCGATGCCTCCAGCTTTAGCAGACAATTATGATGAGGTAGTAATGGCAATTAAAGATCGCCTAGGTCTCACCCCATTTGCTTATAGGAAATTGTTTAGAGCCACTATGCTTAACCCAAATGAAACTCCGAAAGCCTTGGGACATAGAGTAAAGAGCTTGGCGTACAAATGGTTACAGCCTGAGAGAAAGAATATTGAAACTCTCATGGACGCCATAATCTTAGAACAGTTTCTAAATGCAGTACCGAGTAGAGTGCAAAATTTTATAATTCTTCAGAATTGCTGCACTACTACCGAGGCCGTAAGCCTAACAGAGAGATATCTTGAGGCAGAAAAAGTGTCCCAGCCAAAGCTAGCGGTTCCTAAAATGCACTTAGGGATGGAAGCTAGGAGGGTAGATGGTTCCTCCAGACCAATGTATAGCCCTAGGAGTAATTATGACCCTAAGGATGTGGAAACTGTAAAACGATGTTTTTCATGTGGTAAGAAGGGCCATATAAAAAAGGAATGTTATTCACGTGTTGCATTAGTGGGAGAAGTCCCAAAAACAACAAAAGAAGGTTTTGTGTTGAGAGTAAAAATACACGGAGTTCAGGCTAAGGCACTTCTGGATTCAGGTGCGGACCAATCCATGATGTCCAAACAGCTGTGGTCTATGATCCAAGACCAAGGATGGTCCGTCCTTGAATGTCCAGAAGCGCAGGTCAAAATTAAATGTGTTCATGGATCAGCTACAAGCTATCCCGTGTACAAGCTGTGGGTTAAGGCATGGGGAATGAGAAAACAAATGTTGGTAGCCGTGGTCCCAAGATTACCACAAGAGCTGGTATTGGGTCGCGACTGGCCGCAATTTAAAAAGACTCTGAGAGAGGGTTTATCTCCTCAGACAGTCATGAATTCCACCTGCAGTAGGCATGAGCACACGGGTAGTCCTGAGCCTACTGATCGCCTTAGCACCCAGCGAAGCAGCCTAGCGGCAACCACTAACTCCATGGTCCCTAGTCCGCTCTGGGGAAAGCCAAAGAGAGGCCTGATAAAGGAAACACCGGAGGCGCCTAAGAAATTCGTGTTGAAGTTCTGTAAAACTTCGGAAAAGGCCCGTAGTCCCCAAAGAGCATCAACACAAGCAGCAGGCTACGATCTCCATAGTGTGGAAGACCAGGTCATCCCGAAGCAGGGACGAAAGCTAATCAGCACCGGAATACAAGTGGAAATCCCTCCAGGATGTTATGGAAGGATAGCACCCCGGTCAGGATTGGCTGCCAAACACAGTTTGGATGTAGCCGCAGGGGTCATCGACCCTGATTATAGGGGAATAGTAAAAGTTCTCCTGTGCAATTTTTCTAAATATGATTTCGTGGTTCAGGTTGGGGACAGAATAGCGCAATTGATTTGCGAGCGAGTCGGGTTCCCCAGCTTGGAAGAGGTCACCATGCTCACTCCCACTAGCCGAGGTGCCGATGGTTTTGGTTCTACGGGGAAGGCAGAGCTAGAAGGACTCATGGCCATAGGGAGTGATTTTCCTGAAGAAGACCTGGGCCCCCATGTGGAAGACCACAAGGAGGACTCCGTGCCGAAAATTGGGGAGGAACTCCCATTGAGCCAACAGCACGGCCAGCCCCGAGGAGTTGGAAGAGGAAGAAAACTCGGGCGACAGTGGAAGTGGCGGTGGCGATTAGAACGAACCTCGCGGGTGGCGAGTGAGAACTTGGAGGAGAGTCAGATAAAACAGAAGAGATACTATGATCAATGAACAAAGCCTAGGCAATTAAAAGCAGGAGACAAAGTAATGGTCCTAGTATCGGGAGCTACCCCCAAATTCGAGGCCCGGTGGAGAGGACCTCATGTGGTAGTTCAACCTAGAGGACCCACCTCTTACGAGGTACAAGATACCATAGGACGCACGCAAATCTATCATATCAACGCTCTTCGATTGTGGCACGACCGATCAGGGTTTCTAGCCGCAGTAGCCAACACTTATCACCCA
Organism: Ichthyophis bannanicus; assembly: GCA_033557465.1. NCBI lineage: Eukaryota > Metazoa > Chordata > Amphibia > Gymnophiona > Ichthyophiidae > Ichthyophis > Ichthyophis bannanicus. The sequence continues at coordinate 1,970,954 of CM066040.1, forward strand.
GGAGAAAAACTCGTCAATAACAGGCGGAAGATATACGGTGACAGCAAGCTACAGTACAATACTGCTGCTCAGCTACGAATTCCGTGCTGTGTGAAGGGGGCTTCACCAGCCCGTCATATTTTAAGAGGGGGGATATGTGGTACCGCAGAGCCTATTCATGGAGAAAAAAGGGTTTTAAATCCTGAAAAAAGATTTTATCATCAGCTGCAATGTTATGAGGAGCCCAATAGAGGGAGCAGGAGTGACCTTCCAAGGCCCAGAGAACTGCACCTCAGAGCTGATGAGGTAATGCAACCTAACAGCCAATGGAGAAAAGGGGGAGTTCCCCTGAAGAAAGGCTGGGAACTTGAAAAGGAGGAGCTAGGACAAGTTAGGCAGAGACCAGGGAGAGAGAGACCAAGGAGAGGCATACCAAGGAAGGCCTACCAAAAGGAGGCATATCAGGAAGAGGCTTATCAAGGAAAAGCAGACCACGGAGAGTCACACCACAGAGAGCTGCTGGAAAGGAACCAAGAAGGAGAGCACCACAAGGAGTGTCCAGAGCACCAGAGAGGAAGGAGTTCCTGGCAGGAGGGCATAGTGAATCCGAGGCCACAGAGTTCCAGGAGTCCTTGGTTGAGAGGTACTGGAAAGAAAGGCACAAGGGGAGAAATAAACCCCAGAGTTTGGTGTGAAGAACCGGCAGCAGTAAATGCCAGACACAGTAAGCATTATCTGAGCAAGGATGAAGTCTTTGCTGCAAATGGTAATATTCCTTATTCAAATGGTAAAAGGTGTGAGTGTGAGAGAGTGGTGACTCTGCATGAAGGCCAGCTGGAGTGTGAAAAGCCTACTGCTCAAGACAGGCTGAACTACAGCGGGACCAGGCCGTGGGACTCAACTAAACAAGGTAAAATACCTTTTTATTCTGATAAGCAATATAAGTTAAGAAGACAGGAAACACAAGATACTGGAGTATATCCTCCCTATCAAACTGTTGGTGAAACAGGGCACAAGCCCTTGGTAAAAAGACTGTATAACATAAGGCAGCCTGCAAGGGGAAGTAACTGCCATAACAAACACTCACATGGGCGCGGCCCTGACTTGAATGCTGAACATTGGAAGCTAGTAAATGTGTTATATGAGAAACCTCAGTACACTCCTCAAGAGTTTACTGACACTGATTCACAGCTGTCTGATACTCAGCCCATGCAGGTGGAATTCAACGAAGACCCACCTGAAACCCCGATGGACTGTAGCTACTGTCAGGCAGGTAGCCTAAGGTCTGTGCATGAAACATAAAACGGTGAATAGTAGCGAATGCCTGTAAAGTTTGTTTATGCCAAGTACTGTGAAGCAACAGTTAAACAAAGCAAGTGTTAATATATTTTCTTTTTGTTGCCTGAAGCAAGGTTTCTTTCAGTTGGTTGAAGTAGTCTCCCATAACTTGAACCATTGTGCTTAAAGGGAAATAAAGCCTTATTTTCCCTACATTCTGGCTAGTGTGTTCTCTTGAACTTTGGCCCCCGGTAGGTCCTGGGAACATTACCAAGACCTCTTACAGAAGGACCAAATTCAAAATATATAAAAAACTCTCATGTCCATCTGACCTGCCCATACCAACCTTGGCCTCTGGGGCGGCAGCATGACATGAAAATGGCGTAGTTGTTGGATGTTTTTGTGGAGCCTACGTCCAGCCTACAGAGAAGAAGCTTGAGCTACAGGTCTCAAGAAGAAGAAACGGAAAGAAGAAAAAAACCCACTTGGATTACAAAAAAAAACCAAAAAAAAAAAACCCGGAGTGGAGCAGTCAAATCCGGAGCGGATTGGAAGAAAATCCTGGAAAAGAGAAATCCGGTATCCAACTGTCGGCGGAGAATCGCGGAACGACAGCGACGTATACTGTTCCAGAGCTGATTCTACACTGTCATCAGGTAAAACGTAGATATACCTGAAAAGTGTAGGATACTAAGGAAAGTATAGGAAAAAAAAAAAAAAAGGATTAGGAAAGGAAATTTTCGTTGTAAAAAGAGCCACACTTGGTTGTGTTTTGTTGTTTTGTTTCCTTACTACAGATTACCATGGATCCCAAAGAAGTATGTGCGTGGATGGCTAATCAATTTGACAAGCAGGCGAAACTAGCGTTGCAGAACCAAGCGCAAGCGCTGAAAGCCATGCAAGAACAGCAGTCACCTCTTCTGCACACATTGGACAAATGGTTAACCCAGCAGAAGGAAGAAATGGCAAAGAAGGAAGCGGAACTATTGCGAGCCTCTGAACTCCATAACACAGAGTTGGGACAATGGTCAGGTAGTGACCTGACAATGGGAAAGTTAAGCCCCAGTGATAATCTGGATGATTTTCTGGATTCATTTAGCAGAATAGCAAAGTCAGCTCGGTGGCCGACTGAACAGTGGGCAGTCAGACTAGCTGCATCCCTGACGGGAGAGGCTCTAGCCGCCTACCGGTCGATGCCTCCAGCTTTAGCAGACAATTATGATGAGGTAGTAATGGCAATTAAAGATCGCCTAGGTCTCACCCCATTTGCTTATAGGAAATTGTTTAGAGCCACTATGCTTAACCCAAATGAAACTCCGAAAGCCTTGGGACATAGAGTAAAGAGCTTGGCGTACAAATGGTTACAGCCTGAGAGAAAGAATATTGAAACTCTCATGGACGCCATAATCTTAGAACAGTTTCTAAATGCAGTACCGAGTAGAGTGCAAAATTTTATAATTCTTCAGAATTGCTGCACTACTACCGAGGCCGTAAGCCTAACAGAGAGATATCTTGAGGCAGAAAAAGTGTCCTAGCCAAAGCTAGCGGTTCCTAAAATGCACTTAGGGATGGAAGCTAGGAGGGTAGATGGTTCCTCCAGACCAATGTATAGCCCTAGGAGTAATTATGACCCTAAGGATGTGGAAACTGTAAAACGATGTTTTTCATGTGGTAAGAAGGGCCATATAAAAAAGGAATGTTATTCACGTGTTGCATTAGTGGGAGAAGTCCCAAAAACAACAAAAGAAGGTTTTGTGTTGAGAGTAAAAATACACGGAGTTCAGGCTAAGGCACTTCTGGATTCAGGTGCGGACCAATCCATGATGTCCAAACAGCTGTGGTCTATGATCCAAGACCAAGGATGGTCCGTCCCTGAATGTCCAGAAGCGCAGGTCAAAATTAAATGTGTTCATGGATCAGCTACAAGCTATCCCGTGTACAAGCTGTGGGTTAAGGCATGGGGAATGAGAAAACAAATGTTGGTAGCCGTGGTCCCAAGATTACCACAAGAGCTGGTATTGGGTCGCGACTGGCCGCAATTTAAAAAGACTCTGAGAGAGGGTTTATCTCCTCAGACAGTCATGAATTCCACCTGCAGTAGGCATGAGCACACGGGTAGTCCTGAGCCTACTGATCGCCTTAGCACCCAGCGAAGCAGCCTAGCGGCAACCACTAACTCCATGGTCCCTAGTCCGCTCTGGGGAAAGCCAAAGAGAGGCCTGATAAAGGAAACACCGGAGGCGCCTAAGAAATTTGTGTTAAAGTTCTGTAAAACTTCGGAAAAGGCCCGTAGTCCCCAAAGAGCATCAACACAAGCAGCAGGCTACGATCTCCATAGTGTGGAAGACCAGGTCATCCCGAAGCAGGGACGAAAGCTAATCAGCACCGGAATACAAGTGGAAATCCCTCCAGGATGTTATGGAAGGATAGCACCCCGGTCAGGATTGGCTGCCAAACACAGTTTGGATGTAGCCGCAGGGGTCATCGACCCTGATTATAGGGGAATAGTAAAAGTTCTCCTGTGCAATTTTTCTAAAGAAGATTTCGTGGTTCAGGTTGGTGATAGAATAGCGCAATTGATTTGCGAGCGAGTCGGGTTCCCCAGCTTGGAAGAGGTCACCATGCTCACTCCCACTAGCCGAGGTGCCGATGGTTTTGGTTCTATGGGGAAGGCAGAGCTAGAAGGACTCATGGCCATAGGGAGTGATTTTCCTGAAGAAGACCTGGGCCCCCATGTGGAAGACCACAAGGAGGACTCCGTGCCGAAAATTGGGGAGGAACTCCCATTGAGCCAACAGCACGGCCAGCCCCGAGGAGTTGGAAGAGGAAGAAAACTCGGGCGACAGTGGAAGTGGCGGTGGCGATTAGAACGAACCTCGCGGGTGGCGAGTGAGAACTTGGAGGAGAGTCAGATAAAACAGAAGAGATACTATGATCAACGAACAAAGCCTAGGCAATTAAAAGCAGGAGACAAAGTAATGGTCCTAGTATCGGGAGCTACCCCCAAATTCGAGGCCCGGTGGAGAGGACCTCATGTGGTAGTTCAACCTAGAGGACCCACCTCTTACGAGGTACAAGATACCATAGGACGCACGCAAATCTATCATATCAACGCTCTTCGATTGTGGCACGACCGATCAGGGTTTCTAGCCGCAGTAGCCAACACTTATCACCCAGGAGAAAAACTCGTCAATAACAGGCGGAAGATATACGGTGACAGCAAGCTACAGTACAATACTGCTGCTCAGCTACGAATTCCGTGCTGTGTGAAGGGGGCTTCACCAGCCCGTCATATTTTAAGAGGGGGGATATGTGGTACCGCAGAGCCTATTCATGGAGAAAAAAGGGTTTTAAATCCTGAAAAAAGATTTTATCATCAGCTGCAATGTTATGAGGAGCCCAATAGAGGGAGCAGGAGTGACCTTCCAAGGCCCAGAGAACTGCACCTCAGAGCTGATGAGGTAATGCAACCTAACAGCCAATGGAGAAAAGGGGGAGTTCCCCTGAAGAAAGGCTGGGAACTTGAAAAGGAGGAGCTAGGACAAGTTAGGCAGAGACCAGGGAGAGAGAGACCAAGGAGAGGCATACCAAGGAAGGCCTACCAAAAGGAGGCATATCAGGAAGAGGCTTATCAAGGAAAAGCAGACCACGGAGAGTCACACCACAGAGAGCTGCTGGAAAGGAACCAAGAAGGAGAGCACCACAAGGAGTGTCCAGAGCACCAGAGAGGAAGGAGTTCCTGGCAGGAGGGCATAGTGAATCCGAGGCCACAGAGTTCCAGGAGTCCTTGGTTGAGAGGTACTGGAAAGAAAGGCACAAGGGGAGAAATAAACCCCAGAGTTTGGTGTGAAGAACCGGCAGCAGTAAATGCCAGACACAGTAAGCATTATCTGAGCAAGGATGAAGTCTTTGCTGCAAATGGTAATATTCCTTATTCAAATGGTAAAAGGTGTGAGTGTGAGAGAGTGGTGACTCTGCATGAAGGCCAGCTGGAGTGTGAAAAGCCTACTGCTCAAGACAGGCTGAACTACAGCGGGACCAGGCCGTGGGACTCAACTAAACAAGGTAAAATACCTTTTTATTCTGATAAGCAATATAAGTTAAGAAGACAGGAAACACAAGATACTGGAGTATATCCTCCCTATCAAACTGTTGGTGAAACAGGGCACAAGCCCTTGGTAAAAAGACTGTATAACATAAGGCAGCCTGCAAGGGGAAGTAACTGCCATAACAAACACTCACATGGGCGCGGCCCTGACTTGAATGCTGAACATTGGAAGCTAGTAAATGTGTTATATGAGAAACCTCAGTACACTCCTCAAGAGTTTACTGACACTGATTCACAGCTGTCTGATACTCAGCCCATGCAGGTGGAATTCAACGAAGACCCACCTGAAACCCCGATGGACTGTAGCTACTGTCAGGCAGGTAGCCTAAGGTCTGTGCATGAAACATAAAACGGTGAATAGTAGCGAATGCCTGTAAAGTTTGTTTATGCCAAGTACTGTGAAGCAACAGTTAAACAAAGCAAGTGTAAATATATTTTCTTTTTGTTGCCTGAAGCAAGGTTTCTTTCAGTTGGTTGAAGTAGTCTCCCATAACTTGAACCATTGTGCTTAAAGGGAAATAAAGCCTTATTTTCCCTACATTCTGGCTAGTGTGTTCTCTTGAACTTTGGCCCCCGGTAGGTCCTGGGAACATTACCAAGACCTCTTACAGAAGGACGAAATTCAAAATATATAAAAAACTCTCATGTCCATCTGACCTGCCCATACCAACCTTGGCCTCTGGGGCGGCAGCATGACACCGTCTATACGCGTGCTGGAAGCATTTTCTGACCACTCCTGCCTCGCTGTTAAGCCGTTGTCCTTGCTCTCGGATCACAGTTGGCCTCCTCCCCTATACCTGGCAGTGTGCTGATTTCTGATCGCCACCTGTGAAGACAAAAGAAGAAAACCAGGAGGGGGAACCATACAAGCCCCCCAAAAGCTGCCACCCCCCAACACTCTGCCCCGAAGGGACCTTGGCCCTTCCGTGCCCATGCTCCCTTGAAGCCGATCCCCCTGCCGAAGCTATTTGAAATTTTTTTTTTTTTTTTTTGAAAGCCCCCACCTAGCCTCAAACCCACAACCTCTGACATTGGAGTAAAGTCTTCTAGCCGCTGAGTCCCTGTCAGACAGTCACGAGCCTCCTCGAACTGCCCGCCAGCCCACGGGACACTCATAATTTGCCGTCGCCAGCTGGGGACCCCTCGACTTACCTTCCTCTGCCCCCAGACCTATATCCCCCCTCCAGTCGAAAGGCATAGGATCCAGTTGCCCCCAGGCACCTCCTCCACCCTTGGAGTTGCCTACTGCATCCCCCCCTCCCCCGACTCTTTCCTCTTTTTTTTTTATTGTGCCTCACCTTCGCATCGTCCCCTACCACCCCCCTTGAACCCTTGGCCCGCAACAACCAGTATGTGACCCCCTCGCACCTGTAGGTAACCCACCACCCCCTGCTCAAGAGCCCAGGCCCTGCTTCTGTTTTTTTTTTTAAAATTCGAAATGAACTTTAGCACCCCCTGTAAAGTTCACTCACCCTTCCTTCTGCATCCCACCAACTCAATTAAACAGGGCTGTTTATAACTTGTATTGTTTTTTTTTGTTTTTTTTTTGAGGCAATGGAGGGTTAAGTGACCTGCCCAATTGCTAGTGGGAATTGAACCCTGGTTTCTGGTTTCCCAAGCCAGTGCTCTAACCATTTGGCCACTCCACAGCTCCTACTAATATGTAGTAGTAAACCCTACCTCTTGCTTGCTGCTGTCCCATGCAGGCATAAGCCTCACCACTTCTTGCCTGCCACAGCCGCGAGGGCGTGAACTGCCACGCAGCTGCCCTCCGCCCAACGAGCTCACTTCCCCTTCAGAGGCCGCGAGGGCCCAAGTCTCCCAGTGTTCGCCCCCCTCCTCCCCCAGCCAGCTCCTTCCTACCGTGCCATGCAGCAAGTGCCACTCCTCTGCCACGGCTCTGCCTCCCGAGAGGGCTTCGCCAGTCACCTGCCCCAAACCCGCCCTGGTGAGCACCACGGCGTGAAGTGGCAGGGCTGGGCAGGCCCCCAAACGGATCACCGACTCGTCTCCCTCTCTCCCACCCCCAATCATTACCGCCCGCGTGGCTGCCGAAAACCCCCCATCTGCTGGCCTCCACAGATCCAAGAGGAATTCAAGATTCACCGCACCTCACTCAAAGCAGTCGCCGGACCTCGAGGAGGCACAGGAGTGCCGGCAACTGTTGCCTACTCCTGGCTCCTCCCCTCCACATCAGGCCGTCCTTCTCCTCCCAGGCTCCACCGTGCTCCCGCACGCTGATGGAGCCCTCCTCACCGCTGGCGTCCGTCCTCCCCACCAGCGCCCGTCCCCGTGCCTCTGCCATAACAATAACGGCCATGAGCCAGGGTCCCCGCACCGGCCTACCACCCAGTTACGAGCGGCCTCCGGGACCCTGCCCCGCGGCCTTGCATTTACTGTGTTCTCTGCAATGTTGTTATATTATATGTAAACCACTTTGATCATTGGAAATGCAGTATATAAGCCTTTTAAATAAATTAATAAATAAATCTGTGTAGTCTTTACACATTACCATCTAACAGAGATAAGAAAAGAGACATTTCAAATATCAACTTGCAAATCTGGCTTACTAAAGAAGAAAATTAGCACACAACTAATTACAAAGTTAAAGTCAGGCTGTCCAAATCTTTTACAACCAGAAAATGTTATCCTTTTACAAACAACTTATGTTTTTCTTGAGACTTTGCATGTACCATTGTCTCCCATCATGGACAATCCACCCAGAACTAGTGTGCAGTCCCCCTAAATCACAGACTGCCATTTCATATCTCAGACATCAAAGATCCTTTGAAAAAGTCTCTCCTAAAGGAAACAGTAATGCTTCACCACAAGGGATTGAATACCATCATGGTAAAGGGTTTCACAATATCACCATTTTTACACACACACAATAAAATGGACTGCTCCTCTTAAACTCTAAAGCCCGACTGAATCAGTCTGTACTTAATATAATCCTCTGTCTTCCGTCTGCTTGCCTTGAATGAAGAGAAAGGGAGATCTGGCACGGCACCAACTGTTCACATGCTCTATTCCAGACCGGGCACATCAAGTTAAAATCCTCCTTCAGTTGTTTGACTCCAATTCTCTAAATTCAATGCAAATAGAGTAAGGAATGACTGAAAACAAAACAAATAGAATTATATCAACAGTAGTACCAAAGCTTCAGTGGAGGAATTTGGACCTGCAAATTTGAGCAGTTTCCCATAATTCCTACCCCAGCTAGACCATAAGAACATAAGAAATGCCATACTGGGTCAAACCAAGGTCCATCAAGCCCAGTGTCCTGTTTTCAACAGTGGCCAATCCAGCTCACAAGTACTTAGCAGTTTCCCAAAAAGACACATAGGTTCCATAACGCTTGTATTGGGGCAAGCAGTGGATTACCCGGCTCCTTTGCTTTCTGGATCTTTCCTCCAGGAACTTCTCCAAACCTTTTTTAAACCCAGCTAAACTAACAGCTTTTACTACATCCTCCAGTAATGAATTGCAGAGTTTGATTATGCGTTGATTTCAAAAAATATTTTATCTTATTAGTCTTAAATGAGTTACACTGCAGCTTCATTGCATATCCTCTAGTCTTTCTACATTTCGATGGCATAAAGAATCGATCTGTTTACCCGTTCCACTATATTCATTAATTTATAGACCTCTATCATATCTCCCCTCAGCTGTCTGTTTTCCAGGTTGAAGAGCCCTAACCTTTTAAGCCTCTCCTCATAGGGGTATCCTTCCATCCCCTTTATCATTTTGGTGGTTTTTCCCTGTACCTTTTTTAATTCCACTATATCCTTTTTAAGATACAATGACCAGAATTGCACACAATGTACAAGGTGTGGTCGCACCATGGAACGAATCAGAGGCATTATAATATCCTTTGTTTTATTCTTTATTCCTTTCTTAATGATTCCTAGCATTCTATTTGCCTTCTTGGATACTGCTGCACATTGGGTAGAGGGTTTCAACGTGTTATCCACGATGACGCCTAAATCTTTTTCCTGGGTGTTGGTTCCTAATGTTGCATCGTGTAGCCATAGTTTGGGTTGTTTGTTCCTAGGTGCATAACTTTGCACTTGTCCACATTAAATTTCATCTGCCATTTGAACATGCAGTCTTTGCAATTTCTTGCAAATCCTCTTGCAATTTTTCACAATCCTCTTGGGTTTTAACAACTTTGAATAATTTTGTGTCATCTGCAAATTTGATCACCTCACTCATTATTTCCATTTCCAGGACATTTACGAATATGTTAAACAGTGGTCCCAGCACAGATCCCTGGGGTACTCCACTATTCACCTTTCTCCATTGGGAAAATTGGCCATTCAGCCCTTTTAACCAGTTCCTGATCCACAACTGTATACAGCCTTCTATCTCATGACTTTTTAACTTCGCCAAGAGTCTCTCATGAGGGACCTTGCCAAAGGCTTTCTGAAAATCCAGATACACTATATCGACTGGCTACCCTTTGCCTACCTATTTATTCACACTTTCAAATAATATAACAGATTAATAAGACAAGACCTTCCTTGGCTAAAGCCAGCTTGGCTTTCTCCCATTAAACCATGACTATCTACATGTTCAGTAGTTTTGTTTTTTATGATGGTTTCTATCATTTACCCAGTACTGATGTCAGGCTCACCAGCCTATAGTTTCCTGGATCACTCTGGAACCCTTTTTAAAAATTGGCGTTACATTGGCTATTCTCCAGTTTTCAGGTACTACAGATAATTGTAATGATAGTTCAGAGATTATGAATAGGAGGCAGAACTTAGGCAGAGCAGACTACTACATGTGTAAATTATAAAATACTATAATTTCACATGCACTCCACACAAATTTAGGTGTGAACATTCACATCATCTCTGGGACTGGTGTAAGTTCTTGCACCTTACATTAACATGAATTTTCAACCACATATGCCCTTATTTTGTAAAGTCAAGTAAATGCATACTTTATTTAATAAAATAGGATTAAATTCTAAGTGTGACTTACCCTCTAGGTGTGTACTGTGATAAGGAAGCTTATCATAGCTTAGGAAGGAGCTATAGAAAAGGTGAAGTGAATCTGAACAAGCAACCTGTCAGTTCTGGTAGAAATAAGAAAACAGAATTTTCCCATAAAAGACTACCAGTCCCAGAATGCACCAGGTTTCCAACAGCTATTAGAGGAGCTGAAGTGAGGAAACGTGTGTTCAATCAGGAGGGCTATGAGGTAATCCCTAAGCACTCATCTCAAAGGGCAGGGCCTGATTCAGCACAGCTGCGCTGTGTTAGGGAGGAGCACTCATCTAAGCAGGGTAAAAGTAGAGTTTAGTCTACAGATGACCATCTTCATGATCACCTTGGATATACAGAGAAGAATCATCAGTTTCATCTGAAGGATCATCAGAAGCAGAAGCCAAACCGGACGGACAGAGAGGGAAAGAGACCCTTTGGAAGAAGGAAAAGCCTTTGAGAGGTCTAGAAGAGTCCAGAGCAGTACGTATACTGGGAGGCATTTCAAGGGCCAGCATACACCATTGGACTGGTGAAAGCCAGAGGAATGGTGCTGCAGAGCTAGGAATCACCAGACGCTACCTGTGAGGGAGACGGCTGCACGTGGAAGGGACCCTAAGACCTGTGCCAGAAGGTATGTGAAGAGAGATCCAGTGTCCAGGGATCTGGATTGGAAGGCTGGACATAAGAACTGGACTACATACTGGCCAGGCTATATAGAGAGGAACTCTAACAGCAATGGAAGCTCAGGTATGAACACTGATCTATGCCCTAGCTATAATCTTGAAAGACAGCAGGGAAACAAGTATTCTCCTGAAAATGCTCCATTGAGAGATTCATCTGTGCCAATCCATGATATTGAACCCATGCTTGTTGAACAAGGGGGAATAATAGCAGATGAAGATCCTGTTTATATGGACTGCTCTCTATCTAAACTCCGTTGGTAACTTTCTGTTATAAAGTACAGCAACCATCACAAAGAAATATAAACTTGTTCTTTAATCTACTCAGAAAAGCTCCTGAAGCAGGATTTGACCCACACAGTAGAAAGCAAGCCAGCTAAGGGGTTTCAGCTGGATAACTACTAGCAATTGAGCCTTACCTAATTGCTTGTGAGCTAGGAGAGAATCACTTCTGAATCTGTGTGGGAAGTAATCAGAAGTTAACCTGAAAAGAACAGTTTTTTTTTCTTTCTTTGTGGCTTTTCGTTTGTTAGATATATGCTAAGAAAACATTAGCTAATTGCCTGACAAGTTTAAAGGTTGTTTTCCTGATTTTGATTTTGACTTTGTTTTTCCAAGTTAAACACTGGAAGCAAGTAACCTGATTTATGTGCTACCAAGCATATCTGTGTTGGGAGCAATAACCCCATAAATAAATATCTTATTGGCTTTACCCAAGAGCACAACTAAATTATTGTCAGCAGCTGTGTCTGGTGTGAATGAACTACATTGCCCACAATACCTTGCAAATCATATAGATATATGCACTTGCCAAGACTGTGAAGATTCTCACCCAGGCAGCCGTCTGACAGTACACAAGTATGTGCATACCCTGCAACTATTCCCTGCACTGCCTAGAGTATCCCTTCTGGAACCTCTATGAGCAGTTTGCATAAAAATAAGCACTATGAGCCTGAGATTCAGCACTGGTGCTGAACTTAAAACCCAGATATTCAATGCTGAGGCCATATCTGTGGAGGAGTGGCCTAATGGTTGGGGGCAAGGTACTTCAGGCTAGAAGGTCAGGGGTTCAAATCCCACTAGAGGACAGCAACCTTGGGCCAGAAGGACTGGGGTTTCTAGTCCCACAGGTGCTCCTTGTGGTCTTGGGCAAGCCATTTAACCCTCCATTGCCCATGTTCCCTGTAAGTAATAGTGTATGTGTCTCATGTCCCCTCATGTTAAATGTATCCCCCAATTGTGTTGTGACCACTTTGATTGAAGGATAAGGTGGTATACAAAACTGTCTAAATAAATAAATATCTGCTCTGGCATTGAATATTTGGGCTGCCTGTATTGCTGCAAAGCTAACCAGGCAGCAGGGATATCCAGCTGCTGCCTGGTTAGTGATGGGTGCCTCACCAAAATGCCCTATGCTAGTGCTGCTGAATATCTCCCAGAGCAGCATTTATACATTTTGCCAAACCATGTAGGTGTCTTTGAATATCTCCCCTATCTTTCTATGTGCCTACTTTTTATATGCAGAACAAATCATCAGAGAAGCAGGACTGTATGAAGACAACAGAGGTGTGAAGTTTGGTAGAAGACTCCCAACAACCTTTGCTATACTGATGATATTACGTTAACTGAAAGTGAAGGTGATATAAAACAGCTGCTTTTGACGATACAGTCTTAAAATGTGCCTGCACCCAAAAGTGAAGAAGACAAAGATCCTGACAACTGGAAAAACCAATAATTTCTTCCTTGATGGAGAAGAAATAGAAATAGTAGACATCTTTAACTTGCTTGTATCAATAATCAATAATGAAATAATAAGCATTCAAGAAATCTAATAATGCATTGCTTCTTGGCAGAAAGTCTATGAAGGACAGTTCAGGAACAACCCACTGGCCAGAGACACTTAGGTTCCCGCCCACCCTACCCCTCGCCCCACCCACCCCAGGGGCTACATTACCTATATAGTGGTCACATACATGCCATCTATCGCTCCTAACCTGGGTTAAAAGCCACATCGTCTTCATCTTTTCTTCTTTTTCTTCCTCTTCTGGGACTGCATAAACAACATGTCATGTATTGTGGTGTAGAAGGTCCCTCAGACCCCTTAGAGAGTGATAAAATGCAGGATTCAGCTTCAGTTGAAGAGAGAAAACAAATGCACATGGCTCCTGGTTTCCAGGGAAACCACAAACAGAGCAGATCAGAGGAGAGGAAAACACGCCCCTGCTGCAGTTCAGCTCATCGGTCATGAGCTGAGGCAGAACACCTGCTGGAGGGAGGGGTCAGATTAAACCCAGGAAACCAGAGATATAAGGGAAGCTCATTAGGAAGGAAGTTAGCACAGCTGAGAGCACAGCCGGGAGCACAGCAGGGAACACAGCCAAGAGAGCAGTCACGAGAAGCAGAGGATTGGCTTGGGAGTGAGGATTCAGAGGAACTAATGGTAACAGAAGATTCTCTGACCTTTGACTCAGAAAGGGAAATCAGCAAAAGAAACAAGCAGAGAACCAGTGCAAAGGAGCCAGGTACAAGCAGCCCAGGTTTGGTGCCATATAGAAAAGGCAGCCAGAAGGGAAATGTACCAAGAAGGCAGACTTGTGTGCACGTAGAAACTCCAAGGCTTGTATCTGCAGCTGATCCTGGAGGGCAAAAGGAATCTCCCATAAGAAAGCCAAAAGGTAGGCTGAGTGACTGGTATAAAAGCAAAGCTGTTTTTAAGAAGTGCTCTGATATTAGCCCAGAAGGGTGGGGCTTTACGTGTGCTGAATACTGTGGCCATTCCCAACCTTGTGTAGCAGAAGGCTGCAGGGAAAAGTCTCACGCTGAAGGAATAGGTTTGTGCTTGGAAACACCCTGTAGTCAATTGCAGACATTTCCAGCTGAGAACCAATATGAACCGATGGAAACAGAACCATCTTTAGAATACCTGCCTGTTGAGTCAATGGACTGTACAATATCTGTGTCTGATAAGATAAGACCTGTGTGCTAGGATTAAGCTGTGCAGAGAGAGAGAGCTGCAGGTAGCAGCTAGAAGAAAAAGCACCAAAGGTTTTGGAACAGAGAATTGCTCTTTAAGTTGGATTACTGTGATGCTGATATAGGAAGCTGTTTATGTTCCATTCTTATATTATTTCCTGCCAGAAGATACATGGCCAACTGTTCTTTATTTTCTATATGTAAAAGCCGTTTGGAAGGGGAATTAAAATCCTGTTATTTGCCTGAAACACTCGAGCTCCACTACTCTTTATTTCGGTTGGTGAAAACTACAACTCCCAGGAGGCAGTGCTTTCCCCAAGCACTGTTTTACTACCGGAAGAAGGGATCAGGCCGTTAACTCTACAAGCACAAGCTGTGGGGTAATAGCGACATTACAGTATTCAGTGCAATAACTGCGGTACTTTCATTCTAAGACGAATCATTTGGAGCCTAAGAGCTTGTCCTATATTTATTTTATTTTATTTATTTATTTAGTATACATTTGTATACCGCTACTTCCAGCGATCAGCAGCGGTTTTTTGATCACAGATTGGAAATTGTCAAATCATGACAGGAAATTTTTGAGGTATAAACACATTGATTAGACAGGAAAGCACAGCACACAGAGAACTATTTTACAGGGAACATGGGCTATGGAGGGTTAAGTGGCTTGCCCAAGACCACAAGGAGCACCTGTGGGACTAGAAACCCCAGTCCTTCCGGCCCAAGGTTGCTGTCCTCTAGTGGGATTTGAACCCCTGACCTTCCGGCCTGAAGTACCTTGACCCAACCACTAGGCTACTCCTCCACTGCCTAAAGTCAGCCGCCATGCATGAAGAACTGACTCTACTAAGGAAAGACCTAGCTGCCATGCATAAAGAAGTGTCTCTACTGAGGGAGGAACTGGCTGCAATGAAGTGCACCTCTTCTAGGATACAAACTGAACAAAGTCCACCACTGCTCCCACAAAGAATCAAACGCCCCAGGAACAAATGGATCACAGTGGGTTCTGGTAGATTGCGACCTGTAACACAGAGACATCCTGTACATCAAGAGATATCCCTGCACAATGCCTTCTCTGCCTTGGCTAATGAGGATGCCCAATCCAAAGAAACTGAAGGGCCCTTAAATGAGTCAGACAATGCCCAATCCCCTGCTAAAGCACCAAATATGAAGAAAACCTCACCAAACAGAAAACTACTACTACTTGGAGATTCCATCATCAGAGGAACCAACTTGGGAACACAGTTCAAAGGAGAGAAGATAGTCATGTGCCTACCAGGCTCTTCAGCCAGCAGGAATACAAACCAAGTTGTTGAATTACTTAGCGCAAAAAGTGAACACTCCAAACTTGATGTTATTATCCACTTAGGCACAAACGACCTGGCTAGGAACAGTGCCTCCACAACCCAAAAGGACTTCCAAGCTCTGGGAGAGAAACTCAAGTGCGTTGTTAACACTGTTGCATTCTCAGAAGTTCTACTTGTTCTTGGTAAGGGGACAAAAAGGCTGCATCGCATTAACAGCTTTAATACATGGCTCCAGACCTGGTGCAAACAACAAGGATTCAGATTTATTGGTAACTGGGACAACAGATGGACCAACAAGAGACTATACTGTGCTGATGGACTACATCTCTCTGTCGCAGGGAAAAGAATCCTAAGTGAAAAATTCAGGCAGTATGTGGATATGCATTTAAACTAGGAAGAGGGGGTGATGGATGTGGAAGGTGAACATCTGCATGCCACCCCCGGCAAAAGCAGAACACAGAAACAGCCACACTTATAAACCACACATCAAAAACGTGTGGGAAGAAGTAGGCAGAACAAAATCAATGCAAAATACACACAAGCCAGGAAAATGCTGGAAAGCAATGAGCACAAATGCTCGAAGCTTAGCCAACAAAATTCCAGACCTGGAAGCCCTAATGGTGGAAACGAATTTGGACATTGTGGCCATTACAGAAACATGGTTTAATGAATCGCATGATTGGGATATAGCCATAGCTGGCTATAATCTATTCAGAAGAGACAGAGAAAATGGAAAAGGAGGAGGAGTAGCCTTGTATGTCAAAAGCAATATTAAAGCTACTGAAATGCAGGGGACATGGGGAAAAGAAGAAGCGCTCTGGATTGCGTTGGAAAGAGGAGATGGCACTGTCATCCATATTGCTGTAGTCTACAGACCTCCGACTCAAACTGAAGAGAGAGATAACAAATTGATTAAAGATATTGCCAAGATAGCAACAAAGTGGGAAGCAATCATATTGGGTGACTTTAATCTACCTGATGTGGATTGGATTACTCCTTCTGCACATCTGGAAAGAAGCAAAAAAATTGTGGATGCTCTCCAGGATGCATTATTTAGAAAAATGGTGATGGAACCAACCAGGGAAAGCTCAACGCTGGATGTAGTGCTCACCAACGGTGATAGTGTGTTGAATGTCTGCGTGAGTGCCCCTGTGAGCAACAGCGACCATCACACGGTGTGGTTTGAGATAAAAGCCATGGTACAGGCCAATCATAGCAAGCTCAAAGTCCTAAACTTCAAATACACTGACTTTAATAAAATGGCAGAGTACTTAAAGGAGGAGATGACGGGGTGGAAGGAGATAAAGGAAGTGGAATTGCAATGGACTAAACTAAAGAAGGCAATAAAAGGGGCAACAAATATGTAAGAAAAATAAATAAAAACAAGAGGAGAAGGAAACCTATTTGGTTTTCCAAAGAGGTGGCTGCTCATATAAAGGCAAAAAACACAACTTTCACAAAATTCAAAAGCTTGCAAACAGAAGAACACAGAAATGAATACAGGATCCAATTCAGAGTCTAAAAGAGTAATAAGGATAGCAAAATCAATGGCAGAGGAAAGGATGGCTAAAGATGTTAAGGGTAGCAACAAAACTTTCTTCAGGTATATTCAGGAAAGGAAGAAGATCAGAGTTGGAATTGCAGGACTCAGAAGTGCTGGGAAAGGACTCGTGGAAAGTGACACTGAAAAAGCGAAATTGCGAAACAAATACTTCTGCTCTGTTTTTACTAAAGAAGATCCTGGAGATGGACCAGCTGTGACTCCCAAATATAAAAATGGGAATGAAGTAGATACCACACCATTCACAGAAGACGAGGTGTTAGGTTCTTGCAGGACCGTTAAAGGATGTCTTCAACAGATCCTTGGAAACAGGAGAGGTTCCTCAGGACTGGAGAATGGCTGATGTCGTACCTCTACACAAAAGTGGTGACAGGGAAGAAGTGTCAAACTACAGGCCCGTGAGCCTTACCTCGGTGGCGGGAAAAGTAATGAAGGCGCTCCTGAAAGAGCAAATAGTGAACTTTCTCAAAACCAACAGGATGCAAGATCCGAGGCAACATGGTTTTATCGAAGGACAGTCTTGCCAAACAAATCTGATTGAGTTCTTTGACTGGGTGACCAAGGAACTAGATCAGGGGCATGCGATGGATGTCATCTACCTGGATTTCAACAAAGCCTTTGATACTGTTCCTCATAGGAGGCTTGTCAACAAACTCAGTAGCTTGGGGATGGGTCCCAAGATGGTAAACTGGATTAGAAATTGGTTGACTGACAGACGAAAGAAGGTGATTGTACATGGAGCTCACTCGGATGAGAGGAAGGTGATTAGCGGGGTGCCCCAGGGTTCGGTCCTGGGCCCGGCACTGTTCAATGTATTTGTGAGTGATATTGCTGAAGGACTGAATGGAAAAGTCTGTCTTTTTGCAGACGACACAAAAATTTGCAACAGAGTGGAGTCCCCCGAGGGAGTGGTTAACATGATGAAAGATCTACAAAAGCTGGAAGACTGGTCTAATGCTTTGCAACTACGATTTAATGCAAAAAAGTGCAGTGTCATGCACTTGGGTAGCAGAAATCCAAGGGAAATGTACGTGATAGCGGGCGAGAGGTTGGTATGCACGGTTCAGGAGAAAGACCTTGGTGTGATTATCTCTGATGATCTCAAGGTGCCAAAGCAGTGCGACAAGACGGTGGCAAAAGCCAGGAGGATGTTGGGCTGTATACAAAGAGGGATTACCAGCAGAAAGGAAGAGGAACTTATGCCACTGTATAAGTCACTGGTGAGGCCTCACTTGGAATACTGTGTTCAGTTTTGGAGACTGTATCTTGCAAAGGATATAAAGGGGTCAAATTTGCAGATGACACAAAATTATTCAAAATTGTTAAAATACAAGAGGATTGTGGAAAATTTCAAGAGGACATTGACAATGTGGTCAAGTGCAAATTTATGCAGTTAGGGGAGAACAGCCCAAACTATGGTTACAGGGCTGGTGCTACTTTTTTTGCTGCCCTGTGTGAGTAGTAACTGTGCTGCACCCCTGCTCCCCATCTCCCCCCACCGCCCCAGTCAAATTCAATGGAGATCTTCAGAAGCCTCTCTTTTGTCCCAACATAATGAAAATTTCCCAAAGGGTACATGTATTACTCTGGACTAGCAAAAATGGCAGAGGCAGGTGTCCTCTTATCGATGCCACTGCATGCCTCTGCCATTTTTGTCCCAACAATAACTTAATGAGTGTATGAATATTTGAAAATCATTTACTTGTGCAGTAGGGTTAGAGAAAGGCTACAGACTTCTACATGTCTCCCCTCCAGCACCAAATACTATATATATACATGAGAAAGACTGGAAACTGTTCAGAGGAAAGCGACCAAAATGATTTGGAGCCTGCGTCAGAAGCCTTATGAGAAGAGACTTGAAGACCTAAATATGTCGGAGAGGAGGGACAGGGGAGATATGATTCAGACCTTTAAATACTTAAAGAGAAATGATGAACAAACAAACCTCTTCCAAAGACGGGGAAGCTGTAAAACTAGAGGGTATAACATGAAGCTGCAAGGTGGTAAATTGAAAGGCAATGTTAGGAAATATTTCTTTCACTGAAAGGGTGGTGGATGTTTGGAATGCCCTCCCGATGGAAGTGGTGGGGGCAAACACGGTGACGGAATTCAAAAAGGCATGGGACAAACACAGTGGATCCCTTTACAGCAATAGGATAAAAACAAGATAAACGGTACCATTTAACGTCTCAACAAATAGGGGTGTCCTACATTTTTATTTTATTTTATTTAGACAGTTTTTTTGTATACCGCCTTATCCTTCAATCAAAGCGGTCACAACACAATTGGGGGATACATTTAACACGCGGGGATATGAGACACATACACTAATACTTACAGGGAACATGGGCAGTGGAGGGTTAAGTGGCTTGCCCAAGACCACAAGGAGCATCTGTGGGACTAGAAACCCCAGTCCTTCCGGCCCAAGGTTGCTGTCCTCTAGTGGGATTTGAACCCCTGACCTTCTGGCCTGAAGTACCTTGCCCCAACCACTAGGCTACTCCTCCCTCATGGTGGGTTTACCCCTAAACAAAGACATGGAGAGGGGTGGCCTGCACAGAGCGACAGGTACACCTACTCTTGCCATCTTGCTGGGCAGACTAGATGGACCATGCTGGTCTTTATCTGCCGTCATTTACTATGTTTCTATGTTACTATGTTACTATGTTATTATGACCTGGATAAGATTTTCAAATGCGGAGATGTAATTCGCATTCAAAGATTTGACTTTTACAAACCATAGTATTTTCGATAACGTCATATGGATGCAGAAGTTGGACAGCGAAGAAGTAAGCCAGGAAGAAAATCGATGCCTTCAAATTATGGTGCTGGCAAAGAATAATGGGCCCGATATTGAAAGGGATTAACGTGGTTTTTATCTATGTATAGCCCACACAATTTCATAATAGCCATTTATTACATGTAATGGATGATCTAGGTGCAGAACATGCTTTGTACAATTTCCTCCTAACTCACTAAGAAATAGTTTTTTGTACAGTAACTTCTGAAATTTCAGTAACAAAGTCATTTAATTCCTCTCCTATTTAGTCACTTTAATTCCTGGACTTCCTTTGTCCCATTCTCCTAAATTAATAGCTCATATATAAAAAAATATGAGTACTAAATCTCTGGCCTTCTCCTGAAGTCATTGCGCTTATGATGTTTTAATCATTTTAATTATTTGCAGATAACTATAAACAGAAAATGCCATTAAAAATGACTGTTCGTCCCACCGAATTTGCCCATTTGTACCTGCCTGCTGTTTTTCCATATTTCTTACTAGTTTTGTTTTCATCCATTTCACTCTGCCATTAAAGTATCTACCCCAGTGAAGCTAAATCAGAAAGCAAATAATTCTGTGGGAAATGAGCATAAATAAACTTTTGCTCAGTGTTCTCAGACTTTATATAATTTCATGAGGACACTGATTGAGACCTATGTCATTTGTCATTAGAGGACAGAAATATAGTCAGAAAGTAATTTAGAAAGAGCTCAGAAGATTAATTCAAAAATCTTTAGAGGACAATGCACAGTATGCCAAACTTGTGAAGGTTTTAAAGTTTAAGTCTCATTGAAATTGAGTTGGCGAATAGAACTGTAAATCAGCTCAGCTCAGGAGACAGATACAAATGAAAAATCATCCAGGAATGCTGCTAGCAGTGGAATATATTTTTGTATGTAAGATTGTCTGATTCTTTATAGTTCCTCACAGTACTAACAATAGTATTTTAATCATTTACATATAGGTTAAGTATAATCTCCTTAATTGATGCTAGTGATATCGGTGCTCTTTGCTACAACAAATCACTTGTGTACAGTAGAATATCTTTTGTTAATAGTAAGCATACCATAGATAGAGGTCATTTGCAGGTACTATAAATTCTAAGCTTCCTTTAGAGCTGGGCTGGTAGGGGGATTTCATTAACCTATTTGCATTGTAATGAGATAATTTTCATGGCTTCTGTAACTTTTTTTAGGTATATTAGGGGCAACAAAGTCTTAGAAAAGATGAGACAAAATTGTATGAGAAGAGATATTCTACAGTATATGAGCCAAGAAAATCAGTCATTTTAACCCTCATTTTAAGCCACTTAACCCTCCATAGCCCATGTTCCCTGTAAAATAGTTATCTCCAAGTTATAATGCCCTGTTCAATGTAATTTCAGTTTGTTCAATGTAAACCGCACTGATGCAGAATAGCACGGTATATAAGAGAATGTAAATAAAAAAAATAAAATAAATAAATAAATAAAATAAATTTGTTAAATATTTCATTTCTGAATTTATTTATCCACAAAGTAAATTTTTATGCAACTCCATTTCCTTATCGTCCCTTCAGCTCAGTCCCTCACCTCTGGGTAGTGCACCTCCTCTCGCAGCATGGAGACTGGGCATGTCAGACTTGTGACACAACTATACATATCCTGCTGGCACATTCCACCAGCTTCCAGTGTGCTCGGTCTCCATGCAGCTGGAGGTAGTGAGCTCACTACCTGGGCTCACTAGAGGAGCAGATAAGGAGCTGTAGGCTGTTTAGTTAGGATTTTAAATCTTTCTTTTATCCCTATATCTTAGTTCTTTTTTTTCCTGCCTGGGTCCAGATAACGTCAGACCAGTGGGTGTTGGAGGTCATTCGCGAAGGTTATTCTCTCGAGTTTGCCCGTCCGCTAATCGACTCTTTTGTCCTGTCTCCTTGCAGGGGCTGGGAAAGAGCGGTTGCAGTACAAGAGTCTCTGACTCGTCTTTTACTGCTGGGAGGCGTGGTCCCGGTACTGCGAGAACTCTACTGTGTCGGTCGATACTCTCTTTATTTCATGGTGCCAAAGAAGGACGGGGCCTTCTGCCCAATTCTGGATCTCAAAGGGGTAAATCGCTGCCTGCGAGTACCTCATTTCCGGATGGAAACCTTTCGTTCCGTTATAGTAGCGGTTCGGCAAGGAGAGTTCTTGATGCCTCTCGATCTCACCGAAGCGTATTTACACATTCCGATCAGGCCAGATCATCAGAGGTTTCTAAGATTTGCTCTGCCGTGGGGGCATTTTCAGTTCCAGGCACTGCCCTTTGGCCTAGCGACAGCTCCACGCACCTTTACCAAAGTTATGGTGGTGGTGGCGGCGGCTCTTCGAAAAGAGGGAACATTAGTTCATCCTTATCTTGACGATTGGCTGATTCGGGCAAAGTCCAAAGCCGAGAGTGTGCGAGTGACAGGCAGAGTGGTACAGCTTTTACAGAGTCTCGGTTGGGTGATCAATACGGCCAAGAGCCGATTGGTTCCAAAGCAAGTGTTGGAGTATTTAGGGGTGTGCTTTGACACTCGAGTAGGAACAATCTTTCTACCAGATCTACAAGCCCGGGGCCTTTGGCAATTGGTGCACGGTTTTTTGAGGAGTCCAGCTCCGTCGGCCTGGCTCTATCTCCGGGTTCAAGGAACAATGGCGGTGACTCTGTAAGTTGTGCCGTGGGCCAGGGCTCACATGCGTTCATTACAGAGGTCACTGCTCTGTCGCTGGACTCACCAGAACAATTCTCTTTCCAAACGCCTTCCCTATCCATTGCAGGTCAGGGCAACTCTTCAATGGTGGCTTCATCCGCAAAATCTGGCAGCGGGCATGCCTCTCGAGCAGCTGCGCTGGCTTCCGGTGTTAACAGATGCCAGTCTAGCCGGTTGGGGATCTCATTGCGCGGAGCTCTTCGCGCAGGGTTTCTGGTCTGTTCAGGAGTCCACATGGTCGATCAACCATCTGGAGTTGTGAGCGGTAGCTCTGGTGCTTTAGGTCTTCGCGACCACCTTACGGGGTCGAGCAGTTTGAGTGCTATCGGAAAATGCGGCAACAGTAGTGTATTTCAATTGTCAATGGCACGGGAAGCGCAGCAATGGAGGAAGAGGCGGAAAGTCTGTTCACTTGGGCAGAGCCTCGACTCCAGGCACTGTCAGCGGTGCATATTGCAGGATCGGACAATGTGACGGTGGACTATCTCAGCCGAGTAAGGGTAGATCCCGGAGAATGGGAGCTTCATCCAGAGGTGTTTGATCAAATAGTCATTATTATTATTATTATTACTAAGCATTTATAAAGCACTGAAACATACGAAGCGCTGTACAAACATAAAAAGAGACAGTCCCTGCCTGTTAGAGCTCACAGTCTAGTCAAGGCGTGAAGGAGAGTCAGCGATCCCGATGGGGGTGAGAGCAGGGGCTCCCCCTTCCTTCCTCCTCAGCCCAACCAATCATCCTGTTCCAACAGCTGTAAAACCGCCGCTGCAGCAGGCGCGAAGGAGAGTCAGCGATCCCGATGGGGGTGAGAGCGGGGGCTGCCCCTTCCTTCCTCCTCAGCCCAACCAATCAGCCTGTTCCAACGGCTGTAAAACCGCCGCTGCAGCAGGCGTGCCCGCGCCTGAGGGCCTCGCCAGAGGGCCCTTTGGCGTGGCCCTTAGGCGTTGGACCGTGGCGATTCATATTGATATCTTGGACTGGATCGTGATGTCTGCATTTGTGGTAACCTGCTGTCTCTATTCTTCTCCTCCTCTTATCTGTTTACCTGTTTCTGTCTTCTATTCTGTCCTATCTTATAATGGCGTTCTTTTCCTATTTCCTCAAATGATATTATTGTAAACCGCTTTAATGCCTTTTGGCCTAAACGGTATATCAAATGATTAATAAACATAAACATAAACATAAGACAAAATATGAAATAAATTAGATAATACAAATAACAATTAACAAGACAAGAATAAATGTTTATGGAGAGAACAAGAAAGGACGAGTTAGGAACAAAAAGCAATAGTGAAGAAATGGGATTTCAATTTGGATTTGAAGATGGCCAGGGAGGAGGCTTGGCAGACAGAGACAGGTAGAGAATTCCAGGAAAAGGGTGCAGCCAGTTGAAAGGAGCGAAGTCTAGAATGAGCAGTGCGAGTAAAAGGCATAGATAAACAAAGACAATTAGATGAGTGGAGTAGGCGAGAGGGGGTGTAGGTAGAGATGAGGGATGAAAGGTAATGAGGGGCAGAAGAATGAATACATTTATAGGTTAGAAGGAGGAGTTTGAACTGGATATGGAAGCGGATGGGGAGCCAGTGAAGTGACATGAGAAGAGGAGTAATGTGTGAAAAACGAGACTGATGGAAAATCAGACGAGCTGCAGAATGTTGAATAGACTGGAGAGAAAAGAGGTGGTCAGCAGGGAGGCCAGAAAGGAGAAGGTTACAGTAATCAAGGCGGGAGGTGATAAAGAGTGGACAATCAGTTTAGTAGTGTTATCAGAGAGAAAAGGGCGAATCTTGGAGATATTGTAAAGAAAGAAACGGCATGTTTTAGCAATGTTTTGGATATGTAAAGAGAAGGAGAGAGATGAGTCAAAGATAACACCAAGGTTCCGTGCCGAAGAGACAGGAAGGATAACAGAGTTATCCACAGAGATTGAGAAAGGGGAAGGAGGAGGGGAGGCATTAGGGGGAAAGACAAGGAGTTCAGTTTTGGCCATGTTCAGCTTCAAGCGGCAGTAGGACATCCAGGAAGCAATGTCAGAGAGGCAGGCCGAGATCTTAGCTTGAATTTCAGGAGAGATAACAGGCGTAGAGAGGTAGATTTGAGAGTCATCAGCATAGAGATGATAGTGAAAGCCATGGGAAGAGATAAAGGCACCAAGGGATTGGGTATAGAGAGAGAAGAGGAGCGGACCTAAGACAGAACCTTGAGGTACACCCACAAGTAAAGGGATAGAAGAGGAGGAGGAGCCACCGAAGTACACACTGAAAGAGCAGTGGGAGAGATAGGAGGAGAACCAAGAAAGTACAGAGCCTTTGAAACCGAGTGAAGACAGGGTGATAAGAAGAAGATTGTGGTCAACGGTGTCAAAGGCAGCAGAGAGATCCAGAAGAATGGGGACAGAATAAAAGCCTTTGGACTTAGCCAGAAACAAATCATTGGCGACTTTGGTAAGAGCAGTTTCGGTAGAATGTAGGGGACGGAAACCGGATTGTAAAGGATTTAGGAGGGCACGAGAGGAGAGGAAGTCGAGACAGCGGAAGTCGAGACAGTCATCAAGTAGGGATCTCCGATAATGGATCTCATGGCGACCTTTTGGTCAGCCAAGGCAAATCGCTTTTACAGCAGAAAGCGAGAAAGGATGTCGGAAGTTCTAGATGCCTTACTACAGCAATGGCCCATGCATGGTCTTCTCTATGTTTTCCTTCCTTGGGCTCTCATAGGGCGAATGATTCAGTGCATCGAGGCCCATCAGGGAGAGTAGTCTTTGTGGCTCCAGATTGCCCTTGTCGGCCATGGTATGCCGATCTGGTGCGTCTTTTCAACAGGAGACCATGGCGGATGCTGACACGGGAAGATCTTTTGCTTCAGGGGCCTCTGAGAATGCCTCAGGTAGATTGGTTCTCGCTTACGGCTTGGCCCTTGAAAGGGCAAGGTAAAGGAAAAGAGGTTATTCCAGTGCAGTTATTGCCACCTTACTTTTAGCCAGAAAAAGGTTGACTTCCGTGGCATATATACACGTATCGCATGTTTTTGAGGACTGGTGTGAGCAACATCAAGTTCGGCCGGCCACAGCGTCAGTTCCGTTGGTGTTGAGTTTCTTGCAAGACAGTTTTGATAAAGGATTGGCGGCCAGTTCATTAAGAGTACAGCTGGCAGCTATCTCTTGTTATCGAGGTAAAGTTCAAGGAGTCGCCTTGGGTGCCCATGCTAATGTGGTACGTTTCTTGAGAATGGTTTCTCGTCTATGTCCTTCGTGCCGGATGGTTTCTCCTCCGTGGGATCTCAACCTGGTTTTAGGAGCTTTGACAAGAGAACCCTTTGAACCTTTGCATCAGGCTTCACTAAAGGATTTGACTTTGAAGACGGTATTTTTGGTAGCCATTTGCTCTGTGCGTCGAATCTCGGAGTTGCAGACCTTGTCCTATCGGAAACCGTTTCTGACTTTTTCTAGGGAAAAAGTGGTGTTGCGTCTTTTCTGCCAAAGGTAGTTTCGCCATTTCATGTAAATCAGTCTGTGTCTTTGCCAGTATTGGGTTTCTCAGATGAGAACGCGTCAGACCGTAGTTTGCGTTTGTTAGATATAAAGAGGATTCTTCGACAATACTTGAAGGTTTCGGAGTCCTTCCGCAAATCTGAGCATTTGTTCATTCTCTTTGGAGGTGCACGTAAGGGTGAAGCGGTGGCCAAAGCTTCAATTTCCAGATGGGTCCGTGAAGCAATAGCGTCAGCATATATCTTGCAAAGTCATCAAGTGCCTTTGGGGCTGCGGGCTCATTCTACTAGGGAGCCAGCGACTTCGTGGGTGGAACATAGCTTGATTCCTCTGGTGGAGATTTGCAGAGCGGCCACGTGGTCTTCCTTGCATACTTTCAGGAAACATTATCGCCTAGATGTTCAGGCAGTGGGAGATGCCTGTTTCGGGTCTGCGGTTTTGCGGTCCGGGTGGACAGGTCCCTCCCATTAATTTAGTGCTCTGTTACATCTCAGAGGTGAGGGACTGAACTAGAGGGACGATAAGGAAAGAGAAATTAGACTTACCTGCTAATTGTTGTTCCTTGAGGAACTCCAGTTCAGTCCTGATTCTTGCCCGGGGTGTTGTCAGTTTCCGCAGAGTCTTTTTTGGTTAGGAGGAGTGACAACAGCCAAGCAGTAGAAAATCAGCAATTTTTTTCTGTACTCAGGCAAGGTATGATCTGTATTCTTTCTTCTCTCTCTCCTTTCTGTTCTGTTTTCCTTCAAACGGGAGAGGGAGAGTTATCCTCTTATTTAACGGGGGTTTTAGTTCAGTTTAAGAATTAGGTGTTATTTTTAATACTATAGCTACTTATTTGTTGCTCCTTTGAGTCTGCTTTGTCATTAGATTACTGGAAGCTGGTGGGAGGTGCCAGCAGGATATGTACAGTGGTGTCACAAATCTGACATGCCCAGTCTCCATGCTGCGAGAAGAGGTGCACTACCTAGTGGTGAGGGACTGAACTGGAGTTCCTCAAGGAACAACAATTAGCAGGTAAGTCTAATTTCTGTTTATGCTAGTTGAAACAATCCATTGATGATTATTTGATGTCATTATATGTCAATATTGAAAACCCTGATACACACCTAATCAGGATTGTAAATATGTTAAACCCCTCTTGGTAATGGGGACACCCCCCCCCCTGTAAATATGCTACCACCTGTTTTAATGTACTCCCATTTTGTTTATTCTAAACCACTTTGTCCAGGTGAAAAGCGGTATATAAGCACAGCTAAATAGATAAATACATAAATAAATAAATGTTTATTGAAACATTAGCAGCAGATCAAATGCCATTAGACTCATCCAATCTGCTCAAATATCCTGTCTGTACAGCTACTGACATTAGGGAACTTTTATTTTAGTTTTTGCTTCATTTCACTCACTTTTTTTTGCATTTGTTTACTTCAATTTCATTTTAGCATACGCTACAATGAAACAGCATATTTTCAGGAAAAAACATACATTATTTTATTAGAGATTGCCATTTTGTGATAGCATGCACTAAATTAGTGCATGCCAAATGGAAGAGTGAGCTCTAACAGGAAAATCATGTATGATGTTTGGTTAGCATGTATTAAATTAGCATATTCTAAATTAAATAAAATTCTCAAATGGAATAAAACCATATGAAACCAAATCATGCATCTCTAAAGAATACATCTGAACTATTAACCACAGAGCACGATGGCCTGTAAGATTTCTTTTTATCTAGGATAGACTTTTTGCTTCCTGCTTTGGATTCTACCTTCATAGTAAGAAGAGTATACAGGATCCCCATCTTTCTGGGGTTCTGTAATAATCTAAATGGCCAGCTGTACTGGTGTGGCTATTACACAAATATACGTTATCCTAGGACCCTTGTGTAGCCACCGGATAGAACCAGCTAGAAGAGTCTTCTTTTTCTGCTGGAACTTCTAGTAAAGTACTGTTCAACTTCCCCAGATCAGGAAGAAGAGGAGGAGGCATTCTAATTATTGTGAAAGAGCAACTAAACTTCACCACTCTCAATGTCTGCTCTTCAGAAACACTGGACATTCTCATAGTATCCAAAGTGACCTCATAAGACCAAGGTCCATCAAGCCCAGTATGCTGTTTCCAACAGTGGCCAATCTAGATCACAAGTACCTGGCAGTTTCCAAAAAAGACACAGATCCACAATGCTTGTATTGTGTCAAGCAGTGGAAATTTTGGGTCCACTTTAAGAATGGTTTACGGACCTTTCCTCTGGGAACTTGTCAAAACCTTTTTTAAACCCGGCTACACTAACAGCTTATCTCCAGGAACAAGCAGGAATAAGTCCTCACATATGGAATAAGTCCTCACATATGGGTACGTCGGTACCGACGGAGCCTGCGCGGGAAAGCTCCCCAGCTTCCCAAAAAGAAAGCCTTTGGGGCCTCCCACTGCGCATGCGCGCTGCCCTCCCGCCTTCCTGACCAACTCTCCTCAGTTCTTCTTTTTCCGCGGAGCCAGCAGGTCGTGTTCCTGTCACCGCTGAAGAAGTTCTTATTTTAATTTGTTTCTTTGGCCGCGTATCTGCCTTCCCCGATTCCGGACCGGTACCGCCGGTCTTTTTTCTTTTATTTCTTTAAAAAAAAGAAAGAAAAAATTCTACTTTTCCCCACTTGGTGTGTTTGTCCTGTGAGGCCTCTAGGCGTTCACAGAATTCTCCCTCATGGAGAAACCAGCCTCTGGTTTTAAAAAATGCACCAAGTGCAGCGGTACTATTTCAGTCACAGACACCCATGAATGGTGTCTTAAATGTTTGGGGCCTGACCATTCCATTCCGGATTGCCCATCCTGTTCTTTGATGTCTAAACGTGGCTTACAAAACCGGGCAGCCAAGTTTCACATGCTGTTTTCTACAGATACTCCAGCATCGACATCTTCCAGGTCTTCCTCTCCTGATGGATCTCAGGTAACCAAACATTCCTCTGGCAGGTCCTCAAAGGGCAAATCTCCCTCTAAGTATCGAGATGCCTCCGGGCTAGACCCTGAGGACCCTGCCCCAGCCAAACAACCCCGGCGGGAAGCTCCGGCTTCCAAAGCTCCTCCTATGGGGTTACAGGTTGACATCGATGGCACGGCCTCGACCGATCACCTGTTAGACTGCTCTGGGGTACCGGCCCAATCTTCCGGTACCAACATCCAGACAGTCGTGGCGTCTATGGATCATACAGTTCAATCCATGCAGCAGGCCATTTTGGCTTTTATTAAAGCTGCGACGCCCTCGGTACCGCACCCAGCGGTACCGACTCCGGTTCCGGTACCACAACCGATACCGGTACCCAGGGCATCCACATCGACCAGGATACCGATTCCGGTTCCCGGTTCCGGGGTTTTTCCCGATACCGATCCGGTTCCGGGTACCCCCGATATCGATACCGGTCGATACGCTTATCGATCCCTGGAAGCACATAGACGATACTTCGAGTCTTCTGATGGTTCTGATTCATCAGATGACTCTGCTGAAGTATCCCTTACTCTACCTGAGGAGCCCTCTTCTCCTAAGAGGAGAATGTCTCCTCCAGAGGATTTGTCCTTTCAAGACTTCATCATTGAAGTAGCTAAATGTCTCTCTATTTCAGTAACCTCTGAAAAAGAACCTAGAGCAAAAAAAAATAGACATTTTAGGATACTCTAAGGTTCCCAAAGAGGCAGTCACCTTGCCCATTCATGAAATTCTTCAAGAACACATGATGGACTTATGGGAGACTCCTCTCACCCTATCTCCACATTCTCGTCGTTTGGACACCATGTATCGTGTCCCTCCTTCTCCTGGTTTTCAAAAAACTCAGCTCCCTCACCATGCTATTGTGGTGCAGTCAGCTATGAAAAGAATAAAGAGTACCAAAAGACACTCTTCTACTCCTCCAGGAAGAGAATGTAGGACTTTGGATGCTTTTGGTAGAAAAATCTTCCAAGCAAGTATGCTTATTGCTAGAATTAATTCATACAGCCTCTATATGGGCATGTTTCTGAAGGAGATTGCATTGAAAATATGCCATTTTCTCCCCTTTATCCCAGAGGATAGAAAGGAGGAGTTCCTTCTTTTGCTAAAGCATACCCAAGATATTTCAAAGTTCTCCAACAGAGCAGCCTTTGACTCCTTTGAGGGTGCTAGCAGAGCCTCAGGTATTGCCATAGCGGCTCGCAGAATTGCTTGGCTCCAGGCCTCTGACCTAGAACCCTGGGTCCAGGATGGGTTGGGAAATCTGCCCTGTACAGGTGAGAATCTGTTTGGTAAGGAGTGGCAAATCAAAGCCACTCAAATGGATGCAGAAAATGCTGCTTTGGATAGACTTTCTAAGTCTACCTCTGCCCCTGCCAAGAAAAAATCTTTCAAAAAGCCTTTCTATAAGAAGGTCAGATTTGCTACAAATACTGGCCAACAATCTTCTGCAGCTCGCTTTGCTCCTAAGCGTCAGCAGCCTAAACAGGCCAGGGCAAAACCTGCAGGGGCTGCTGCAGCCCAGCAGTCCCAACCCCCTCAGGGTTTTTGACTTAACACTAGAGAACTTAACCTTTCTGGCTCTAAAACATCCAGAGCCTCTCACCATTCCAGGAAGGCTAACTCATTTTGCGCCCAGGTGGGAGCAAATCACATCAGAACAGTGGACCCTCTCTATCATCAGAGAGGGCTACAAACTCCATTTCTCCAGCCTTCCTCCCCATACCATGGTGAGATGTTTCAATTCTCCCCCATCTCTCCTAGACCTGTTGGGTCAGGAGGTGACCACTCTTCTTGCCCAAAGGGCAATAGAAGAGGTTCCTCTTCTTCAACAGGGGTCAAGTTTTTACTCCCCTTATTTTCTCATTCCCAAGAAAACAGGGGGGTACAGACCCATTGTAGATCTGAGAGAATTGAACAAATTCCTATGCAAGGAGAAATTCAAGATGCTTTCTCTAGGTACTCTCCTTCCATACCTACAGAGTCAGGATTGGCTTTGTTCTCTAGATCTCAAGGATGCGTACACACATATACTCATCCATCCATCCCACAGAAAATTCCTACGGTTTCTGTTCCAGGGAAAACATTTCCAATACAGAGTACTTCCCTTCGGTCTAGCCTCTGCTCCAAGAGTATTTACCAAATGCATGGCAATAGTGGCAGCATTTCTACGCGCCCTGGGAATTTTTGTCTTCCCATACCTGGACGACTGGCTCATCCGAGCTCCATCTCAGTCCGAGGCTCAGACTTCCCTGGATCGCACCAGATGCATCCTGCAGTATCTGGGACTTGTGATCAATCTGCCAAAGTCTCAACTCAACCCTACTCAATCCCTGGAATTCATAGGGGCCTGGTTGGATACCACCACTGCAAGGGCCTATCTT
This sequence comes from Ichthyophis bannanicus, assembly GCA_033557465.1. NCBI lineage: Eukaryota > Metazoa > Chordata > Amphibia > Gymnophiona > Ichthyophiidae > Ichthyophis > Ichthyophis bannanicus. The sequence goes on from CM066040.1 coordinate 2,002,179, forward strand.
CCTCAGGCCCGTTGCCAACGTCTAGTGCACTTGGCCTCCCAGACTCAGTCCAGAAGCCACTTGACTGCCAGGGAGATGCTACAACTATTAGGCCACATGGCCTCCACAGTACATGTGGTGCCTTATGCTCGCCTACATATGAGAGCAGCTCAATGGACTTTGTCCACCCAGTGGACTCAAGCATCTGGAGCTCTCTCAGACCAAATAGCAAACTCCAAATGTCTCTTTTGGTCTCTCCAGTGGTGGATGTCCACCCAAAATCTATTGTTGGGGGCCCCCTTTCAGTAGTGGTCATATAGATGTTTTCTTAAGGGCATCTGGGAAGATTCCAGTAGTAAAAGATTGCCTTGCAATATCCGCTATGAATGGGCTTAGTTCTGAGCGCATTGAATTTATTACTGTTGCTAGTAACCCATTTACACGTACCTGTGTTAGATTTATTACTGTTGCCAGTAACCCTTTCTCGCTTAACTGCCAGATTTATATTACTGTCGCCAGTAACCCACTTGCATGTATCAGTGTAAAGTTTAGTAACCATTTACATGTAGCTGTGTTAGATTTATTACTGTTGCCAGTAACCCTTTCTCACCTAACTGCTAGATTTTATTACTGTTGCCAGTAACCCTTTCCCACTTAACTGTGTTAGTTTTACTACTATTGCCAATAACCAACAAATTTATAACTGCCAACCATCAAAATGACATACTCACATACATTCCACCTAAGAATACTTTGCTGCTGTGTCATTACACTAACTATAATTGTGCTCACACACAGTCTAAACACCAAACAATACAAACCAATCCCAATCATACAAAGTATTAACCGACATCATACACCATCAGCGTATGCACCTAATTGGTCTAATACAAAGGTAAATCATAACCGCCTCATACACATAAAAACTACCACACCACACCAAGCTAATATCCTACCAAACAAAAAAGAACCAGCCATATTATCATGCATCCTAACAAACGCTAGATCTATGAAAAACAAACTCACAATCTTCACCGACCTCTTAGACGACAATAAACCTGATATCCTATGTGTCACAGAAACATGGCTATCTGACACAGATGTGGTATACCTAAACCAATTAAACAAGAAGGAATATGACATTTACCATACACATAGAAACAACAAATGGAGGAGGAGGAGTACTTATAATGACTAAAAAGGTCCTAAATGCTAAACAACAATCTTCAGAAATCATTAACAACACTGACACACTCATCATAAAGATTGACCACTTAAGAATATGTTTGATATACAGACCACCTGACCATAAAACAGAAAATATGGATGCCCTAATAGAGCTACTCAGCTCTTCCACAGACCTAAGCCCAATAATAATGTTAGGAGATTTTAATCTCCCATCACTACCCACCACATATTCAACCCTCTTTCTTGAATTGATATATGATATAGGCTTCCACCAAATCATTAATACAAAAACTCATAACAAAGGAGGAACCTTAGACCTTATCTTTCTCCCGGAAGTATTCCATAAACTTTTCAATCGAGAATCCTTACAGTGCATACAGATCCCATGGTCAGACCACTACCTGATTAAATTTAACCTTATACACACTGACTCCAATAATAAAAACAGTCAGCAAAAACCCCCACCCCCCAGATTTAAAAACTTTAATGCAGAAGATTTCATAGATTTAACAATCCCTAACCTCTCCTCATCACCTTCCAACCTTGATGAGGCAATCACAAATTGGCATAAAACAATTGCAAAAGCAGCTACATATAATCAACCAAACAAGAGGAACATCCGCCCCAGAACTGGCGATGCCCCTTGGTTCAGCAATACGTTAAAAGCTATGAAAAGAACACTCAGAAAAATTGAATTAAAGTGGCACAAAACTAAATCCACATTATACAATGAACTATATCACACCCATCTTAAAAATTATAAAGACGCCACAGACAGTGCTAAAAAAAATTTCCACTCAACCGTCCTAAACAAGTCCATCAACAGACCAAGGGAACTTTTCTCCATCGTCCAAAACTTAACTAAAAACACATACAACTCCAGCCATGAAACCAATGACATTTCTCCCCAAACCTTAGCAAATCATTACATAAACAAATCAAAAATAAATAATATCCAACCAATTCCACAAGCCATATCCTACCAATCTCTACCAGATTCTTGGAATAAATTCTACACCATAACTAAAGAGACCCTTAAAAATATAATGTCAAACTTAAATACCACAACCTCTCATCTCGATCCCTGTCCCATAACCTGGATAAAAAACACCCTTCCAACATTATCACCCTTCCCCATTATCCACTAATTAACCTCTCACTAACTCAAGGCTACCTCCCGCCCATACTAAAGCATGCACAAATCAGACCCATATTAAAAAACAATACCCTGGACAAAACCTCACCGAATTCATATAGACCCATCTCTAGCATACCTTTCATGGCCAAACTCATAGAAAAAGTAGTTCAAACCCAAACACAGGAACACATTGATACATCAGCTCCCCTTGATGACCAACAATATGGCTTTCGCCCTGGTCATGGGGTAGACACTCTTTTAACTGTACTCCTAGACACACTAGTAAGAGGAATAGACAACCCTAAAAATGCATTCCTGCTACTCTTTCTAGATATATCTGCTGCTTTTGATAGTGTTCACCATACTCTAATGCTTAATAGGCTCAGTCAAATAGGCGCCAACTCAATAGTTCTTAAATGGTTCACATCGTACCTATCCAACAGAACTCAAACTGTCAGGATCAACACTCAAACTTCCAATACATACAAACAGGAAATAGGCCTCCCCCAAGGATCTGCTCTCTCTGCCCTCCTATTTAATATATACATACAACCAATCTGCAATATCTTTAAAAACTTCAAAATCCATTACCACATATACGCCGACGATATCATGTTGTACATTCCTTTCACTATCCCCATGCTTCCACTCCAACTATTAACAGATTGTTTTAACGAATTAGCAACTTGACTAGAAGCCCACAACCTCTTTATTAACCATTCCAAAACTGACATACTGATTGTAACAAAAAACAAATCTTACAACCCCCCACCCACATTACACTTCAGAAACATGACATTCATATAAAAAACGAAATAAAATATCTATTTATTTATTTATTTAACATTTCTTATATACCGCCTTTCATGATATCAAGGCGGTTTACATTGAACAAACTGAAATTACATTGAACAGGGCATTATAACTTGGAGATAACTATTTTACAGGGAATATCTAGGGGTGATACTTGATACACACCTTAGCATGAATACCCACATAAGAAATACAACCAAAAAAATATACTTCAAACTCAAAGCATTAAAACAATTACGCCCTCTAATCCACCTGCAAGACTTCCTAAGCATCATACAAGCCATAATCACACCACATTTTGACTTCGCCAACCTCTCCCTATTAGGCACAAACATCCAAAACATTAAAAGGCTCCAATTGGCTCAAAATGCTGCAGCCAGAACCATAATGAAGGTACACCCTTTTGAGCACATATCACCCTATCTAGCCAAACTACACTGGCTCCCTATCCAATGCAGAATAAATTATAAACTAATAATAACCACCTTCAAAGCATTAAATAACACTGCCCCAGCCACACTAAATAAACTACTATCTAAAGACACACCCCAATCCGCACATAGAAGAGGCAACGCCAACAAAATAAAGATTCCAAAAGAATTCACAAAGACCACAAAAACAACCAATAAAAAAGCTTTCTCCCATGCTGCCCCTATACTCTGGAACTCACTACCTGACGAAATCAGAGCCTTAACCGACCTTAAAGACCTACGTAAAACCTTAAAAACTCACCTCTTTATCTCCCACTACGGCCCACTAGCAAATTCTCAACATCTAAATGAAAAGGGATGATCTATATAACACACTGAAACTAACACTGCAATGCATTATGATAGCTTGACTTGACACTGCCTAATGATGTTGATACTGTTGAACTTACTGTACATAGTTAATTGTACATAGTTTAAATTGTACATAGTTCCCCAAAGTTTAAAAATTTAAAAAATTGTTCATGTATATAGTTCTTAAAATGTTCAATGTAAACAGAAATGCCATTCTGTCTCCTCAACTGTTTTTTGTAAACCGCACCTGATCAACGGAAGGTTGCAGTATATAAAAGTTTGTTAGATAAATAAAAATAAATAAAAAAAAATTGTTCGGATCCAGTGTGCTGGGCATGGGTCATTCGGAGCCGTGGTGGTGTTGATGTTGGCAATCGTTTCCTCTATGGTTTTCACTGATGGGGGTGAAAGCTTAGTGAGTGGGGAATGTATGTGGAGGTTCTGATGTAATTGCCGAGATGTAGAAGTGGTTACTTTTATTGCTTTGGATTGGATATAGTTGGTGTATGCCTGAGGGTGGATACACTCTTGTTGTGGTTGAGGTGGTTGGTTGGTCAATGATTTTACTAATTTGAAAAGTTCACGAGGCTTATTTAACGAGTGGTTGAGGAGCTTGGCATGGAATTTTTTCCTCTCTGCCCACGATGAGTTTCTATGATTTTTCAGATGTTCTAAATAGGTAAATTGGTCTGCTGAACTGCGGGTCCGTCTCCACTTTCTCTTCAGTTTTCTCAAATGTATTAAGGAGGAGCGTAGTATGGGGGAAAACCATGGAGCATTCTCTTTTTTGGGTGAACAATTATTGGATGTAGTTTTCTTGTAATTGCTTGGGTGTTGAGCATATTGAGTGAGGGTGTTATTCCAGTTTGTAAGCATTTCGTTGATGTTGGCAGATGGTTTAGTTAATTTAGGGAGTATATGCTGAGTGATCAGCTCTCTGTCTAACTGTTTGAAGCGGGATGGTCTTTCTGGTTTACGTGTGGTTGGGCAGCAGTCTGTTTGTAGCGTTGGAATCTGAAAAGTTATTAGGTTATGGTCGGACCAGGGGATAGGGGTAACAGATAATTCTATTTGACTTAGATTGCTAGTATCCCTAGGTGGGACAAAAATTAGGTTGAGGATGTTGCCTTGTCGGTGAGTGGGGTATTTTACAATTTGTTTGTAACCTAGATTGGACATAGCCTCTAGGAAGGTGTTAGCTAATTCCTGCTGAGTGGAGGCAAGATTAAAGTCCCCCATCAACCAGTTTGCTTTGTAGGTGTCTTGAGGATTACAAGCTAGGTCAATCACATCAGATAGTTCATCTGATGCAGTGCCGGGTGCCCTGTAGATGAGGTTTATAGTGTTGAATTTGTTTGTGATTGTTAACATATTTAAGTGTTTCGTGCTCTTAGTGAAGTTAATCCGGTATTGTAGTGCAGTTCTTGCTAGAATGAGGACACCACCTCCTCTTCTGTTTTCTCTGTTGCATGTGAAGATCGAGAAACTAGGTGGAGTGATTTGATTTAGTATAGCATTATCAGTGTTTGACAACCATGTTTCAGTAACTAAAATAATATCTAGGTTGCTATTTGAGAGTAGTTCTGTAATTGCAGGTCATTTGTTGATGACGGAGCGTGCATTGATGAGGGCACATTTGAGGGTTTTTTGGTTCTGTTTCTCCTTAAGATTCGTTGTTGCTGCAGGTTCAAGTGTAACATAGAGTAAATGCGATTGTCTTTTGTAGTAGGGATTTGGGGGAGGTTGGTATTGATTCTGGTGAGCTTTTCCACTTGTGTTGAAAATTATTGGGATAGGGTTATATCCCAGTGTAAAAACAGTAGATTCGTAAAAAGTATTGGTCAGTATATAAATTAGCGGGAGAGTAAGTAGAGATATAGCCATGATTGTGTGAGTGTCGATAGCGTCTAGGTAACTATGTATGAATTGACTGACAGTATGCTTGCTTCTGAGATCGATTGAAGAAGTAAACAGGATAAATAACAACTTTTCTATAGTACAATTGGTATCTTGTTTGGTCAGTATTGTAACTATTCAGCCAGTTAACAGCTTCGCATGTGGATATATTGAGGTACTGTATTTGCCTTTCTGCGGTTATTACAGAGGGATAGTGTGGCGCTGCACCACAGCTAGGCGGTCGCCTAGTGGAGACAGCGTGCCATCTAATGTCTTGTATTTTGCAGAGATTCCAGGTCCAAGGCCTCTGGAGTTGTAGTTGTGTGCAAAAATGCCAACCAAGTGGTTTTAGAGGCAACACAGGAAAAATTTATTAATTTTTTTCTTTTGTAGTCAACACTTTGCAAACAAAACTGTTATGGAAGTTCCTGAACAGAATAACAGAATAGAGGATAATTTCTCCAACAAAACTGTCACATAAACCGTGCTCCAACAATGCTATAAATGAGGTTGCTTCCTTCAGCATTTAACAGAAGATAACTTCTTTTCCCCAACAAGCCACAGTTGTAACTTATTGCTATTATCAAAGTCCAGCAAAGCCCTCAGCTTCTTTCAACTGTGTAGGGTTTTTAAAAGTAAGGCTTCTTCTGCTTATCAGCATTGCTAACAGAAAACTGCTGCTTTAAAACATTTTACTCCAGCATAAACATTTGTGGTAATTTTCAACCTTGAATAATTCTTTCTCTATCTCAGGCTCCCAGCACTCAGCGTATCGGGTTAACTGGCTTCTGGTTTCTCTTTAGCTTAAACCGTTGGCCTCCCCTCAGTCTGAAGCTATGCACAAGGAGCATTCCATTAAGGAATCAATGGAGTCCTGTTCCACTTCACAGGATTCCGTCTCCATATCTTCGCACTCAGAATCACATATCTCTGGGCTGGGGACTGGCTCAGAGTATTCAGGCCTAATTTCTTTTAAAAGCTTGAACACCTTTTCCCAGTGAGCTTTTCATCACCCCTCTGGGTTTTCAGTATGGCTACCAGACTTTTTACCCTTTAATAAAACACTTAAAGGTTCTGTCTGTTTCCTTTTACTTCTGGGAACATTCTTCCTGACAGGCTTCTTAAAAGATAAAACTTCTGCCTCAGAATCCTGTAGGGCTATTTCTGTATCTTGGCTGTATTCTTCAGCTCCCCCAGGTCTTTCCCTCCTACCTCCAAGCCTGGCTGCAAATCTCTCACAGCAGGGGCTCTTCTTTGAAGTAGCGTCCTCAGAATCAGAGCTGCTCTGGGAATCACTCCAGTGTCTGTTCCTAGACTCTCTCTGCTCTCCACCACTGAAGCTTGGGTCCTCTTCAGTTTGGCTTAAGGATTCTCTTTCCAGCTTGCTTACAGCTAGCTTCCTCAGTTCCTCTCTCTTGGAAGGAGTGGGATTAGCCCTGCTCCTGGCTCTGTCCCAGCTGCTGCTGCTGAACCTGTTCCCGAACCTGTTCCTGTGTGTTTCTGTGAGCTTAAATGTATGCAAGCATCCTCCCTCTCCTGGCTCCTCCCACAGATGTCTCCTATCCCTCCTCTGGGTTGCCATGGAGTCTGGGTGTGGTCTTAGCCTAGTAGCTCTGGAAGTGTGGGTTTTTCCACTACCTGCATTTTGAAAGGTGTGTCTAGCTGAGCCCTTCCCCCACACAGAAGAAAAAGTTTCTTTTTTATCTGTTTTCCAGGGCTGAGCTGCAGCCTCATCACCACAATAGTAATACACAAAATCATATCAACAAATATGCACAGAAGCGTATCTGCAAATATTGTGATGGTGAAAGCATAGTAGAAAGCATGGATATGGATGAAAATCCTGAAAGCCCCATGGAAGTCAATGACAGTGCACAGATGCAAGGGGATTACAGCCTACGTCAGAGGAAAACTCAGCTCCCTGCAAGGGGTAGAACACGCCCTAGCTCATGGGTGGAGACAAGCCACCCTCCTGATTGGTCAGAGGAGGGCGGAGCACAGGGAAGGCCCAGCAGGAAGCAGTGGTTAAAAACCACGTGTGGCAGACAAGAAGGCGGACAAGGAAGGAGCCAAGGAGAGAGCCAAGGAAAGAGACAAGCACAGAGACGGAAAGACGAAGGGAGACTCCAGGGAGTGAGAGTCAGCGAGAGACCTGCTGGAGTGAATGCCAGAGGAGAGTGGCTGAAGCCAGACAGAGAGAGAGAAGTCTGGGTGAGAGAAGGAGCCAGAGAGAAGGCTCAAACTCAGGTAGCAGCAGCTCACCGAGAGGCAGGGGCAGTCTCAGGCCAAAGCCCGTCTACTGTTTCAGACCAGGAAGAAAGAGATATTGTGCCAGCATTTAAAAGCAGAAGTACAAGTAACTGGAGGAGAAGTGCACGTCAGGCCAGCAACCGGGACAACGGTGATAGCTGGAGAGGTGGAAAAGGTATCAGTGCTGACATACAGAAACAGCCTCAAGGTAAAGCCGATAATTTCTTTCCTGACAATGTGGCAAGAGGGCTAAGGGCTGGTTTAAAAGGGCAGGAACTGAAACCTTCACCTTCCACCGTTGATCAGTGGATTGAAAGCTTAGCCAGTGTTGGAATCCCCAGTGCAGATAACAGAGAAGCTTTTGAATCCTCTAAATTAGGGGCTTTGCAAGGGATACACTCTAATGAGAGGAATTCTATCTCCAATGCAAAAATACCTACGAGGGCTGACTTGCTGTGGGACCAGTTTCAGCAGTTTCTAAGAGAGGGGAAACTTAAAGAAACTCCACAATATGAGAGAGACTCTGTTGGTACAAATGATTTTGAAGAAATGCAAATAGAGACATGTGTGCCTAATGAAGTCTGTTGCCCAGTTCCTATGGATTGTTCTCTGGCTCAAAGGAAATCTACAGTTGTGATAAGAAAGGAAGAAATGTAAAAACACTATAGTAAGGGTAGTGCTTACCACGAGAGTTGTAAGAAACATTCAATGTTTGTTTGTTCACTGACTGAGAGCAACGGAGCTGTGAGGGAACGTTGCATTACAAAGTGAGAACAGCTGTGATAGAGTTCTGCTGCAGTTCATTGTGTGACCACACGGAGAAGTGTAGAGTGTGAGGACACAGAGCAGCAGTAAGGCTGAGAAAAGAAAAGTTTATTTGATTTGTTTCTCCTGGTTTTCCTGAGTTCATCTTTTCTGTTTGGAGATGTTATCCTTCTGCCTTGGTTGTAATTGAACCCCAGCGTGCTTTTGGAAATCCCCATAAAAGAAAATAAAAATCTTGCAAAGCCTTACCACCGACTCAACTACAAATTTATTGCCTGAGGAGTAAAAGAACTTTATTCTAAAGGACATCAAGGCCGCCTACCAGCTGTCAGCCTCTTGGCCCAGCCGGTGGGTGTCGCAATATGTATGGTCATTTTGAAAAAACTATGTAAATTCACCTTACAGTTCTTTAAACGTCTTTATAGTTGGTTTGTCTTCTTCAGTCAGGGTGGACTGGAGGTGGTTTCATGCTTATTGTTGTAGAGTGATCATATTGCAAGCAGGGTATGAGTAGTATATCAGACACAGGTATTTCGTGTGCCCTCTCCTTCAGGCCCGCGCCTAAGGGCCAAGCCAAAGGGCCCGCCTGGCGGCAGCTGCTTTTATGCCAGCTGCTGCTCCTCCTCCTCCCACAGCCCTGATTGGGCTGGAGGTGCTGATCGGGAGGGCAGGCTGGCCCGATCAGCTGCTCAACCCCGATCGTGGACAGTGATGATGGCGGCGGTGTCTTTTGGGGTTTCCCGCCGGCGGCGGCTGCTTTTATGCCGGCTGCTGCTCCTCCTCCTCCCACAGCCCTGATTGGGCTGGAGGTGCTGATCGGGAGGGCAGGCTGGCCCGATCAGCTGCTCAACCCCGATCGGGGACAGTGATGATGGCGGCGGTGTCTTTGGGGTTTCCCGCCGGCAGCGGCTGCTTTTATGCCGACTGCTGCTCCTCCTCCTCCCACAGCCCCGATTGGGCTGGAGGTGCTGATCGGGAGGGCAGGCTGGCCCGATCAGCTGCTCAACCACGATCGGGGACAGTGATGATGGCGGCGGTGTCTTTTGGGGTTTCCCGCCGGCGGCGGCTGCTTTTATGCCGGCTGCTGCTCCTCCTCCTCCCACAGCCCCGATTGGGCTGGAGGTGCTGATCGGGAGGGCAGGCTGGCCCGATCAGCTGCTCAACCCCGATCGGGGAGAGTGATGATGGCGGCGGTGTCTTTTGTAGGTTCAAGGAAAGCTACAATCAGGTATTTTAGGCTGCTCCCTGTCTCCTGAGAGCTTACAATCTAAGCTTGTGTCTGAGGCAATGGAGAGTTAATGAATTCCCTAAGGCCACAAGGAGCACTAGTGAGATTTGAACCCTGGTCTCTTCAGGCAGCAGAAAAATCAGTATGATAGCCCACTGAATCCATCTGGATCTTATAATGATGTATTTGATACCACTTAAAAAAAGCAAGGGCCTGATATTCACTGAGAGGACTATTCAGCAGCATCAACCAGACGCTGCTGGGGAGATCTGTGGTGGTGTGAGGGTAGCCCCAGCACTTATCCAGTTAGTGGAGATTTTGAGGCTGCTACCGGGTAAGTGGCCTGTTGAAAGTTAGGTCATTGCGATAGCTCTCCTAACTTTATGCGGTTCAACTCTCCGGAGAGTGACTGAGTATCACCACTGTCCTGGTAGCTGAACTGGTCAGCACTGAAACCGAATAGTCAGCACTGGAGGACATCCAGATTCCGGTGCTAAATATCCAATTTCAGTTTTGTCCACAGCGGCCAGGCACTTTAAACTGCTCGCCACCGTGGGCTGAATATCGGGTCCCAGGACTCTAGATTCCTTACTCCCTTGTGTTCTTTTTTAACAGCTAACCAACCTGAAGCCTGAGGAGCAGGAGTGGAGGAGTGAACTAGTGGTTGGGGCAAGGTACTTCAGGCCTGAAGGTTGGGGGTTCAAATCCCACTAGAGGACAGCAATCTTGGGCCGGAAGGACTGGGGTTTCTAGTCCCACAGGTGCTTCTTGTGGTCTTGGGCAAGCCACTTAACCCTCCATAGCCCATGTTCCCTGTAAAATAGTTATCTCCAAGTTATAATGCCCTGTTCAATGTAATTTCAGTTTGTTCAATGTAAACCACACTGATGCAGCAGTATATAAGAGAATCTAAATAAAATAAATAAATAAAAGAGAGAGGGTAGGACCTGGTCAGACATACAAGCAAGAATGTTGTTCCTGGAAAACTCTGAGGCCATTCCATGATCACAGAAGAGCAGAGGGGATCACACACGTTGTCACAGAAGAAAAGAATCACAGTTTCGCTAGAAGGTAAATTTTGAAGAGTCACAGGATTTTCGGGGAACATCTTCTATGATGATGCCTGTCTTTTGGGGGAGGGGGGGAATGAAAATGCTACACTCTCAAGGAATTTCAGAGCACACGCTATGGACAGATTGTGCAGTTTTTTAGGAAATGTTAGATGAGCACGAGCCAATGATAATGCTGGTGGAGATGTTGCCCTTAGAAGGCTAACACATGTTTAAAATTCAGACTTTCAATAACAGAAAAAATGATGGCAGATAAAGACCCACCAGAACACCCAGTCTGCTCAGTTCAATGCAATGCAATGTGTGCCTTCGAGTCAAGGCTGATACCTGGTGACCCAGCAGCTCCTGGGTTTCCTTGGCTAGACCGGAAGCAGATTGCCAGGCCTTTCTTCCGAGGCACTGGATGGTTAAGTGATTGCCCAAGGCCACAAGGAATGCCAGTGGGCACTGACCCCTGTCTCTTGGTTACCAAGTTGTTGCTCTAACCATTAGGCTGCTCCGCCACTCCTCTGCTCAGTTCAGGATCATTAAAATCCCTGCCATAGACTAAGAAACCTAGATAGTCCCAGAAGTTTGCATCCTAAATATTCATCAGTCTACAAAGGTATGATCTTTACCCAGCTACTCTTCTGGTTTTCTTACAATATTACAGTTGGTGAGTTAATACTGTCCTTCCTTCCTGTGGAAGAAATATGTTGAATTCACACCTAGGCATCCGTCTTCTAATGTAGTTTACTTGATGTAAAATTATATCCGTGATACTGGGCACAAACCATTTCCTAAGTCTGGCTTAAATAAAATACAATAGATCTGAAGCTGCTTGGAGCAGGCACTTGCTATGTACCTTCGAGCACGGTGTTTCTCCTGTCCTGGAGAATCCCTAAGCCAACCAAGTTTTCAGGATACCCACAAAAAATATTCATGAGATAGACCTGCCTGCTCTGTCTCCACTGAACACAAATTTATCTCATGCATATTCATTGTGGATACCCTGAAAACAAGATGGGTTGAAGGTCCCTCAGGACATGTTTGGGAGCCGCTGTGCTAGACCATTCATCATCTGAACTGTGCTTTATAACCCCAGAAGAGTCAGTGTACACCATCCTCCTTCTCAATCCTTGCTCCCTAGCTAAAAGGAGGACCAGACCATAGGACGCATGCTATCAACAACCGTATTAATGTGCGAACTGAAGCAGCTTCTCAATCATCGCTGAGTGTGTGTCATAGAAAGGTAATCCATCCACTTCCATAGCCAGACTTCCAGTCTTTCAATCTTCAATAATCTTTTGATTCAGGATTACGGCCCGCTGGTCGGTCACTATGGCAACCTCCTTACCCAAGGCCAGTAGCATGGCTTCCATGGCAATGGCTCCTGGAGGGCCATCATTCTCCTCGGGGGGATCATGATTAAAGTGGGTTGGGAAGCCAGTGGTGATGAGCACAGACTTGGCATGAGACAGGGACAGTGAAGCCTTCAGCAACTCGTCCTTAATAAAGAGGTGACATATGCCCCTTTCACCTGGATTTGTCCCAATCAGATTCTCCAGCGTTTGAATCTTTTTGATGGATTTTGCTGAGGCAATGCTGTAGCGCAAGGGATTGTGGGAAATACAGCAGATGTGTGGGGTCTCCTCAGGATCTCTGAGCACAGCTTCCTCGTTTTTCAAGTCTGTGATAAACATGCAGCCAGGAGAATGGGTGAAGGCCAGTGGAGACTTGCAGCTGCTGATGGCTTCCACTCCTGTGACCCCACAGGCCCAAAATACTGGAACATCCCCAGAATGAAACTGCACTGGGTTGCCATAGTCTGGGCTGGAGATATCTTTGATTCCTAAATAGCTTGGGTTACCAATGTGTACTGGTGCTCCATGGACATCTTTCATCAGGTGAGTGGCCAGCACGACAGCGTCTATCTTGTCTTCTGGAATCGGTCTCATCAAAACCACCAACTGGCAAGAAAAACTTCCAACTTCAGAACAGGACACTGTGTCTTGTACATGCTCACGTTGCATTTCTGTTCAACATTCCACACAGGGACTCCAGCATCCTGAGCCGCTCTTTCGAAGGAAAAGCTACAGCCTAGATAGAAAGTCACCATGTCCTTCAGCTGGTCTGTGTAGTTCTCCAGGCTGCTCAGGGTGCCAGTAAAATGTCCATTCTCAAACCTCCAGTTCTCTAGACAGTCAGCTCTTATATCAGCATTGGCGCTCAGCGGTGGGCAGCCCCATTCCCCTGGCTTACTACGGTACAGCAGTGGCAAAGGGCCATTGTTTGCGCGGCAGAACTTCTCAAAGTTGTCGGCAAGGGACTTGTGGAGGATCACAATATTAGCCTGTTTATACCCCTCAGCGAGTCCAGAAGTGCTTCTTATGATGAGTTTGTTCTGTCGAATGAAGCCTCTGACTGTCCTAGGACAAAGGGATATCAGCTTCTGCACACCCATTGTGCCTTCCTTTGTTTGCTGAATTTGCCAGGCAGTGCTCCTTCACCATAGGCCGTTTGCTGACTGCATTCCAAGCAGTTTTTCCTGCCCCAGCTCTAGGCTCCTGCTAGGGACAGCCCCCATTCTCCCTGCTTCTGATGAAATGGGTAGCAAGGAAGCAAGCGGCACAGTGAAGGTCCAGAATGCAGTTTAAATCAGTCTGTGAGCAGCCCCCCTAAAAATGAAGACACTGCTAATAGGAATTCTGCACCTGGGCCCCTTTTAGATCGTGCTGAAGGCTGCCCTATATCTCTGGAGGGCTGGCAACCGTATAGGGAGCCGCTTACAGGTTTGGCTAAGGCCCGTGACTTTTCTCTTCCCCAGCCCCTGCTTGCTCCCGCCTCTTGCCCTGTCTAGATGTGTTTATTCTCCCGTCTTTTAGAAACATAGAAACATGATGACAGAAAAAGACCACATGGCCTATCTAGTCTGTCCTTCCATAACAACAACTACAACAGTCCACTTTTTACCTTTAGAGATCCTCTGTGTTGGTCCCATGCTTTTTTGAATTCAGTTACTGTCCTCATCTCTACCACCTCCACTGGGAGACTATTCCATGGATCCACTACTCTTTCTGTAAAGAAATATTTCCGCATATCACTCCTGACTCTATCTCCCTTCACCCTCATCCCATGTCCCCTCGTAGCAGAACTTGCTTTCAATTGAAAGAGGCTCTCTCCCTGAACATTTATGCCACGGAGGTATTTAAACATCTTAATCATATCACCTCTATCCCGCCTTTCCTCTAAGGTGTACATATTAAGATCCTTAAGTCTGTCCTCATATGCTTTATAATGAAGCCCATTAATCATTTTAGTAGCAACCCTCTGCACCGACTCCATCCTGTTCACATCCTTTTGAAGGTGCGGTCTCCAGAATTGCACACCATACTCCAAATGAGGTCGCACCAAAGACTTATACAGAGGCATTATCACCTCCTTTTTTCTGCTAGCCATTCCTCTCCGTATGCACCCAAGCATCCTTCTAGCTTTTGCCGTCGCCTTTTCTACCTGTTTAGCTACTTTAAGATCATCAGACACAACCACGCCTAGGTCCCGCTCTTCTTTAGTGGACAAAAGTACTTCACCTCCTATACTGTATTGCTCCCTTGGATTGCTGCAGCCCAAATGCATGACCTTACATTTTTTAACATTAAATCCCAGCTGCCAAATTCAAGACCATTCTTCAAGCTTAGCTAGATCCCTCCTCATGTTATCTACACCTTCCTGGGTGTCTACTCTATTGCAGATTTTGGTATCATCTGCAAAGAGGCAAACCTTACCCAACAGCCCTTCCGCTATATCACTAACAAAGATGTTAAAAAGAATCGGACCAAGGACAGATCCCTGGGGCACACCACTGGTAACATCCTTCTCCTCAGAGTGAGCTCCATTTACTTGTACTCTTTGTTGCCTCCCACCCAACCAATTTCTAACCCAAGCAGTAACTTTAGGGTCCATCCCTAGGGTGCTCAGTTTGTTTATATGTCGCCTGTGAGGAACAGTGTCAAAGGCTTTACTGAAATCTAAATACACCACATCTAGAGCTCTCCCTCGGTCCAACTCCCTGGTCACCCAGTCAAAGAAATCAATCAGATTTGTCTGACAAGACCTGCCTCTGGTGAATCCATGCTGCCTCGGATCCTATAATCCGCTGGACTCCAGAAACCTCACTATTTTCTCTTTCAGCAGCGTTTCCAATAATTTACTCACCACCGAAGTTAAACTAACCGGCCTGTAGTTTTCAACCACATCCTTACTTCTGCTTTTGTGTAAAGGCACCACATGAGCCTCTCTCCAGTCCTTTGGCACCACTCCCGACTCCAACGAGGCATTGAAAAGGTCAGTCAGTGGAGTTGCTAGAACGTCCCCACGTTCCCTCAGTATTCTAGGGTGTATCCCATCCGGTCCCATCGCTTTGTCTACTTTAAGTTGAGCTAGTTTCTCACGAACACAGTCTTCTGAAAATTGTTGAAGATGTCCCTTGCTTCTGTTCTTATTTGTGGGTGTTTTCTGAGGTCCTGCTCCTGGTTCTTCATCTGTGAACACAGAACAAAAATATTTGTTAAGCAATTCCGCTTTATCCTTATCAGCTTCTACATATTCCCCCCCTGCACCCTTGAGTCTGACAATACCACTTTTGCCCTTCCTCTTCTCACTAATATATCTGAAAAATGTCTTATCCCCCCATTTTATTGCATTGGCTATTTCCTCCTTCTTTTGAATCTTTGCCTTCTTGACTACTTTGCTAGCTTCTCTAAGTTTTTCCAAATACAGATGCAGACGGGTTTTGATAAAAAGCGAGAGCAACAACAAATAATGCATATTCTTATATGGTTTGCAAAAGCAACAGCAGCTTCGGGAACAGAGAAACTAGGCAACAGCCTGAACAAGGCATAAGTCCACCTACCAGAGACCTCTTTTACATTTTCTAACAAAACAGGTTGTTGCCCTTAAAATATCTCCTTTCAGTTCTGAATAGACTTTAACAGCTCTAGTCCTAATACTGAACTACACCATCTGGTGATCACTGAATGTGAAATGATCACCCACTATAACATCGGAAACACTTTCCCTATTGGTAAGGACCAGATCCAATATGGCTCCTTTACATATGGGTTCTGTTTCCAGTTGCTGGAATAGTTCTTTCTTTAGAGAATCCAGGATCACCTTACTTCAACATGATAATGCATCAGGGATGTGCCAATCAACATCCGGTATATTGAAATACCTATCAGTAGCACTTTTCCTTTCATGGCAATACTGCAAATATTTTTAATTAAATCTCTGTCCATTTCTTCTTCCTGGAAGAAGATCTGTATATCACACCAATGCAAATGGATTCCACATTCCCGCTTTCTAGTTTATCTCACAGTGCCTCCTCCTTCCCTTGACAGCCCAGTAACTCTATAGCTTTAATATCATTGAAGATCATTGAAAAGGAAGCTCAACGTCAACTGCAGGAGCACATTGACTTCGCTGCACCTTTAGACCCATGCCAACATGGTTTTAGGGAAGGCCATGGCGTTGAAACCCTCCTTACCACTCTATTTTGCAAGATAATCACTGGCATTGACGACATCCGGCAAGGATTTGCTCTCATCTTTCTGGACATAGCTGCAGCTTTTGATTCAGTAAATCATGAGCTTCTATTAGGACGACTGATTGACAAAGGCATTAATGGACGAGCGCTCGAATGGTGCAGATCCTACCTGTCCGAAAGATGGCAACATGTTCGTTCTGGAGGGATAAATTCTGAACCTTTCCACCAAAGTCAAGGAGTCCCACAAGGATCCTCCCTCTCAGCGCTCTTGTTCAATATTTACATGCAGCCAATTTGTAATATTATCCGGTCCTTCAATGTTGACTGCATGTTATACGCAGACGATGTCCTGCTCTACATACCCTTCTCTACCGAACATCTGGACCTCTCCCCACTGACGAGTTGTTTCAATGCAATATCTGACTGGCTTCTCTCTCAAAACCTCAGAATACAACATAAGAAAACGGAAGTACTCTTCATTACGAGGAACCCCAACTTTACTCCACCGCAATATCTTAAAGTAAAAGAAGCTGAGCTGCAATCTAAATCCTCAATACGATACCTGGGAGTCACCTTAGATCAACGCCTAGATATGAAGGCCCACATAGGAAATGTAGTCAAATCAGTCTACCACAAGATCCGCTCACTTAGGCATCTATGTTCCATCCTTGAACCAACTGATTTTCGGACGATTTTCCAGGCATTGGTCATGCCTCATTTTGACTATGCCAATGCAATATTACAAGGTCTTCCCCAGTCTACGCTGAACCCGCTGCAGCTAGCCATGAATGCGGCAGCAGGAGTCCTCCACGGAGCCTCCAGGAGCGACCACGTGACGCCTCTGCTGATACAGCTACATTGGCTACCCATTCGTGCAAGAACTATCTTCAAGACTTTGATAACCACTTTTAAAGCTGTTCACAATCTCTCACCTGCATCCGTAACCGCTCTCATCCATTCCACATCCCCAAATAGAATAAGAAGATCCACGGCTATAAACTCCCTAAAAGTCCCGAAGGCACTTACTGTCTGCACCAAATCAACAGCCAATAGGGCCTTCAGTCTCAGTGCCCCAAGATACTGGAATGCGTTACCCCATGACATCCGAGCTATTAAGAACCTACCACAGTTTAGGAAAGCCCTCAAAACCCACCTCTTCAAAAAGTACCTTACAGAGCCTGACTACATCCCCTAGAACCTCAGGACACCCCCCATACCATTCTCAGTCAATTTGCAGTATCACAATCATTGTGTTTTCTATGCAACTTCTTTGATTATGACTCCATGTAATAAGTTTTGTAAATAGTTTACCCCTGTTATCCAAGTTTATGTCCCCTGTTATATGTAAACTCATACATGTTAACTGTACTGAGCATTTTGTTCCATGTAAACCGCGCTGATGCTGAATAGTGCGGTATATAAGAGACTGTAAATAAATATGATTTTTTTACATATAAAAGTGTCATTCCTCTTCCCCTTCTTCTTACCCTGTCCTTTCTGAATGAACTTTATCCCAGTATAATTACATCCCAGTCATGGTTGTCCACCACTAAATCCAAGTCATCCTCTTCCATGAAAGCCTCAACATCTGGGATCTTATTTCCCATACTGCAGGCATTAATGGAAATTGCTTTCCAGACATTGCCCCTTTTACCGATTTCTACAGAGGTATTAAATGTTTCACTTACCCAAGGGCTTCTACTTACCTGTGAGCTTTCTTCATCTATCCCCAACGAATCTAGTTTAAAGCCCTCTTCAGTAGGTTAGCCAATCTCCTGCAGAAGACACAGTGATCCTTCTTGGATAGTTGGACACCATTTCTGCTCATTTATCATAATTGCAAAATTTTGCTTTTAAACATGGAATAAAGTTTTAATTGATCATTTTGGTTTTAAGAGCTTGAATGTCTGATATTTTTCAAACAAAAGCCAAATAATTTGTTTGTAGTGGTTACAGACAAATGAAGGCTGTTTTGTTATCAGCAAAATTAAATTTCATTCACAGGTTTCTAATGGCTTAAGGCCTTTTTTTCCACTCTTTCTGTATGGGCACAAGAGGTGTATTGATATCTCTGTCATTGCTTAGTAATTATATTATCCAATATTTTCTCTCCCTTTGAATGTTCTAACTGATATGTAGTGCAGTTCAATGCACCAAGACTGCATCCATCCTTCATTCGGAGACCTGCGCTCTCTCATCCTTCAACCCATGGCAGCCTGCAGGATGTAGGAGCTGCAGTATTAGACTGATTTCACCTGTGATTTTTATCTAGATGGCAGCAAACACTAAGGGGAATGTTTACTAAACTGCGTTAATGTCACCCGCGGTAGTTCCCGCGGTAATGGTACAGATGCCCATATAAGGAGTGGGCGGTGCATCGTACGACAAGCAGTGCCAGATAACACGCGTAACAATGCGCTGTCGGGTAACGTGCCTCGCAAAGCGCTATATAGGGCACATCACAAGGCACCTTAACCGGAGACGCCTCACAAGGTACGTTGTCATGCGCCCTACAAGGTGCCCTAACCTAAGGCGCCATGCAGCCACCCCCAGTAGGCCCCGTATAAGGTGCCGGCAAGGTGCCCCATAAGGCACCGTAGGTCAAGGCACCTGAAAAGCAGGACATGGGGTAGCAGCCTGCATATGAATGCCAGATGCCACACAGCTGACAGACGCAGATAGACGGACAGAAGGATGGTTGGCGACTGTGATGAGGATAATATGTGCTGGCAGCACAGATCAGCAGAGATATGACTGTTACAGGAATGACAAGTACCGGTGTAGGAAAGGCATAAAAGAAGGAGAACAAAGAGGAAGCAAAACCATGACCATTAGCCTGAAAAGCACTGCACAAACCAGTAGGCCACACCACGACTATGAGGTACAAAGCAATGGCTGCATACAAGAACACTGCAGGGCACCACACAAAACACCTGCTGAGTGCCAGGAGAGGGCAACCCAAACAGTCACCATGATGCAACGCACATGCACAACAGGTGTCCACATCTCATATCACAGTCTGTAAGTGGGATGGGAGCCACATAGAAACACATGCACACACACCATGAGATGTAATACAGTGTAAACAGCATGCAAAAGAGCATGGGAGCGATACATGAAGGGTGTCAGGGGCCGGCTGAAGGGACAGCTATGTGGACGGCCCGTGGACCAGGGCAACGGAATGAAAAAGGAGCATGTGAGAATCCAACCTGCACAGTGACGTGGCACAGACCAGCCAACAATAGCAGTACCAATCCACCAAGGCGACTGTTCATATGGACACTACAGAGATATAGCCATATGTAACACACAATATGCAACAGATAGGCTGCAGAGAGGGCACACTGTGGCACACAGCGCAGAGATGGAAGGGTGTGTGGAGAGGTGACGAGGCTGTAGCCATTGCATGGGCAGGTTAGCAGAACACAGGAAAGGAAAAGGAATAGAACATGTGGGAATCAAACTGGCAACCTACAGACCGCTGATGGGCGTCTGTGACCACTATCCCAAACAACCCCAACGAGCACAATGCAAACAAGTTACCACAAAAGGCACACACTGGATCACAGTGCTGAAACGGACGGCCCCTTTGCTCCACTGCGAACAGCAGACATCACGTCCCTCACCCTGATGCACCTTACGCCTGGGATAAACTCCCGGGGTCTGTGTGCCAGGCACCCTCGCAAACACACATCCAATTCATGCTGAAAGCTCACCTATCCGCTGCTGCCTGTGAACTCTAGCTACCCTGATCCTTCTTCTCCGTTGCCTCTCCTACCCCTGCTTCCACATTCTCTCACTTATCCTAACTAGAATGTAAGCTTTGTTGAGCAGGGTGTCTGCCCTTCATGTCTGCAGTTTAGCAATCAGATCACAAATAGGGACAAACATATAAAAAGACAAACTACAAGAAAATATTAAATATTAAATGTAGGAATGTCCGTCAGGTCAGGGGACAAGAAACCCCATCGAGTAACGGACCTCTCCCTTTAATCTTTTTTATTTTGCAACAGTCCTGTAAAAATATAAACGATTGGACCCCCAAAGCCACAATGCTAAGTATTAAACAAATAAAAAGAATTTGGAAAACCAAATTTCCACTTAGCTGGCAGTTGGGTCCTTTATACGATCCACAAACCAGAAATCCTGTTAAGCTTAAGCGAAAGGACTCCTCCTCCTCTCGTCTTCAGCAATATAGAAAGGAAAGTCATGGCCGACTCTTCTCAAAGCATCATGAACACCATGACCTAGCGCTGTGTTTCGGATCCTTCGATCCTGCCTCAGATGGAAGTTATGTGCTTCATGTCTGTGCAGCGCTGTGTACAAGGGGCAGTGCCAGACATAAGTACTGAGTTATCTATGTAAGTAACCAGTTGTCTATCCCGCCTTATCCATCAAATAAGGCGGTGGCCAATGAAGGGCCATGTGGCATGCCCTTGGCCACAAGGAATGCCAATAAGACTAGAAACCCCAGACCCACAGGCCTGACGTTGCTGTACCCAGCTGGGATGTGAACCCATGGCCCTCTGGCCTGAGGTACCTTGTCCTAACCAACAGGTTATGTCTCCCACTGTGCAGGTGCAGTAGGTATGGTAGTAATGAAAGTAGTGAGATAATACTTTGTGATGTAACTATACCCATACACAGTACACCGTAACAATACCTGTACACCTACCCCCTCCCCTGCAACCCCGCACCCAGGTGGTGTACCCCAAGGATCTGGCATGGATCTCTCTTTACCCCCTCCATACACAGTCCCCTGGTGTGCCCATCACCACCCATGGCTGGCTGTACCAGCTAGATACTGATGGCTCATAGAGCCACCTACTCACACCTGAACCCTCCCTGGCTAATCAAACCCTGATCCGCGCCTGTCATGATGACATTGCTGCCTGGATGTCTCACCATGGTCTGAAAGTGAACATGGCCACGACTGTACCTCCCATCCATCATCGTAACACCTCCCAGCCCCCCCCTCCCTCTGTTGTCAGTGTCTGTGGATAACTCTGTACCTCCCCCAGTGTCCCCAGGCTGAAATCTGGGGCCAACCCTGGCCCCTCACCCCCGTTCATGACACACAGCCATCTGATAGCTAACACCTGTCCCCCTTCCTCTACAACAGCAGTGATACCCGCCCCATCCACCCTGAACACACCACCAATATGCCCATACACTCCCCAATCGCATCCCATCAGTACCTCAGTAGTCTGCCCCCTGCTGCTCTCAACTGGACACACCTCATTCCCCGTCAACGTGTGCAACAATTTGCTGTGCATCCAACCCTGCGCCAGGCCAGTCATGGTCACACTACCCCCCTTGTCAGGTCATGTCAAAGCCTCCCTATCCTTTACCATATCCATGTCAAACATCCCCTGCTGAGCTCAAAATGCAGAGACTCTGTGGCTCCCCACCACCCCTCGTCTCCCATTTCCCCATACAAACCCCCCTGAAAACATCGGCCCCCAGCAGACACCCACCACCTATGCAGTACACCCCTACTGCTAACCCCATACTCCGCCCCTCTCTCCGTGATGCCCCATATGCCGTGAACAAACTACCGCTGTCCGTACAGCAGGCACCATCTCCAACCCCCCACAAATCCAGGATGAAACCACATGTCCTTGCTGCAGCCATGGAAGCATGATTCCCCTGACCCCCCCCCCCCTGTCCCCAGCGGTATCCCTCCCACTCCATCTGTGTCCGTGCTGACTAGATAGTAAGCTCTGATGCGAAGAACATGTCTCCCACCTGTCTGCACAGCACCGCATATGCCATGTAGCACTATGCAAATGTTCAGTAGTAGTAGTAGTACATGTCTGCACCATCACGGCCACAGCATCAGAACACACAGCTGACAGGGGGCACATGTCAGGCAGGCACATCAGGCTGACAACACACACACAAGGCAATAAGGTCTTAAGGGAAGATACAGAGATGTAATGTCATGCTGCCACACAGTGAAGTGCATACACAGTGCACAGGCAAATGCACAAACATGGCAATGATGTCATGTCCCAATGGCCCAGCACCACCCCTCAGATGTATAGACCTAATATGTGGGTATCAGTGGGTCATATAGCAGTGTAGATGCCCCTAGAACAGCATGTGATGTGCTGAGAAAGACCAGACGTCAGGTAGTCATGTCATTAAACACCTTTAATGCACACATGGCTTCAAAAACAGTGACACAATGCAACATGAGGACACGGTATCAGGTATGAGAGTCACATGTGGGCAAAAAGCAAAGAAGACGGGATCCCACTAACATACAGAAGTAGCACTATGTGGAAGGCCCACTGCAATGGGTGCCATGGAAACAGGAGCAGTCATAATATGGCAATGTACAGGGACTGCACAAATGAAGCCTGGAAATGGACACACCCGCCGCCACAGTGCAAAGGTACTGGCGCAATGTGAGTGGCGCAATGTCATGTCAGAAAGAGGACTGTGCACACATGCAAAGATAAGCCTGCAAATCAATGTACATTGCCACATCTGTCCAGTAAACACACACAATAACATGTACGTAGAGGTACAAAGAGACGTCCACAATGGTGCACATACCCACACAAATCCCACCCCGGCACATGCACCAGTGTTAGAGACGAGTCAGGCATATGCGCATGTACCATGTACGTTGAAACACGACAGAGTGCTGCCCCATATCCACTGTAACACCCCTTACGATGGTAAAACAGCAATCAGAGATGGTGGCACACATCACAGTGTTCTGGAGGCAAATAGTGTGTCATGTACAAGTGGAAGTTAGCCACACAAATAAGCAGGACCTACAGAATGTATCTCCTGTGCCACTTATGTGGCTGCATGTACCTGTGTAGCCAAATATTGGTGCAATGCCTGCGATGCGAGCCCCACACATTGGCCACACACAATGTCAGATGGATGTACAACATACAGCGCGCATGTGAGTTCCTGCTGTAGATGTATGGACAAGTGTCCACCATGCAAATGCCACCTGTGACCCTACAAGTCTGGCTATTCCAGATTACATGGCCATGCAAAGTCATGAGTGACATCTCAATGTTCCACAGTAATGCAAAGGTGATGTGTCTCTGTTGCAATAAACGCAACACCCAGACAGAACACAGCAGCAACGGTGTGTCGGTCCCCCCGGTGATGTTCATAGTATCAGGCCAACAATGATGTCGAACATAGGCATGTGTCCAACTCGCATAGGTCCATCTCCCACTGGCACCATCACCCAGGGACCGTTGCATGGAGGTGTCCTGTCCACCCACAGTTGGGCGATGGGGACTCCAGAAGCAGCATAGTAGATGTGCTTTGTGTGTTGGCTGCGCCCTGTGTTAAAAGGAGTAGAGAAAAGGTAAAGGTATGCTACACACACCATCAGGTCACAATGCAGACAGTGACACCACAGTATGTGCATAATGAATCCCCAGATATTAAAATATGACACGACCACAATACACAGCACAATGCATGTTGACCACAGCAGGAGATGGCACTGCAGACCAGGTTGCCATCTCGACATGGTCATTTCAATGCCCATGTCACACAGGCATCCTAGAGGTCCACAGCATGTCCAGCAGTGGTGGTGCACAGAGATCCCACAGAAAGGCACAATGATACAAACAGGCCAAAAGAAACATCTACACGTGGATGTCAGTCAAAGAAGATGTAAGGTGCAACCTACCTTCAGTGTGCAGCAGGTGTCTGATGGGGACTGTCTGAGCCAGGCAAAAGGCACAAGGGGCCACAGTAGTGGCAGAGGATGTCAATGAAATGCGTCCAATCACCATGTCGTCATGGTCAGCCATCAGTGGCACTTGTCCAAGATATGGTGAGATGCGTGTAACTGAAACATTGATGCATAGTGTCCTATTAGCAAACATGAGACACGTCAGGCAACAATACATGACACATGCATAGACACATGCGCACAATGTACACAAGGGCAACAGCAGAAGGTCACAGAGAGACGGGTGATCACCACTGTACAGGTGCCCAGACACATCCCTGCATCAGACAATGCCAGAGGGCATCAGAAGGTACCATCACCTAGACACGCTCCAAAGACACAGAGACATACACCGTGAGACAAGGTGAGCATGCCGCAAGTAGCATACGGCATGTCTGTGCACAATCAGCGACCAGTGGAGACAATCATTACAGTCCATGCAATGATACACTGATGTTGTGTAATTTCACAATGCCAGGTAAGGCTGTATGTGCTATCCACCAACTCCACACCCTGTGCCTGGAGACATACACAGCCCGGTCACATGTGCCCTAGATACAGTGTATAAACACCTGAAATGTGCACAGGCCAATGGCCATATGCGTGTCAACCACAACATATGTGGGATGGATCCGCAGGCCAAACACATGTACAACAACATAGGCGGATTTCAGAGCTACAGGCATTGTCATGTAGAGAGACGTTCTTGTCTTTTTCCAGAGAAAAGGTGACATTGCAACCAGTTCCGTCGTTTTTACCAAAGGTAGTTTCTCCGTTTCACCTGAATCAACCGGTTTCTCTTCCAACTCTAAGTTCGACAGAGGGGAATGTCTCGGACTGCAGTTTACACTGTTTAGACATAAAGAGGGTGCTGAGTCAATATTTAAAAGTCTAAGAGACTTTTCACAAGTCTGACTGCCTCTTCATGTTGCTTGGAGGACCCCGTAAAGGGGAGGTGGCGGTGAAAGCGTCCCTTTCCAGATGGATTAAGGAGGCAATTGCATCAGCGTATTTTTGCAAGGTCATACAGTACCAGTGGGCTTAAGAGCTCACTCTACTAGAGCGCAAGCGACTTCATGGGCAGAACACAGTTTGGTTCCACCAGTAGAAATTTGTGGAGCGGCCACTTGGTCCTCTCTTCATACCTTCAGTAAGCATTACTGGATGTCCTGGCAGCGAACGATGCCTGTTTCGGGGCGGCGGTGTTGCGATCTGGCTGGAAAGGTCCCTCCCAATGATTACTGCTCTGATACATCCCAGAGGTGGAGGACTAAACTGGAGGAATGATAAGGAAATAGAAATTACACTTACCTGGTAATTGTTGTTCCTTGAGGAACTCCAGTTTAGTCCTCATTCCCGCCCGGGGCTGGTGTCATTAGCAGAGGTTCTTCAATTGAGAGAAGTGCATGGTTACAGGTGGATATAGCCCTTAATTGGGTGGCAGTCGTCTTGATTCGTTCTATCTCTTTTCTCTCTGTTCCTGATCTCTCTTGTCTATGGCTAGGCATAGGACGAAAAGGAGACAATGCAGAAAACAGTCCCCTTCTCTCGGGGGTTAGTGGTTAAATAAGCTATGTGTTACGCGTTCAGATGCATATAAGGTTAAAATTATTTTAAAAAAGCAAAAAAAAAAAAAAAGCTACTTATTTGTTGCTCCTTTGAGTCTGCTTTGTCAATAGTTCACTGGGGCTGATGGGAGATACCAGCAAGCTACATCCAGTGATGTCACGATTTTGACATGCCCGGTCTCCAAGCTGCAGGAGGAGGTACACTACCCAGAGGTGGAGGACTAAACTGGAGTTCCTCATGGAACAACAATTACCAGGTAAGCGTAATTTCTATTTTGATTAGGGCTATGTCTGGAGCAAAGGAGGATTTCAAAGGAGAAAAGATAGCTTCAAGCCGGACTTTCAGGTACTGAGGAGAGACTGGTGGCACTGTCCGGGTTTGCTTGCCTTACTACTTGAAAAGCACAAAAGAAAAGATTCAAGCTTTTTTTTACTGAGAGTGTTATTGCCTCCCTTATTGCTGTGGATTCTGCTTCCAGAACTACGTACTTGAATGCTTTGAGTAAAGCAGAGAGTGCCTTTACACTATTTTCCCATTTTAATTGCTTTTACTCCTAAGCATTGGTGGAACAGAATGAGGTGTGCTGTGTTATGTGAACTTTGATACAATGGAACCAGTGGCACTGGTGGAAGCAAGCAGAGGTCTATAAATGAATGAATGGAGTGGAACGGGTAAACGTAGATGGATCGTTTACTTCATCAGAATATAAAAAGACTAGGGGACATGCAATGAAGCTACAGGGTAATCTATTTAAGACTAATAAGAGAAAATATTTTTTCACTCAACGTGTAATCAAACTCTGGAATTTGTTACTGGAGGATGTAGAAAAAGCTGTTAGTATAGCTGAGTTTAAAAAAGGTTTTGGGCAAGTTCCTGGAGGAAAGGTCCATAAACCAATATTAAAAGGGACCCAGGATGTCACTGCTTGACCCAATACAAGCATTGAGGAACCTGTGTCTTTTGGGGAGACTGCTAGGTACTTACGATCTATTTCGGCCACTGTTGAAATAGGATACTGGGCTTGATGGACCTTGGTCTGACCCAATGTGGCATATCTTATGTTCTTATGTTATCTGAGTTTATGTAATCCACTGCACGAGCAGAAGATACAGTGCAATATATATTTGCAACAATCCTGTTCATCTTTTGCGGGTTCCAGCTGCTGTGGAGGTGACTGAGGTGTAGTATTCTGCTAGTGTTTACTTTCTTTGCAGGAATTTATAGCTTTCTGATTTCCCAATAGGAGGTGTTTTGGGGTTCCGGTTTGAAGTGTGTTTCTGAGGGGAGTGGAAGAGGCCGATGGTAGAGAACAGAAACCGCGAGACAGCACTGGTGAGTTAAAGTAAGTGCTGCTTTGTGGTTTCTGAGCTATTGCCACTGCTGCAGCCTTCAGAGAGCGGCAGCGGTGGCAGCAATAGGTGCCCATTGAGGGCCAGTGGTCTTGGCGATTGCCTAGTCTGTCTAATGGAAGTGTCAGCCCTGGTCCCAGACATTTGAGACCCTCACTACACCACTGTATGTGGCTAAACGTACCTAAAGAGTTTGCATCAATACAGTCAGTTTTGATTACTGCTCCAATACAGGGTCATTCTAAAGTGTGAATAAGCTGTTTGCATGTATGCTGGGGATGTGTGTCCTGCAGAGATATCTAGATGGCATTCCGAACGCAAACCTACATGCACATACATAAGAGATGTACATATATCTCTGGATGTGGGTGGGCAGGGGTGGAACGTGGGCATGGAGGGCAGAAGCATGGGTGTGGCCGGCGACGAAAACATCCAGACTGTATTCTGTCCAGACCCGTGTACATCTAGTTATTTAACCATGAACATCAAAGGTATGACGGTGATACTACTTGTGCGCCTGCGGTAGCAGGGTGCACAGGATACAGATGTACACACTGTTATACACAAAGGAGGGACATGTACAAAGTGCATGAGAAAGAACAGGCAGCTCCAGGGCAATAGGGCAAAAGATACATATGCCCACAGTGACAGAGGGGGAAACCCAGAACCCAGTGGGTGTGTGAAATACCTTTTATTGCATGCATGACAAAAACTATAACATCCACACAACCGACACCGGTGCCAAAGCAAACCGACCTCACACACCCAGGTGCCCCCCCAACAGCAGGACACATACCGCCCCTGCCCCCAACCCCACACCCCCACCACACCATCCCAGCCCCTCATCCCAACCCCCCACCCCCCCACTCCAGTGACAGGTAACCATACCCAGGCCTACCACCACCTGTGTACATGACTGTTAACTTGTTATATGTAAACCGCCCTTGATCTCTGGAAGGGGCGGTATAAAAGAAATAGTTAAATAAATAAATAAATAAATAAATAAATAAATAAATAAATCCCCCATGTACCCTGACCCACCCCTGACCCCTCCTCCACCAGAGATACCACCACTGGGCCTCAGTTGTTGGCCATTGGGCAGCGTGGGCAATGGCACACCCCTTGAGATTGGGCTGCTGCTGCTGCTCTCCTGACTGGTCTCCCCACGTGCCTCATGGAAGAGTGCGAAGACCAGCGGGGACCCCACACCCCAGGGCACAGGGCCAGGATGCAGGACTGCCCCATGCTGCTGGATCCCAACACAGATGTGGCCAAGAGGTGTCCACGTCCCCAGTGCCCTTGTGGACACTTTGCTGGTGGATGGTGGGGCAGAGGGGTGAGGCATACAAACTGTGGCAGGAGGCACAGTAGCAGCAGCTGGTGTTGGAGGCATGCCCCGAGGCCTGGCCAATTGGGAGACCAGTAGGTCGTTGTGGGCCCAAGGTGGCAAATGGAGGCACTGAGGTGACTGGTCGCTGCCAGCTGCTCCTCCTGGATTGCTAACCAGTGCCTTGGAGGGCCAGCTGGTGTTGCAGTTTCTCCTGTGCCTGTGCCTAATGGCCCTCCTACTGGGCAATCAGGAGCTTGGCACACCCAACCAGCTGTCCATAGGTGCGTCAGTGGTACTGCCCATGGTGATCGCTGCCACCAGGCTGGGGTTGGAGCTCAAGTGATGGCGATGGTGCAAGTTGGGGCTCAAGTGCTGGCGATGGTGCAAGGTGGCGATGGCGATGGTGCAAGCTAGTCCTCGGTGTCTGCAGAGCTGGTGCCCTCAGGCTCTGCAGCAGTTGCCAGCTCTGCACTTCCATCCACAGGGGCTGCAGGTTGTGATGCAACCCCCTCTGGTGGCACCATAGCCTTGTTCACTGACAGTGGCAGTGGTGGAGTTGCCAGTGGTGAGGCATGTATGGGTGCAGCACCGAGTCTAGCATCTGTGGCAGCACCTACTGATAGAAGCAAGGAGGACAAGCTTAATGCAGACCCCAGCATGCAGCAACCCACCCCCGCCCCCACATGGGCTACACCAGTGCATTACAGCTGCAGGGACACAACGGGGCAGTGGGGGGAGTGCAAAGCAAACGAAGGGGGTCCTGCCACGACAGAGTCACCTGGTGAGCCAACGATGGGAGATGTGACAAGGGCATGCGTGCCCAACCCTAAACCAGAGGGGACATGTGTGAGGGGGCAGTGGGTGGTTCAATGGGTCCCCACACCATGAGTGCAGGCCTGGAGCGGGGGACATGCAGCATGCGAATGTCCACACAGACATGTACTTTGGACCTGTGGGTGCCGAGAGGTGTCCACGTCCCCAATGCCCTTCAATGTAGCAGTATCCACTGTGGCGAGAACACACTGCTCCAGCTCAGTGAGGCACACCCCTTGTCTGTCTGGGCCCCTCAGCACATACCTTCCTGTAGGTCTCACGTCTCACCTGCTGCCACTTGCGCTTGACATCCTCAATGTCATGATTGTTGTGATAGATTGCATTAAGTTTTTGGGAGATGGTGAGCCACCTGCGCTGCCATTCATAGGCACCTACATAGGCCTTCTTGGTGACCATGAGGACCCCGTGATTGGCAAGCACCTCCTCAATGAGGAGGGTCTATTCCCCATCACTGAAGTTTCTCTTTCAAGTAGAAACCTTGGGAGCCATGGTCACTGACAGAGCTGTTCCTGAAGGTACCTTCAGAGAACGTTACCCTTTTCTCTCTCTGGTCGCTTTTCTTGCTTTTTCAGCTGTCTTGTGCTGCTGCTAACTATTTGGTCTGCTTCTTTCTGTCTCACAACGTCCCTACCTTTATCTGTCCCCCCTATCCCTTTTGCTCAGGCCATGACTGCCATTCCTGTTCACTGGGGACATCGTTCATTGTCTCTACCCCCTGTCCTCCCCGGCCCTCTGGCCCGCAACCCTCTCAACCTTCTTCCCTGCTCCTCTCGTCTGACTCCTTCTGCTTCTCCTCCCTCTTCTCCAATGCCCTCTTCAGCTGTTCCTCTCCTCACGCTCTCTCTGGCCCTTCTCAACTGCCGCTCCTTCCGCTCCAAAACTCATTTGGTTCATGATCTTCTTACTCAACACTCCCTGGATGCCCTCTTCATCACAGAGTCTTGGCTCCGTGAGGGGGAGGACGCCCTCCTTCATCAAAATCTTCCACCCGGCTTCTCTGCCTTTCATACCCCCCGCCTTCGCCACTCTGGCAGTGGGGTGGCGCTCATCTATAGGTCTTCCCTCTCTTTCTCTCTGGTATCACCTCCTCCCGCCTACCCTGAATCCCTCCTGGTATGTTCTGATTCCACTCCCCCTATCTACTTTCTCCTCCTGTATGTCCCCCCATCCCTACGTCCTGATCTCTGGGACTCCCTGCTAAAAACCTCTCAGACACTACTCTCCTCTCTCCGCACTTGGTCACGTTGGGTGATCTTAACGCTCATCTGGATCCTCCTTCTTGTTCCCGTGATAAGGCTCTTTCTTCCTTGTTTTCCGATTTGTCTTTCACCCAACATGTTTTCTGCCCTACCCACGCTTCCGGTCGATCCCTGGACTTGATCCTCACTCTTGGTCCCTCACCTTTTTTCCCCTCTAATATTTTCTCTACCCCCATTCCCTGGTCTGATCATCACTGTCTCTTCTTCACCTTCCCCCTCCCCTCTTCCGAGCCGGCTGGCCCCATTCCCTCTTCTGTACCATCTCTCAGACGTCGCTTTACTTCAAACTCCCTGCTCTCCTTCCCCTCAGCCCACACTCTTCTCCCCTCAGAGTTCCCCTCCTTCTCTGTTGATCACCAGGTTGATCTCTGGTCTTCCTCTCTTTCGGCTGCTCTCGACATCATAGCACCTTTCTGCCCCATGGCCCCTCGTCCAGCCTCTCACCATCCTTGGTTCCACCCTGGTCTCCTCCTTCTCCGTTCCAATCTTCGCCGTGTAGAGCGGTATTGGAGGAAGCTCCGCACACCTGCTTCTCGGTCCCACTACCAGCTCGTTCAACTCTCTTACCGTTCCGCAATCTCTTCTGCTAAACTCTCACATTATTCCCACCTCATTTCCACATCATCAAACTCTGCCAGACGTCTTTTTCTTGTCCTCAAATCTATCTCCTCCATCTCTTCTATCCCTTCTGCCCCCTCCAATCCTCCCCCTAGTCCCTCCACTCTTGCCTCATTTTTCACCAAGACTCTCTCCCTTTGCTCTTCTTTCTCCTCCTGCCCGCCCCCTCTGTCTCCCCCTCCCTTCTCCCCTGTCTCTCCCTCCTCTCAGTCTGTGTTGTCTCCCTCCCACACCTTTCCACACAGTTGATGTTCTTTCTCTCCCATCTCTTCTTCTGAACTAATTAAGGCTATCTCATCTGCTCATCATACTACCTGCCCCCTTGATCCATTGCCCTCTTCCTGGTTGCTCAATCCTGATATTGCGCTTGTGCCTTCTATTCTTTCTATTTTCAATTCTAGTCTCTCTTTTGGTCTATTCCCCTCCCGTTGGAAGCACGCTATCGTTCGTCCCCTCCTGAAAAAGCCTTCCCTTGACCCCTCCTCCCCCGCCAATTGGCGCCCTGACTCCAACCTTTCTTTCTTGTCTAAAGTTCTTGAAAAACGTGTCTTTCTCCAGCTGGCTTCTCACCTCGATTCCACTCACGCCCTTCACCCCCGCCAATCTGGATTCCACACCGGTCATAATACTGAAACCATTCTCACTGCCTTGCTTTCCGAGCTTCACCATTCTCACGACCGTGGTGATATCTCTCTCGAGGTTTCCTTGGACCTGTCTTCTGCGTTTGATGTAGTCGACCACCACACCCTTTTGTCTCGATTGTCTGACTTTGGCATCTGTGGCACCGCTCTTCAGTGGTTTCACTCTTTACTCTCCTGTCGTACCTTTTCGGTTCACTCCGGCGCTTCGGCGTCCCCCCCACCCCCGCTACCTGTGGTGTTCTCCAGGGTTCCATTCTAGCTCCTTTGCTTTTCAATGCTTTTCTTGCCCCCCTGGCCCTGTTAATCCAACAATCCGCCCTTTCCTTTTACATATATGCCGATGACATCCTCTTGGTCCACCACACTTCTCCCTCTTCCCCAGATCTGGGCCCCCTGAACCTCTGTCTGTCTTCCATCGCCTCCTGGTTTGACACTAACTTTATGCATACCAACCCTGCAAAATCCTCTGCACTTTGGATTACCTTTGGTCTCCCTTCCCCCCCCCTTCTACCTGTCATGGGCCCTCACCCCATTCCTTCTGCCCCAACCCTTCGCTACCTGGGTGTTACCCTAGACTCGTCCCTTTCTTTTCACGATCATATCTCTTCTGTTGTACGTTCCTCCTTTTTAAACCTACGCCGTATCAAGGCTGTTCGTTCCATTCTCCCTTCATCCTCTGTTGTCACTCTCGTCCTGTCTCTGGTTATTTCTCATCTTGACTATTGTAATGTTATCTATGCTGGTCTTCTCTCCTACCAACTTCGCCGTCTCCAACTTGTCCAAAATGCTGCTGCCCGTCTTGCTACTTCATCTTCCATTCATGCTCATGTGTCACCATGTCTCTTATCTTTACACTGGCTCCCCGTTAAGTTCCGGTTCATGTTCAAGTTGCTTATCCTTGCTCACAAAGCTCTTCACTCTGATACCCCCCAGTACCTAGCCGACATCATTCGCCTCCAGCCCTCTCCCCGTTTCCTTCGTTCGTCTCACGGTAATCGTCTTTTTCTTCCGTCACCTACTCAGGCTCACCTTGAATCTACTCGTCACTCTGCTTTCTTTTTCTTAGCCCCTGCCCTCTGGAACTCTCTTCCCCTCCCACTTCGCACTGAATCATCCTATACCCATTTCAAGGCCCTCCTTAAGACACACATTTTCTGTCAGGCTTTTGATCTGCCCCCCCCTGTTGATGGTGTTTCCTCTCCCTAGTTGCGCCTCCCCTTCCCCTTTTTCCTTTATGTCCCTCCCCTCCTCCTTCCTTCGTCGCCTTTTACCCTTCCTGCACCTTGGCTGTCTGCTATCTGTTTTACTATCTCTCCCTTTGTCCTATTATTTTATGGTTTACTATCTCTCCCTCTGTCCTATTATTTTATGGCGTTCCTTTCTTTTTATTAGCAGTCGTTAATTTTATGATTGTACACCGCCCTGATGCTTCGGCCTGGGCGGTATATCAAGTACTTTAATAAAGATAAAGATAAAGAATCAGTATCAGTATCAGTAGAATGGTATTTCGCAGAGGCATGTCCATGCTGGTGTTACTCGTTTTATAGCAGTTAGACATGCAGCAACATATATGTCCTGAGGCATGGAATACGGAACGCGTCTGTGCATCTGTATGCACGTACATGTCCATGTTTCATTTTCCTATGTATAAATACGGGTGTGCTATGTGTCAAGGACATCATGGGAGCTGATTTAGTGCAACATATCGGACTCTACTGCAACACTGTCACTGACATAGTAGGTAGAAAGGGTCAATGATGTGACTGGGATGGTATGTGTGTTGGGGCCTGTGCTCCTGATGCATGTTTGCGGTGCCTGTGGCCCTATGGGAGGCAGTGGTATGTATGGGCCTGGGTGCAGAGGACAGGTGCCCTGCGCAGGCACCCACCACAGGGCAGGCAGGTGTGGGCATGTTGCTGTCTGGGGTAGGGAGCGACTGGCTTGCATTAAGATGTGTCAGGATAGGCCCCAATCCCACATTCCCAACCCCATGCCCATATTGTGGTCACTGTACAGGGGGTGCGCATGTTTGGGCCCCACAGGCACATACCTGTAGGTGTGCTGTCACCAGTGCCTGAACACCTTGATGGATGTATGGAGCGAAAGACACCCTAGCAGTGCACACATGGGGTGCACCTGCTCCTACTGGGCATGTCCACAGGTAGATATGCAACCATGCAGCAGTGCATGGTGGATGGGCCACCCACTGGGTGCCCTGGTAGCATGTGTGTGGTGGGAGGGTGCAGGGCTAGTGGTTTAGCACATTACCTGCCCCTGCCACCATCAAGGGGCACTGGGGGGACAGTTGGTGGCACTCTCCCAGGGCCCAGACTGACCATCGACCTGTCGCATCCCTCCACAGGTTGCAGGGGCAGCAGTTGGGTGTCTGAGGATGGCACAGGAGAGGACCAGAGTTGTGATTGCCACTGCCCTTCTGGTGATCGCTGACCATGAGTGCTGGCACACTGCATACCTCCATCCATATGCCAGGGTCTCCAGGCCCCATGCCCATTACTTGGACATCGATGATGAGCAGTGCCGAGCCCGGTACAGATTTGACTGTGAGGCAATCTATGCCCTGTGTCAGGAGCTAGGACCACAGCTCGCTACACAGGCACACAGAGAGGACAGTGCCTGTCCATGTGAAGGTGCTTGCAGTACTGGCCTTCTGGGGACAGGCACATTCCAGTCTGTTGTGGCTACAACAGCTGGGCTGAGCCAGGCAGTAGTGTCATACAGCATCAGCCAGTTCCTGGATGCCTTCATGGGATGTGCTTCACAGTACATTACCTTCCCACACACGCCACAGCAGTAGCTGCAGACCATGCTGGCATTCAGTGAGATCCTAGGGTTCCCATCCATCCTTGGGGCCATTGACTGCACACATGTGGTCCTCCACTCACCACACCTGCATGAGGCAGCATACAGGAACTGGAAGGTCTACCACTCCATGAATATGCAGCTAATCTTCAAAACCTGAATGGAGATCTGCCATGCCGTGGCACTCTTCCCTGGCTCCTGCCACGATGCCTACATCCTGGCCCAGTCAGGATTACATGCAGACTTTGAGGATGGTACCATCACTGGTGGCTGGCTGCTTGGAGGGTGGGCACAGGATAGCATCTTACACACATGCATGCATACACCCAGAGGCACAGGAACATGGTCAGTCATATGCATGCAGGCAGGCCATGCCCACAGGAGGGCCACACCATGGCTGTGGGTTGCCCATATGTGCAGGGGGGCACTGGTTCCCCTGCCATTGCATTGTCAGGGGTGGGCAGCTACAATCACTGCACGGACGTGTTGGGGGCTGAGGCTTCACCACAACTGCGGATGCATAAGGGTTAGGGCTGGCTGGCCCCAGGCATGGGGAGGGTACCACATGGCACGGTTGCAGCGCACATGCATGTTGGTCCTAGTGGGGTGGTACTTGGGCATGCTGACACCCACATAGCTGGCCATGGCACAACATATTGACATTACTGCCACTGTTTCTCTCCACAGGTGACAGGGTATACCCACTGAGAGCCTGGCTTATGGCCCCCGTTGTCAATCCTCATACACCTGAGGAGCACAGATACAACCATTCACACCAGCTGACATACTCCATCATCGAGCAGATATTTGGCCTGCTGAAGAGCTGTTTCCTTGACTTGACCACTCTGGTGGTGAGCTGCTGTATGCCCCAGCCAAGGTGTGCAGGATATTCCTGGCATGCTGCATAGATATACCCTGCACCGGAGGCAGCCTGCACCTGATGCAATAGCCAGCGAGCCAGGATGAGGTGGATGACATGGTGGCACCCCAACCATCACATGGTCCTACCTACCGACGAGCTGTGGTGACAAGGAGGACCCTCATGAAGACACACTTTATTTGAGGTAGGCTGCCTGTGCCAGTGGAACTGGGGAGGGGGGGGGGCGGTAGGTGGCAGGGCTGGGCATCACCAGGCAGGCCTCATCATCCGGATTCCATCCTGGACATCCTGGCCCTCTGTGTGCCCACTCAGAACTGGGCACACAGAAGGAGTTGCAATTCTGATCGCGTAGGGTACACCTAGCCCCGCAGGACCAGAAACCCGAACAGGCCTGTACGTGCAGGCCTTGTCCGCGATTCAGCCCAGCCTGCCTGTACAGGTCTTCCCCGGCTAACTCAGTCTGGACTATACAATAGAGCTTCGGCGCCAAGGCGTTCGGTTGCCATTGCACTACTGCTCCATTGTAAGGCCATGATCCCCAGCCACCGGCTCCTGAACTGCTTTCCCTGCAGCCTGATCCCTGATCCAGCTTCCCAAGACCAGAGTCGGGTTGCAGGGGAGGCTCTCTGCCCCCACCCACCACTTTCCAGCCCCGGGCATGTGATCCGCTGCAGCATTGGGGAACTTATTCCACCTCAGAGGTGGAATACGTCCCCCGCCTAAGCTGTTGGTCCCAGACATACAGGGCCAGCATTGGAATCGGCCCTGTATGTCTGGGGCCGATGACCGCCCGCCTTAGCGCCACCCCCAATCCACCCCTTTCCTGTCCCTGTCTAACCTCCCTGTAGAACGAGCGGGGAAGTTAGACTGGATCGGGAGGGGCTACGAATAGCGGGGATGGACATCCCAATGGGACATTCATTCCCACTATTCATGGCACAGACTGAGCCTGTATGTGTACACATCTCAGTCCACCATGCAGTGAGCCATTCTGGCCAATACCGGCAGTGACCACCCACCCACCCCTCCCGCCCACATCTGCCACTACATACCCTCCGGTCCCAGGTGACCTGACCCAACATACATATCAGCCCTCTATGTCCAGGGCCACAGACCACCCACTGCCCCCTTTCCCTGCTGCCACCCCACCCTTTTCCTACCCCTGACTAGCCTCCAGGCCACCATGTACATACTGAGAGGTTTGTCAGGGTCGGTAGAGGGGGCTGAATGATGGGAATGGATGTCCACACGAGACCCCCATCCCTGCTATACAGGCCTCCAAATGATCCCCTATGTGGATTTACACCCAGACACAGTGTTCTAGGGTTACAGGATTTATTTCCAGTGCAGCAGCAGACATTACGACATATGGCCCTGTGCTGTCCCTGTACACCCCAATAATGAGCACCTGGTTTGGAGGCCTCATTCCACTGGCCCAGGTGGGGACAGCAGCACCTCTGTCAGCCACTGTATGGCCTGGGTGAGGGCCTAAAGGTCACCCCTGATGCCCCAGAGGTGCTCGGCAATCTGTTCCAGGAGCCTGCTCCATTGCCCAATACTCCCCCCATCCTCTCCCTCTGTCCTCTGCCCCCTCCCATCCCCTCCCTCCATCCCCTGACCCCTCCTGTCCCCTCCCTCAATGCTCCCCCGTCCTCCACCCACTGGGTTCCCTGGGTGGTATGGCCCTGAATTCTCCCTCCTCCAATGACGCCTCTTCTGCCTCCCCTGTTCCTCAGGGCCACTCACCCAGGGATACCTTGCCTCCCTGCCTTCAGCCCCTGCTGTGCCTCAGGCTTCCCACTGTGTGGTGCCCCGCCCAGATCCCATAGTAGTATCCTGTCCCTCCCCCTCAGGGGAGTAGGGCACCTCCATGAGGCTGAGGGTGAAAATCTCTTCCCCACTCTCCCCTAATTGGGAGGTGCTAGATAGAACTATGGGGCTGGCTGTGGATGGGTTATTGCTGTCTGTGGTGGCAAGGCTGCATGGGCTGGCTGTTGCTGGCTGCTGCTCCTCCCCCTCCTCTGCCTTCATGCCTCCTCCTCATCATCGTCATTGTCCTCCTCCTCCTCTGCTGCAGAGGGGGTTGAGTCCTCAACCAGGATGGCTGTGTAAGGGATGCAGAGAGGTGGCTGTTAGTTTCAGTGGGTGGAGGTGTCCAGCTGCCATGTCCCCATTGTCAGATGCCTCCCCATGCTCTGTCTGCTGTTGCCCAGCCACTCCAGCCCTGTGCCATGTTGTATGTCATGGCCCCATTCCTATGCCATTCCCCCACATTCACCTTGCTCCTGCTGCAGCTGCTGCCAGAGTCTTAACAACAGCCACGGGCGTGTGTGGCGTATGGCATGGAACCACACCCGGTATGCCTCGGTCTTGCACAGGATGTGGAACCATTTTCAGAGGCAGCAATGAGGTGTGTTACATATGCACGTTTCTTTCTCCCCCAGGTCTGTCACTTCAGCTGCCTGCCTGCCTGCCATAACACCACCTACATACACTGGACCCTGTCACATCATGCTGCCACGTCTCCAGTGCTATCTCACCCCAGTCCGGGGCTTGCCCTGGTCCCCTGGGCCTCCTTTGTCCTGTGTGCCTGCATTGCTGACTGGTCAAGCCATGGACTAAGGGGTCCACAGGGACAGTGCTGACTGCGACATTCGTCTGGGACCCTGCTGCATTTGATGCCTGCCCTGTGCTGCACATCATGGACTTTGTATGCTGGTGTCAGACCTGGCAGCTGACATGTCCTGTTTTATAGTTGCAGTGCAGGCATTTGGGCTGCCATTATCTAGGTGGGCACTATCATGTTTGTGGTATGGTACCTCTGTACACAATACAGGGGTGGAACCTGACCATGATCGTGTCTGCTGCTCTTACCAGGGCTGGTCAGGTGAACTGGGTGACAGCAGATGGTACTGGAATGCCTGGGTGCATTGGGTGAAGTATGAACAATGGTGGACAGGTGGTGA
This sequence comes from Ichthyophis bannanicus, assembly GCA_033557465.1. Classification (NCBI taxonomy): domain Eukaryota; kingdom Metazoa; phylum Chordata; class Amphibia; order Gymnophiona; family Ichthyophiidae; genus Ichthyophis; species Ichthyophis bannanicus. The sequence continues at coordinate 2,040,798 of CM066040.1, forward strand.
AAGTGCCTCTGTCTACAGTGTATTACAAAGGTATTCATCCCCTCTGTGTCTGTCCTGTTTTGTCACATTACATCTTGTGGATGGATACTCCCATCTCCACTGTGGATCTTTGCAGCTCCTTCTGTATTCTCCTTGGTGTCCTTGTGGCATCTCTGCTTTAGGCCCTCCTTGCCTAGTCTGTGGATTTTGGTGGGCAGCCTTCTCTTGTCAGGTTTGTTGTGGTGTCATATTCTTTATATTTTGTTTTAGTGCAGTTCCTGGTGCTTCATGGCATCCTCCAATTTTGGGATAGTGATTTGTGCTGCAAGCCTGATCTCTGCATTTCTGCACCTTTGTCTCTGACCTGTTTAGGGTGCTCCTTGGTCATTCTGTTGCTTGCTTTGGTGGTGTTGCAGGGTATGGGCTTTTTGTTACAGGTATCTTTGTACAGGCATCATTGCCAGATCATATGCCATTGCTTGCATTCAGAAGGACCCTGCTGCCCTAATTTTGGGACATCTGTGGTTCTTTGGTTGGACCTGCTCTTAGTTAGGGGTTTCATGGACAGAGTGTTGGAGACATATGCGCTCATACCTTTTCAGGTTTTACGTATTGCTTTCTGTATACTGTCAGACGGCTGCCTGGGTGAGAATCTTCACAGTCTTGGCAAGTGCATATATCTATATGATTTGCAAGGGATTGTGGGCAATGCAGTTCACTCACACCAGACACAGCTGCTCACAACAATTAGTTGTGCTTTTGGGTAAAGCCAATAAGATATTTATTTATGGGGTTATTTCTCCCAACACAGATATGCTTGGTAGCACATAAATCAGGTTACTTGCTTTCAGTGTTAAACTTGGAAAAACAAAATCAGGAAAACAACATTTTAACTTATCAGGCAATCAAAGCAAAAGAAATAAGACCTGGTTGGCAACAAACTGGTCTTTTCTGTAGGCTTTAGCTAATATTCTCTTAGCAATGTATCGAATAACAAACCAAAAGCCACAAAGAAAGAAAAAAACTGTTCTTTTCAGGTAAACTTCTTATATCTTCCCACATAGATTCAGAAGTGATTCTCACAGAGCTCACAAGCAATTAGGTAAGGCTCAATTGCTAGCAGTTATCCAGCTGAAACCCCTTAGCTGGCTTGCTTTCTACTGCGTGGCTAGAAATCCTACTCAGGGGCTTTTCTGAGTAGATTAAAGAACAAGTTTGTATTTCTTTGTGATGGTTGCTGTACTTTATAACAGAAAATCACCAAAGGAGTTTAGACAGAGAGCAGTCCATGTAAACAGATTCTTCATCTGCTATCACCCCCTCTTCTTCAACAAGCATGGGTTCAATATCATGGATTGGCACAGATGAATCTCCCAATGGAGCACTTTCAGGAGAATACTTGTTTTCCTGCTGTCTTTCAAGGTTATAGCTAGGGCATAGATCAGTGTTCATACCTGAGCTTCCATTGCTGTTAGAGTTCCTCTCTATATAGCCTGGCCAGTATGTAGTCCAGTTCTTATGTCCAGTCTTCCAATCCAGATCCCTGGACACTGGGTCTCTCTTCACATACCTTCTGGCACGGGTCTTAGGGTCCCTTCCACGTGCAGCCGTCTCTCTCACAGGTACCGTCTGGAGATTCCTAGCTCTGCAGCACCATTCCTCTGGCTTTCCCCAGTCCAATGGTGTATGCTGGCCCTTGGAATGCCTCCCAGTATACGTACTGCTCTGGACTCTTCTAGACCTCTCAAAGGCTTTTCTCCTCTTTCTTCCAAAGGGTTTCTTTCCCTCTCTGTCCGTCCGGTTTGGCTTCTGCTTCTGATGATCCTTCTGATGATGAAGATGATCAAGCTCCAGCTGATTCTCTGTAGAATAAACTCTACCTTTATTCTGCCTAGATGAGTGCTCCCCCCTAATACAGGGCAGCTGTGCTGAATCAGGCCCTGCCCTTTGAGATGAGTGCTTAGGGATTACCTCATAGCCCTCCTGATTGAACACACGTTTCCCCACTTCAGCTCCTCTAATGGCTGTTGGAAACCTGGTGCATTCTGGGACTGGTAGTCTTTTATGGGAAAATTCTGTTTTCTTATTTCTACCAGAACTGACAGGTTGCTTGTTCAGAGTCACTTCACCTTTTCTATAGCTCCTTCCTGAGCTATGATAAGCTTCCTTATCACAATACAAAGTATTGTATTGTCCTTTTATATCACCAGTTTTCAATATAGCATTAGGTCCCTTACCTAACATTCACCTATGGGAATCTTCTTTCCAGGTTGTACATCCTGCTACAGATCAGGACTGACACAGAGGGGATGGATACTTTTGCAGGCCACTGTGGGTCTTCCATGCATCGACAATTGTGGTTTTCTGTACAATTCCGGTGCCAGCCCCTTCAGACAGACGATCACAGGTTGGGGATGCTACAGACGGTGGCTATGAATATGGTTGGTGGTCTAGATCTTGGCCATCTGCAGATGGACCTATAGATCTTTTAGATAAATGTTGGTGGGCCAGCAGATTGGCAGTGCTCTGATTGCAACATTTGTATTGTGATAATGACAGCAATGCTGAGCAGATGGATTGGGAAAATAATGAGAATTGTACCTTTAAGAGTAAGGACAAGTCAGGTTCCCATAGAAACCGAAACCCAGCCATAGCAGTGACGTAGGAGCTGAGTGGAGCTCTAATGAGTTGCACATGAGTAGCCAGAGGGGTGTGGCTGCTGAAGGAAGCCGTTTTAAACCTGCTTCAGAGCTAGAGTTCAGGAAGAGAAGTGGAGAGAGAGAGAGCACACAGAAGCCACGAGGCGAGCAACGACAGCAGACAGAGCAACGCAGGCAAGGAAGGCAAAGAGGAGAGCAGCAAAGAGGGAAACTTTGGAACCCAGAACTAGCAAAGGAGGATTCTGGAAGGTCCATTTCCTTTACCTCGAGAGCACTAGAAGCAAAGCCAAAACCTCTGTGGAAACTACCCGAAGAAAAGGTAGAAGAGTTTTCCTATACGAGGGAGGAAAGCTCTGATTACAGAAAAGGCATTGCGAGTGAGAAAGGTACGTCTGCCATAATTCCTAGCCAGAGACTTGCTGAGGAGATTGTACAGCAGTTAAATAACAGTGCTAATAAGAGCAGAGATAGCACTGCTGCGAAAACAGTTCCAGTCAGAAACATTCTTAGTAAGTGTTTTGAAACAGAGGTAAAGGCTGTTGCTAAGAGCTTACGTAAGAATCAGTTTTCTGCACTAGAGAAAGTTACTGCCAATCAGAGGGACAACTCTATTGAACAGCTGCAAGAAATTCTCAGTGACCTGCAATCTAGAAGTTCCCCTAAGCAGAGTTATAATGATTACAGCGAGATGATTGTTGACGTAGAAAGCACTCCTGATACAACTGATATCTGTGAGATGGATTGTTCTTTATGTGAGATTGATCACTTGGACCTACGTTAGACAACCTTTGCATGAAGGTAATGCAAAGTTGTTTTCTCCTGAATGTTTGCTGTGAAGAAACAGTTCGCCATATGCTTTATTTTCTAACTTTGAATTGCTCCTGTTTCCTATTGTTTTGGAAAGTAATCCATGTCATGTTTTGAGCCAAGAATCTAGGTGTGAAAAGGAAAACCCCAAATAAAAATTTATCTGTTCAAATGACCCTTGTGCCACAACACCTTTGTTTGATAGTAAACCTAGACTACAACTCCCAGCGTACCTTGCTGCTACTTTAGTCAAAAAGGACACTTGAAGACAAAGTAGAGGTCACCCTTGCTCTAGAGTCACCGGCCCTAGGCGGGGGCAGGACAGTATGCACAGGTTGGGTGCCTCCTTTGATTGTCAGTATGCTGTGCTGCACAGTGTCATTGGATGGGGGTGGTAAGGGTTATACTCAGGTGTCGTATGCAGGGATGTTTCTTTGCAAACAGAGTGGTGGCTGCATGGGGTAGTTTTCCATTGGAGGTGGTGTTATTGTGGACAGTATCAGACTTCATGGGGAATGGGGCAGACACAGGGTTCTCTCAGGGGATTGGTGTGGTGGTTGGTAGTGGGGTGAGGCCTTGTTCAGTCATGTAAACATAAGAATATAAGATATGCCATACTGGGTCAGACCAAGGTCCATCAAGCCCAGTATCCTGTTTTCAACAGTGGCCAATCTAGATCATAAGTTCCTAGCAGTTTCCCCAAAAGACACAGGTTCCACATTGCTTGCATTGGGTCAAGCAGTGATATCCTGGGTCCCTTTTAATAATGGTTTATGGACCTTTCCTCCAGGAACTTATTCAAACCTTTTTAAACCCAGCTACACTAACAGCTTTTACTACATCCTCCAGTAACAAATTCCAGAGTTTGATTACATGTTGAGTGAAAAAAATATTTTCTCTTATTAGTCTTACATAGTTTGCCCTGTAGCTTCATTGCATGTCCCCTAGTCTTTCTATAGTCTGATGACGTAAACAATCGATCTACGTTTACCCGTTCCACTCCATTCATTAATTTATAGACCTCTATCATAACTCCCCTCATCCACTTCTTTTCCAGGTTGAAGAGCCCTAACCTTTTTAGCCTCTCTTCATAGGGGTATCCTTCCATCCCCTTTACCATTTTGGTGGCTCTTCTCTGTACCTTTTCTAATAACTCTATATCCTTTTTAAAATATGGCGACCAGAATTGCGCACAATATTCAAGGTGCAGTCACAACATAGAACAATACAGAGGCATTATAATATCCTTTGTTTTATTTTCCAATCTTTTCCTTATGATACCTAGAATTCTATTTGCTCTCTTAGCCGCCGCTGCACACTGGGTAGAGGGTTTTAACATGTTATCCACGATGACAGCTAAATCTTTTTCCTGGGTGGTGGTTCCTAATGTGGAACTTTGCATCGTCTAACCATGGTTTGGGTTTTTCTTTCCTAGGTGCATAACTTTGCACTTGTCCACATTAAATTTCATCTGCCATTTGGATGCCCAGTCTTCCAATTTATCAATATCCTCTTGCAATTTTCCACAATCCTCATGGGTTTTAACAACTTTAAATAGTTTTGTGTCATCTGCAAATTTGATAACCTCACTCATTATTCCCTTTTCCAGGTCATTTATGAATATGTCAAAAGATCCCTGGGGTACTCCACTATTCACCTTTCTCCATTGGCTTTCTGTCTTTTAACCTGTTCCTGATCCACAATAGTACACTGCCTCCTATCCCATGACTTTAGTTTTGCCAAAAGTCTCTGATGAGGGACATTGTCAAAGGTTTTCTGAAAGTCCAGATACACTATATCAACCTACTCACCTTTGTCTACCTGTTTATTCTCGCTTTTATTTAATGTGTTTTTTACTGGAATCATGTATCTATGTTTCTACTGTGCTGTGTTTTGGCTGACAGTATTGGGCCATGTTGCTGCACTGCTGCACATAGTAGGTCTTTTTTCACTGTGTTCATGTTTCCTTTCCATATGTGCTTTCCCTTTTGTCTATTCTGCACTTATTGCCACTATGCTTTCCTCTTGGCCATTGTGTTTCTGTTTGCTTGTTTCCTGTGTGGGTCCAACTAACCTTTGCTCCTTTTGCCCTTTTACTTTGCAGCTACTTCCTGGCTGTTTGCACTGTTGTTTTCCCACCACATGCATTTCCCTTGCCTTCTCCCTTTCCTCCCTTTCCTGCTTTGACCTACTTACTGTGCTAGGGTGGTCCTGATATGCTCCCAGCCCCTGCGTGCTGCAGTTAGGGCTAGCTGTCTTTGTCCCATTGGGAGCACTTTCATTCTCCAGAACTAGCCTGCAGAGCAGGCGAGTCTCTGCCTCGGAGAAATTAACCTGGCGTGTTGCATTTTCCAAGGGTCTGGCAGCAGATAGGGAAGGTACTTACTATACCGTGTTTCCTGTTGCATGTGGGCAACAGTGCAGGTGGTCACATTTTTGGGATTAAACGGGCACAGCATGACAATGGACTTGCATGTGTCATTTGCATGTGCATGAATCTTCCGCTTGCATGCTCGTTGCATGTTTAATGGCGCAGACATACAATGCCGTATTCTGTGCGCAGTTGTATGTTAAGGTTCTCAGGCATGGAATCCCATATTCCTTGGGGACGTACACATGTTGGGCGTTAACATCCGTCCTGCACGTCTTACTCAGAATCGGGCCCATAGTGTTCAATTTATTATAATGGGAGTGCTCCTTGTTGGTCACCATACAAGACTAATGTAGGAGGGGTGGTGTTGGAAAGATCATGATTGTTGAGTGTAATTATCAAAATCTCAGGAGGAGGAGGCAGCGTAAGGCTGAAGTAATGTGGGGCTTACAAAATAATAACCCTTGATACTCTCCTTGACAAACACAGAGGATCTCTAAAGGTAAAAAGGGGACTGTTGTAGTTGTTGATATGGAAGGACAGACTAGATAGGCCATGTGGTCTTTTTTTGTCGTCATATTTCTCTGTTTCTATGTTTCCTTGACATCTTTACATCTCTTTTCGACCATTGGTAAAAATACACATTTTGTGAGTGCTACAAGGGAGGCAATTTTCGCAGGGGAGTTTTCTGCAGCTAAACCCCTCATTTATTTATTTACATTCTCTTATATACCGTGCTATTCTGCATCAGTGCGGTTTACATTGAACAAACTGAAATTACATTGAACAGGGCATTATAACTTGGAGATAACTATTTTACAGGGAACATGGGCTATGGAGGGTTAAGTGGCTTGCCCAAGACCACAAGGAGCACCTGTGGGACTAGAAACCCCAGTCCTTCCGGCCCAAGGTTGCTGTCCTCTAGTGGGATTTGAACCCACAACCTTCCGGCCTGAAGTACCTTGCCCCAACCACTAAGCCAAACCTCTTGGCATTTCATTAGAGGAGCATATTCACTGATGGCGGCTAGTCTGAGTAGTGTCTGACCATCACTTCTTTAAATTAGACCCAAATATTCAATGCTAGGGTCATATCCAGCCACCACAATTGAATAACCGCTGTGCCTGACTGTTGTTTTAGCTAACTGGGCAGTGGTGATTTTCAGCCACTGCACAGTTAGCTAAACTGGCTAAAGTTAGGTCATTCTTTATTTTTCCTAACTTTAGCCAGTTTAGGTTAATCGGTTAGTGATTGAATATTGTTGCTGACCAGCTAATCTAAGTCATCGCCTCTGATCCACCCTCGAAATACCCCGCTAGTCAGCTAGTGTTGGGGCTTTTAAACCCAGTAGAGGAGGATATTCAGCAGCAATAAATGGTTTAGCACTGCTGAATATCCTGCTAACTGCTATTTAACCAGTTAGCAGGTCTGCTAACCAGTTAAATCACTTTCAATATGCCCTCCTTAAAAAACTGCCTTCCCTATGTATAGAGACCTCGCTGGTTCATATAAAATTGTTCTAAAATCTTCTTACCTACCTGCCTTCTAACCTTGGTCAAAAACAGAATAAATTTATGTAAAATGCTTTGCAGCCCGCCAAGGTTAGACTGATTATCTGACAAGAAACACACCTCTTTGAAATAAACTGCATTTGAACTAGTTTGGCCATCCCTAATATCTTTTAAATCAGGATGCACATATCCCAGTTCCTAGAAATTCATTTTTCTTAGGTAGCAAAGAACTTCTCAGTAACTGAGGAAAATCTGATGGGTGACAACAGAAAACGAAGATGCACTAAGCTGGAGAACAATGGGCTGTCAAGATGATAAGTGAAACATCATTGGATAAAGCCAGGGGACTGATGAATCAATGGATGTGTGGTCAGGGAAGGTTCATAGACTACTATAGGCTGAGTACTCCATCACTCTGTAGTGATCAGAGCACTGGAATTCAGAGGCTATAAACCAATTCAATTTAACATCAAATAAAAGGTGATTACATGTACCTTAAGTGTCACCAACATATATACAAATCATGGAAGGGATCCTTATTTTGAATACCAAAAGGAACAATCTCACTAGGTTTAAATTATTTGAAATTGATTATCACTTGAAATCATGACAGGAAGCATATTTCTTATTTGTGAAATTTTGGTTTATCAGCTAATTTTTCAAAATTGATGACTTAATAGATCAGTGACCAGTATGCTACACTGCACAGCAGATGACTTAGGTTAATTTCTGGACTCAGGCTCATGGCATCAGGAGTGGCTGGGATTTAGGGATGCCTGATGAGTGGCTGGGATTTAGGGATGCCTGATGAGTGATGACAACATTGTTATTCTGCTCCTTGCTTGTTATTCTTTACTGGAGATACCACTGAGCATAAGTGTTTTAGAAATTTAGGGGGGCATATTCAGCAGCAGTGGTCAAATTAAAACCAGATATTCAATGATGGGATCATAGCCGGCCACCAGCATTGAATATCCAGTTTGCCCAGATAGCAGATTAGCTCTCTAGTCAGTGGTGATATTTGGCTGCTGGCCAGATTCCTAAATCAGCTAAATTTAAGTCAGCAGTTTTTTGTCCTAAATTTAGCCAATTTGGGTTAACTGACTAGTGACTTAATATCGCTCTGACCTGCTATCCCTCGGTGCCACCTCCCGGGGTGTTTAAATTGGGTAGGAGGGGATATTGAGCGGCACTAAACACTTTAATGCTACTGAATATGCTGCTGACTGTGGTTTAGCTGGTTAGCAAGTGTACTGAATGACTAAACCACTTTAAATATACCCCTCCTCCTATATTTTATTACAATTCTTATGGGTAGAAAATTGTTGTCAGCTAAACCATCCACAAATAAAGAACATCACAGCTGTAATTCAGAATGTTGGATTTGTTATATCACAACATATTTTATATGTTTATTTATAAGATTTACGTCTTGCTTATCCAATATTCTAAGTGAGTTATAATATCACATTCATAATTTCTACAAATAAAATAGTATTAAAACTAGACACACAAGGTGCAGTCTTAGTGGTAGGCAGTGTTTCCTCTTAGAATGGCCCAACAGCCCTGAAAGCATTATACTGTATTCACATTTACTACTGGAATGATATTATTTAGAAAGGTTACCAAATGGACAACATGGCAATGAACCATAAACTTGAAGAGCCCAGGTTCAGATGGAGTAACTAACCTTTGGCTCAAACAGTTAACATCACTCTACCAAGACCTGGTGAACTGCAAAAATCAATTGTGGCACTTAAGCCAATGAGTACTCTCATTAACTCTTTGGGATATCGATTTAGCCTGAATCCTAAAGAAGATAATAATCCAGAGGAACATTCCATCTACTATTTGTAGACGATCTGAAGCTTTACAGTTCCAGTGCCCAACAATTAGCAGAGGAAGTTTGCGTGGTGAAAAGCTTTTCAGATGAAATCGGGATGACGTTTGGTTTGACAAGTGTGCTAAGGCAACTTTTTTTTAGAGCAAAATGGAAAACATCTCCTTGGCTGAGAGGTGTGACATCTTTTACAGGAAGGCATATATAGGTATCTCAGAATAGAGTGAGGAATGACACTCAAACAGAAATAACTGAGAGAGAAGATCAGAATAGAATACTCAGGAGATTAAAATTGTTTTTGAAAAGTGCTTTAACATCACGGAATAAGATACAAGCCAACAAAATAAAGATACAAGGAAAAGGAGACCACTATGGCTTTTGAAAGAAGTAGCTGAAAAAGTGAAGAAAAATAGGGAGACCTTCATGAAATACAAGAGATTACAGAGAGAGGAAGACAGGCATCTATATTTGGAAAAACTTAGAGAAGCTAGCAAAGTAGTCAGGAAGGCAAAGACTCAAAAGGAGGAGGAAATAGCCAATGCAATAAAATGGGGGGGATAAGACATTTTTCAGATATATTAGTGAGAAGAGGAAGGGCAAAAGTGGTATTGTCAGACTCAAGGGTGCAGGGGAGAAATATGTAGAACCTGATAAGGATATTTCTGTTCTGTATTCACAGATGAAGAACCAGGAGAAGGACCTCAGAAAACACCCACAAACAGGAATAGAAGCGAGGGACATCTTGAACAATTTTCAGAAGACTGTGTTCGGGAGAAACTAGCTAAACTTAAAGTAGACAAAGCGATGGGACCAGATGGGATACACCCTACAATACTAAGGGAACTTGGGGGCGTTCTAGCAGCTCCACTGACTGACCTTTTCATTGCCTCGTTGGAGTCAGGAGTAGTGCCAAAGGACTGGAGAGAGGCTCATGTGGTGCCTTTACACAAAAGTGGAGGTAAGGATGTTGTTGAAAACTACAGGCGGTTAGCTTAACTTCGGTGGTGAGTAAATTATTGGAAACGCTGCTGAAAGAGAAAATAGTGAAGTTTCTGGAGTCCAGCGGATTACAGGATCTGAGGCAGCATGGATTCACCAGAGGCAGGTCTTGTCAGACAAATCTGATTGATTTCTTTGACTGGGTGACTAGGGAGTTGGACCGAGGGAGAGCCCTAGATGTGGTGTATTTAAATTTCAGTAAAGCCTTTGACACTGTTCCTCACAGGCGACTTATAAACAAACTGAGCACCCTAGGGATGGACCCTAAAGTTACTGCTTGGTTTAGAAATTGGTTGGGTGGGAGGCGACAAAGAGTACAGGCAAATGGAGCACACTCTGAGGAGAAGGATGTAACCAGTGGTGTGCCCCAGGGATCTGTCCTTGGTCCGATTCTTTTTAACATCTTTGTTAGTGATATAGCGGGTAAGGTTTGCCTCTTTGAGGATGATACCAAAATCTGCAATAGAGTAGACACCCAGGAAGGTGTAGATAACATGAGGAGGGATCTAGCTAAGCTTGAAGAATGGTCTAGAATTTGGCAGCTGGGATTTAATGTTAAAAAATGTAAGGTCATGTATTTGGGCTGCAGCAATCCAAGGGAGCAATATAGTATAGGGGGTAAAGTACTTTGGTCCACTAAAGAAGAGCGGGACCTAGGCGTGGTTGTGTCTGATGATCTTAAAAGTAGCTAAACAGGTAGAAAAGGCAACGGCAAAAGCTAGAAGGATGCTTGGGTGCATACGGAGAGGAATGGCTAGCAGAAAAAAGGAGGTGATAATGCCTCTGTATAAGTCTTTGGTGCGACCTCATTTGGAGTATAGTGTGCAATTCTGGAGACCGCACCTTCAAAAGGATGTGAACAGGATGGAGTCGGTGCAGAGGGTGGCTACTAAAATGATTAGTGGTCTTCATTATAAAGCATATGAGGACAGACTTAAGGATCTTAATATTGTCCCCCGCAGCCCCCTCTGGTGGCGGCGTAGTGGTTCCACGGGGCTGGGGAGCTCATAAGAATAGGGGTATTAGGGTTGACCTGTTCCGAGGGTCATGAGGTAGCGGCCCTCTGTGTCAGCCTCGTGGTCAACTTCCCGATAAAGCAACATTTAGCCAAGTGTAGGGAAAAAGAAAAGGCATTTATTTCACCTTTACGCAAACGGTTCAAAATATGCGGTTGAGAAAAATAACAGGGCTGTATCCTTTCTTGTATCAAGTGCAATTCACAAAAACATTCAAAGTAACATTGTTAATCTTCACAAACTCAAAACATAAAGCATCTTGTATTCTCTTCATACATTTGGTGCTCCAAATAACTTAAAACTTTCCTATTGTGCAATAATTACAATCCATGGGTTCCATGGCCTCATTAACCTCAGATTCCCCTGGCATCCACTCCATCTCTGAGGGGTCTGACTCTGAAACCTCAGGAAGGTTGGATTCAGGCTTTCTAAAAGCATGCCATACTGTGTTCCAATGTTGGCTTGTCAGTTTGGGGCGTCGGCTTTTAGCTATATTGTAGAACCCTGGATTTTCTTCTGCTACAGGATTAAAAGTTCGCTTATCCCAGCCTTTATTATTAGTAGCCTTTTCCTAGAGAGATTATCTGGTATTTTTGGCATAAAAGTGTCCTTATCATACAGATAAAAGTTATTCCTTTGTTTCTCTCTTGGGCTAGGCTTAGGTAAGCACTTGCAGGCAACAACTGTTCCACCTTTAGACTTCCTGCAGTCTCTTTTGGGAAAGGCTTGAGGCCTAGCCTGAATGTCCTCCACTTCTTGCAGGCTCAAGTGTTCCCTGGGTGTCTTTCCTCCTTTAGAATGGGGAGTAACTCCTCTGAGGCATGGCTGCTGCTGAGGCGCTTGTTCTCCACTTCCACCCCTGTGGCAGTTGGCTACTGGCCGCGCCCTCTCAGCACTTCCCTGTTCCCCAGGCCTCTGAGTTTTCCATTCCTCTTTCAGGTTACTTTTATAAAAACTTTTAAAAGTACCTTTTTCTCCTTGTGTATTCCTTGCAACCGGATATCTCTTCCTTAGCTTGTATCCCAATCCTTCTCCCTGGATAGGGCTTCCTTTCAGGCTGGAAGGGAGAGCACCTCCTTCCTTGGCTGCTCTCTGCAATGCTGCTCCTTCCAGTTGTAGCTGGCCTTCCTCTAGGCCTGCTCTTGGGCCTTCACCTCGGCCTGTTCTATGAGTTATCCCTTGGTCTGCTTCTCGGCCTACTCTCTGGCCTGCTCTCCAAGCTGCTTCAACTCCTTGAGCTGTTCTAGGTCTGACAGTGACTCCAACTCTCCGAGCTGCTCTTTCCAGTCCGGCTTTGACGCTCACTCTGGCGCCGTCTCTGTCTCTCCGATCTGCTCTGCATGATTCAGCTCTGTCCCTGCTTAAATCGGGACTAACTGATTCAAGGTCCTGCCCATAGAGGCGTGGTTCCTCTGCTTCCAGGCTTGCTCTCCTGCTCCCTCTATGTGGACCTTCAGGAAATTGCATGTAAATCCTGTTTTTTTCAAGATTTAAAACTTCTTTTCTTTCTGTCAGAGGGTCCGCAGTATCACATATCCCCCTTCTCAAAATATTACGGACTGGGGGAAACTCTTCACCGCAGCACGTAATACGAGACATGGTGTCAGCGTTACAATGTAACTTCCCAGCTCTATGCTCCACTCGAAAGTCGTAAGGCTGTAAAGCCATATACCACCGGGTTAGCCTGGCATTTTCGTTCCTCATGGTATGCAGCCATTTCAGGGGGGCATGGTCTGTAATGAGGACAAACTTCCTCCCGGTGAGGTAAAATTTTAATGCCTCAATGGCCCACTTGATAGCGAGGCATTCGCGTTCAATTGTGGCATATTTTCTTTCCGCTAATGAGAGTTTTCTGCTAAGGAACAGAATAGGATGTTCTGCTCCTTCTTGTACCTGGGATAAAACGGCACCCAGCCCGGTTTCTGAGGCATCGGTTTGTAGCAGGAAAGTTTGCCGAAAATCTACCCCGCGCAGAACGGGGGCCTGGCACAACTTCCCTTTTAATCTTTGGAAAGCAGCTTCTGCTTCGGGCGTCCATTGTACTATATTCGGGGCATTTTTTCTGAGCATCTCTGTAAAGATGTTGCTCTCTTCGGCAAAGTGCGGTATGAACCGACGATAATAACCTATGAGCCCGAGGAAACTTCTCAGCTGCTTCTTATTCTGTGGAACTGGAAAGTTCCTGACACTCTCGACTTTATCCAATAATGGCCGTATGGTTCCCCGGCCTACCAGATGACCCAGGTACTTGACTTCTTCCGCTGCGAAAGTACATTTCTTAGGATTAAGGGTGAGGCCCGCTCTCCTCATAGCCTCTAATATGGTGCCTATCTGATGGAGATGTTCCGTCCACGTGGCGCTATGGATCACCACATCATCCATGTATGCAGTCGCAAAATTTTGATACGGTCGAAGAATCACATCCATTAACCGCTGGCATGTGGCGGCTGCCCCATGTAAGCCAAAAGGCATTCTCCTAAACTGGTAGAGCCCCAATGGTGTACTAAAGGCAGTTTTCGGCTTGGCATCTCGCGTTAAAGGGACCTGCCAATATCCTTTGGTCATGTCCAATGTTGTTAGGTATTTTGCATGCCCGAGCCGGTCTAATAACTCCTCGATACGCGGCATCGGGTACGCGTCGAAGGTGGAAATCGCGTTGACTTGCCGAAAGTCTATGCAGAAACGCATAGACCCATCTGGCTTTGGTACTAACACCACCGGGCTGCACCAGGAACTGTGTGACTCTTCTATTATCTCCATTTGTAACATTTCTTGCACCTGGTTAATGACCTCCTGCATTTTTGCCTCCGGCAGTCGGTATGGACGCTGTCGGATAATTTTACCAGGAGGAGTATGAATTTCGTGCGCCACCAACGAGGTCTCTCCAGGCATTGGAGTTAAGACATCCTTATATTTATTCAACAATCGGGCCAAATCTTCCTTTTGTTTTACTGAGAGTTCCTCTCCTAGCTTTGGGGTAGAGCTTTCTTTGCAATCCTCCAGGCGAGGGCCTAAGTCTTCCTCGGGTGGATCAGTCCCTATGGCCATTAAATTTTCCACTTCTGCTCTCCCCGTTGATCCGAAACCTCCCACTCCTCGGCTTGTGGGATTTAACATAGCGACTTCCTCCAGATCAGGAAATCCTACCCGCTCACAAATGAGCTGTGCCACTCTGTCGCCGGCTTGAACCTCGTAGTCCTTCTCTGAAAAGTTGCATAAGAGGACCTTTAGGACGCCCCTATAATCAGGGTCCACGACTCCTGCAGCCACATCAACGTTGTATTTGGCGGCCAGTCCGGACCTTGGGGCTATTCTTCCATAACATCCCGGCGGCAGCTCAATTTGTAAGTCCGTGGTCACTAATGTTCTCCCTCGCTTTGGTATGACGATATCCACGGCGCTATGGAGATCATAGCCTGCAGCTTGTGCCGATGCTCTTTGAGGCGTCCGCGCTCTTGCGGATGTTTTACAGTACCGGAGCACAAACCTTTTGAGCGGCTGTGACCGATCCTTCACAACGGCCTTCGGGGGTTTTCTCCCACAGTGGGCTAGGGATCATAGTATCCGTAGCAGCAGCAAGGCTACTCCGCTGTACTCTAGAGTTTTCAATAAGGTTAGGTTGCATGCCAGTGGAATCTGGTTTAACTTGAGGCAAAAACTCTTCCTTCAACGTTTTTCTAAACTGTGGCCAATCTTGGCCCAGGACCAAGTCCTGCGGTAACTTTGGCACCACTGCCATTGGCATCTCTTTCACAATGCCCATCCCCTTTATCCACAACTTATAAATGGGGTAGCGTGTGGCTGCTCCATGCACGCACTTAATTTTCACATATCCCTCGGGTGATTCTGGAACCGAGAGTCCATGATCCTGGATGGTCGACCATAACTTCTTAGAAAGCATGGTCTGGTCGGCTCCAGAATCTAACAATGCTTGTACACTTATACCATGTATTTTTACATTGATCAAAAACCCATCATGCATTAGTCTTGGTGACTCTCCTACCAAGGCAGTTCGTGCATGACATTCGTATTGTACATGTCCCTTTTTACCACAAGCAAAACATTTTTTTGTATTCATTTTGTCTAGGGCTTATTACTCTGCCACCTACCACCTGGAGGACGTGAGGGACTTCCCCTTCCTTGTGCCTCCAATCCCATGGCAATTCGTGGGCTTGCACTAGGCTGTGTCACTTTCTCAGCCTCTAAGTATCTCTCCGTTAATACTATGGCGTCTGTGGTATTTCCACAATTCTGGAGCATCAAAAGGTTTTGCACTCTATTAGGTAGTGCATTCATATACTGCTCCAAAATTATAGCATCCATGAGTGTATTTATGCTTCTCTTTTCGGGTTGTAACCACTTATAAGCAAGGCTACGTAACCTGTGGCCTAGTGCCTTAGGTGTCTCATTTACCTTAAGCACGGTAGCTCTAAACATTTTATTATACGCTACTGGCGTAAGACCAACACGATCTCTAATTGCTGTTACCACATCATGATATGAATTCGCTAGTTCTGGGGGCATCGACCTGTAGGCCGCCAGCGCTTCACCCGTGAGTGATGCCGCTAGGCGTATTGCCCACTGCTCCTCAGGCCACTTAGCCGAATTCGCAATCCTAGCAAAAGTGTCTAAAAAGTCATCAATGTCATCGCTCGGACTGAGTTTCCCTATCATCAAGTCTGAACAAGACCAGTGTCCGTGTTCAGGGTTTACCCGTCCGGCGAGTGATGTCTTTTCCTCTTTGCTCCGAGCCAGTTCCTCCCGCTGTTGCGCAAGCCATGCGTTCATAGTTTCTATGACTGGCATTTGCTGCTCTTTCACCGCCTTCAGCGCCTGCTCCTGGCTCTGTTGTGCCAGCTCAGCCTGTTTGCTGAACTGGTGTGCCATCCAGGCACACAGTTCCTTGGGCTCCATCGTACCTGTGGGAATAAACAGAGACAAACCCAAGTGCGGCTCTTCACAATATTTTTTCACACCCTCTCTTTTTTTTTTTTTTTGACTTCCCCAGGTATCCAACACTAGGTAGGTTTATATACCCCTTACCTTGCTCTAGTGTTGCATCAGCTTTGGGGAATCTATGCACTCGTCCAGGGGTCGCTCAACCACTCCTGGATTCACCAGAGGATCTCCCACCTTCCGGATTTTTTTCTCTTTTTTTTTCAGCTCCGGTCCGGATTTCAGGACTCCGTTCCTTGCTTTTAACTCCGGTCCAGGCTTTTGTAACCGCTCCGCTCCTGGTTTTTCTTCCAATCCAGTTTCTTTATGCAGGACGGTCCGGGTTTTACTTTCAGTTTTTTTTTCTCAAAAAGGAAAAAGCTTCTACTTTTCTTTTGTGTAGTTACCAATACAGTCCTGTACACTCAAGAGTACCGCAAAAATCCTCAAAACTACGCCACTTATGTCCCCCGCAGCCCCCTCTGGTGGCGGCGTAGTGGTTCCACGGGGCTGGGGAGCTCATAAGAATAGGGGTATTAGGGTTGACCTGTTCCGAGGGTCATGAGGTAGCGGCCCTCTGTGTCAGCCTCGTGGTCAACTTCCCGATAAAGCAACATTTAGCCAAGTGTAGGGAAAAAGAAAAGGCATTTATTTCACCTTTACGCAAACGGTTCAAAATATGCGGTTGAGAAAAATAACAGGGCTGTATCCTTTCTTGTATCAAGTGCAATTCACAAAAACATTCAAAGTAACATTGTTAATCTTCACAAACTCAAAACATAAAGCATCTTGTATTCTCTTCATACATTTGGTGCTCCAAATAACTTAAAACTTTCCTATTGTGCAATAATTACAATCCATGGGTTCCATGGCCTCATTAACCTCAGATTCCCCTGGCATCCACTCCATCTCTGAGGGGTCTGACTCTGAAACCTCAGGAAGGTTGGATTCAGGCTTTCTAAAAGCATGCCATACTGTGTTCCAATGTTGGCTTGTCAGTTTGGGGCGTCGGCTTTTAGCTATATTGTAGAACCCTGGATTTTCTTCTGCTACAGGATTAAAAGTTCGCTTATCCCAGCCTTTATTATTAGTAGCCTTTTTCCTAGAGAGATTATCTGGTATTTTTGGCATAAAAGTGTCCTTATCATACAGATAAAAGTTATTCCTTTGTTTCTCTCTTGGGCTAGGCTTAGGTAAGCACTTGCAGGCAACAACTGTTCCACCTTTAGACTTCCTGCAGTCTCTTTTGGGAAAGGCTTGAGGCCTAGCCTGAATGTCCTCCACTTCTTGCAGGCTCAAGTGTTCCCTGGGTGTCTTTCCTCCTTTAGAATGGGGAGTAACTCCTCTGAGGCATGGCTGCTGCTGAGGCGCTTGTTCTCCACTTCCACCCCTGTGGCAGTTGGCTACTGGCCGCGCCCTCTCAGCACTTCCCTGTTCCCCAGGCCTCTGAGTTTTCCATTCCTCTTTCAGGTTACTTTTATAAAAACTTTTAAAAGTACCTTTTTCTCCTTGTGTATTCCTTGCAACCGGATATCTCTTCCTTAGCTTGTATCCCAATCCTTCTCCCTGGATAGGGCTTCCTTTCAGGCTGGAAGGGAGAGCACCTCCTTCCTTGGCTGCTCTCTGCAATGCTGCTCCTTCCAGTTGTAGCTGGCCTTCCTCTAGGCCTGCTCTTGGGCCTTCACCTCGGCCTGCTCTATGAGTTATCCCTTGGTCTGCTTCTCGGCCTACTCTCTGGCCTGCTCTCCAAGCTGCTTCAACTCCTTGAGCTGTTCTAGGTCTGACAGTGACTCCAACTCTCCGAGCTGCTCTTTCCAGTCCGGCTTTGACGCTCACTCTGGCGCCGTCTCTGTCTCTCCGATCTGCTCTGCATGATTCAGCTCTGTCCCTGCTTAAATCGGGACTAACTGATTCAAGGTCCTGCCCATAGAGGCGTGGTTCCTCTGCTTCCAGGCTTGCTCTCCTGCTCCCTCTATGTGGACCTTCAGGAAATTGCATGTAAATCCTGTTTTTTTCAAGATTTAAAACTTCTTTTCTTTCTGTCAGAGGGTCCGCAGTATCACAATATGTACACCTTAGAGGAAAGGCGGGATAGAGGTGATATGATTGAGATGTTTAAATACCTCCATGGCATAAATATTCAGGGAGAGAGCCTCTTTCAATTGAAAGCAAGTTCTGCTATGAGGGGACATGGGATGAGGGTGAAGGGAGATAGATTCAGGAGTGATATGCGGAAATATTTCTTTACGGACAGAGTAGTGGATCCGTGGAATAATCTCCCAGTGGAGGTGGTAGAGATGAGGACAGTAACTGAATTCAAAAAAGCATGGACAGGTAAAAAGGGGACTGTTGTAGTTGTTGATATGGAAGGACAGACTAGATAGGCCATGTGGTCTTTTTCTGTCATCATATTTCTATGTTTCTATGTTTCTAATCAGCTGGCAATTCCTGTACTCTCATACAGCTTTGGGATTGTGGACTGGCCTCTTAAAGATCTTGAAAAACTGGATGTGCGAACAAGAAAACTCCTCTATGCCCATGAAATAATTTACAAGAACTGGTGTATGCCAAGACTAGACATTCCTAGAGCTGAAGGAAGGCTAGGCCTCATGGAGATTGATTACACCTACAGAGCTACTATCATAAGCCTTCAGGCCTACTTGACAGCATCATTGGATCCAAATGTGCAAAAAGTGCTGAAATATGAAAGTAAATATCCAGATTCTGTCTCCATCATCAAACTTGGACAAGCATTGCAATGACCCGAAGGAATGAGTGAGAATCCACAAGCATACAGAGGAAAGGAAGCAGCAGAATTTGCAAAATAAGAGAAAAAACTCTTCAAAGAATTAGATCAGCATACGAGGAAAATCAAGTGGCAAATGCACACATGCAGGGGGAATACAAATTATTACATCCAGGAACCCTTTGTCGATCAAGAACAGACACATGAATGGTTAAGAAGAGGTGAACTGAAAGCAAAGGATGAGAGATTAATAGTTGCCGTCCAGGACAGCGGATTATGGACGAGATGTTTTAAAGCGAGCATTGAAAAAACTGGCAAAACAGACAAATGTCAATTCTGTAAGAAAGAACACTAAGGAAAGAAGAAGAGCAACAACCCTCCGCAGACATCACAGGAGTCACCAGAACAGCACAGGGAGGACACAGCCACACCTTTTAAAAACAAAGAAACCTTTGAAGGTTTTACAAAATAAAAGGTTTCTTTGTTTTTAAGAGGTATGACCATGTCCTCCCTGGGCTGTTCTGGTGAATTCTGTAAGAAAGACCTGAAAACAGTGACTCACCACACAGCTGGCTGTGAAATGATGGTGGAATATTTCTATACAGAAAAGCACAACAAAGTAGCAGTCTTATACATTGGAAATGCTGTAAACACTACAATATCACTGTCCCTGAAAAGCACTGGGATCATGATCCTAAAAAAATTGCAGAGAATGAAGAGGTTATGATCACTTGGAACATTCCCATTCTGGTGGATAAGAAACAGGATGCAAGGAAATCTGACATAGTGTTAAAGGAGAAAAACACAAGAACTGCAATGATAATAGGGGTGTCAGATCCAAGTGAGTATTTTGTGAATCTGGCAAAGCAGAAGATCCTGAAGTACCAAGAAATGCAGTCAGAGACCAAGAAAATGTGGCAGAAAGATACAGAAATATCTCTCATTGTATTGGGAGCCACAGACTTAATAAAGAAGAATTTCCAATCACATCTTGACCAACTACCCATACATGTTACAAGTGGGGTGGAGGAGTGGCCTAGTGGTTGGGGCAAGGTACTTCAGGCTGGAAAGTCAAGGGTTCAAATCCCACTAGAGGATAGCAACCTTGGGCCGGAAGGACTGGGGTTTCTAGTCCCACAGGTGCTCCTTGTGGTCTTGGGCAAGCCACTTAACCCTCCATAGCCCATGTTCCCTGTAAAATAGTTATCTCCAAGTTATAATGCCCTGTTCAATGTAAACTGCACTGATGCAGAATAGCGCAGTATATAAGAGAATATAAATAAATGTTACATCTTAGAAACTCCAGCAGGAGGCTCTCTTTGGCACAATGTGAGTACTACGCCAAGCATTAGCAGTAAATTTGAGAGATTGAGATCATACTCCACATACTCTGGCTTAGAGGTGGGGTTCATGACTGTCATCGTATGCGCAAAACTAACCCATTTCGAGAAATTGTCCCACTAAAATGTTAATGGCTTCTTTGTTAGATAAGATTTTACCTGGTTTTGAAAAGAAAGGATCTGCTTACATATTATTTATTGATGTCACAAATGCCTTTGATTCACTTTTACCTGGTATTCTTCTGGCATAGTGAGTTTAGAGATAGGTGGTACATCCTTAAAATGTTTTTTTTTTTAATTTTATTGAAGTAATCAACAGCAGTTAGTTTGTTTTCATAGTGAGATTTCAAATGGTATGCCTTGTCTTGAGGAGTTCTGCAGGGCTCATCACTTTCAGCAATACTTATATATATATATATATATATATATATATATATATATATATATGACCTTACTTTGTCAAAAATAACAGTATTTGAAACTCAACAGAACATATGGCCACAGCTTTTATTTGCTTCAACAATTCAATTTGAACTAACATTTTAACATAAAGACATAATAGATGCCATACTGAGTCAGACCAAAGGTCCATCAAGCCCAGTATCCTGATTCCAACATACCCCTCCCCTCTCATGCCAGGTTGGCTTCCAGGCTGTTCATCATCCACCCCACTTGGCTAGTCGGTGGCAATCTAGCCAAGTACTCTCGGTTCCCCTCTTGCACTGCCTCCGGTATCGCCAAAATATGCCCTGTGGCTCAAGGTGGTGTTGCATGTAAACCTCCCTTTCTTTGCCACCATCAAGTACCTTCCAGCTCTTTTTCCCCGATATGATGACCCAGTTGGATGACAGCCTCCTCTATAGTCATCCCAGTAGCAGTGGTAGCTCAGTACTAGTCACCACTCTCCCAGACCAACTGTGGTCATTCTGCATCTCTAAAAGCCTCCAATGGGTCCTATAAATATATCTACTCTGATTTCAATAGATGAACTCTATTGGACTAGTATAGCTTTGGGCTGTCAGTTGTTAGCAACTTATGGAACAAAACTAGACCCCTCCCCCCAGCAAAACTACAACTCTGCATTAATCCTGTGACAGAGCCTGTCTACCACTTTGGCATCCGGGGCATCCCTCTGAATTAACTTGAGAGTAATATGCGACCAAATCAGGTGCAAGTAAGGGAAATAGCATCACATCATCAACAAATCCCTTTTCATCTGCCAAATTAACTCTACCCCTTTGACCATGCAGAGATCATTCTTCTGGGACCAGAAAGTTAAGAATGCCCACATAACCAAACACATCATCCGCAAAAAAACACTTTGAATATTGGCAACAAAAAACATGTCGAGAAATGAATCCTATCTCACATAATTTAAATAGTTGCTAGAATGTCACCACCCCAGTTTCTGTATAAACACCAGTGAATCCACCCTTCTGGTCGCCATGGTAGCAGCACCTTCTGGGATCAAACCCAGCATAAGGGAGACTCTTCTACAACATTACAGCAATCCAGAATATGAACCAGCCACTACAACTACCCACAGGCTAATCTAACTGGGCATGTCAACAAGCTAGGGGAACAGCGCATCATAATGCTCATCTCTTTCCCCAGTTGGCCTATTTTAGACTGATGAATACAAAGGTGCACCTGCTGCTCCCCCAACCAAACATCATCTTTTAACAATCTTGTCACTCTCAATATCATTCTTCAGGAACAAGCAGGAAGTCAGTCCTCACATATGGGTGACGTCGACAGAGCCCCCATGCGGAGCAAATCCCCAGCTTTCGAAGAAAGCCTTTGGGACTGCATCACGCATGTGCGGTCCCCTTCCCGCGTAAGGGTGCCATCTTGCTCACTCTCCTTTTTTCCGCGGAGCCCAACGAACGTCGTCCTAATTCCCCCGTGGAAAAAGGAGTTAAAAGTTGAAAAATTGTGTTTTTCTTCCGGTTTGACGCTGGTTCCCCTTCCTGCCTTGGGCTCGGTACACCGGTATCGAGTCCAGTCTGTTTTTCATTTTTGTCCCTAGTGACTAGCATTTGCGCTCTTTTTTCTTTTTAGCTAGCAGCCCGGTCCTTTGACCTCGCAGGGGCCCTTTTTCTCTGATGGCTGCCAGCGGGTTTAAAAAGTGTGATCGGTGCACGAAACTCTTGTCTCTCACCAACACACACGACTGTTGCCTCCGATGCCTCGGGCCCGACCGTGGCCCATGCCAAAAGATGTCTTCCAAGGCATTGAGGAGCAGGCAGCAGCAGCATGACAGGATTTTTCCCGAGTCCACACCCGCCCAGGCCTGGACCTCGTCAGAGGCCTCGACCTCTCGGGAGCTGTCTGATCCTGAGCAGCGTCGGGTGTCCTCTGAAAGGGGATCCGGGAACACCGGAGGAAAAAAAATCTGTGAAGGCGGTGTCGTCTGAGAGCTCCAAACGGCCTGGTCCCTCGCGGGATCGGTTGCGGAGCCTGGCTGACCGCCCTGGATCCTCGGAGTTGGAGAGGCCTGCCAAACTCCCTTGAAATACCCGGAGATGCCGAGGAAGGTAAGCACTGTCCTCGTTATTTCCGGGAGAGCCGGCATCGGGCCCAGTGGCATTGGGACCCGAGCCGGGGGCTGCGGAGCCTCCTGAGCTCAGCCTCAGATTGGCGGCCTTGGAGCGCAGCGGGTGCTGATGGCCTTGGAGCACAGTGGGCACTGATGGCTGGTCTCACACGTCCGTCTGCTCCGACCACCGGGACTTCGACGTCCAAGTCGACCCCGGAGGCCAAGCTGATCCTCGAGACAATGAGGTTGTGAATCGATCCTCGGCCGAGGTCTCCATCGACCTCCTGTTCGGGACCGAGGTTGTCGACGCCGATTCCCTCGGCGTCGGGGCGGTCGAGGCCGGAGCCAATTGACTCCTCCTCAGACTCCGGCTGGGAGACAGAGGACGAGGCATCCCCGAGCACCCACCGTACCAAGTATGTCCCGTCAGACTCCCCGGGTTCTGAACCTCGGAAACGGTTCCCCCCGGAGGATACCCGGTTCTTGGACTTCATCCAAGACATGGAAAAGGCTTTGTCATTCCCAGCAGATCCTGAGGAGGAGCCTTGAGCCAAGGAGCTCGAGGTCCTCCAGTATGACTTTCCTCCAAAGGAAGCCCTTACTGTACCGGTGCCCCCCATTCTGGAATGGCTGATGCTCCGAATGTGGGAGACGCTGGCCTCGATGCCGGTTCTCAGCAGGCAAATCAATCCCATCTATCGAGTTTGCAAGAGCCCTGGGTTCCAAAAACCCTGGGCTCCAAAAGGCACAGCTGCCGCACAACTCCATGGTTGTGGAATTGGCCATGCGCCATGCTGACGAGCCAGAAGATGCACTCCTCGGTGCCTCCTGGCTGGGAGGCCCACAACATGGATGCTCTCGGCAGAAAATGCTACCAGGGTATCAGGCTTCCCCAGCTCCCCAGCGGGCCAAGGGACGGGGGCAAGACCCGTGTAAGCAAAAGGCCCCCAAGCCCCAGGCACCGGTTCCGGCCCAGCCTGGAGGGGGCTTTTGACTCCCAGAGCATAGTCTCTCTCCCGAAGGAAGCCAGGCCATGCAGGGGGGGGGGGAGGCTGACCTTGTATGTCCACAGGTGGCCAGCCATTACAACAGACACCTGGGTCCTCCAGATAGTCCAAATGGGCTATCGGTTACATCTCACCCAGGTGCCTCCCTCTTACTTTCCAGGGGAGCCTCTCAGACCCCCTCTTCACAGGGACCTCCTAATGAAGTAGTTAGCAGGTCTTCTCGAGGATCAGCCGGTAGAACAGGTGCCCCACAACCTGCGGGGAACAGGCTTCTACTCCAGGTACTTTCTGATACCAAATAAAACTGGAGGCCTAAGATCTATCCTTGACCTGTGAAACTTAAACAAGTTCCTGGTGAGGGAAAAGTTCAAGATGCTTTCACTTGGAATATTGCTGCCTTACCTCTGCAAGGGAGACTGGCTATGCTCCTTAGATCTCCAGGATGCGTATACACACATCTTGATTCATCCAGACCACAGACAATACCTAATATTTGCAATGGGAGGAAACCATTTTCAGTACAGAGTGCTTCCCTTTGGCCTAGCCTCAGCACCCAGGGTATTCACAAAGTGCCTTGCGGTGGTGGCGGCCTTTCTAAGGACTCAATGGGTAGTTCTCTTCCCCTACTTAGACGACTGGCTCATCAGAGGCCAGTCAGCTCTAGAGGCCCAACAGGCCACGTCCCACACTATCCAGTTGCTTCAGCACCTGGGCTTTGTGATCAACTACTGTCAGCAACACTTCCCTGGTGGCCAGTGGACGCCAGGGCAGGTGGGACACAAAAATATAAGGTTAAGATTGGAGAGTCTTCTAAAGGCCCAAATGGCTCTTGGTCCTTGTAGTTGCGTTAGCTCCAATCTTCAATGAAACAATCAAGCTGAGTGGTGGGAATTAATAAGACTTTTATTTCCCTTTTCACAGTGGTTCTAAATAGTGGGTTACAACTTTAAAGCAAATGTCCTTAATTCAGGTAGAAAACAAACTCAGGGTTCAAAGCAAAAACTGTTATACGTCACAGGAATGGAGGTGTGCAAACAAATAAAGAATGCTCTGCTGGCAATTCACCCAATCACAAGTCTGGCAGTGACTCTAAACTTTCAGAAATGCAAAGTGTACAGTCCA
Organism: Ichthyophis bannanicus; assembly: GCA_033557465.1. Classification (NCBI taxonomy): domain Eukaryota; kingdom Metazoa; phylum Chordata; class Amphibia; order Gymnophiona; family Ichthyophiidae; genus Ichthyophis; species Ichthyophis bannanicus. The sequence continues at coordinate 2,065,670 of CM066040.1, forward strand.
TCTCTTGGTCAGACAAATCTCCTGCCAGTTCCACTTGCATTGGCACGGTATCAGAAAGCTCTGATTCTATATCCCTGGTTTCTTGTAAAACACATTCAGGTGTTTTGTATATTTTCTGTAGCAGCTCCCAATGTCCTGGGCCTAGCCTAGGGCGTCGGCCACTTGCTGTGTTAGGCTTTAAAGTATCCTCTTTCCTTAGAGGCTTTATAGCGGCTTTATCATAGCTTTTACCATTCACAACTTTCTTATTGGGCATACATTTCTCATACCTTGTATGGCAGCAATCCTCCAGTAACCGGCTTTCTTCCACTGCCTGCCTTTCCCAGGTGAAATTCTTTTCTATGCAGGTCAGGCTTACCCTGTAGCCTTTGACTTCCTTCTCCTGGTGAAGGCCTGCCTCTGTACAAGCCCAGCTTCTGGCTTTCTGACTCAGTGTGGCTTGGCTTCTCCAGCTGATTCTTGTTTGGCTTAAGGTTGCAGTTACAGCAGGGCTTTTGCCTCTGAGGGCAAACAGCTCTCGGTTTGGCTTGAGCTGACACCTCCTTAGGTCCTTCCTCAGCTCCTGAGAAATCACCTCTCCCTCCTGGGAATCCTCTAGCACTAGAGTAGTCAGGTTTCCACTTCCACCTCTCTCTCTCGGTGCTGCCAGTGATTCTCCCCTTGCTTCTGCTTGGGCTGCTGCTTCTGCTGGTGCTTCTATCTCCGAGACTGCCGGTACTCCTTCTGCCTCTTCTCCTTCCCCTCTTCCAGTCTTCCACACTCCCCTTATGAAGCCCTCCTGCTTTTGAGGATTGGAAGCTGGTTGGCCTTTCCTCGTGACCAGCTGGGCATGGCTCTTCAGTCTCCCTGAAGACACTCTTGCTCCCTCTAGCTGGTTCCTGGGAATATTGCAAGTCTTTTTCTCTGTGAAAAACACCTTCTTTTCTCTCAACTGGGCTCTCATCAGCCCTCGCTGCATGACACATCCCCCTTCTTAAAATATTACGGGCTGGGGAAGCCTCTTCCGCGCAGCACGTAATACGCGATACCACATCCTTCTGCAGCTGACTTGCTTTTCGCTTCAACCGACTGTTGTCCGCTTGTATCATTTTAGGGTTGGATATGTTTACCGCAGATGCTAGCAAAACTAACCGTTCATGCCACGGCCGGAGTATGTTTACATGATAGACCTGGCTATGTCCCTTTTTATCTTGAATCAGGTAGGAAGCTGGACCGACGGGCTTGATAACCTTGTAAGGTCCCTTCCACTGAGCTTCAAACTTGGGAGTAGCGCCAGATACTAAGACTATCACCTTCTCTCCCACCTCCAGTTGTCTTGGTTTTGTATGACGATCATAATATTGCTTTTGCTTTTGTTGGCTCTCTTTCAGTTTCTCTTCCACGAACCGTGATGTTCGTTCCAGGTGAGTCCTTAGGCTCTTCAAAAATAGGGGTATTTCTATTTCATCACCGACGGGTTCTGTCCATTGTTCTCGCAAGACATCCAATATGCCTCTTGGTGCTCATCCATACATAAGTTCATAGAGCGAGGTACCCAGGAAACTCTGTGTTCTCTCCCTACAAGTGTATAGAACAAATGGTAGCATGGTGTCCCATTCGGTCATTTGGCTGCCCAAAGCTCGTCGAAGCATTTGCTTTATGCTTTGGTTTAAACGCTCAACCAAGCCATTGCATTGGGGATAGTAAGCCACAGTCTTTATATGGTGGATGCCAAAGGCGTCCCACACCTGGGCTAGGTACTTGGATAAAAAGTTGCTTCCCCTGTCAGTTAATACCTCCTGCGGGAACCCCACCTCGCAGAATATCTTGATTAACTCCACAGCAATGGACTTTGCTGAAATATTTCTCAGAGGCACCGCCCACGGAAAACGTGTGGCCTGGTCAATAATCACGAGAATATACTGAAATCCTCTTGGCGTTTTTACAAGAGGGCCTACTATATCGATGGCCAGTCTCCTTAATGGGTCTGAAATTATTGGCATCGGGATTAGAGGTACTTCTGGCGGCCGCCTAGGAGTTACCCGTTGACACGATGCACAGGACTCGCAGAAGCGAGTAGTTTCTCTGAAGACTCCCGGCCAATAAAATCTGGCTAAAATTTGATCAAGGGTGCCTTGTGCTCCCTTATGGTCCCCTACTGGATGGTCATGGGCCAGACGTAAAACAAGAGACTTGAAAGTATTCGGGACAACTAACTGTTTCCGAATGTTTCCTGTTCGGAGGTCCTTAGTTTCTCGATATAGTATGTCTTCCTCCATAATAAATCTTGGGAAAGTATCCTTTTCTTCTTGAGCATGCTCAAACGCACGAGCCAGCGCAGGGTCTGCCCTTTGTTCCATCTTGAAGGAGGGGAACTTCTCCATCAATTCCGCAGGTACCCATGGCATCCCTTTTCCAGCTTCCAGCTCGGCTCTACCCTGAGAGCGACATTTTCTTTCTTTCCGCCTCTCAGCCTTGGATTTTCTTTCCCTCTCCGAGGGGTCACCTATTAAACCTTCGTGTGAAGGAAGGTCTCCTAAAGTAGCATCTCTGGAACACGAAGGACTTTCAGAAGTCTGGGTGTGCGAGCGCGTTGAAACTAGAGCCTCCTTGGGATCTGTAGTCTTCTTCGTTTTTTCCAGAAGAGGACTGGGAATCACAGTATCCCTATGGCGCATGCAAGTGGAAGCTTGAGCTTCTTGTGGAGATAAGCCCCCTTTTAGACTTCTCCTGAACTGTGGCCAATCACGGCCCAGTACCAGCTCTTGGGGTAACTTAGGTACAATGGCTATTAACATTTCTTTTTCAATGCCTAGCCCTTTAACCCACAATTTGTACACGGGATAGCGGGTAGCCGCACCGTGTATGCATTTTATTTTAACATTACCCTCTGACTGATCTGGAACTGCCACGCCCTGATCCCTGACCACAGACCATAATTTTTGCGAAATCATAGTTTGGTCAGCTCCAGAATCTAAAAGTGCTTTTGCATTTACCCCTTGAATCTTCACATTCAAGACAAAACCTTCACGGATTGCTTTTGTTTTTTCTCCAACAAGAGCAGTACGTGAATAACATTCTTGTTTTAAATGCCCTTTCTTTCCACATGCGAAACATCTTTTAGTCATTTCTTTTGCCAGCACATTAGAACTTTTTAAACCACTATGTAGAGGTCGTGAGACGCTTTCTAACCTCTGCGCCTCCATACCGACTGCCAATTTGGAAGTCCCCACCTTTTGCTGGGTGACCATCTCTGCTTCCAAATACTGCTCAGTGAGAGCTATTGCGCCAGCAGTGGTATGGCAACTCTGCAGGATGAGAAAGTTCTGCACTCTGTTTGGCACTGCAGACATATATTATTCAAGTATTATCTCATCCATTAGTGTATCTACTGTCTTCCCCTCAGGCTTTAGCCATTTGGTCGCTAGACCGTGTCTTCTATGGCCAAGGGCCTTAGGCGTTTCATCTGCCCTGAGAGACGTGGCTCTAAACATCTTATTGTACAATAAAGGTGTAAGGCCTAGTCGATCCCTAATAGCACTAACTACTTCCTCGTAATTATTAGCAAGAGCAGGTGGCATCGCCCTGTACGCAGCGAGCGCCTCCCCCGTGAGGGACGCTGCAAGGCGAATGGCCCATTGCTTGGGTGGCCAATTGCGGAACATGCAGTTCTACTAAAGGAATCTAAAAAGTCATCTACATCATCAGTAGGGCTTAACTTTCCTACAGTTAGGTCATTGCATGTCCAATGTCCATCCCTTGGATTGCCTGGTCCAGCCTCCTGTAGCTTCTCTGTGTTGGCCTTTGCCAGCGCCTCCCGCTGCTGAGCCAACCAGGTTTCCATAACCTGCAGGACCGGCTGTTGTTGTGCTTGCAAAGCCTGGAGGGCCTGCGCTTGGTTTTGCCGCGCAAACTCAGCTTGTCTATCAAACTGTAGCGCCATCCACGCGCCAAGCTCCTTTTGCTCCATGCTGCACCTGTAAAAAGAGAACACAAGAAAAAAAAACAAGTGTGGCTCCACTAACAAATGAGCCCCCCCCCCTTTTTTTTTTCCTCTTTTTTTTTTTTCTAGCAGACAAGCTAAGCAGAATTCTACAACCGCATGAGTGGCAACTGGATCATCAATCTGTCTTGATTCAGACAGACAACCAGGTAGTGATGTTCTATGTGAACAAACAAGGGGGCACAGGCTCTCGCATCCTGTGCCAGGAAACCCTGGATCTACGCTCCTTAACAGTCAGCCAGGGTATGTTCCTCAAGGCAGTTTACTTGCCAAGTCAGGAGAACTTTCTAGCAGACAAGCTAAGCAGAATTCTAGAACCATACGAGTGGCAACTGGATCCCAATGTAGCCCAGCAACTCTTCCAATGCTGGGGGCGACCATCCATAGATTGATTTGTGAGCCCTCAAAATCACCAGTTGCCCTGGTTCTGTTCCAGGCAGCCACACCCACACAGGGTAGCTGCAGATGCTTTCCTAATATCCTGGTCGGTGGGCCTCCTATATGCGTTTCCTCCCATGCCTCTGGTGGCTCGGACCTTATTCAAGATCCTTCAGGACAAGGCCTCGGTCATTCTGGTGGCCTCCAAGTGGCTGAGACAGCCTTGGTTTCCTATCCTCCTGCAACTGGCGGAGAAGACTCCCATTCCTCTGGGATTTTCACCCAGTCTCCTGTCGCAGGACGGGGGCTCACTTCTGCATCCCAACCTCAGGTCCCTCAACCTGATGGCATGGCTGCTGAAAGGGTAGTCCTTGCACCACTTCTCCTTCCTAAAAAGATAGAGGATGTGCTGCTGGCCTCTAGAAGGCAGTTGACTAGGAAAACCTACGCATTTAAGTGGCATAGGTTTGAGGTATGGTGTACTCAGCAGAGTGAGAACCCATTCTCCTGCCAGGTGGCAGTGGTGCTGCAGTACCTAATTCACCTTTCAGAATTAGGCCTTAAGTCAAAGTCAGTCAGAGTTCACCTTAGTGCTTTATCAGCACACCACTTTCCAGTGGAAGGGCAACCTCTCTCTGTCCACCCCTTGGTGTCCAGGTTCCTGAGAGGTCTGCTTCTGCCGAAACCACCGGTTCGCCCCCCAGCAACCGAATGGGATCTGAATGTGGTCTTGCAGCATATTCACCCACCCTTTGAACCGATGGCTACCTGCCATCTTCGCTTCCTTTCTTGGAAGCCCATTTTCTTGGTGGCACTCACATCAGCTAGACGAGTGAGTGAGTTGCAGGCTCTGGTGTCCGATAGACCGTTCACATGGTTCTATAGGAACAGGGTGGTGCTTCACACGCACCCCAAGTTCCTGCCAAAAGTGGTCTCCTCTTTCCACCTTAATCAGGAGTTGGTGCTTCCGATCTTCTTTCCCAGGCTCCATGCCAGCTGGGCAGAAGCAGTTCTGCATACTCTGGACTGTAAGAGGGCGTTGACCTTCTACTTGGAGCATACGCAGGGACATCAAAGAGCTCCTCAGCTCTTCGTCTCTTATGACCCCAGTAAGCTGGGGATGCCTGTCTCCAAGCGTACATTGTCCACTTGGGTGGCGGATTGCATCACCTGGGCATAAAGGGCAGCTAATCTCCCGTTGCAGGGTCGAGTCACGGCCCACCGGGTCAGGGCGAAGGCCGCATCAGTGGCTCACTTACGCTCTGTGCTGCTGGCAGACATCTGCCGGGCCGCAACCTAGTCTTCAAGCCAGACCTTTGCAACCCATTACTGCCTGGATAGGGAGTCCCAACAGGACAGTGCTTTCGGCCAGGCTGTACTTCGTAATCTGTCTGAGGTTTAGGCAACTCCTACCATCCAAACCTTTAGTGTCAGGCTACCGGAGTGTTACGTTCCCAGTTGAACTCCTATCATGGCTGCTGCGGCTCTTCTAGAGGGAGCCTATTTTTCAGTTATGGGTTCTCGGTAGCCTATAGCTAGGGAGTCCCATATGTGAGGACTGACTTCCTGCTTCTTCCTGGAGAAAGCGTAGTTACTCACCTGTAACAGGTGTTCTCCAGGGACAGCAGCAATCAGTCCTCACAACCCTCCCTCCTCCCCTGGAGTTGCAGTCCTTTGATTAATTTTTATCCTTTTGCCGTCTTTTTAGCTATGTCATTTGATTGAGCAAGATGGCACCCTTGGCCGGGAAGGAGACTGCGCATGCGTGATGCAGTCCCAAAGGCTTTCTTCGAAAGATGGGGATTTGCTCCGCATGGGGCTCCGTTGACGTCACCCATATGTGAGGACTGATTCCTGCTGTCCCTGGAGAACATCATAAGAACATAAGAACATAAGATATGCCATACTGGGTCAGACCAAGGTCCATCAAGCCCAGTATCCTATTTCCAACAGTGGCCAATCTAGGTGATACGTACCTAGCAGTTTCCCCAAAAGACACAGGTTCCGCAATGCTTGTACTGGGTCAAGCATTGATATCCTGGGTCCCTTCTTAATAATGGTTTATGGACCTTTCCTCCAGGAACTTGTCCAAACCTTTTTTAAACCCAGCTACACTAACAGCCTTTACTACATTCTCCGGTAACAAATTCAAAAGTTTGATTACACGTTGAGTGAAAACATATTTTCTTTTATTAGTCTTAAATAGTTTACCCTGTAGCTTCATTACATGTCCTCTAGTCTTTCTATATTCTGATAACGTAAAGAATCGATCTACGTTTACCCGTTCCACTCCGTTCATTAATTTATAGACTTCTATCATATCTCCCCTCAGCCGTCTCTTTTCCAGGCTGAAGAGACCCAACTTTTGTAGCCTTTCTTCATAGGAGTAGCCTTCCATCCCCTTTACCATTTTGGTGGCTCTTTTCTGTATCTTTTCTAATAATGCTATATCCTTTTTAAGATACGGCGACCAGAATTGCACACAATATTCAAGGTGCGGTCGTACCATGGAATGATACAGAGGCATTATAATATCCTTTGTTTTATTTTCCATTCCCTTCCTTATGATACCTAGCATTTTATTTGCTTTCTTGGCTGCCGCTGCACACTCAATCCACGCATTGAGACTCCGGAGCTCTGCCTGTCTTTTGGGTCCTGCACGTGGAATGGGAAGCATTTCTGAGAATGCTACCTTGGAAGTTCTGGATTTCAACTTCCTACCTAAAATCCTAAATTTAGCCTCCAGAACCTCCCTACCACATTTTCCTATGTCATTGGTATCGACATGTACCAAGACAGCAGACTCCTCCCCAGCACTATCTAAGATCTTATCTAGGTGGCGTGTGAGGTCCGCTACCTTCGCACCAGGCAGGCATGTTACCAGGCGATCCTCCCGTCTACATGCCTAATGATCGAATCACCAACTATAATGGTTGTCCTAACCCTTCCCTCATGGGCACATGGCCCTGGAGAAACTTCCTCGGTGCGAGAGGGTTTTACATCACCTGGAGGACAGGTCCTAGTTACAGGATCACTTCCTGCCACACCGGGGTGATGCTCTCCTGTCATGTGACCTCTCTCCTCCATGGCAACAGGGATGCTGCCAGACTGGAGGTGGGACTTCAGGACTATATCCCTGTAGGTCTCGTCTATGTACCTCTCTGTCTGTCTGTCTGTCTGCTACTCTAGCCTCTAGATAATGGACTCGTTCCCTGAGAGCAAAGAGCTCCTTGCACCTAGTGCACACGTAAGACCTCTCACCAACTGGGAGAAAATCATACATGTGACACTCAATGCAAAAGACTGGAAAGCCCCCATCTCGTTGCTGGACTGCTCTCTGCATCTTAGTTTTAAGTTTTTTGTTTAGATCTTTAAGTTCTTTACTTACTAAGGGTTGCTATGGATATTTATACCAATAAAACTGTACCTAATACGTTTAATATACCTTGTTCACCTGAAGCTTAATTAATCTCAGGTCCTTAGTGTATGACTGATTTGGTAACGAGCTTCACCTGAGAGCACCTCCTGTCTTTTAAAATGTGTAAGTACCTATAAAGCTACGATTATCACAGGGGTGGGTGGGTGTGGGGAGGGAGGGAGATAGGGAAATAACACTTACTAAAAGAGGGCTACTACACAGTACCCTGTCCTGTGCTGCTGAGGTAAGCTATATTCTTATTTGATTTAAATTATAGCTCTTTGCTGCTGCTAGGCTCTAACTTATTATGAAATTTAAACTACAAGCTCTCTGCTAGTTTCTAAATTTAACCAGAAAGCTCTCTTCTGTGTTTTAAATTTAAACTAAAAGTACTTTGTTGATGCTAGGCCCTTAGTGACTATTAAATTTGAACTACAAGCTCTCTGCTGGGTTCTAAATTTAACCAGAAAGCTCTCTTCTGTGTTTTAAATGTAAACTTAAACTGCTGCTACTAGGCCCTGACCGATTTAACAAAAAATAGTGGGTTCACAGATTAATTAGCTTTAATAAAAATAATTCCTTTCAGAAAATTCCCAGAAATATATACTCACAATTGCAGATCTCTCTCCAGAAGTAACAGTCTCCTTTTCTAGTCCTTTAAGACTGAGGATCACAGAGCTCTGGTTGAGCTATTTATGCCTGTGCTGCTGAGGTAAGCTGTGACCAACTTCCTGGATGATTAACAGTCCTTGCTTGGATAGAAGGAGTCTTTCAAAATGGCCTTTTGATCTGCCACCTTGTGTTTACACCTATTGAAAAAGTTTCACTGGTCTCTTGCCCCCTAGGTAGAAGGCCTCTTTGTAAAGGTCTCTAGAAGATTATTTGCTGTTCAAAGAGTACTGACCCTGTTTTGCCTTTTGTGCTAATCTATATTCTTATTTGATTTAAATTATAGCTCTTTGCTGCTACTAGGCTGTAACTTATTATGAAATTTAAACTACAAGCTCTCTGATGGGTTCTAAATTTAACCAGAAAACTCTCTTCTGTGTTTTAAATTTAAACTAAAAGTACTTTGCTGATGCTAGGCCCTTAGTGACTATTAAATTTAAACTACAAGCTTTCTGCTGGAATCTAAATTTAACCAGAAAGCTCTCTTCTGTGTTTTAAATTTAAACTAAAAGTACTTTGCTGATGCTAGGCCCTGAATGGCTATTAAATTTAAACTACAAGCTCTCTGCTGGGTATGAAATTTAACCAGAAAGCTCTCTTCTGTGTTTTAAATGTAAACTTAAACTGCTGCTACTAGGCCCTGACTGATTTAACAAAAAATTGTGGGTTCACAGATTAATTAGCTTTACTAAAGAGAATTCCTTTCAGAAAATTCCCAGAAGTATATACTCACAATTGCAGATCTCTCTCCAGAAGTAACAGTCCCCTTTTCTAGTCCTTCAAGACTGAGGATCGCAGAGCTCTGGTTGAGCTATTTATGCCCGTGCTGCTGAAGTAAGCTGTGACCAACTTCCTGGATGATTAACAGTCCTTGCTTGGATAGAAGGAGTCATTCAAAATGGCCTTTTGATCTGCCACTTGGTGTTTACACTTACTGAAAAAGCTTCACAGGTCTCTTGTCCCCTAGGTAGAAGGCCTCTTTGTAAAGGTCTCTAGAAGATTATTTACTGCTCAAAGAGTACTGACCTTGTTTTGCCTTTTGTGCTAATCTATATTCTTATTTGATTTAAATTACAGCTCTTTCCTGCTGCTAGGCTCTAACATATTATGAAATTTAAACTACAAGCTCTCTGCTGGGTTCTAAATTTAACCAGAAAGCTCTCTTCTGTGTTTTAAAAGTAAACTTAAACTGCTGCTACTAGGCCCTGACTGATTTAACAAAAAATAGTGGGTTCACAGATTAATTAGCTTTACTAAAAAGAATTTCTTTCAGAGAATTCCCAGAAGTATATACTCACAATTGCAGATCTCTCTCCAGAAGTAACAGTCCCCTTTTCTAGTCCTTCATGACTGTTACAGGTGAGTAACTACGCTTTCCAGGCAGATTCAATCAGTTCACTAACCCTCAGTGCAGCAAAGAATGTAAAAGAGAATGCCATCTTGAATAAGAGTATCTTGGATTGGGAGGAACACACCCTGTGTAAGACTTCAAAAAGCGGGAGTAGCAGGCTTGGTCCTATTGGCAAACAGGCTGCGCCCCTATCCAAAGACCCCCATCAACTTTTGAACCAGAAAAATTGAGTTTGGATCATAAAATCCTGACACTCTACTAATAAACCCTACATTTGCCAATACCGTGTTCTCTGCTCCCCATGCACAACCCTCAGACCAGGCATGTAGAATAAGGTCTTTTATCCAGTGAATCTAGAAAAGAGGTTACCTTGGCTGACCTTGCTGCACTAGAAAATTTCCAAACATCTTCCATCCTGCGCTGTTGTTGATCGTCCTTGTATTGGCAGTCAAGGAACTCCTCAGAAAGCTCCAGAAGTCCCAGACAGCACTGTCCACAACTCTTCTGGGATTGCAGTGGGAGAATCATCTGCTAACTGAGCCAAGACTCAGAATTGCACCCAGAGAGAGCATCATCAGTTTCATTAAAAGAACCTGCCACATGGTGAGCAATTGATGGTCATGTTTATGTGTAAGCAATGTAAGACTACCAGCTGTAGCAGCTCTGACAATAAAGGGCATCTTGAAGCTCCCAATTGTATCACTTGCCAATGCATCAGCTGCTCTCCCCCAGATCACCACGGCTACCAAAACCAGAAAAAACTCTAATGTGCTAAAACTAAAACACTAAAAAAACCTCTAAAAACATCCTAATCTTCCTCTTCAGGCTCCGAATAAAGCTGCAACCCATAGGGATTTATTGACAGGCAAAATTCAAGTATCCCATCAGAGCCTGAATCTGCTGCAGCTTGAATATCACATACAAAAATGTGGACAGAAAACATAGCAGTACCTTCAAATACCAATCATATGTTGCTCATTGCTAAATCTTCTTCAATATATATTCCAAATATGTATATATGTAGGGGATCAATGGGCGATCTTACTGGCAACAAACATTCAGCCTGCCATACCCTTTACATCATCATCGCCCCAAACATAAATTTAGAGTTCCCGAGCATTTAATCTTATTAAAGAATTAAGCAAAAAATGTATCTTGCAAAATGACTTGTGCCACTGTGCTCACAATCTCTTTCCAACAACCTGCTCAACCAACATTGTAACTCCCTTACTTCTTTTTCCATTTCCTTTCTTTCCTCCCCCCCTTGCTTTTTCTATGTATATTTTTGTTTTTAATTTGTAAATCACCATGATGACCTTTTGGCCATTTGATGGTATATCAAAGCATGTAAAATAAATAAATAAACCTTATCCCGTTACAATCTTGACTACATCACTTCCAAATCCAATTCTATTCCCAAAAAAGGACAAACTAGTACTGGGCTCCTCAGACTTTTCTTCTGCTAGAGGTTGACCGAGACCTACAGTCAAGATCTGAAAAGCCTCAACCAACCATTCATCCATTCCAGCTGCCCCACCCCAAAGAGAAAATTGTCAAGGTAATGAAGAATCATAGCTATTTTCCTGTCCCTAGAAAGGTTACATTACAAGTTTGTACCTTAGGCATTGAAAGGTTAAGTGGGTTTCCCAAGGCCACAAGGAGTGTCAGTGGGATATGAACGCTGTTCTTTCCAGTTCTATGCTGCTGCCCTAACCACCAGTCTACTCTCCCACTCCAATCTTGAGGCTCTAGATTTCTTGGAGTATGCTCTGATGCACTCTTGAAATCTCATTCTAAGTTCCAGAAGTGAAAGACCTGACAATAAAATCCTAATTTTCCATTGCTGTACAACTTATTTTTAATTCTCCAACTCATTGAGTTCATGCAGACTTGAGGGAAAAATTAGCAGGAGTTCAGAACATATTTGCATTGATGAATGACTTCCAGGATGGTTGGAGAAGTCGTTAAAGAAGGAAAATGATATGGTGGTATAATGACCCTTCTTATTCATGCAGAAATTGCAAATGAAAAGTGTAATGTTCCATTAGTAATGATGTAGCAAGCTTTAACTTGTGTCAAAATATGAGAAAAAAAAAGAGGTAAAAGATTTTAGGTTGCTGTTTGAAATAATTGACAGAAAGTGCTATTGGAGGAATGGGACCTGGAATTTGCATGTATTATCTGTAAACTACATAGCTATATTGATTTGATATATGGTATATGAAATATAGTAAACAAACATATTTGTAGGATTTGGAAACACCTATATATATGTATATAAGTAAAATCCAGGGGTGTCAACTTATACTGATGACACCTAGTAGTTCATGATCATATCTCACTGTTGTCTTACTTCCTTGTTGTTGCCACCTTTGACCTTCCGATTCAATATACTGTATCATGGTTCCTGTGCTCCAGCTGTGTTTAGTGTGTTTTTACTTCTAGCTCTGAAACATGGTGCCAGATGTTTCTGAACCTATGCTGATTTCCTGCCTCTAATACAGAGAGTTTCCAGAGTGTGGTGGTCCTAAGCTTGCATGTGCATTGACACAGGAGCACAAACGTAATTTCCAGGAACAAGCAGGAATGTAATCTTCACATATGGGTATCATCAGCACCGACGGAGCCTGCGCGGGAACGATCCCCAGCATCCAATAGGAACCTGGGTATCGGTACCGGTTAAAGCGGCTGGAACCCCTGAGCATGGCACCAGTAGTTCTGCCGAGGTCGAAGCCTCGAGAACATCCTGGAACCCCATTGATGCTTTGGAGGCAGAAGCCTCCTGCCGGGGCTGTTTTGCCGATGTAGTTTCCTCAAGGGCAATGCCAATGGCCTCTCGATGCTTTAAAGGAGAGCTACCCTTTGAGGACCGGCTCTTATGTTTAGTTACCTGAGATCAGTGGGAGGAAGACGAGCAGGGCCGGCCCGTCCATTGAGCAAGAATGTTTTTTGCACAGGGCCCCGCGTTTCAGGGGGCCCCGCGCAAAGAACATTCTGCTTTTTTTTTATTACCTTTAAAAACAAAAACCTGGCTGTAGCTGCTGCCGCTGCCGCGTCCGTCGCAGCAGCGGCAGAATGGCGTGTCACGCGGGGCCCCTTCTCCTCTTCGAGCCCTCTGCAAGGGCTTTCAGATTCGCGAAGGGAGAGAGTGTGCTCCCTCGGTCTCTGTAAAGCCCGCAGGGGCTAATGGGAAAATTTCCCATCAGCCCTTTAGACGCGAGGGGGCTGATGGGAAATTTCCCATTAGCCCTGCGGGCTTTACAGAGACGCGAGGGGAGCACTCTCCCTTCGCGAATCTGAAAGCCCTTGCAGAGGGCTCGACGTGGAGAGGGGCCCCGCGGGACACGCCATTCTGCCGCTGCTGCGACGGACGCGGCAGCGGCAGCAGCTACAGCCAGGTTTTTGTTTTTAAATTTGCGGGAAGGAAGGGAAGGGAAGGGAAGGGGGGGGGGGGGCTGATGGAGGCTGTCTGGAAATGGGGTGATGGGGGGTTAGGACTGGAAATGTGCAAGGGGGGGGGGTTAGGACTGGAAATGTGCAAGGGGGGGGGGTTAGGACTGGAAATGTGCAAGGGGGGGGGGGGTTAGGACTGGAAAATGTGCAAGGGGGGGGGGTTAGGACTGGAAATGGCAAGGGGGGGGGGGTTAGGACTGGAAATGTGCAAGGGGGGGGTTAGGACTGGAAATGTGCAGGGGGGGTTAGGACTGGAAATTTGCAAGGGGGGGGGGGTTTAGGACTGGAAATGTGCAGGGGGGTTAGGACTGGAAATGCAAGGGGGGGGGTTAGGACTGGAAATGGGGGGGGCTGATGGAGGCTGAATTGAAATGGGCTGGGGGGGTTAGGACTGGAAATGGGCTGGAGGGGGGGTTAGGACTGGAAATGGGCTGGGGCTGATGGAGGCTGACTGGAAATGGGCTGGGGGGGGTTAAGACTGGGAATGGGCGGGGGCTGTGGGAGGCTGACTGGAAATGGGCTGGGGGGGTTAGGACTGGAAATGTGCAAGGGGGGGAGTTAGGACTGGAAATGTGCAAGGGGGGGTTAGGACTGTAAATGTGCAAGGGGGGGGGTTAGGACTGGAAATGTGCAGGGGGGGTTAGGACATGGAAATGTGCAAGGGGGGGGGGTTAGGACTGGAAATGGCAGGGGGGTTAGGACTGGGAAATGTGCAAGGGGGGGGGTTAGGACTGGAAATGGGCTGGGGCAGATGGAGGCTGACTTGAAATGGGTGGGGGGGTTAGGACTGGAAATGGGCTGGGGCTGATGGAGGCTGACTGGAAATGGGCTGGGGGGGGTTAAGACTGCTAATGGGCTGGGGCTGATGGAGGCTGGACTGGAAATGGGCTGGGGGGGTTAGAGGACTGGAAATGGGCTGGGGGGGGTTAAGACTGCTAATGGGCTGGGGCTGATGGCGGCTGACTGGAAATGGGCTGGGGGGGGTTATGACTGCTAATGGGCTGGGCTGATGGAGGCGGACTGGACATGGGCGGGGGGGGGTTAAGACTGCTAATGGGCTGGGGCTGATGGAGGCTGACTGTAAATGGGCTGGGGGGGGTTAAGACTGCTAATGGGCTGGGGCTGCGGGAGGATGACTGGAAATGGGCTGGGGGGGGTTAGGACTGGTAATGGGCTGGGGGGTTAAGACTGGTAATGGGCTGGGGGTGATGGAGGCTGTCTGGAAATGGGTGATGGGGGGTTAGGACTGGAAATGGGCTGGGGGGGGTTAAGACTGGTAAGGGCTGGGGGTTGATGGAGGCTGATGGAAATGGGGTGATGGGGGGTTAGGACTGGAAATGGGCTGGGGGGGGGGGGGTTAAGACTGGTAATGGGCTGTGGGCTGATGGGGGCTGTCAGGAAATAGGGTGATGGGGGTTAGGATTGCTAATGGGCTATGGGGGGGGGTAAGTACTGCTAATGGGATATGGGGGCGATAGGAAAGTAAAAGTGCTTATGGGGAGGGGTAACGACTTGAGGTGGGCTGATGTGGTTAGGACTAGTATGGGCTGATGGGGGGGGGGGTTAGGACTGGCAATGGGCTATGGGGGGCCGACTGGCACTGGGCTGCTGGGGTTACGACTGGAGGTGGGCTGATGGGTGGTTAGGACTGGTAAGGGGGTATAGGGGGGGGCTTAAACTGAAAATGGGTTGATGGGGGGCTAGGACTGGTAATGGGTTGAGGGATTGCTATGACTGGAAATGGACTGAGTGGACGGGGAGGCTTGAACTGCAAATAGCTGATGGGGAGGGAGCTTGGAATGGAAATGGGCTGTGAGGGAAGGGAGCTAGAACTGAAAATGGGCTGATGGAGCAGCTAGGATAGGACTGGAAATGGGCTGTTGGGGGAGCTAAGATTGGAAATGGGCTGTGGTGGGGGCTTGAATTGAAATGGACTCATGGAGGGGCTAGAACTGGAAGTAGGCTCATGGGGGCTTTGGACGGGAATTGGGCTGAGGGGAGGGGAGCTAGGATTTGACATGGGGCTGATGGTGGGGCTAGGACATGAGTGGAAATGGGCTGATGGGGGGCTAGGATGGGAAATGAGCTGATGAAGGGACTCAGACTGAAAAGGGAGGGGGGAGCTAGGCCTGGAAATGGGTTGATGGGGGGCGTGGACTGGAAATTGGCTGATGCAGGGGGACTAGAAGGGAATGGATGCTGGGTGAGACTGGAACTAGAAGGGAGCTGATGTTGGGGGAGGATTAGAATGGGATGGGCTGGGAGAGTAAAATGGAGAGGGGAAAAATATTTTGTGTGGGAGGGATGAAAAATCTACAATTGGCCGGGTATGGTAGAGTAAGTGGGGATTGAGGATGGAGGGGTAAAATTTGTGTGGATGAATAAGAATGAGGAAAGAGCAAAAGGATAAAGATTAGTATGTTAAAGCAGATGTAGAGAGAGAGGATGGAAAGAAAACTAGAAGAGAGAAGAAGAAGGACAAATGGACAGCAGACGATGGAGAGTTAGCAGAAAAACATGAAGAACCCAGAAGAAAGTGGCTGGAGCAATTGCAACTGAAAAAAAATGCACAAAAGGTAGAAATATATATATCTTTTATTTTGAATTTATTAACTGGAATATGAAAGCTCTGGGAAATGTGCATCATTAACGTCTGCGCTTTGTTTGGTACAAGAGGAAATTGATTTATAGTTTATTTCTACAGTGTTGTTGTACATTCCAAGTTGGCTTTTGGGGTTCCCAGTTTAATTATTGCCTTCCTGTTTCTAAATTGTGGTTCCTGTTGGTGATGGTCTATGTTCTGCATGTGTAACTGAGCTGAGGTATTCTGTTTATGTAATTCCTATTTGACATTGCCACTTGTTCTCTTCCCCAGTATTCTCTGAAATGTATGGTTTAATATTGCAGTGTTTCCTTTTGATAGGTAGGGTCTGGTGCTTTGTGAGTCCTGGTAATGCTGTCAGGATACGGTGGGTTTGCTATGGGTTCTAAATGGGCAGCGTTGTAGTAGTTCCTAATGTGCCTGGCGGTTGGCACTGGATTATAGTAATGTAGAAATCTTTAGTCTTTCTTTATCCTACACTCATTAAGAGACATGTTTACTAAAAGTTAGTGTATGGTAACATTATGCAAATATTTATGCAAATAAGGCCACTTATGCAAATGAGGCCCCGCACCGAGTCTCCGCACATGGCCCCGCACCCCCCTTGGGCCGCCCCTGAAGACGAGGCTCTTGAAGACGTCGATGCAATGGACCTGGTATCCGAAGAAAAGAGGGTACCGAGCTTTGCAGCTCGGTTCTGTCTTCCTCTTTTAGTCACAACAAAGAAGCACGGATCCACGTGCAATCAACACACCCAGTACGTTTCTCGTACCTCCTTCTTCTGCTATCCACGTTTCTCGTACTGGGTGTGTTCCTCTTTTAGTCATCACCATACAGGAGGAACACTCAGATGGAGAATGGTCAGGGCCTAAACATTTTAGACACAAGTCATGGGTGTCGGTGACGGAGATGGTACCGCCACATTTACTACATTTTTTAAAATCACTAGCTGGTTTTTCCATCTTTTGGGAAAAATGGGGCCTAATGCCCAAAATGGTGCCTAGCACCAAAAGAAAAAGTTTCTGAAGAGAAACAGTTCAAAAAAAATATATATATATTGTCACCCGTGAAGGTCCCCAGAGGCTAAAAGTGTGGGTATTTCATCGGGGTGTTCTCTTAAGTAGCAAGGGGAGTGGTACAAAAGGCGTTGCAGTGCCCCCTGGGAGTTGTAGTCCCACAAGCTAACGAAAGAATCAAGTTGTAGTCAAGTAGCAAAATGAGGAAAACGTTAAGAAAAAACTAAAAGGAGCAGTTGCAAAGGTTAAAGACGTACATCAGGCTTGGCTGTTGTTGAAAAATACTATCTTGGAAGCCCAGACCAGCTGTATTCCACGCTTTAAGAAAAGTGGAAGGAAGTCCAAAAAACTGCCAGCATGGTTTAAAGGTGAGGTCAGAGAGGCTGTTGTTGCCAAAAAAGCATCTTTCAGGAAATGGAAAAAAGAGTCAAACGACGAAACCTGGAAACAGCACAAGCACTGGCAAGTCAAATGCAAGGCATTGATAAGGCAGGCAAAGGGAGAATTTGAGAAGAAGCTTGCTGCGGAAGCAAAAACGTGAAGTAAAGACCTTTTCAAGTACATTCGTAGCAAAAAACCTGTGAGAGAGTCAGTTGGTCCATTAGATGATAAAGGGGTTAAAGGAGCACTAAGAGGCGACAAGGCGATAGCAGAGAGATTGAATGAATTCTTTGCTTCAGTCTTTACTGAGGAAGATGTAGGGATGTTACCCATGACTGAAGTGGTATTTAAAGGTGCGGAAGAATTGAAGGAAATATCGATACATCGGGAAGATGTATTACAACTATTAGATAAACTGAAGAGTAGCAAATCACCTGGGCTGGATGGTATACATCCAAGGGTGTTGAAAGAACTGAAATACGAGATTGCAGACCTGCTATTAGTAATCTGTGAACTATCATTAAAATCATCTCTAATATCTGAAGATTGGAGGATGGCCAATGTAACACCAATTTTTAAAAAGGGTTCCAGGGGTGATCCAGGAAACTACAGACCGGTGAGCCTGACATCAGTACCGGGAAAAATGGTAGAAACCATCATAAAGAATAAAATTACTCAGCATGTAGATAGTCATGACCTAATGGGAGACAGCCAACATGGCTTTAGACAAGGAAGATCTTGTCTTACTAATCTGTTATGTTTTTTTGAAGGAGTGAATAATCAGGTGGACAAAGGTGAGTCAGTTGATATTGTGTATCTGGACTTTCAGAAAGCCTTTGACAAGGTCCCTCATCAGAGACTTTTGGCAAAACTAAAGAGTCATGGGATAGGAGGCAGTGTACTATTGTGGATCAGGAACTGGTTAAAAGATAGAAAGCAGAGGGTAGGGCTAAATGGCCAATTTTCCCAATGGAGAAAGGTGAATAGTGGTGTATCCCAGGGATCTGTGCTGGGTCCGCTGCATTTTGACATATTCATAAATGACCTGGAAAGTGAAATAACGAGTGAGGTTATCAGATTTGCAGATGACACAAAACTATTTAAAGTTGTTAAAACCCCAGAGGATTGTGGAAAATTGCAAGAGGATCTTGATAAATTGGAAGACTGGGCATCAAAATGGCAGATGAAATTTAATGTGGACAAGTGGAAGGTTATGCACCTAGGGAAGAACAACCCAAACTATGGTTACACGATGCAAGGTTCCACATTAGGAACCACCACCCAGGAAAAAGATTTAGGCGTCATTGTGGATACCATGTTAAAACCCTCGGCCCAGTGTGCAGCGGCGGCCAAGAGAGCAAATAGAATGGATACGGAAAGGAAAGGAAAATAAAAGAAAAGATATTATAATGCCTCTATATCGTTCCATGGTGAGACCGCACCTTGAATATTGTGTGCAATTCTGGTCACCGTATCTTAAAAAGGATATAGCGATTTTAGAAAAGGTTCAGAGAAGAGCCACCAAAATGGTAAAGGGGATGGAAGGATACTCCTATGAAGAAAGGCTAAAAAGGTTGGGGCTCTTTAACCTGGAAAAGAGACGGCTGAGGGGAGATATGATAGAAGTCTATAAATTAATGAACGGAGTAGAACGGGTAAACGTAGATCGATTGTTTACCTTATCAGAATATAGAAAGACTAGGGGACATGCAATGAAGCTACAGGGTAAACTATTTAAGACTAATAAAAGAAAATATTTTTTCACTCAACGTGTAATCAAACTCTGGAATTTGTTACCGGAGGATGTAGTAAAGGCTGTTAGTGTAGCTGGGTTTAAAAAAGGTTTCGACAAGTTCCTGGAGGAAAGGTCCATAAACTATGAGGGAGGAATGGCCTAGTGGTTAGGGCAAGTTACCTCAGGCCGGAAGGTCAGGGGTTCAAATCCCACTAGAGGACAGCAACCTTGGGCCGGAAGGACTGGGGTTTTAGTCCCACAGCTGCTCCTTGTAGTCTTGGGCAGGCCACTTAACCCTCCATTGCCCATGTTCCCTGTAAGTATTAGTGTATGTCTCTCATATCCCCTCATGTTAAATGTATCCCCCAATTGTGTTGTGACCACTTTGATTAAAGGATAAGGTGGTATACAAAACTGTCTAAATAAATAAATATTATTAAGAAGGGACCCAGGATATCGATGCTTGAACCAATACAGGCATTGTGGAACCTGTGTCCCTTGGGGAAACTGCTAGGTACGTATGACCTAGATTGGCCACTGTTGGAAACAGAATACTGGGCTTGATGGACCTTGGTCTGACCCAGTATGGCATATCTTATGATCTTATGATCTTAGCAAGGCTTAAGACAGGACTTTTTATTTCCCCTTCCTGGGCGGATTTTCAAAGCAATGGAACAAAATGACCATACGGCTGGTACAAAATAAAAGGAACAACCGGAACAAAAATACTGCTTATTGTCAGCTTAACAGTGGAACAGAAAAAGGTATTTTAAACAGTCCTTTTCACTCAAGGTAAGTTTCCTCACTTCCTTTCCTTAGCAAAACTTCCAGAAACCTCTTCAGCATAAAGAAGTGATTTCATCAAGACAAAGTAAATGTACAATCCATACAATTCTCAGAAGCAGGCTCCTCATATAAATCACATTGCATTTCTTCACACTCCTCTTCTGAATAAAGTCCTTTTGGATTGCAACTCACGTTATTCTTAAACAGAGTCTCTGTACGGCTGAGAGTGTTCCCCTCCTCCTCACAGCTAGAGTAGAATGGGAAATTACCGCATTCTCTGGAGTTTCTATTTTGAGAGTCACATAACTCTTGGTAAGTGCAGGGAAATTCTTCACTTTCTATGTCTCTTCTATTAGAAGCAATAAGCCTACCTTTACACACTCTGCTCGGAGTTTCTCGGTACAGCAAAGCCCTGCCAAGACGAAAGCGTTTTACTGCTTTTCTCTCTCTGTTTTCCCTTAGGCCTGAAACTCCCTTCAGGGTAGAAGCTCTCTCCCTCCTTGTACCTGTTACTTGGTAGGTTGGCTTTCCTAAGCGTGGGTCCAGGAATATCTCCTCTGCCCTCTTCCTGGCAAAGTTCACTGGGCTTTTGCTTAGCTGTGCCCTGCTCTCTGAAGCAGTTCCTCGGGGCTTCTTCAGCTGCTCTGGTTCTACCGGGTTTCCAAGTTCCTCCCGTCCTCCAGTTACCAGCTGTTCTCTCCCAGTTACCAACGGTGCTGTATTTCCCTCGTGGCCTCTCCCGTGGTCTCTCCTCACTAACCTCCGGTAAGTGAATTCTATCTGCGTGTGACTTGGTGTTTGCTTGGGCTCCGCCCCCTCCCAGCTGCCCCTCATTATCTAATGAGCTGTGAGCTAGCTTGCTATTTGGGCGTGCTCTCACACCTTGTGATGCCGTTTGTGTATGTTGCCTATAGCAACTCTGGGCCATGTGCTGCACTGAGCTGCCAGTGTCAGATCTGTTTTGCTCAGCTTTACCTATCTCCATAGGTTCTGACTGATCTACCCCATGACAGATCCCCCCCCTTAAAATATTACGGGCTGCTGAACCTTTCAGACAGCACGTAATCTCATCATGGGTACGGTAGTGCTGCTCTATACTGACCAGACTGGCAGTGGCTGACCTATCCTTCCATGGTTTTAGGACATTTAGGTGATAAACCTGTTGGCGCCCGTTTTCGTTCTCTACCCGAAATGAGACCGGCCCCACTTTCTTTACCACTGTGCAAGGCCCTTTCCAATGGGATTCAAACTTAGGTCCCGGGTCTGCTACTTGGATAAGTACCCTGTCCCCTACAGCCAATTGCCTAGGTCTCGTGCCCCTGTCGTAATAGCGCTTTTGCTTCTGTTGACTGGCCTGTAAATTCTCTATTGAGGTCTTTGACGTCCTCTCTAAACGTTCCCTCAAGTCTTTTAAAAACTGAGGTACGCCAACCTCTTGTGTGTTTGGCTCAACCCACTGTTCATGTAAAATGTCTAAAATTCCCCTAGGGGTTCGTCCAAACAGAAGTTCGTAGGGGGATGCTTGTATGCGTTCCCTACATGCGTACAATACAAATGGGAGTAGAGTGTCCCATTCAGACATCTCTCCCTTTTTTAAACCCCTTCTCAGCATTTGTTTTATGGACTGATTCATCCTTTCCACGAGTCCATTGGACTGCAGATGATACGCTGCAGTCCGTATATGCCTTATGCCGAACGCCTCCCACACCATAGCCAAGTGCTTGGATAGAAAATTACTCCCTTGATCCGTAAGTACCTCTCTAGGGAAACCTACCTCGCAAAATAATTTCACAAGCTCCAGGGCTATTATCCTCGCAGAGGTGTTCCTTAATGGGATAGCCCAAGGGAATCGTGTAGCGTGGTCTACTATTACCAGAATGTACTGGAAACCCCTCGGTGTTCTGATCAGAGGCCCTACGATGTCCATTCCTATACGGTTTATGGGCACTGATATAGTGGGTATGGGCACCATAGGTACTGCCTTGGGTTTTCGGGCTGTAACCCTCTGACAGGTGGGACAGGATTCGCAATACGGTTTTGTCTCTTTGAAGACCCCCGGCCAATAAAACCGGGCCAATATTTGGTCCAGGGTGCCTTGGATTCCCTTGAGGCTTCCCACCGGGTGGTCATGTGCCAAACATAAAACTATAGCTTTAAAGGTCGTTGGCACCAACAACTGTTTTCGTACGGCATCGGTATGTGGGTCAATGCTCTCCCTATACAGGATTTCTTTTTCTAAGAAAAACCTGGGAAGTGTAGGTCGGGTTTCCTGGGCCCATTCAAAAGCTCTCTTAAGAGCCGGGTCAGTCTGCTGTTCCGCTGGGAACGATGGGAACGTTTGAACCAGTTCTGCAGGCACCCAGGGCAATCCTGCTCCGGCCTCTAATTCGGCCCTCCCTCGGGTCCTATAACGCCTCTCCTGACATTTTTTGGCCTTCTCCTTTTTACCCTCCTTAGCTGGGGCGTGGATTAAATCGTCGTGTACAGGAAGTGTGCCCATCTCTCCCTCGTCTAATTCTTCCCCTTGGGATTCTTCCCCCCCTTCAGAGTTCTCCGTGCTCTCAGATGACATCCTCCCCACCCCTGAGGTTCCGGCTTGCGACCGGATGGAAACTAGGCCTGTTCTGGCGCTCAAATCTTTCACCAGCCCCTTACAAAAGGGAGGCCAGTCCCTACCTAGTGTCAGACGGTTGCCTGGGTGAGAATCTTCACAGTCTTGGCAAGTGCATATATCTATATGATTTGCAAGGGATTGTGGGCAATGCAGTTCATTCACACCAGACACAGCTGCTGACAATAATTTAGTTGTGCTCAAGTGTTAAAGCCAATAAGATATTTATTTATTTATGGGGTTATTTCTCCCAACACAGATATGCTTGGTAGCACATAAATCAGGTTACTTGCTTTCAGTGTTAAACTTGGAAAAACAAAAGAAGGAAAACAACATTTTTAACTTATCAGGCAATCAAAAGCAAAAGAAATAAGACCTGGTTGATAACAAACTGGTCTTTTTCTGTAGGCTTAGCTAATATCCTCTTAGCAAGTATCAAACAACAAACCAAAAACTACAAAGAGAAAAAAAACTGTTCTTTTCAGGTTAACTTCTTATATCTTCCCACATAGATTCAGAAGTGATTCTCTCCTAGCTCACAAGCAATTAGGTAAGGCTCAATTGCTAGCAGTTATCCAGCTGAAACCCCTTAACTGGCTTGCTTTCTACTGTGTGGGTCAAATCCTGCTTCAGGAGCTTTTCTGAGTAGATTAAAGAACAAGTTTGTATTTCTTTGTGATGGTTGCTGTACTTTGTAACAGAAAGTTACCAAAGGAGTTTAGACAGAGAGCAGTCCATGTAAACAGAATCTTCATCTGCTATTATTCCCCCTTCTTCAACAAGCATGGGTTCAATATCATGGATTGGCACAGATGAATCTCTCAATGGAGCACTTTCAGGAGAATACTTGTTTCCCTGCTGTCTTTCAAGGTTATAGCTAGGGCATAGATCAGTGTTCATATCTGAGCTTCCATTGCTGTTAGAGTTCCTCTCTATATAGCCTGGCCAGTATGTAGTCCAGTTCTTATGTCTAGCCTTCCAATCCAGATCCCTGGACACTGGATCTCTCTTCACATACCTTCTGGCACGGGTCCTAGGGTCCCTTCCACGTGTAGCCATCTCTCTCACAGGTACCGTCTGGAGATTCCTAGCTCTGCAGCACCATTCCTCTGGCTTTCCCCAGTCCAATGGTGTATGCTGGCCCTTGGAATGCCTCCCAGTATACGTACTGCTCTGGACTCTTCTAGACCTCTCAAAGGCTTTTCTCCTCTTTCTTCCAAGGGGTTTCTTTCCCTCTCTGTCCGTCCGGTTGGCTTCTGCTTCTGATGATCCTTCAGATGAAACTGATGATCAAGTTCAAGCTGATTCTCAGGATAATGAGGATAATTCTCTGTAGAATAAACTCTACTTTTATTCTGCCTAGATGAGTGCTCCTCCCTAACACAGCGCAGCTGTGCTGAATCAGGCCCTGCCCTTTGAGATGAGTGCTTAGGGATTACCTCATAGCCCTCCTGATTGAACACATGTTTCCCCACCTCAGCTCCTCTAATGGCTGTTGGAAACCTGGTGCATTCTGGGACTGGTAGTCTTTTATGGGAAAATTCTGTTTTCTTATTTCTACCAGAACTGACAGGTTGCTTGTTCAGAGACACTTCACCTTTTCTATAGCTCCTTCCTGAGCTATGATAAGCTTCCTTATCACACTAGGATGATGTCTCTGGGCAATTTCGGGACTACGGCTACCTGTACTTCTTTTTCCGTGCCCAACCCGCGCACAGACAGTCTATGCAAGGGATAGTGTGAAAATGCGCCGTGCACGCACCTTATCCGCACCTGGCCCTCTGCTTGACTCGGGGCTGACTGACGGCGCTCCTCAATGGCTTCCCAGAGCTTGCGTAAAATCATGCTCTGGTCAGCCCCCGAGTCAAGTAGTGCAGGTGCTTCTACACCCTCTACCTGAACTTGTAGAAGGAATCCTTCTTGGACAGGCTTCTCAGCTCCAGACACGAGGACTGTCCGTTCTGTGCAGTTCCTCCGGAAATGTCCAGCTTTTCCACATGCATAACATTTCCCTTTACATGCAAACAAAACATTGTCATTAACACTCTTATCAACAGTATTATACATTTTACTCTTGGGATACTTTCCCCTTTTACTAACCTCGGACATACCAACTGCCTTTAACACACCAACCCCTGAGGTGTCAGCCATTTCTGCCTCAAAATATCTTTCCGCCAGATTGGCTGCCTCGTCAGTGGTTTGGCAGTTTTGCAGGGTAAGGAAAGTTTTTACCTCTGTAGGCACAGCCTGCATAAACTGTTCCAATACGACTGTGTCTACTACTGACTCTAGGGTTCTCCTTTCGGGAGTCATCCATTTCCAGGCTAGACATTTTAGCCTTTGTGACAAAGCTTTGGGAGTCTCCTGAGTCTTTATTTTGGCTTCCCTAAACATTCTTCTGTAATGTAATGGGGTCAAACCTAATCGGTCCTTAACCGCCCTCTTTATTTCACTATAGTCAGAGGCAAGGACGGCAGGCATAGCTTTATAGGCGGATAGAGCTTCGCCCGTGAGCGACATCGCGAAGCGGGTTGCCCACTGCTCTATTGGCCATTTTAAAGCTTCCGCTATACGCTCAAAGGCGTCTATGAAGTCGTCCAAATTGTCATAGGGATTCAATTGTCCCAAAGTAAATGCGTTACAAGTGTTCAGTACTACCCCCGGAATCACAGAGGGGTTAGCAGCTCCTAGCTCCATCGGCTTCTTTAGGAGTGCTTCCATGGTCTCCAGGAGTGGCTTCTGCTGCTCCCTCATAGTGATGGCACTCTGCTCCTGGATGTGGCAGACCAGCTCGACCTACTTGTCCCATTGGAGCTGCATCCAGTGCATCACCTCTCTCGCCTCCATCCTTGGTGTCTGCGTCCCTGTGAAGAAAAGAAAAGAAAAAGGCCCACAAAGTGCGGCCTTTATGATTCTTTTACACCGTCTATCTCTCTGCGTGCACAGTAACGCCCCCTTTCTCACCCGTGTCCTTGCACACTTATGCCCTAGGTAAGCTTTACCTTAGCCTTCGTGTAGACTCAGGCCTGTAAGAAAGGTCACTGTGCTCAGCTCCACCTGGCCGATCTGCCAGCGAACTTGCTTCCTATGGTTCTCCCAGTACAGCAGCAGTTTCCTCCAGTAGATTGTAGCTTTCCTTTTAATATTGTCCTTTAATTCTCAAGGCAAAAATCCGTAAAACTACGCCAGCCTGTCACCCGTGAAGGTCCCCAGAGGCTAAAAGTGTGGGTATTTCATCGGGGCGTTCTCTTA
Organism: Ichthyophis bannanicus; assembly: GCA_033557465.1. NCBI lineage: Eukaryota > Metazoa > Chordata > Amphibia > Gymnophiona > Ichthyophiidae > Ichthyophis > Ichthyophis bannanicus. The sequence goes on from CM066040.1 coordinate 2,091,304, forward strand.
AGTAGCAAGGGGAGTGGTACAAAGGCGTTGCAATGCCCCCTGGGAGTTGTAGTCCCACAAGCTAATGAAAGAATCAAGTTGTAGTCGAGTAGCAAGGCTTAAGACAGGACTTTTTATTTCCCCTTCCCGGGCGGATTTTCAAAGCAATGGATATAAGAACAAAATGACCATATGGCTGGTACAAAATAAAAGGAACAACCGGAACAAAAATACTGCTTATTGTCAGCTTAACAGTGGAACAGAAAAAGGTATTTTAAACAGTCCTTTTCACTCAAGGTAAGTTTCCTCACTTCCTTTCCTTAGCAAAACTTCCAGAAACCTCTTCAGCATAAAGAAGTGATTTCATCAGACAAAGTAAATGTACAATCCATACAATTCTCAGAAGCAGGCTCCTCATATAAATCACATTGCATTTCTTCACACTCCTCTTCTGAATAAAGTCCTTTTGGATTGCAACTCACGTTATTCTTAAACAGTCTCTCTGTACGGCTGAGAGTGTTCCCCTCCTCCTCACAGCTAGAGTAGAATGGGAAATTACCGCATTCTCTGGAGTTTCTATTTTGAGAGTCACATAACTCTTGGTAAGTGCAGGGAAATTCTTCACTTTCTATGTCTCTTCTATTAGAAGCAATAAGCCTACCTTTACACACTCTCTGCTCGGAGTTTCTCAGTACAGCAGAGCCCTGCCAAGATGAAAGCGTTTTACTGCTTTTCTCTCTCTGTTTTCCCTTGGGCCTGAAACTCACTTCAGGGTAGAAGCTCTCTCCCTCCTTGTACCTGTTACTTGGTAGGTTGGCTTTCCTAAGCGTGGGTCCAGGAATATCTCCTCTGCCCTCTTCCTGGCAAAGTTCACTGGGCTTTTGCTTAGCTGTGCCCTGCTCTCTGAAGCAGTTCCTCGGGGCTTCTTCAGCTGCTCTGGTTCTACCGGGTTTCCAAGTTCCTCCCGTCCTCCAGTTACCAGCTGTTCTCTCCCAGTTACCAACGGTTCTGTATTTCCCTCGTGGCCTCTCCCATGGTCTCTCCCGTGGTCTCTCCTCACTAACCTCCGGTAAGTAAATTCTATCTGCGTGTGACTTGGTGTTTGCTTGGGCTCCGCCCCCTCCCAGCTGCCCCTCATTATCTAATGAGCTGTGAGCTAGCTTGCTATTTGGGCGTGCTCTCACATCTTGTGATGCCGTTTGTGTATGTTGCCTATAGCAACTCTGGGCCATGTGCTGCACTGAGCTGTCAGTGTCAGACCTGTTTTGCTCAGCTTTACCTATCTCCATAGGCTCTGACTGATCTACCCCATGACAATATATATATATATATTTTTTTTTTTAGAAAAGAAGAAAAAAAGAACCGGCGTTACCGGTAGGTGTCGTGCGGAGGCAGGTGTGACCACAAGAAAACAAGTTTAAAGAAGAAATTTTCTGCGGTGACAGGGTATGTGTCCTGTCGGCTCCACGGAAAATGAAGAAGCAGGCTCCATCGGTGCCGACGATACCCATATGTGAAGACTAAATTCCTGCTGTTCCCAGAGATCACCTGTTACAGGTGAGTAACTACGCTTTACAGTATCATGGTAGTTGCTAACAGCATTCTATCCCTGAAGAACATGGAGATTAGTAGTGACATATGTAGCGATTGAGAAAATTAAGTCCACCCAGCTACATTGAAAAGAATGATGGGTGCTGAATGCTTCAATGTTTATAAGCACAATTGCAGTCTCACAGAGGAGACAAGGAAGGATATAAAAATTCTCCTTCCTACATTAGAACGCTATTTCAACTACACCAAAAATATATGTGAACGATATATCTGGCAGCTGCAAACAAGAGGAAGGTGAATCCCCTGATAACTTTGTAATGTGTTTGAGAGTGAAAGCAAAAATTTGAGAGTATGACCCACTGAAAGATGAACTTATGTGGGATAAAATAGTTCTTGTCATAGCCAATAAGTGTGTATACATTGCTCTTAAGGGAATATAACTTAAGTCTGAATAAAACCATTAAAATATGTCATACTGGAGAATTCATAGACTTGCAACCAAGAACTATAGAACAGGGCCAGCAGGCCATGACATTAGTGTGACAGACAAGAATCAACAAGGTGTAGATGGCTACTGCAACAAGTAACAGTAACCAAATATACAGCAGGCAAATACTGTGACAATGTACATTACTGAGTGAAAGAATACTGACCAGCATATGGGAAAATAGCAGAAATGAGAACACAGCAAATAAGCTGCAAAAATTGGAAGAGATATCAGTCAGATGCTGCAGACCTGCTCAATACTGATGCAGTTTTCTTAGAGTGCCCTTGCACTATGAGAACAAAAGGACAAAAATGGTTTGTAAATCACAGACTGAATAATTTAGTACAACCTTTTCAGCTGGACTCTGGGGCAACATGTAAAAATCATGTGTCTGAAAGATAAAATTAGAGGGCTACCAAGGCCACCTCTGCATCCAAATGACACCAACTTGAAGCTATATTCAAGAGAGCACATAGGAATGCCAAACTGTAAAGCAGCAAGACAGAAACTGAAGAGGGCCCAACATGGGCACGAGTGTGTGTCCCACAGTGTCATAGGGGATATTACCCAGCACGTACCCCCAAGGGCACATAAGACTGGCAGGCGGTGCCGGGGGGGGGGGGGAAGCACGCATGTCCATGTAGGCACCCCTACCCGAGAACCTACACCATAGGCAGCTGCCTACCAGCACACCGGATGGCCTGGGCCTGCGAACCACCAGCACCACTGGCATAATGGCACTGCAGCATGGTGGCGGAGGGGTGCTGGTGGCAGAGGAAGCAGTGGCATCTGCCCACAGCAGACCATAGCCAAGCCCTGTTTAGGTGGGTGCCATGCACTGCAACAGACAGGGTCTGTCTGACAAACAATCATGGTATCCACAGGGAATGATCTATCCCTGTGGCAACAGTGTGATGCAGTACACACAGCCAGTGTGTTCAGGAGCAGAAGTTCACAAGTTCAAATCCCAGCTGTGGCTCCTGCCAACCCTGTCTCCATATTTTACCCAGTACTAAACCGTAGTATTAAAGACAGAACCTTTATTGCAGATAAAATAAACATGCCTGAAACGCCTGTATTTTACCCAACAGAGCACAGACACCATAAACATGTGCAATCCCTAGAGCAGAGTTTCCCAGCTGCAGTCCTGGAGGGCTCAACACCATTCAGGTTTCATGCTGTCCCTAATAAATATGTCTGTGCTGCATTTGTATGCGCCACCCCCATTGTATGCAAATGTATCTCATGCATATTCATTAGGGACAGCATGAAAACCTGAACAGTGTTTGGCCCACCAGGACTGGAGTTGGGAACCTCTGCCCTAGAGCAGCGGCCAACAGGGTCATAAACACCCACACTCACAGGCTCCACTATCCAAAGCCTCATGGAGAGTCAGGCTGTTGGGCTCTGCGCAGAGCAGCATCTCCCAATACTGGCACCTGCATATCTTAGCAATGCCGTCCTAAACTTGGGAACACGTTCCACATATATCAAAAGGTTGCTATGATTAATGTCTGCTAACAAATCCAAAGTTAAACACAATTTGTTGATAGAGATTCATCATAGAAACCTTTCTGATATCTGTGGAGTGTGTTTCAGTTATTGATTCTGACAGTGTTTACCACCCCCGGGAGTGACCCTAACAGTATTGAGTACCATAGCAATGACCGCACTGTGCCCAGGACTGGTGTGGCGGCCAGGGCTGCCACAATCCTCTATATTTGTACAATGCTGGCATAGGTGTGGGAGTGTGTGGGTCTGTCTATCCACTGTGTTGTGGCTGCCTACACCTTACTGAGCCCACATTGCTTGCACTGTTTCCAGTGTTAGCCTGCCAATGTGCATAATGAGGAGCAAGGTACTGTGGGTATGGCCCGGACAGGGAGGCATGGGCAGGATGCAGCTGCACAGGGTATAGGGCAATGGCTGGGACATTGTAGTGCCCGACTACCACCTGCACGAACAGGGTGGCCACAGCATGTCATGCTGGGAGTTTGCTCTCACCCTGACTGAGCAGTGACCACGGTATGGCTAGGTTCCCCCATAGTGCTATACAGTATTTCTCTCAAGTGATATTTATGGGTTCTCTTTTCTGGGGCCCAATCACTGACATACCTGCATGGTGTGTGCTGACATCCCAGTTTTGGGTGCACACAGTTCCTCCAGGAACATGTACTAGCTAGCAGACTGTCTGCAGTTAGTGTCTGTATGGCTATAGCACCTTGCAGGGTGCAGCAGGTACACACTGATTGCTCTCTGCTGGTGAATGTGAGATTGTAGTGGGGGGCAGCTGAGCTGACTGGGCTCACTATCTATCTGCCAGTGGCATTGTCCCAAGTGCAGATCTTCAGCAGCTGTCTGTTTGCCACCAGGACTGGGGTTGCTGATCCCACAGGCTGTCCTCATGTACCTCCACTGCCCCCCTTGCAAAGGGTGAGAGTGTGGGTCTGTTGGGGACAGATCATGTCCCCCACCCTGACCCAGAGAGGGCGGTTTGCTAAGTACATTTTTGCCATGTGAGCCCTGACACACCCCTGCTCCCTAAACAGGTGACCATAGCAAGCACAGTGGATATGCACTATGTTGTGTGCATCATGGTCCACAAGGGCCAGACATGACTGGCAATTACATATGGACACAGAGACCTCCTAAAGATGTCTGCAACACATACCTGTCACACACTGGCACTGATGGAGACCTGCAGCACAACCCAACTCAACCAACCCGGGTACTGCGGACCTGGTGCTGGCCACTCCACCTCACCCTCAGGGTGAGCACAGAGCACGCACATTGGCATGGCCTGTGGGTACTCATTGCCAGTAACACGCACGGTCATTCCCCCCTACCAAGCTGACGTGCTGTAGAGGTGCATACCCTATCTGGTGAGCAGATGTAGACTGCTGTTCTGCATGTGAATTGCATTATGGATACTGTTGGTTCTGTCCTATCCTGGTAGCCACAGCAGACAGTTTTATGGTGACGTGCACTCTTTCTGTAGCCAGCCATTGGTATGATAACCCCTATAGTGATGTAGCACAATGGTTAATGCAAAGACTTCAGTAGCAGAAGTCATGGGTTCAATTCCTCTCTGTTCCCCTTTTTTTTTATGGCTGTCCTACACAACTACTTTTCATTCGTGTAACAGTCATATCTGTGCAGATCTGTGCTGCCGCCACATTATACCCTCATCACTGTTGCCATCCATCCTTCTGTCCATCTATGTGTGTGTGCCAGCTGTGTGGCATCCTGTCCTAATGTGCAGGCTGCTACCCCATGTCCAGTGTTTTATATTTGTATTTGGACTATATATGCATGCATATTTGACACCATTGCTAAGACACCACTCCTTAGTCACCTCCTGTCTAGACTATTGTAACCTACTCCTTACTGGTCTCTCTCTGAATCATCTCTCTCCCCTTCAACCTGTTCAACACACTGCTGTGCAGCTAATCTTACACTAGCCTCGTCATGCTCATATTACCCCTCAAGTCGCTTCATTGGCTCCCTATCCATTTCTGTATCTAGTTCAAACCTCTTCTGCTGATCTATAAGTGCATTCACTCTGCAGCTCCTCACTACCTTTTCTCTCATCTCTCCCTATACTCCTCCTTGGGAACTCCTGGCAAATCACTTCTATCTGTGCCCTTCTTTTCTATTGCTAACTCCAGACTTCACTCCTTTCACCTTGCTACTCCTTATGCTTGGAACTAACTACCTGAGTCTGTACATCAGGCACCTTCTCTGACCCTTTTCAAATCCAGGCTGAAAACTCACCTCTTCACTGCCTCTTTTGGATCTTGACTCGCCTGATCTTCTTTGTGTTTCCTTACCATTCCCCCTAGATGTATCCCATGTCTACAGCTACTGTATTGTCTGTCTTGACTAGATTGTAAGCTCTGATGAGCAGGGAGCATCTTTTACATGTATTTTCTAGCACTATACAAATGATCAGTAGTAGTAGTACATAAATAAATCAAATAAAGGAAGATCAATTAAAAACAAATATAGTAGGAAATAGTATAAAAACTGAGACATTGCTAGGAGATGATCAAGGGCACCTTTATAAGCAATTCAAATCAGTTTGAACAGAAGACCTAACATTCCCATTGCAGTAAAATTAGACGCACCTGTGATCAATTGTCAGTACACACATGACTTGAATCAACCAATGAATCATGGCTCTAATGTTTAAAATGGTTACATTCACTAACATTTCCATTTTCACAATGGTGAAGACAAGAGAACTGTCTGAGACACAGAAAAGCCAATATAACCAAGCATCAAACTTGAAAGGGGTATAAGGCCATCTCCAAAGACTTTGGAATTCCTGTGTCTACAGTTATTAAGATGTTTTCTGCTCATGGAACTGTCAAGAACCTCCCAGTACATGGTGGGAAGAAGAAAATTAATCCAAGAAGTCTTTGAAGGTTAGTGCAAGCTGTTGCAAAAACACCAGCTACAACATCCAAAGAGCTTAAGGCAGACCTGGAGTAATCTGGAGCGGTGGTTTCAGCCTGCACTATATGCCACACACTAAATGTAAGGCTTCATCTCTGGCCCTTTTTACAAATCCAGGCTGTAAACTTACCTCTTTGCTGCCACTTTCAGATCTTGATTCACCTACTATCCTTTGTGTTTCCTTACCATTCCCCCTAGCTATATTCTATGTCTACAGCTACTGTGTTGACTGTCTTGACTAGATTCTAAGCTCTGATGATCAGGGACTGTCTTTTACTTGTGGCTGTACAGCACTGCGTACATCTCATAGCACTATACAGATGTTCAGTAGTAGTAGTAGTAAACAAAGAAGGACTTATGGCCGAAGGTCAAGGAGGACCCCATTGCTCAAAGACATAAAAAGACATGCCTGTTCTTTGATAAAAACCACCTTGAGACAAAAAAACAATCCTTCTAGGTCAGGAAAATGTTCTGTGGACAGATGAAAAGAAACTTGAGCTCTTTGGCAATATAGACCAGCGATACATTTCCAGACAAAGAAATGAAGCTTATAGGGAAGAAACCCACCCTTCCTACAGTTAAATATGGGGAGGTTCCAGAATATAGGGCTGTTTTGCTTCCTTATGAACTGGAGGCCTGGGATGTATTAAAGGAATCATGAAGTCACAGGACTACCAAGGTATTTTGGAGTGAAATTTGCTACCTAGTATCAGAAAGCTAGGTCTGAGTCAAAGTTCAATGAACCAAAACATACATCCAAAAGCACAAAATAAGGGTTAAAAAGGAACAAATAGAGTGTTTTAAACTGGCCAGCAATGAGTCCTAATGTCAGTCCAATCGAGAACCTTTGGAAAGAGCTAAAATCTACCATTGGTAAAAGGAATCTTGGAAACATTCATGAGCTGGAACAAATCGCATTTGAAGAGTAGGAGAAACTACCAGCAGACAGATGTATGAAACTTACAGATGGCTACAAGAGACATTTAGAGGCTGTCATCACTGCCAAAGGTTGTGCAATCAAATATTATTGAAGGGTGCCATTAATCCTGTCCAGATCATATTTTGGGTTTTTTTTCTCAGAAATTACTACGTCTAAGTTGCACAGACATGTTTTTTTTTGTTGTATACCTTTAAACATACTATTAAATATTATGATGATATACAGTTGGAATATTTTCAATTATTTCTTAAGATATTGTACACAACATACTGTACCTAAGATGCAACGTTGCCAATAGTGTTGACCAAAATTGTACCTCTTAAACATAATTAGAAATCTGCAGTGATATATCTGCTTGCACACAGGATAGCTTACCTGCTCAACATTTTTTTTTAAATATAAGACTCTAAGCCAGGGGTTCCTAACTGGGATTTATCCATATCCCTTGGGGACATGGGACTGGATCTCGGTACAATTAAAAAAGATGTTGTTAGGTTAACATTTAGATTATTAATTATCACAGTTATCAACGCGGTATGAGATAAAACATTGCCTGCAGAAATACATCAAGAAGTCAAGAACCATTTGGAAGTCCTAAGTACAAATTTTGAGGGTTACTTCTAAGATATTAAAAATTTTAGCATGGAATCTGTTTGGATCATGAACTCATTTTTGTTTGATATGTCTATGGCGAGTGACAACGATTTAGCAAAGGATGATTTCATAGAATTCCAAGAAGACCCAAGAAAGAAAAAGAAAGAAAGCAGATTTCGAAAAGACAGGGCTGGATATCAGGCATTTTTAGTTTGAGCAAATCGCAGCTTGCCCTAGCTTGGCGATGAGGACAATGAATGTTTTGGTTCACTTCACAACTACTTATCTCTGTGAAACAGGATTCTCTGCATTATTAAACCTGAAATCAAAGTGGAGAAATCGACCAGATGTGTCAGATGACATGCGAGTAACATTGTCAGTAACTGTACCTAGATTCCCTGTTTTGATTGCACAAAAATAACAGCAAAAATCTCACTAGTTGTAGCTAGCTTATGTATTTGTGATTTGAATAAATATGATAAAATCCTTAAGAGTTTCATTAAACTGTTCTGTTTCTAGCTATATACATATATATAAAATTTTGATAGTCTGGCAAAGGGGGTATTGAGGATCTGTAGTCATAAAAAGGTTAAGAACCCCTGTTCTAAGGGCCTGATTCCGTCCCAGATGTAGATTCCCTCTGTACGTCCGGTCTGAACTGGATGTACAAAGGGGATCGTGATTCCGATCCCGCGGGGCACGTCTAGCCCCATGGGATCAGAATCGCAAACAGTCCTGCACGTGCAGGCCGGCACTGCGATTCAGTGTGGTCTGCACATGCAGGACTGTCCCCGGTTAACTCAGTCAAGGCTCCTAAATAGAGCCGCAGTGCCATGGCGTCATGTTGCCATGGCACCATGGCTTCATTGAAGAGCCGCAATGCCGGCCACCGGAAATAAAAGCTAATTTCCCACAACCTGATCCCTGATCTGGCCTCCTACGGACAGGATTGGGCAACAGGGAATACCCTCCGCCCCCCCCCTGCCCATCTACACCCTGGCATTTAAAAAAATGACATGTTCAGGGAAGTTACCCTGAAAGTACATGGCTGACATTAAAATCGGCCCTGTATGTCCAGGGCCGGTGACTTCCCAGACTCCGCCCCTTCCCCGCCCCATCTAACTTCCCCGCACAACCGGCGGGGAAGTTAGTCGAGGCCGAGTGAAGGCATGAATAGTGGGGATGGATGTCCCGCTGGTTTGTCCATCCCCGCTATTTGTGGCACAGAATAACCCCCGAAGCTAATATCACTTGGGCTGGCCCTATACTATGTATCTGTTGGACGACATCCGTGTTTCATTTATACAAAGTAACTTTAATGATCAGATGGATACTTTCAAATATACTGTACAAGATGCTGATCTGCAGCAGAAATAGCTCTGTCTATGTACTGGCGATTTTAAGCTAACATTTTAGAGAGGTTAATTAGACATTGCCATGAACACTCAGTCTATAATTATAGGACTTCTCTGTATCAAACCACTGAGCTGGCGGAGGCGGAGTAACAAAGGCATGCTTCCTGCTGTCATTATACACAGCCAGAATGCCTTTAATAGCATTATTCCCCTCCCCCATCCCACAATCATCAAGTTTATTCTGTGGAACTATTTTAATAAATTAATAAATGGGATTTAATGAATCTTGGCAGAGTGACATTTCAACATAAAATAAGACTTAAACAGATGCTGACAAGGTTTAACTAGGAAACATCTCACCCCCACACAGATCTGTATCATTAGAGGAAACAATGTGTAATGCTCCACTCAAGGTATTTAGTACTAACAAAAACAATTGGAGTATAGTGCATATATATGTACTGAGCAACTGGCCTGACAAACGTACCTTGCTCTGATGTTAAAATAAAAAATAAAGGGGCCCTTTTACTAAAGCCTGGTAAGTGGTTAACATCTGGTATCTACAAGTGGCACCTGGCAGCTGAGAACGCTAACGTGGGGGTACACCAGTGACTGCACATTAAAGCACACAGTAGTCTCCTATTGGGTGCTAATGTAAGGAATGGTTAGAGTGTGGGTATGGAGAGCACATTGGGCAATAGCCGGAGGGCAATTTCCAAACCCTCAGTGGTAATCAGCATAAGTGCACCTAACAATAACTTTATAACTTTTAGGTATGCCCTGCTTTAAGGGAGTCATTTTGGAAAACCTATTCATGTGTGAGACATCCAAAGCACAGAGATGTTTTTTGAAAGTGTGAATAAACAGGTGGACAAAGGTGAGTCGGTTGATGGAGTGTATGTGGACTTTCAGAAAGCCTTTGACAAGGTCCCTCATCAGAGACTTTTGGCAAAACTAAAGAGTCATGGGATAGGAGGCAGTGTACTACTGTGGATCAAGAACTGGTTAAAAGATAGAAAGCAGAGGGTTGGGCTAAATGGCCAATTTTCCCAATGGAGAAAAGTGAATAGTGGTGTACCCCAGGGATCTGTGCTGGGTCCGCTGCTTTTTTGACATATTCATAAATGACCTGGAAAGTGGAATAACGAGTGAGGTTATCAAATTTGCAGATGACACAAAACTATTTAAAGTTGTTAAAACCCAAGAGGATTGTGGAAAATTGCAAGAGGATCTTGATAAATTGAAAGACTGGGCATCAAAATGGCAGATGAAATTTAATGTGGACAAGTGCAAAGTTATGCACCTAGGGAAGAACAACCCTAACTATGGTTACACGATGCAAGGTTCCATATTAGGAACCACCACCCAGGAAAAAGATTTAGGCGTCATTGTGAATAGCGTGTTAAAACCCTCGGCCCAGTGTGCAGCAGCAGCCAAGAGAGCAAATAGAATGCTAGGTATCATAAGGAAAGGAATGGAAAATAAAACAAAGGATATTATAATGCCTCTATATCGTTCCATGGTGAGACCGCACCTTGAATATTGTGTGCAATTCTGGTCGCTGTATCTTAAAAAGGATATAGTGTTATTAGAAAAGGTTCAGAGAAGAGCCACCAAAATGGTAAAGGGGATGGAAGGATACTCCTATGAAGAAAGGCTAAAAAGGTTAGGGCTCTTTAATCTGGAAAAGAGACGGCTGAGGGGAGATATGATAGAAGTCTATAAATTAATGAACGGAGTGGAACGGGTAAACGTAGATCGATTGTTTACATTATCAGAATATAGAAAGACTAGGGGACATGCAATGAAGCTACAGGGTAAACTATTTAAAACTAATAAAAGAAAATATTTCTTCACTCAACGTGTAATCAAACTCTGGAATTTGTTACCGGAGGATGTAGTAAAGGCTGTTAGTGTAGCTGGGTTTAAAAAAGGTTTGGACAAGTTCCTGGAGGAAAGGTCCATAAACCATTATTAAGAAGGGACCCAGGATATCAATGCTTGACCCAGTACAAGCATTGCGGAACCTCTGTCTTTTGGGGAAATACATTTGTTTCAGATAAGCATCAGTATTCAATATTCAATATCATTAAGTTTATTGAACATCAAGTTTATTCAACATCAACATTAACAATAATCTTGCAAGGGGTACAACATACATGGGTCGTTGATGCAAACGGGCACTTTGGCTTGGACTTTGTCTGTTTGCCAGTGCCATGAGAGGTCTGAGACTCATGTACCCCTTTTTCTTTACCACATGTCTTTGCATTCTATAATTCCTTTATTAATAGTTGCTTTTTGATACATATGACTAAGGGTTGCAGCTATTTATACAGCCAGTAAAAGACATGATATGATTTTTGAGATGTTGAAAAACTGATCGTTATTAGAGTACACAATTCTAATTACATGGAGGGATCTTTCATGTGGACGGCATGCGCTACTGGAATAGATGGAAGACGGTTTCCATTGTTCAAAAGCACAGCCTTCAGACTCAGTTTCGAAGAGTCTATAGTCTCCAGTCTTGTGGGTCATGAGTGATTTTTAAGGCATTCATGAGGCTTTCAATATTGGAACAGAATACCAGATTACTTTCCATTCTGAAGAAAGGCTCCAACTGCTGGTGGCGCTTTCGATATGAAGTAATGTTGACATCTTCTTCTAGAAGATTCCATTGTTGGATTCTTGATCCTAGCAATTCTGCTTTGTTCTTGGATAAGTTCAAATCACAAATCAGGTCATTTAGTTCTTCCTGTGTTATTCTGTGTGGAGTTGATATGCATCCCAGTGAAAATCTGGGTCACTGCATGCTGACAGACCAGGAGAAGAACAGGTCGGCTCACCCTTGTCCTCATCAGATGAATCAAGAGAATATTCTGATGGAGGTTCTGGAATAGGAAGTCCCTCACCATGTGGAATTGGTCTCAATGCAGACGGAATGTTTGGGTAGACTATGCTCGACTTCTTTTGCTTCGTTATTCCACTGGAAAGAGGAGAAACCAAGCAGAAGTAACAGTCATTTATGTGGTTGCTTGGCTCTCTCCACACCATGGGGACTGCAAACGGCATTGGTGGTCTTTTGCAATTCAACCACTGTGAAAGCTGTGTTGTACATGTAGCGCAGCATATATGCGGGGCCCAAGGCTTGTCTTGGTCACCAATCTTGCATCCGAAGTAAAGATGATATGCCTTCTTCAGTTGAGAAGTGATACTTTTCTTCTGGTTGGCAAATGTCACTTCCCCACAAATGTAGCAGAAATTGTCAACGGTATTAACGCACTTTCGCAGCATTACTGTTCTGTATTGTACCTCAATGGCTAAAATTATATGATTAATAAAAGTTACATGTAACAGTAGCTTAAACTGTCTCCCACACAGTCTGAAATATTTTAAATGCTCAACCTTTCCGACTGCATATAGTACACTGCTGATGTCAGATGGCTTCAGCAGCCGTCTGGCAGTAGTATTGCATTGCATCAGAAAATGATGCAATCAACTCTGGATGATGTGTACATGCTGGTATTATGCAATATTACATCATTCAAGGCTTATTTGGGATGTTGTTGATGTCCTACTGGATAAATTTACACGGTGAAACGTCAAAAATGAACTATATGCAATATCTTCAAAACGAGAGCCAATAAAAAATTTTTAATGTTATATTCGTGTTCAGCTCACCAAGATGGAGTGGAGGAGTGGCCTAGTGGTTGGGGCAAGGTACTTCAGGCTGGAAGGTCAGGGGTTCAAATCCCACTAGAGGACAGCAACCTTGGGCCGGAAGGACTGGGGTTTCTAGTCCCACAGGTGCTCCTTGTGGTCTTGGGCAAGCCACTTAACCCTCCATAGCCCATGTTCCCTGTAAAATAGTTATCTCCAAGTTATAATGCCCTGTTCAATGTAATTTCATTTTGTTCAATGTAAACCGCACTGATGCAGAATAGCGCGGTATATAAGAGAATGTAAATAAATAAATAAATAAAGATACTACAGATTAGGGCCTTTTAAAGTCAGTAACGATTTCATTGTTGACCAGTGATATCAGAAAGGTCAGAGACATCTGGTGTAGCGCCTAAGTTTAGACTTGCTCCAGGTAGGAACAGCCATCTAAAAAATGCTTGTTCTGGCTAAAAAAACATCCAGATGGTGTAGAGAAGCTAGAATACCATCATCCCCAGTACACAGCACAATGTCAATGATAGCAGCAATGGGATTTGAACCCTTACTACCCTGTTCCTAACTCACTACTCTAACCATGAGGCTATTCTAGACTTCTAGGATCTGAAATACTGTATGGTTCTAGGGTTGTCTATGCAGATGCCCCGCAGACATTCATATGGGGCACATCCACATTTGTGAAATCGTGCCTGCACCTGCACATGCCTCCTTTTTCTTCAGAGGTTCTGGCTAAGACGTCTCACCTTGCACTTGGACGTCCCTTCTAAAATTCCCCTCCACATGTGCCATATGTTAGCAGTCATGCACTAGTTATTAGGAACATGCCATGCATGCCCTCGATAAAGCACAAGGGGCACACTTACAACATAATTGTATTGTTGCTAATTGTGCAGTAAGTGCACACCTTTTTAATAAAAGGGCTGTAAACTCACATATGTTATCTATGTCAGTTTCAATAAAATAACATCAAGACAATTTGGGTCAAATTAGGCTGCATTATCAAAGTCTAATTTGTCTCAAAGTTACATGAGTAGGAGCAAGTTTCTCCCCCGAAGTGGGTAGCTATGGATAGCCCACCAGCTCAGGTCTTATTTAGATCAGGAGGTTGGTATTATTCAGACGTTGGTATTATTCCGCTTGGATTATTGTAACATTGGGCTGTTGGGTTACCTGCTAAGGAAATTGCAGATGATTCAAAACTCAGCCGCCTGTGTCATCTGGGGTTTTCAGAGGCAAGATCCAGTGGCTGGAGCTTTACAGTAGTTACATTGACTCCCATTAAAACAAAGGTGTGAATTTAAACTTCTGTTTCTAGTGTTTAAAGTTCTGTGTAGCTCTTGGTCTTGGTACTTGTGAGAGCTAATACAATGATACCTACAGAGGTGGGCCTTGCGGCCTGCGAGGGAACAGTTGTTAGTGATACCTGGACTCTCTCACGTCCATTTATAGTGCTGACATGCTCAAGTTTTCTCTGTGGTAGTTCCAACTCTGTGGAATGCTTTGCCAGCAGTGCTTTGGATGGAAACTAATTTGCTGTCCTTCTGTAAAACTTTAAAAACCTTTATTTTTCCCAGAGCTCCTTGAATGGCTGATAAAGGCCAGGTAGTGATGGGGAGATGGCGTAACAGTTGGCAGCAGCTGAGGTTGTTTGGGGAGTGGGTCATGGGGTCCTGCGAGGTGAGATCATGTGATTATCTCTGTTTCCTGTTCGTGTAACCAGGCTAGTCCCGGACCTCTGGGTTCCCTATCTCATCCAGCAGCTTTGGAGACTGAGAAAACTCCTCCTCTTTTTTCGTGATGTCACCGGTATATCCCCTCGGGATCTGCCTCCTGCCATTCAGTTACCTCAGTCTCCAAGCAGCTTGGGAGATAGGAGCCCGGAGGGTCGGGCTCACTGGAGAAGCAATTAAGTGCTTTTGGTTTAGGTTCTTTTGAGATTTATTCAGCTTTTCAGTTTTGTTTGGGCAGGTACAAAAAAAAAAAAAAAAAGATAGCTGTGTGCCTTTAAGAGATTACTTGCAGGCGTTTTGTCTAATTTCTTCCTATTCAGTTTCTTTCCTTTCCCCCCTCCCCCCTTTTATTTTGGGTCTGCCCCAAGGCCGTGCCTGGACAGCGCGCCGCTGTGTGAGGGGACTCAGAAGCTTTGTCCCTGACAGTTCTCCTAGCAGCAGGCACTCAGCTCAGCCTAGCCAGCACCACACAGAAGGCTGCCTGTAAGTGTGCTGGCAGGCGCGAGGAGATCTTTCTCTCTCTCTGCATACCGGAGCGGGCTGCTCGTGAGGTCAGCCTTCCTCCGTGGCTGCGGCTGTTCCTGTTGCCTGCCCGAATTTTGCTGACTTCCTTCCTCTCTGTGCCATCAGGTAAGCAGGCTCGACTCGGGCCGTTGGGAGCGGCGCTTCAGTTTGGCGCGCTTTTGTGTTAGTCGGGCCTAGCCGCGTGGCGCGCGCGGCGGAGAACGCGCTCTCAGTGAGGGGGTTTCACTCTTCTTGGCCTGCTTCTTCTCCCTTCTTTTGCCTAGCCCGGAGGTTTTTTCCTGCCGTTTTTTGCCGGCGGTTTTCCTCTCGGGGGAGTTTTGAGTCTACAGGGCAACAGAAAAAAAAACAAAAAACAAACATTTCTATTAAGCAGGTTCTGTGGTCTCGATTGAACTTGCCTTAGATTGTTCCCGAGAGATTTTTTGGTACTTCGGGCTGCCCGGAGGAGGGGAGAGTTTTTATTAGCTGCAGGCAGGACTGTTTTTTCTTGGTCCTAGGGGCGGCAATGTCCTCAAAGCCACTTTGTTTGGTGTGTGGCCTGAGGAAAAGCTCTTCAGGCGTGTGTAAAGCCTGTGTGCGGGATTCTCCTACCATGGACTCCGCCAGGACTGATAAGGTAGAGGTCCCGGCTCCTGAGTCCTCCGCCTCGGCCGAGCCGGTGGTGGAGGCAGCCCGGGACGAGCCGGTGGCAGGGCCATCTTCTGCCCCGGATACTATTAGGGCGGCAGCCCCCTTGCCCAAGGACTGGTCCGCCATTTTTTCTTCTGAATTTGTCACGCTCCTGCAACAGGCCTTGTTTTCTGGCCAGCGCTAGGAGCCCCTCGCGGGACAAAAAAGATCCGCCATGGATGTCCCGGCCGAGGAGCAGTCCGCCGCCGCCAAGAGGCCGCATTTGGATGCGTTAGCAACGGATTGTGCTCTGGCCTCTGAAGGTCTCTGCAGGCGCCGGGAACGAATGTCGGAAGGCCTCGATGCTCTCAGTCAGGTTTGGCCTCCGGAACAGCTGCTGTATGTGTTTTCTCCGTGGGTTCTCATAGGCAGAGTCCTGCAGCGGATCCAGTTGTACACCGGTCGCGTCCTTCTCATAGCTCCAGATTGGCCCCGCCGGCCTTGGTATGCGGATCTCGTGAGACTGCTGGTGTATTTTAGAATTCGGTGTTGTGTTTTTGCTTTCAGGCCTTAGTACCACAGAGAGCTTTGTATTTAAGTCAAAGCAGAGTATAGCTTAGCATAGAAAGTAAATTAAGAGTAAATGGACTCTGAAATTTGTTTCTAGTCATTTTAATCAAATCAGAGCATAGCTTAGCATACAGGTAGAATAGTCCTGAGTAGGAAGATCTTTACAAAGTGACCTTTACAAAGAGGCTTTCCAGTTAGGAGGCAAAGGATCTGTGAATAACAACTCTTATAACATAAAGAATGAGATAAAATACCCAGGGGTAACTCTCGACAGTAAACTAAAGATGGAAAAACATCTTCGACTGCTCAACCGGGCAATATTCCATAAACTAAGGGTCCTCCAACCCCTACACAACATCATCGAACACTCCGATTTCAGAACAGTAACACAAGCACTCATTACTCCCAACCTAGACTACTGCAACGCCATTCTCCAAAATCTACCAAAGAAAACCCTCAACATACTGCAAATGGCGCAAAACGTCACAGCCAGGATTATCATGAAGAGAAAACTCACCGAGCATATTACACCTATACTAATCAAATTACACTGGCTCCCCATTACTGCCCGCATAAGATACAAAATACTAGTAACACATTCAAACTGATACACAACGTAGCACCATCTTATTTATTATTTATTTATTTATTTAACATTTGCTTCTATACCGCGCTATTAAAATCAGCGCGGTGTACATCAAACAAGCATACTACAATGTATACAAACAACATTGAGTTTTACAGAGAACAGGAAATTGAACATGGGAAGGAAACCAGGGGAACTAAATACATATTACCTTATGTATTATCTTACCTCTCCAACCTCATCACCACACAACCCCTTAACAGAAGCAGAAGGACGCACAATTTAAACACTCTTTGCGTCTCAACTAACATCAGAACTGTCAAAAGCTTGCACAAGCAATAGAGCATTCACATATTCAGCACCCACGTTATGGAATCAGTTACCAGATGAACTGAGGTCGAACAGTGACCTACAGGACTTTAGGAAAAAACTAAAGACCCACCTCTTCCAGGAACATTATAGCTTAACTTATGTAATGCAGAATGAACCACACCTCATAACCCAAATGAACAAGAGTTTTAAGAACCTATTTCATTTCTACTATAAATGTATGTATTTTCAGCCATATAAACGCAATTGTACATGTCTCAAACTATGTAAAAAAAATTCAAAATGTATAAATGTATATACAATTATCCCACAATGAAAATGTAAATAATATTGATTCCATCATATGTAACCAATTTTGCTGTACAAAGTAAACCACTACTGATCGCTGGAAGTAGTGGTATACAAATGAAAACCAAATAAAAATAAATAAATAAATAAGTACATATTAAGATCCTTAAGTCTGTCCTCATATGCTTTATAATGAAGACCATTAACCGTTTTAGTAGCCACCCTCTGTACCGACTCCATCCTGTTTATATCTTTTTGAAGGTGCGCTCTCCAGAATTGCACACAATACTCCAAATGAGGTCGCACCAAAGACTTATACAGAGGCACTATCACCTCCTTTTTTCTGCTAGCCATTCCTCTCCGTATGCACCCAAGCATCCTTCTAGCTTTCTCGACTGGGAAAACAAAATAAGTGGGACTGCTACAGATCTCTAGACAGAAACTACATGCTAACAGAAGTTGTATCTCAGTCACATATGCAAACATAGGAAGACAATAATTGAATGGGGAACCACAAGAAGTCAAACTTGCATTAATGGCAACACTGGAAAAAGTAAAAATAGAAATGCATTTCCTCTTGTACTGAACAAAACAGACCAGCAATGCACATTTCATATTCCGCTTAAGTTCAAAATAAAATACTTTTCCCTACCTTTTTTGTGTGGGCATTTTATTCTTTTAGTCACAATGACCCCAGACTCTCTTCTGCTACCCTCTGTCTTTTCTTAACCCTCTTTCCAGTGTCTACTGTCTATTTGCTATTTCACCTTGTTCCTCCTGTCTTCTTCCATTCCATCTCTATCTGACATATTTATCTTTCCCTTTTAGCTCCTTCCTCCATGTCTTGCTTTACTTTCTTTCGTTCTACTCAAATTTCACTTTCTGTCCACCCCTCAGAGTCCAGCATCTCTCTCTATCTCTATCCACGCCTGTGCCGAGGATCACTCTGTCCAACCTTCAACCTCTCTATCCATGTCTCAAAGTCAAGCAATTCCTTCTCTGTCCAATCTGTGACACTCCCTATGACATGCAGTCCATGACACTCCTATTTACATACACACACATGTAGCCCCTGACACTCCCCTTAATGCACACATTTATGCATGCAGCCCCTGACACTTGCCTTGACACACACACACACACACACAAGTACACAGCACCTGATACCATCTGACACTTCATGTGAGAGAGACATTTTGAAC
This sequence comes from Ichthyophis bannanicus, assembly GCA_033557465.1. Lineage (NCBI taxonomy): Eukaryota > Metazoa > Chordata > Amphibia > Gymnophiona > Ichthyophiidae > Ichthyophis > Ichthyophis bannanicus. Next base: position 2,110,183 of record CM066040.1, read on the forward strand.
ACCCAACATGCCTGTTTCTGAAAATGGGGGAATGTGCCTTTTTGGCTATTGTGCACTTTTCAACTTGTTACTTTTTCAAATTTGTAAGGTAAGAGGAAGAAGGAGCAGGGGAAGCTGCAATGGAGAAAAGGAAGCAAGTTCAAAAAGTTTCTAGGGGTGCTGATCTGGTGGAAAATCCAAGCTTTAGGTGCACTGTGTTAGAGACTGTGGCAGACCTCCATGGGGACTCTTCTCTGGGATGATGATGAATCAGATGGAGCCCGTTTGTTTGCTTAGCCTGTTTACCAAGAGGTGATGTCTTAGCATTGCAATAAACTTTGAACCTGCCGAATCCTTTGGGTATAACCTCTGTACTAGTTAATAATGAGAGACTGTATTATCTGAGAATCTGTGCATGAAGCATGTAAGTGCAGTATCCGCTTTTAATGGCAAGTTGCAGAGAAAAGACAAGCTTCAGAAATCTATTTTGGCCATAGGGGATGGGGAAAGTTGGAGTGTGCGGGGAGGGGGGGGGGAACAGAGAGAAAACGAGCGAGTGGAGTTGCTGAGCTAAGAGGGAGAATGGTAAGAAAACACAAAGAAGATTAGGTGAGTCAAGATCCAAATGAGGCAACGAAAAGGTGAGTTTTCATACTGGATTTGAAAAGAGTCAGTGAAGGCGCCTGATGTACAGACTCAGGTAGTTTGTTCCAAGCATAAGGAGCAGCAAGTTGAAAGGAGCGAAATCTGGAGTTAGCAATAGAAGAAAAGGGCACATATAGACGCGATTTGCCAGAAGAGTGGGGTTCCTGAGCCATGACCAAGCATTTCTCTCTCTCTCTCTCTCTCTCTCTTAGTCCCCCCCAGCCATCATCCAGTGTGTGTCTCTCCCTCCCTTAGCCCCCCCCCCCGCCATAATCCAGTATCTCTCTTTGCCCCTGCAGCTATCACCCATGTGATATTATTACCCTGCTCTTAGGTCACTAATCCAACCATTAGGCTATTCCTAGATGTCCTCAGTCTGGAATACTGTTCTAGGGATGTCTATTCGGTCGGCCTGCAGACTTCCATATCGGGCAGGCACATCCATGGTTGTGAAATCATGCCTGATCTTGGACATGTCTGCTGTTTTTCAGATGTTCTGACTTGGACATCGTTTGTAAAGTGTGCTTTCAAAGGTCCATCAAGCCCAAAAGTGGCCAAGCCAGGTCACAAGTACTTGGATTCCATGCTGCTTACCCCTGGAGATAAACAGTGGATTTCCCTAAGCCTACCTTATTAATATGATTTTTCCTCTGGAATTCATCCAATCTTTTTAAAATTCAGCTATGCTAATTGCTTTAACCACATCCTCAGGCAATGACCTCTGAATCTTAATTGTGCATGGGTCTAACTGATAAGCAGAGAAGTCATTCTATTTGTTATACATGAGAGGAGAAGTGTAGGAAGCACAGACAACCTTCACAAGAAGTTATTTAAATATACATGAAGGATCCCACTGATTAACCTTCGCTAACAGTGGGCAGTCCTTCTCCGATTCCTTCTTCAATAAATACTGCACAGCAGGGCCGGATTTACCTTGAGTGAGGCCCTACGCCAACAAAAATTGTGGGCCCCCAGCAGGGGCGGCCCAAGGGGGGTGCGGACCTCATTTGCATAAGGGGCCTCATTTGCATAAATATTTGCATAATGTTACCATATACTAACTTTTAGTAAACGTGCCTCTTAATGAGTGTATGGATAAAGAAAGACTAAAAGATTTCTACATTACTATAATCCAGTGCCAACTGCCAGACACATTAGGAACTACTACAAACACTGCCCATAGTAAACCCGCCGTATCCTAACAGCACTACCAGGACTCACAAAGCACCATACTCTACCAATCAAAAGGCAACACTGCAAATATTAAACCAATACATTTCAGAGAACAACAATACATGACCTACTGGGGAAAGAGAACAAGTGGCAATGTCAAATAGGAATTACATAAACAGAATACCTCAGCTCAGTTACACATGCAGAACATAGACCATCACCAAACAAGTAATCACAATTTAGAAATAGGAAGACAATAATTAAACTGGGAATCCCAAAAGCCAAACTTGGAATGTACAACACTGTAGAAATAAAACTATACATTAATTTGCTCTTGTACTAAACAAAGCGCAGAGTTAATGATGCACATTTACCAGAGCTGACATATTCCAATTAATAAATTCAAAATAAAGAGATATTTTTCTACCTTTTGTGCATTTTTTTCAGCTGCAATTGCTCCAGCCACTTTCTTCTGGTTTCTTCGTGTCTTCTGCTAACTCTCCATCGTCTGCTGTCCATTTGTCCTTTCTTCTCTCTTCTAGATTTTTTTCCATTCTCTCTCTACATCTGCTTTAACATACTAATCTTTCTCCTTTTGCTCTTTCCTCATTCCTATTTCATCCACTCAAATTTTACCCCTCCATCCTCAATCCCCACTTACTCTCCCAATACCCGGCCAATTGTAGATTTTTTATCCCTCCCACACAAAATATTTTTCCCTTCTCCATTTTACTCTTCCAGCCCCATCCCATTCTAATCCTCCCCCAACATCAGCTCCCTTCTAGTTCCAGCCTCACCCAGCATCCATTCCCTTCTAGTCCCTGCATCAGCCCATTTCCAGTCCTAGCCATCCATCAGCCCATTTCCAGTCCTAGCAACCCCCCAACCCAATACCAGTCCTAGCCCCCCCATCACCCCACTTACAGTCCTTAACCCCCCATCACCCCATTTTCAGTTTAAGCCCCCCCTATAACCCATTACCAGTCCTAACCCCCCATCAGCCCACTTCCAGTCCTAACCCCATCAACCCATTTCCAGTCAGCCCCCCATAGCCCATTGCCAGTCCTACCCCCCCCATCAGCCCACAGCCCATTACCAGTCCTAACCCCATCATCCCACCTCCAGTTTTAACCCCCCAGCCCATTTCCAGTCCTAGCCCCCCATAGCCCATTACCAGACAACCCCCATCAGCCCACAGCCCATTACCAGTCTTAACCCCCCCAAAGCCCATTACCTGTTCTAACCCCCCCAACAGCCCATTACCAGTCCTAAACCCATCAGCCCACCTCCAGTCTTAACCCCCCAGCCCATTTCCAGTCCTAGCCCCCCCCATAGCCCATTACCAGACAGCCCCCATCAGCCCACAGCCCATTACCAGTCTTAACCCCCCCCAAAGCCCATTGCCAGTTCTAAGCCCCCCAACAGCCCACAGTCCATTACCAGTCCTAACCCCATCAGCCCACCTCTAGCCTTAACCCCCCCAGCCCAGCCCAGCCCAGCCCAGCCCATTTCCAGCCCCAGCCCCCCAATAGCCCATTACCAGTCCTACCCCCCCATAGCCCATTACCAGCCCCAGCCCCCCAATAGCCGATTACCAGTCCTACCCCCCCCATAGCCCATTACCAGTCCTACCCCCCCCCAAAGTAAAATTTAATTAAAAAAAAAAACCTGGTGGCTGCCGCCGCGGGGCCCCCTCTGCTGCCACGGGGGCCCCGTCTACAAGCTGAAGCCATCGGGTCGGGTCGGGTCGGGTCGGGTCGGGTCTCTCGCCCTCCCGCGCTGCAGGCGGCAGGAGACGCGAAGGGAGGGCGTCTCCGCGCGTCTGTGTTAAGCCCGCAGGGGTTGATGGGAAATCCCATCAGCCCCTGCGGGCTTAACACAGACGCGAGGAGACGCTCTATCTTCGCGTCTCTCGCAGCCTGCAGCGAGGGAGGGAGAGACCCGACCCGACCCGACCCGTCCCGAAGGCTTAAGGTTGTAGTCCGGGCCCCCGCGGCAGCAGAGGGGGCCCCGCGGCGGCAGCCACCAGGTTTTTTTTTTTAATTGTGTGTGTTTAAAAAAAAATACCTGGTTCTTTTTTTGTGGGCCCCTGCCGGCTGTGGGCCCTACGCCATGGCGTACATGGCGTATGGGTAAATCCGGCCCTGCTGCACAGAAATACTTGATTAGCACCTCTGGTTTTTCCTTGACCCCCTCTCAATCCTACAATCCTAACTCTGCCCGTCCTCCTCTCAGGGACCAGCCGCGGGGCAATGACTTTAAACAGTAATGCAGTGCTTTCCGATACCTCCGATGCAGACTTGCTTTTGCATGGAGGCAGAAGCTGCTGGTAGCAATGGGCCACCCTTGGACCATGGGTGCTCTAGGTGACTGCCTAGTTTGCCTAAAGGTAACACCAGTCCTGCATAGGCATTGGAAGCAGCTTTCTAAAATTACTGCTCCCAGTCTGAACAGCCAGCAGGAGCATTTTCCCCCCCATCAATCCCCTGCCCTGAATTCCTTCATTAACATTTATAACCTCTGATCCCCTAAAAACCTTTCCCCTTGACAGGTGACCTCCTCCAGAGCATCCAATCCTCCCAGAAGCAACCCCCCAGCACAAAGGCCCCCTCCATGTGATGCTTCCCCAGCAACAAGTCCCTCTTGAACCTTGTGATAAGGAAGCTTATCATAGCTCAGGAAGGAGCTATAGTAAAGGTGAAGTGACTCTGAACAAGCAACCTGTCAGTTCTGGTAGAAATAAGAAAACAGAATTTTTCCATAAAAGACTACCAGTCCCAGAATGCACCAGGTTTCCAACAGCCATTATAGGAGCTGAAGTGGGGAAATGTGTGTTCAATCAGGAGGGCTATGAGTTAATCCCCAAGCACTCATCTCAAAGGGCAGGGCCTGATTCAGCACAGCTGCGCTGTACTAGGGCGGAGCACTCATCTAAGCAGAATAAAGGTAGAGTTTATTCTACAGAGAATCAGCTTGATCATCCTCAGATTCATCTTGGACAGCTTCATCATCTGGAGGATCATCAGAAGCAGAAGCCAGAGCGGACGGACAGAGAGGGCAAGAAACCCTTTGGAAGAAAGAAGAGAAAAGCATTTGGGAGGTCTAAAGGAGTCCAGAGCAGTACGTATACTGGGAGACATTCAAAAGGCCAGCATACACCATTGGACTGGGGAAAACCAGAGGAGTGGTGCTACAGAGCTAGGAATCTCCAGACGGTACCTGTGAGGGAGACGGCTGCACTTGGAAGGGATCCTAGGACCCGTGCCAGAAGGTATGTGAAGAGAGATCCAGTGTCCAGGGATCTGGATTGGAAGGCTGGACATAAGAACTGGACTACATACTGGCCAGGCTATTTAGAGAGGAACTCTAACAGCAATGGAAGCTCAGGTATGAACACTGATCTATGCCCTAGATATAACCTTGAAAGACAGCAGGGAAACAAGAATTCTCCTGAGAGTGCTCCATTGAGAAATTCCTCTGTGCCAATCCATGATATTGAACCCATGATTGTTGAAGAAGGGGGAGCGGTTATAGACACAGGCTGTGAATATATGGATTGCTCTCTGTCTAAACTCCTTTGGTAATTTACTGTTACAAAGTACAACAACCATCACAAAGAAATACAAACTTGTTCTTTAATCTACTCAGAAAAGCTCCTGAGTAGGATTTGAGCCACGCAGTAGAAAGCAAGCCAGCTAAGGGGTTTCAGCTGGGTAACTGCTAGCAATTGAGCCTTACCTAATTGCTTGTGAGCTCTGAGGAAATCACTTCTGAGTCTATGTGTGAAGATATAAGAAGTTAACCTGAAAAGAACAGTTTTTCCCTACTTTGTGGGTTTTGTTTGTTGATTGAGGCACTGCTAAGAAAATATTAGCTAAAGCCTACAGAAAAGACCATTCTGTTACCCTCATGGTCTTTATTCTTTTGATCTGATTGCCTGACAAGTTCAGCTGTTGTTTTCCTGATTTTGTTTTTCTAAGTTTAACACTGAAAGCAAGTATCCTGTTTTATGTGCTACCAAGCATATCTGTGTTGGGAGAAATAACCCCATAAATAAATATCTTATTGGCTTTACACTCAAGCACAACTAATTATTGTGAACGGCTGTGTCTGGTGTGAATGGACTACATTTCCCACAATCCCTTGCAAATCATATTAGTATATGCCTTTGCCAAGACTGTGAACATTCTCACCCAGGCACCCGTCTGACAACCTCCCCTATCCCATGACGGCCCTCCCTGGCCTTACCGAGAACATCCCGATGTCTAATGAAGCAGAAGTGATCCTCAGTCCCTCCTGCTTGGCTGGCCATGGGTGTTAAAATGTCAAAATGCCCTTATTTGGCAACCAGACCCTTAGCAGTAATACCATGGTGCGATTACTGCTAGGGGTCACTGGGGGTTTGGGTTCCATTTTGACACGTATGGCTAGCAGAGGAGAAGCATCTGGGGGTTGCTCTTGCTCCATTAGACACTAATCACCTCTCCCCCTGGTAAGACTAAGGGGGTCCAGAGGTGTAGGATCCACGAGGAGGAAGAGACCTTGTTGCCAGGGGCATTGGGTGGGGAATCTTTGTGCTGGGAAGTTGCTTCCATGGAGGGAGTGGAATAGGATGTGTGTGTCAGGGGGCGGGGGGTACCACCTGTTAGTGAAGGGGTTGGGAGAGGCTCAGAGTTTGTAAATGTTAATAGGGGGAAGGATCTAGGTCTGAGGGGTGGCAAGGAGATTAGAAGGATAAGGTGGGGGACAGATATCAGCACTGAAAGCTGCCACTTCCAGCAGGCACTTACAGTATATAATGCCTTGGAGAATGCTGCAAATATTGATTTCTATATTTTCCCCTATAGACGTGGATTCCCTTTGTGAAATGGAGGCCCAACAAAAGGACTCCCACTCCCCATGCTTCCAGGATTTAAACGTAGTAAGCATCCCAACATTTAAAAACATTAATGCCAATCTACAGGTGTAAATGCTTCTTTTTCAAAGTAGGAATTTTTCTGAAATAACACCCTTAACCATGTCAGCTCTGATATATTTCACACCTATGAGAGATTTGATTATTTTTAAAATCACTCACTACCCATCGTATAAACAGTCCTTACCTGCATTTATACATGCAGTCTTGAAAAGATCTTACTTTGGTAATCTTATTAGAAAAGTAATCAGCTGGGCAGTTCGAAACACTTTCCTCTTCCTTGATTATTTCTGCAACTGTAGGGGGTATAGGTTGCTTCTCTCTCCCCTGTACTGCAAAACTTCCATGGCTGGAATTTCTTATGCCTTGTTTATGATGAGTATTGCCAGCACCGGACTGTACACATGAAGAGACGGAATAGCGTCTCACAGTCATAACGTTACCTGCATGACAGAAATATGTACCTTTATCCAGCAGCTGTTTGAGACTGATTATATTCACATAAGCAAAAGCGGAAGCATTTCAATGCAATTGAAAAAAAAACCTGGAAAAACTCATGAGATAGTAGCTGCAGGAGGATGTAACTCAGCACAGGGTTGGGGTAGAGTAGGAAGCAGTGATGTGCACATATCTGTGGCAAGTACCCAATTCGCATTGGTGAGAAAAGAAATTATTATCAGCGATATGCATGGAAACATTTTTTGTTTAGTTTCTGGATTTTTTGGCAGATTTTTGAACATTCTTCAGTTCGTTTCAAACTTTTTAAAGTTTAAAAACATTTTAATGCTTGTAAAAAATGTTAATGCATGGAAATTGACTTTATACATGTTAATTCATAGGTTAGCATGTTAAATTGATTTTGCATATACTTTTTTGCAAATATAAAATTAATCAACCAAATGCATGCTAACAAATGCACGTCTCTAATCCATATGACTTTAACTCCTGCTCCTGGAATACCCTGGCCCTTCCTCCAGATACATTTTGGCCATATTTTGTATTATATGCTTAGCAGCCTTTCATGCAAACTTTTGCCAGCAGGGAAAAGAAAAAGATAAATACAGCAGAATGACTTTTCAGATGCTGGTTTTCGCTATATACAAAATTAATGAACTGCATTTCATTATCTTTCATGGCAGCAGTTTATTACATTTAAATTTAAATAAAATTGCATGCAAAGCACATTGCATGCAAATTGTACCACTGCATAGGGGAAATTCTCTGAAAACTTTCACAAAAAGGGCTTTGTGCATTAAAATGTGGAAAACCCCAAGACTTTTATATAAATGAAGTCACTAATCCTGGGTAAATCTCATGTCTTTGTACATTAGACTCTGGGTGTTAGCCACTTAAACTAGCCTCTTTGAAAACTGACTAGGACAGAGTTTCTAAATTTAAGCGCATAGTTTCCTAAGGCTCCTCAATTCAGGAGCCCAGAAAGCAGGGGACAATAGTGTTAAAGCCAAAAAAGGGAAAATATTATTGTACTTAGCACTGATTTTCAGCACTAGTCTCTAACGTACAGGTCAATATACTGAGCAGCAAAGTTATTTTCCAAAATGAGCTTGGAGTACCAAAAAGCAGGCACAAAAAGAAGACTGGCAAATATTCAATTCAGGTAAAACTCCTTTATTAGCCCCTGTGCGTTTCGGCTCAAAAGTCTTCTTCAGGGTGTCTTTTTTTTTAAGAGGAAAGCAAACCTTTAATGTCTTGTGGTACATACAGACCATGTCTATTGCAGCGCTCAATGTTCACAGATCAAAGTTGGAATTGCAGGACTCAGAGAAGTGCTGGGAAAGGACTCGTGGAAAGTGACATAGAAAAAGCGAAATTGCTAAACAAATACTTCTGCTCTGTTTTTACTAAAGAAAATCCTGGAGATGGACCAGCTATGACTCCCAAATATAAAAATGGGAATGTAGTAGATACCACACCATTCACAGAAGATGAGGTGTTAGAACAACTTGCTAAACTGAAAGTGGATAAAGCCATGGGACCGGATGGGATACATCCCAGGATACTGAAAGAGCTCAGAGAGGTTCTTGCAGGGCCGTTAAAGGATGTATTCAACAGATCCTTGGAAACAGGAGAGGTTCCTCAGGACTGGAGAATGGCTGATGTTGTACCTCTACACAAAAGTGGTGACAGGGAAGAAGTATCAAACTACAGACCCGTGAGCCTTATCTCGGTGGTGGGAAAAGTAATGGAGGCGCTCCTGAAAGAGCGAATAGTGAACTTTCTCAAAACCAACAGGTTGCGAGATCCGAGGCAACATGGTTTTACTGAAGGACAGTCTTGCCAAACAAATCTGATTGAGTTCTTTGACTGGGTGACCAAGGAACTAGATCAGGGGCATGCGATGGATGTCATCTACCTGGTTTTCAGCAAAGCCTTTGATACTGTTCCTCATAGGAGGCTTGTCAATAAACTCAGTAGCTTGGGGATGGGTACCAAGATGGTAAACTGGATTAGAAATTGGTTGACTGACAGACGACAGAAGGTGATGGTACATGGAGCTCACTCGGATGAAAGGAAGGTGATTAGCGGGGTGCCCCAGGGTTCGGTCCTAGGCTTGGTACTGTTCAATGTATTTGTGAGTGATATTGCTGAAGGACTGAATGGAAAAGTCTGTCTTTTTGCAGATGACACAAAAATTTGCATCAGAGTGGACTCCCCCTAGGGAGTGGATAACATGAGGAAAGATCTACAAAAGCTGGAAGAATGTTCTAATGCTTGGCAATTACGATTTAATGCGAAAAAGTGCAGTGTCATGCACTTAGGTAGCAGAAATCCAAGGGAAATGTACGCAATAGGGGGCGAGAGGTTGGTGTGCATGGTTCAGGAGAAAGACCTTGGTGTGATTATCTCTGATGATCTCAAGGTGGCAAAACAGTGCGACAAGGCGGTGGCAAAAGCCAGGAGGATGTTGGGCTGCATACAAAGAGGGATTATCAGCAGAAAGGAAGAGGTACTTATGTCACTGTACAGGTCGCTGGTGAGGCCTCACCTGGAATATTGTGTTCAGTTTTGGAGACCATATCTTGCAAAAGATGTAAAAAAACTGGAAACTGTTCAGAGGAAGGCGACCAAAATGATTTGGGGCCTGCGTAAGAAACCTTATGAGAAGAGACTTGAAGACCTAAATATGTACACTTTGGAGGAGAGGAGGGATAGGGGAGATATGATTCAGACCTTCAAGAGGAACGATGAACAAACAAACCTCTTCCAAAGATGGGGAAGCTGCAAAACTAGAGGGCATAACATGAAGCTGCAAGGTGGAAAATTGAAAGGCAATGTCAGGAAATATTTTTTCACTGAAAGGGTGGTGGATGCTTGGAATGCTCTCCCGATGGAAGTGGTGGGGGCAAACACGGTGACGGAATTCAAAACAGCATGGGACAAACACAGCGGATCCCTTTACAACAACAGGATAAAAACAAAATAAACTGAACCAACTAACTTCTCAACAAATAGGGGTGTCCTACATGGAGTGGTGGGTCCACCCCTAAACAAAGACATGGGGAGGGGTGTCCTGTACAGAGCGACAGGTGCACCTACTCTTGCCGTATTGCTGGGCAGACTGGTTGGACCATGCTGGTCTTTATCTGCCGTCATTTACTATGTTACTATGTGTGTCTCTCTTTCATTGCTCCCTCTGCATCCATCACTCGATGTATGTCTGTGCCTCTAATTGTTCCCCTGTAGCTATCACCCAATGTGTGTATCTCATTCCCCGCATGTGTCTCTCTCTCATTTCCTCACCCGCCCTGCAGCAAGCCTCCGATGTGTCTCTCATTTCATTCCCCCCCCTCCCGAGCAGCTAGCACCTGCCTTCAGCTTGAGCCGTGCAGTGACAGAGCTTATGCTGATCTCACTACTTCAAGTCTCATGAGATCAACACAACTTCCTCCATCACATGGCTCAAGCTACTTGCAGGGAGACATTCCCAGTGGAGGGCCAAAGAGCAGGGGGTTTGGAGTTCATGAGTGCGCTGCATGTCAGACATGCAGCGTGTGCATAGGCTTCAAAGCCCTACACTGATCTTTACTGCTGGCCTATCTGGGGCCTGGTTGGTTCACTGTGCTGACCATGCTGCCCTTTTGAGGCTGCCAAATGCATGGTTGCATAGTGGATTGGGCCAGCCCTGGGTTCCACATTAGGAATTACCACCCAGGATAAGGATGTAGGCATCATTGTGGATAATACATTGAAACCCTCTGCCCAGTGTGCAGCCACGGCAAGAAAACAAATAGAATGTTAGGAATCATAAGGAAAGGAATGGAGAATAAAACCAAAGATGCTGCATCGCTTTGTATCGCTGAATGGAGTGACCATATCTTGAATACTGTGTTCAGTTCTGGTCACCATATCTTAAAAAGGATACAGTGGAATTAGAAAAGGAACAAAGAAGAGCCAACAAAATGATAAAGGGGATGGAAGGATACCTTTATGAGGAAAGGCTTAAAAGGTTGTGGCTCTTCAGCCTGGAAAAAGGATGGCTGAGGGAAGATATGATAAAGGTCTATAGACTAATGGAGTGGAGCGGGTAAAGCACAGTTACTTACCTGTAACAGGTGATCTCTGGGAACAGCAGGAATAAGTCTTCACATATGGGTACGTCGGTACCGACGGAGCCTGCGCGGGAACGCTCCCCAGCATCCAAAAAGAAAGCCTTTGGGAGCATCCCACACGCATGAGCGCTGCCTTCCCGCCCATTCACTTCCCTCTCATCAGTTGGGTTTGTAGCTGAGACTGAAGGAGGGAAGTAGACAAATTAGAGAGAGAGAGAGAGAGAGAGAACAACTCCTAGGGGAGGTGGGTGGGTTGTGAAGGCTTATTCCTGCTGTTCCCAGAGATCACCTGTTACAGGTAAGTAACAGTGCTATCTCCAGGAACAAGCAGGAATGAGTCTTCACATTTATTTATTTATTTATTTATTTTATTTATTTCAATTTTTATATACCGCGCTATTTACAATCAGCGCGGTTTACAGAGAACCAAAGACCAGAACAACAGGCTGCTCGGTATTACATAAAACCGGAAAATAAACTTGGATAAGATAAACATGGATAATATGGGGTTAAAACTATATACATAGAATATTGATCTGTTAATCCGATCACATAAGAGAGGTATTTATGTAAAATTATCAAAAATGTTTGGAAAAGGAGGAATGTGGTTCGTTTGTAGTGAATATTATGCACTTTATGTAGGGTAGTATTTAATGAATAGTTATGTTTGAGGGCCTTTCTGAATTGGACTATGCCAGTTATGGCACGAATTTCGGGTGGTAGGGAATTCCAGTGTTTTGGGGCACAAAACATGAAGGCTCTGTTCGCTGTTGCTCGGCTACAAGTTGTTATAGCCTTCGGCATTATTAGGGTGTTTATCGCAATTTGTCTTCTGGATCTAGTTGGAGGTAATGCTTGTGTGAGATCAGTTAGAGAGTTTGCAGACAAACCATGGATGGCCTTGAATGTGAGAATTAGGGTTTTGAATATGAGTCTGCCTTGTATCGGGAGCCAGTGAAGATGTTTGAGGATTGGTGTCACATGATCACTCCTGGATGCTCCTTGTAGAACCCTTGCAGCAGTGTTCATGGCCAGTTGAAGAGAACTTAGAGTGGATTGTGGGAGACCTTGTAGAATTGAATTGGCGAAATCGAAATGGGGTAGGATGAGTGCTTGGAAGATGGTTCTAAAATCGTCTGGGTCCAGTAATGAGCGTAGATGCCTGAGTGTGCGTATCTTGAAGTACACAGCCTTGTAATATTGTTTACGTGTGTTTTCATATTAAGACGGTGGTCCAGGGTGACTCCAAGGTATCTTATTGTTTCTTTGGTGGATAGATCAGCTCCTTTAACACTTATATGTGATGGTGGAATGAAGTTAGGGTCTCTCATAACAAAGAGAACCTCCGTTTTCTTGTGTTGGATGCGGAGGTTCTGTGAGAGAAGCCATTCTGATACCGCATTGAAGCAATTTATTATGGCAGTAGATCTAGTTGCAATGTAGAAAATGGCATATAAGTAGGATATCATCTGCATATATCATACATTTCACGTTGAATGATCTGATGATATTGCAGATAGGCTGCATGTAGATGTTAAACATGAGAGATGAAAGAGATGACCCTGCGGTACCCCTTGTTTTTGATGGAAAAGATTTGATTCTCCCGTTGCAGATTTTACATATTGCATTCTGGTGTTCAGGTAAGATTTACACCATTCCAGTGCTGAACTATCGATGCCTTTTTCCTTCAACCGTGTAATGAGTATCTCGTGATTTACCGAATCAAACGCCGCTGCTATATCTAAGAAGATTAGCACAACGCCTTGACGGATGTTGTCTATGCTGGTGAGTATGTTATTGAGGAGGGTGGTGAGGAGTGTTTCAACTCCATGATGTTCTCTGAAGCCATGTTGAAAGTAGTCAAGAGGAGCTGCGGAATCTATGTGGTCTTGAATTTGTCGATGCACTCTTTTTCAAAATTTTTGCTAGGAGGGGAATGCTAGCGATAGGCCTGTATGAGTCAGCCCTTTTTGGGTCTAGTTTGGAGTTTTTTAATAGTGGTCTGATGGATGTGAGCTTTAGAGCAGATGGGAAGGATCCAGTTGTGAATGAGAGTTCATGATTCTTGCAATGAACGGGCTAAATGCACTTCTAAGGTCCTTTATCCAGAAGGCCGGGCAAGGATCAGTTTGAGCGGTGGAGGTATTGAGTGAGGAGATTGTCTTCAATTTGTTTAGCTGAGGGTGCAGAAAGTGAAGATAAGGTGTTTTGGCAAGTTGTTTCTTGAATATCTGTATTCTGTAGCTCATCCGTCTGTAGGAGTTTAGATTGCAAGTGATCAGCAAATTCTTGTGGGTGAATATCATATTTTTGTTCTGATGATGGCTCTTTTGATAGTGATTTTACTAGGTTGAACAAATCACGAGGTTTGTTTAATGATCTTCTGAGCATCTCTGTGTGATACTGCTTCCTCTTGGTTGTGATTGCTTCACGGTGAGTTGCTAAATAGAGATTGTAGGCTGTGCGATCATCAATGGCCAGTGATCGGCGCCAGCGTTTTTCGAGTCTTCTGAGGTGCATAAGAGAAGATCGCAGATCGGGAGAGAACCATGGAGCGGAGGTTCTTTTCCTTGATGCGTTGTTTTTGTGTGGTAGAATAGCAATGGCATTGAGGCTGTTATTCCAGGCTTCAATTGCTTCTTCCAGGTTGAGTGTTGTATTGTTGAGGAGTGGTTGGGTATTTGTCATTATAAAATCCTTATTGAAGGGCCGAAAGCCTCTTGATGGGGCTCTTAGTGTGTTGTCAAGGTTTCTGTTGTTTAGGGAATGAGTGTTGCCCAAGGGAATTTTGTAGGATATGAGTTTATGGTCTGACCATGGTACATCATTGATAGATTTTATAATGTTGCTGTTCTGTGTAGAAGCCGATTGTGGGGCGAAGACCATGTCAAGGATGTTTCCTTTGATATGTGTGGGCTCCATGATTAGTTGTTGATATCCAAGATTTTCGATGGCATTGAGGAATGAAGAGGACTGATGTTGTTGTAGTGATGGGAGATTGAGATCTCCCATTATCCAGTTTGGAGTGTTAAGGTTGCTGGTATTGGCAGCAATGTCTAATATGGTGGGAAGGTCATCTGGGGAGCTTGAAGGGGTTCTGTAAATCAAGTTGATGGAGCATTGCTTGTTCACTATGGTGATTATTTCCAGATTGTCTGAGCTGTAGGAGTTAGTTGTATTGAAAAGGAGTTCGGACTTGGTGAGAATGAGTGCTCCTCCTCCCTTCTTATTCTCTCTGTGAGTTGTGTGTATGGAGAAATTTGGTGGAATGAGTTGGTTAATGAGGACATTATCTTCCTTTGATAGCCAGTTTCAGTGATCAAGAGTGCGTCAAGATTGTGATGGGTAACTATATCTTGGATTACAGGCCATTTTTTTTTAATCGAGCGGGCGTTTATAAGGGCACATTTTATGCTTTGGGAAGGTGGGGAGTCTTGTTGCTTTGGTTTACTGGTTTGGAGTAATGCGATGTGAATCAAGTGGGAGTGCCGTATTCGAGCTTCCTTAGCTGGATACTGGTAAGAGTTACTAGACCATTTCTTTCCGTGGTTTTTGAGGATGGGGATATGAATAGTGGAAGAAGAGTAGGCAGAGGAGGTCCGAGCCAGTCTGTGAGAAGGTAAAAACTAAGAAGAGTGATGAGGTGAGGAGACATTTTGGTTCCTTGTTGAGGAGGTCTTAGATGTTGTGAGAATTATGTGTCAGATTACAAATTGTTTACAACTGATTAGGATATGGATAGAAGATGTTATGGTACAATGCAGGCAATTGTAGAAAACTGTGACAACTGTAGCAACGGCAGTATAGTGCAATAACAGCAAGTGTATCAGGTGGCGGTTATAATACAATACAGGCAACTGTAACAGATGGTATAATACAATGCAGGCGACTGTAGCAATGGCAGTTATAGTGAAATAGTAAAGTACAGGCAACTGTAACAAATCAGGCAATACAGGCAACTGTAACAAACTGTAACAGATATGGTTGGCTGTAGCGGGCACAGAGGCACAAGAGTGTACTATCAAATACAATGTAGGCGGTTATATTGAAACTAGAGAAGAGTTTACTTCAGCCTAATGAATAGTGTATACTTGCTGTGCGTCTAAACCGTGGATATGCTGGTGAATATAGGATGGTCCTGTTGTAGGATGGGAGTGGAGCTGTGGAAATCTTGGATGATTCCTGGGTTCTTTTAGGAGGGCCTTTGCCTAAGGGCCGTGCCAAGGGCCCTCTGGCGAGGCCCTCAGGCGCGGGCCCGACAGGCGCGGGCCCGCCTGTCGGCGGCTTTCTTTTTTATTGTAAGGCTCCGCCTCCCACAGCCCCGGTTGGGCTGGAGGCTCCTGAGCGGGAGAAGATGGCTGCACCCGCTCAGGTGTGCTCAACCCCGATCGGGGAGCACGGAGCCGGCTGGAAGGAGAGGAGAGGCTGTTCTTGGCGGCGGCTTTCTTTTATTGTAAGGCTCCGCCTCCCACAGCCCGGATTGGGCTGGAGGCTCCTGAGCGGGAGAAGATGGCTGCACCCCCGCTCAGGTGTGCTCAACCCCGATCGGGGAGCACGGAGCCGGCTGGAAGGAGAGGAGAGGCTGTTCTTGGCGGCGGCTTTCTTTTTATTGTAAGGCTCGCCTCCCACCGCCCCGATTTGGGCTGGAGGCTCCTGAGCGGGAGAAGATGGCTGCACCCCGCTCAGGTGTGCTCAACCCCGATCGGGGAGCACGGAGCCGGCTGGAAGGAGAGGAGAGGCTGTTCTTGGCGGCGGCTTTCTTTTTATTGTAAGGCTCCGCCTCCCACAGCCCAAGCTAGAGATGCCTAGAGGAGGTCCCAGCATGTTGCAAATCTAATAGATGGGCCATGCTATTTTCCAGAACCTCAGGCATCCAAGGGATGGAGGGTAGGAGTTGAATTAAAAAGGGTGTGCTGTGGAACAGCTTGACTAAACAAGGCGTCTAGAGGGTAGTCCTTGTGTAGATAATAAATGTTAGTAAAAATTGCATTCCAATTTTCTAATGTGGACCTT
The DNA here is from genome assembly GCA_033557465.1 of Ichthyophis bannanicus. Taxonomy (NCBI): domain Eukaryota; kingdom Metazoa; phylum Chordata; class Amphibia; order Gymnophiona; family Ichthyophiidae; genus Ichthyophis; species Ichthyophis bannanicus. The sequence continues at coordinate 2,126,479 of CM066040.1, forward strand.
ACTCAAAAGTATTGCAAAAGTATTTGTTGAGGCTAATATGGGTCTGGTGCTAAGAGCCAGTACATTATCCTCAAAGAAATTACCTCACTGTGAAGTAGAGGAAAATAAATTTTGCAATACAGGGAGAGGTCAGAAGCCTTAATGGCTAGAACTAATCCCAGAAGAAAAAACTGGGGGAGTTTAATGAGGTTGGACTTTGGAGGAGAAGCTAAAGCTTCTGTAGGCCAAAGTTTGAAGCTCTTTGTCCTTGGAGCGGAATAAGGCTCTAGGAAAGAGAGGAGATAAATCTGACTGGTTTGCAGAAAAAGGATGGGTCTTTAAGACCCCTCTATGGAAATGAAAGAAAGAAACATTTGTAGTAGGCGGTGTAGCCTCCAATTTCTTGAAGATCAGTAATGTCTTCCCTAAGTGATGTCACTTAGGATAATGACTTTACATGGAGAGCTTCAGATGTACCGTAACCGGAAGGTTACGGTAAAAGAAGGTAGTTTCTAATTCCCATAGAACTTGGCTGTCCATTTAAAACGCTATGGTATGCTGGAACAGCATTAATATGGACAGTAACAAATCTTTCAGAGTCAGATATATGTGTATATATAAATATACATATATATATATATATATATATATATATATATATATATATATATGAGAGAGAGAGAGAGAGATTCACTTAATAACAAGAAGGGGTAAGACCTGCTTGAGAATATAGATGGAGAATCTCTTTCTGGTTACAAGTGGAAGAACCATGGAGAAGGTTACTTAGAAGGATAGGTCTAGATTACGTTAAAAATTATAGCTTTTGAATAACCAGAAATGGAGACCTACGTGAAGGGGTACAGAGGAGATCCTTAGACAACAAGTCTGGATCCTTCTATAACTTCAGTGTGGAGAAGAAGACGCAATACAAGGGGATACCATGTTTTCCCCTCTATGAGGGCAATATGGGTATCATGTGTTCTTTGTTCAGCATAAGCTTCAATGAAGTATTGGAAATCAGAAGGAATGCACTAGACAAGGACCGACTGCAGTGAAAAGGAATGCATCCCTGCTGTAAGAGTTCCAATGGAGATGTGGAACAACCCAGGGAATTGAGCAAATCTTTATGCTTTCACGTGGTCTAAGCCCTGGTTCCTTTTCCTTAAAATGGAAGATGGTAAGAGTAGGAAAAACCAGTCATGTAGGAGCATGACTGGGCAAAGCCTTTTTAATCATCTGGAAGTTACCTACTAGGAATGGCTCTGACGCTCTCTGGCAAAGGCCCATAGTTGCAGAGCTTTTTTTATAATTGCAGAGAGCATGTTGTAGGTTGCTTAGGTGAGATCTGGCTGTTTAATTGCCAGTGTGCAACCTAATCTATTCTGTTGGAGCCAAAAAGAATTGAAGATGGCTAAGAATAGTAGACAGGCCGGTTGCCTGCAATGATAAATTGTCCAAGTGGGTTTTGGAACCTCTCTTGGAATTAATTGTTATTAAGGCAGCAGAAAAAGTTAGGTCCTATAGATTGGAAAAGGACCGACAGACATAATTAGGAGTGGTAAAACTCAATTATCATCTGATAAGCTGTCTTAAAAGAAATATTTGAGAAGATTGCAAAGGGGAAGAAAGCTCTGTATGGAAACCACTTACTGGAGTAGGTATTGAAGAAAATCCTATGGCTTAAAAAGTAAGCCCTCCAGTTGAATAGTATCACTCTTAGACTGAATGTCTCGACTAAGAGGGATAGAAAGTAATACAGAGTTGAGAAGACTTACAATTTGGTAAGTCCCTGAAAAAGGTAAAGCCCCCTTGCAGTCAAAACTATGAGATATCCTCGTACAGGAAAACTGTCAAGGTGAAGGGCATAGCCTACCTTGTTATTAGTTGTTACTCCTCTTTTTCCTTCAAAAGGGAGAGGAGAAACCTGTTACCTGTAGGTCATGATTATCCTCAATAGCTCTAGGAGCTAAAAGGATGTATTTCTCTTATGGCAAGAGATTCATGCCTAGAGTCGAGGATTGAGTCAGTGTATCACTGAGCTGTCAGTAAGGATGAGATGAACTGTAGATGATTCTGTTGATAAGAATTAGGTTAGCGGTTCTAAACCTCAAACAGGAAAAAGAGATTTAACCCTTTGCAGGCCTACTTTAAATTTTTAATCCACATTCTGCAGCCGGGTTAATTTTTGCATATTTCAGGAAAATTGTACCCGTCTTATTCAATATGTTCTAATAGTGATTTTCCTTCTGCTATGGTCATGTATTATATACCATTTGATAGGAAGATTTAGTCAGAATTTTGGATCCCGAGAGTTTTGGGCTCGGCCTGGAAAGGGTTAATGAATAAAATATCAGAAACCCTGCGACTGCTGGGTTTGCTGAGCCTGTTGAGGTTTTGATTTCCTTAGCCTGGTTTGATGTTGCCCTTCTTTGGAAACACCTTCATGATGGATAGAAGATGAATAAAACTTTTTCCCCTTAGGGGGATAAAGTTTGTTAGGAGATTTTTTACTAGCTGGGATAGAGGAAAGTTTTGACAATCCTCTGAAAGCAACAATATCAGTGTTTAACTGATTAGCTTGAAATAAAGCATCCTTGTTAAAGAGATTTTCACCAGTAAAAGGAGTATTTGCCAGCCTTTCTTGTACCCATTTGTCCAAGTCTGAAGCTTGGAGCCAGGCCATGCGTCGTGCCCCTATGGCTATAGCAGAAGTTCTGCTAATAGACTCAAAACAGTCCAGGGAAGCACGATTAAGGAACTTAGAGACATTTTGAGCATGACTGAGTAATAAGAAATAGTCTGCTCTTTTATGTTCTTGAAGAAAAGGGTTCAAAAGCTTTAAGTTCTTTGAGACCTCTTCAAGAGATAATCCCATATAGAAAATATATGAGATAATTCTTGCTGAAAGCATGGATGCCTGGAAGCATCGACGTCTAAAGGCATCTAAAGTCCTAGACTCACGACCTGGCGGATAAGAGGAGTGCTTCTTTGCACTCTTAATACGCCTCATTGCTGATTCTACAACAATAGAATGATGAGGAAGTTGAGTCTTTTGAAAACCTGCAGAAGGTGGCACCTTGTACATAGTGTCAAGTGTCTTAGAATGTGGGGATACCGTTAAAGGAGTTTCCCACATTCTTAATAGTAGATCCTGTAAGATCTGATGCAAAGGAAGCATGATCACCTCCTTTGGAATCCAGGGGAATTGCAGAGTCTCTGAATCCCCTGGTATGGATTCTTTACCAGGTATAGAAATGGCAAGTAACTTTGCCATATCAAGCAGAAAAGCTTGAAAAGAAATCTCCCCTGAGAAGGACCCCCTAAAATGAGGGGTAAAGGCTAAAATTGTTCAAAATTCAGCCTTGGTACTGATGGATTCATCCCAGTCATCGGGATCGGAAGACTTGAAGGGATGAAGCATTGGATTTTCTTTACTGAGACGAGTCGATACCGAATCCTCCATGCTAGCGAGCAATTCCAGGCTCGGCATCGAAGGAAGCAAGTCTGTCGAAGCAAGCATGGACGGTACCGACACCGGTGCCGATGTCGATACTGGTACCGAAGCCGATACCGATACTTGAGGAATGGTCTGCAGCAACTCTAGCGGTAGCGAAGTAGCTGAGAGCGCTAGACTACGTTCATCAGTGAGGAGTGTTTCATCCATCACCATAGCCGATGCCGGGGTGTCGGTACCGCTCGAAGCGGCCACAACCACCGAGCATGGCCCAGGTATGTTCATCGAGGTAAGAACCCCGGGAACAACCTGAAGCCCGTTAATGCTTTGGAGCCCGAAGACTCCCGCTGGGGCTTTATTGCCAAAATGTCCTCGAGGGCAACGCCAGAGGCATCTTGATGCTTAGAAGGAGATCTACCACTCAAGGACTGGCTAGTCTTTACAGACTTTTGTTTGGTTACCTGATCCTGTGAAAAAGATGATATTCTGGCTCATGACATCGAGTCCGATGTGAACTGGGTATCAAGTTGTGCTCGATCCTGAAGACTTCTTCTGTTTGAGCTCCAGCAGGAGAGACACTCCAGTGGGAAATGGTCAGGACCTAAACATTTAAGACACCAAGTATGAGTGTCTGAAAATATATCTGTACTGCCACACTTTGAGCATTTCTTAAGGAAAGTGGCTGGCTTTTCCATAATGGAAGGATAGAGGCCTAGTGGCTTAGAAACCGTCAGGCACTAAACAGGAAAATTCCTAGAGAAAAGAATAAATTTTTTAGTAAAAAGAAAGGAAAGCACCGGCAGTACCGGTGGCGTCGAGGGAAGGCAGACACGACCACAAAAAACTAAGAATAAAAAGAATTTTCTGCGGTGACAGGAACGTCCTGCCGGCTCCGCAGAAAACGGAAAACTGATGAGAGGGAAGTGAATGGGCGGGAAGGCAGTGCGCATGCGTATGGGATGCTCCCAAAGGCTTTCTTTTTGGACGCTGGGGAGCATTCCCGCGCAGGCTCTGTCAGTACCGACATACCCATATGTGAAGACTCATTCCTGCTTGTTCCTGGAGATATTGTGGTGATGAGAGTGATCAGGAAAGAATGGAAATAGAGGAAAATGGTACTTGTGCCTTTAAAACTACTGACAGCCAAGCTTTGCACAGAGATAGAAAAACTACTTTGAAAAAAGTCAAGCCAAGCCACGCCCTAGCTCTGACGAGGAGGCAGGCTTGCTTACTGATTATGAGCACACGTGCAAAGAAAAAGGTGTGGCAGGAAAGAAACAGGTTTTTAAACCCATCTCCAAACAGAGCAGAAGGGAGAAGAAGAGAGAGAGCACACAGAGCTTACAGAGCTCACAGAGGAGTTCTCAGCGTGCACGAGGAGTTCCCAGGGGGAAGAAAGTTCCCAGGAGGAAAAAGCTCAGAGAGTTAGGAGAGCTGAGAGCCACGAGGAGGCTGACTTCCAGTTGCTGAAGGCTGAAAGCAGAGAAGGAAGCACTCCATATCTGAGAAAAACTCCCAGACCTAAAGCCAGCAGACAGTTAGTTGGAAAGGCTACAAACCAGCTGGAACAGGTACCTCTGTCCAATATTCAGGACCCTATGCTGAAAGGTCCAACTGCTAGAAGGTGGGTGAATACGTTCCTTTGGGGAAAGAACCGTAACCCAGCCACAAGCAGGGCAGTAAATGTGGACACACTAGAGACTTTAAAGCAAGCGTTAGAGGGAGGGAAAGCTCACTCCTCGAATGTAAATGTTCATGACCAGAAACAGAAGTTATGGAATGAGTTTTATGAATTCCTACAAGCCAGAAAGTTTGAAGAAGCTGTTGAGTCCAAAGATAAGCCAGCCGTAGTACCAGAACCCATGCAGATTGATTGCTGTGAGTCACAATCCATTCCAGAGGACTCTCTAATGGATTGCTCTCTTTGCTTTAAAGAATCTTGAAAAACCTGTAAGCAGGGTTAAAAGAAGGTTTTGGAAAAGAAGAAAATTACCTTTGCTGAAATTGCTTATAAGGCTGTGCTGTGTTTTGCTTTATTGAAGATAACAGTTTTTGTTAAAGAGACTTGTGCTCAGTTTACCTTCAGTTCCAGTTTCCTTACTTTATATTTGTGTTATTGGAGAAATGTCCATTGTGTTTGTGTGCCTGAACTTTAATGCGTTTGGAAATCCACAAAATAAATATTCTTGTTTGCCTCAACCAACGGTTGCACAACTACAGTTTGTCTTTGAGTGTGAATTATCTACTACAAGTCCCAGGGTGCATTGCTGGCGACAAAGAATAAAGTTGCATTTAAGGACAGACGAAAGGCAGCCCATAGCTGTAAGCCTTTTAGGCCCAGGCTAGGGTCCCACAATATATAGATTAATTGTTTACTCCTTCAAAAAGTAGAAAGATTAGCGGGACAGGCAATGAAGCTACAATGTAGCACATTTAAGACTAATCAGAGAAAATATATTTTTCACACAAAGCATTATCAAATTCTGGAGGATGTATGAAAGCTTAGTGTAGCTGGATTTAAAAGAGGTTAAGACAAGTTCCTGGAGGAAAAGTCCATAAACCATTATTAAAGAGGACCAGGGAAATCCGCTGCTTACCCCAGGTTAAACAGCATGGAATCGGTGTACCTTTTGGGTACCTGACAGATACTTGTGACCTGGATCGGCAGCTGTTGGAAACAGGATACTGGGCTTGATGGACCCTTGGTCTCACTCAGTATGACATCTCTTATGTTCTTATGAAGGTTGTGGCATCTTTTGTGTGCTCTTTATAAAAGCTGTTCAGAGCCTTAGAGGCCCATTCTGAAGGTGCACATCTGGGCCATCCAGACGTCCAGAAATCTGGACAGTCCGGGGATGCACCCGATTCTGCTCCTGTGGGGGCTAGATGCCTCCCCAGGAGCAGAATCACAGCATAGTGGCTGGATGTCTGGGGGGGGGGGGGGGGGTGCCCGGATTCTGGTACGCCAGATATCCAGCCACTTGCCCAGTTAACTCAGCCAGGCTCCTTAATGGCTCCATGGCTCCATTAAAGAGCTGCGATCCCCGGCCACTCGCAACAACTTTCTTTTCCCGCAGCCTGACCTCTAATGCGGCCTTCCAAAGGCAGGTTTGGGCTGCTGGGATGCTCCTTCACCCCCTCGTCCCACTGACCTGGCTCTGCGCCACCGTCCCCGTTGATGTTGGTGACCCCAGACGTACAGAGCTGACTTCAGGATCGGCCCTGTATGTTGTCACGCCCATAGCCCCTTACAGCAGTGTGGAGGGGCGTGCTTGTTATAGCAGATTCCACCACTTCAGCAATGTGCCTGACTGACTGACTTTGAAGTGCACCATGGGAAAGGTAGTCCAGTCAGGTTACACTTGACTTTTAGGCAGAAAACACTCTTTTGTAGTTGGTCGCGAGTTAAGGCATTGACAGAATTTATTTATGAGGTAAACGCAAATAAGGTTCACAAATTGTCACCTATTGGATTTCTTCTCCAGGATTATATTTAGTACAACAGGATATAACTGAATTTAAGCACAAACAGCTTGTAGTGTCTTTCAAGGCAAAGCAGAAAGTCCTTTCCACAGCCACTGCTAGCAAACGTGCCTAGCAGTGCTGTTTAAAACAAAACCAAAAATATCAGCTTCACATAAACAGCTCTCTTTTCTATTCCAAAAGAAACTTCTAAAATCCACCGTGAGTACGGCATAAGCTCTGCACTGCGCTGACTTCAGCTGGTCAATGAACAAACAATTAAGCAGCTGCAGACATTCTCAGCACAAGTATTTTCCTTTTCAAAGAACGTTTTCACTTCACATACAGGCTCTCTAGGGTACTGGACTCTGGAAGGTTCCCTTATGATGTATTCCCTTTCAGGACTTCTTTGTGCTTGGCAGTTTGGCATAAAGAACAGTCCATGTAAGAATCATCCTCTTCCAGAACTAATTCCTGTTCTCCTAGCTGCATGGGTTCTACTTCTGGCTCAGCGGGCTTAGCTGACTGCCTCCCATCAGGACAAGCTCTGTCTCCAGCAAATCTGTAATGCTCCCCATCAAACAGACTTCCAAAACTCATACCTGGGTCAAGGCTTGGTTCAGTGGTTCCTCCCTCATATTCTGGCCAGCATGTATCTGAGCTTCCCTGTCTTGTCCTCCAGCATGGGCTCTTGGTTCTCAGGGCTTCAGCTCCATTTCTCCTCCAGTAGGCATTCCTACTCCTTCTCCTCTCCCCTCCTGAATATTCTGTCCTAGCTTTAAACCTCCCAGGCTCTAACCCTGCCCTTTCTCCCCTCAGGTGTTGCAAATCAGTCTGCCTCTTGGCAGCTGAGCAATTGGGAAAGTCGATGACGTAAGGATTCCTTACTCTGAACTTGCTTTCCCCCTCCTTCTCACCACTAGGGACACTCTGAAACCTATTGCAGCCTGGTACAATCTGGTTTCTAGGTACAACTGAGATTTTGTATCTCTGACCTGGCAATACAGGTCCTTTGATAAGGGTAAATTCCCCCTCTTTATCCTTGTTTCCTGGGCCCTGATAAGCTTCCTTATCACAATGTCCAGGATTGTATCCCCACCCACTACCTGCCCTCGCTTCTCCTTGGCCTGCCCCCTCCCATCCCCATCCAGAGCTCCCTGCACATCTCCTATGTATATGTGGGGAGCTTTGGGCAGGTCTGACCCGGATATCCATCCCCACTAAACACGGCTTGGAATGACCCCCCAATATATATAAGTCTCAAATCCACATACTGTAGGATCCCTTCTATAGAGGTACTCAGATGTCACTGTTGAACTGAGCTTCTGATCCTATCTGAAGAAATGGCCTTTTTGATTCTGAGAGTTTTTGCACCTTAGCATTTTTGAGTAGTACTTATGCCGGTCCATAAAAGATATCCCAACTTGCAAATGATTTAGTCTTCTGAGTTAAAATATCAACATTCTTCATTTCCCTTCTTCTGTTTTACTTGTTAGAAGGCTTTGGATTTTTCCTTTATCATATTTTCCTCTACACATGTACTCTAATCTTGGCTCATATGTGTGCTGATCAAGATAAGTGATTCTATTATCAAAAGCATCTTCAAAGGCTCACCTACTGCGAAGTATAACAACTGCAGATCTGTCTGTAATATAGATTAAGATTTCTGATCAGTGACTTGACTGCACACCAGATAATTTGATCTGGCTTGATGTAGTGGAGCCATTGGCTATACTCCTTTGAGAGCTATACAAACATGCAATATTTAGAATATGGTCAGCAATCAGTGTTTAAAAATTATTTTCCCATCTGACAGAATCATGAAATTTTATTTATATTCATGAAATATTCATATCACCTTGTAAACCTGTCATCGTTACTTTGTCTGGCTCTTTTCTCATTTGCATGGCAGTGGCAGAGGTTGTGGGCATCTTGCATGAATGTTTGTTTTACTTATTGGAGTCTTGCTCTCAGTTATTAAGTAATAGTTAACTCATGTTGGCATGAGTTAACTATTTACAGTAATGTGTTGCTCAAATGTCTAAGATTACTGACTTCTACTGAATTATGTGTATTTTCAAGAACATGGACTTCTGTTTCTACTAATATAAGTCATGTCGGTTTATTTGTCTTGATATACTGTATATTAACAAAATATTTTTGCATTTTACAATATTTAAAATAAGAAAAGGAAAATGTTATATTAAGTAAGGGGCCAATTTCAGGCAGGTTTACGTGGCTTGTAGCACCTGCACATAGTATAAGCCGTGCTGAATATCTGATTTTAGCTAAAACAGTGGTGGCCAGGTGTTGACAGCCAACACTGATTATCATGCCTAGACCAAGGAAGAAATTATGATACCTAAATGATACCCACTTCCATCGGGAGGGCATTCCAAGCATCCATCACCCTTTCAGTGAAAAAGTATTTCCTGACATTGAAAGGCAAACAGTTACAGTTTTACGTAAAACAATGAACTGAAAACATACTATCATAAGATGTACAAGTTATTCATGTTCTTCAACTGGAAAAGAGTAAGGGGAAAACATTGCTAAATCACAAACTTCTTAACAATAGAGGATTGAGAATAGCTAGCTGTTGATGGGGTGTGAGATTATGCTATTATGTCTCCAATGTGCTCCATGAATAGATGGGTTTTTAGTGCCTTGTGTAATGCTATAAGTTCAGATATGTTTCTGGTTTTCTCAGACAGCACATTCCATAGTCCCGGAACATAAAGGGAGAATGAGCGGTTGCAGGCATAGTAGTTGCTTTTTGTTCTTTTGATTGGTATCATTAGCATACTTTATGTGCTTTGTCTTCTGGCTCTATTGTTCTGTGTCATGTGTAACAGCATGTTTAGGTATGTGGATGATAAGTTATGTGTGATTTTGAATATCAGTAGCAGAATTTTGTGTTTAATTTGACTTGTTATTGGGAGCCAATGAAGTTGTTTCAGTATTGGCGTAATGTGCTCAAATCTTGATGCTCCTTGGATGATACGGGCCGCTGTATGTTGTGCCATTTGTAAAGGATGGAGAGTACATTTTGGTAAGTCCATGGTATATAATGTTGCCATAGTCAAAATGTGGGAAGACTATTGCCTAAAATACTGAGCGGAAATCATGTGCTTCAAGTAACGGATGTAGATGTTGCAGGGTTCGCATTTTGTGGTATATTGTCTTGATGGTTTTCTTGATATGTGTGTTTAGCTTTAATCTTTGGTCTAGAGTTACTCCTAAGTATCTAACTTTGGTTTTTACCTCTAGCTCAATTGCAGTAACTCGTAGCATTGTTGGTGGGATGAATGTCTATTATTACATAGGTTTTGTTGTACTGAAGAGTGCATAGAGCATATAATCTGCATATATGTGAAAGTGAACTTTGTGAGAATGCATGATTGAGTAAATAGGTTGTATACTGTACATATATTGAAAAGTAGGGAGGATAAAGCTGATCCTCGTAGGACACCTTGCTGTTGATAGAATGGAGCTAATTTGATCAGTACTGTTTTCATCTGTAGCTGGTAGTTTGTTAGATACGATTGGAACCCTTCTAGTGTTATGCTTTGTATTCCGATTGCTTGTAGTCGTGCTAATATAATGTTATGAGGGATTGAGTCAAATGCTGCTGCTATGTCCAGAAATATTAGCATGAAACCCTGCTTCAGTTGCTGGGTGCCTTGTATGAGTCTGTCCATGAGAGAAATGAATAATGTTTCTAATCCATGGTGTGGTTTAAAGACTTGTTGTTGTAGGTCCAGCCTGCATACATATTGATGTAATCTTGGAGTTGTTGTTGTATTACTTTTTCAATTATCTTATCCAAAAAAGATAGGCTAGATATGGGCCTGTATGATGCTAGGTTATTAGTATTGAGCGAGGGGTTCTTTAACGTTAGGCGTACTGAGGTGATCTTTAGGCTGTTAGGTACCTGTATGCATCCCAGCTCAAGACATAGTTGTGCTATTATTGTCATTATCAAGCATAGTTTGGTTCTAGCTATCTTAATCCAACTTACTGGACATGGGTCTAGTGGGGATGTTGTTGTGTTCAGATTTTTGATTATGTTTTCTATATATTGCAGGGTGATGGAGTTAAATGACTGCCATGATATGTCAGATGATGTGAGGCATTGTGATGTGACTGGTTTTATTTTGCCTGAGTTTGTAACTTTGCTTTGGAAGAACTCTGCTAGAAGTTGTGGGCTGGGTATGCTGACTGTGCTGTCTTGAGTTGGGATATTAACTAATGAATTTACTATGTTAAATAGTTCTTGTGGTCAATTGGGTGGGTTCATGATTAGTTTTGTGCGTTAGTGTTTTTGTCAATCAAATTTTCATATTCCTGGAGTTAATCGGGTATATGTCTCCATCATGTATTGGTTTTGAGTGATGCCATTTGCATTCATTCCTTCTAAGCTGCCTTTTGGTGTCTCTTAGTTCCTTGGTATACTATGTTTCCTTTGTTGTTTCTTTGTATTTTGGGCTGTTGGTGTCACCAAAGCTGCATCTTCTATTATTTTGTTCCAATTATTTATCAGTGTATCTGTCATTTGTTTATGAGTTCAATTGGGGGAATACTTCATTGAGGAATGTTTGCTTGTCGAACTGTTAAAATCATCAGTTAATTATGCTTGTTCTTTGTTGGTTGTGGTTTCCATGTATAGCACTTGAAAACTGATTATGCTGTGGTCGGACCATGGTACTGGGTTCTACTGGGGTGGTGGAAATATCTTTTGTTCTAGCATGTCCTTAGTAGCGAATATGAGGTCTAGCGTACCACTTTTTTCATTGGTTGTTTTTTAAAATTATTTGTAATCCAATGCATTCATGGCTTCCAAGAATGCATCTGCTTGTTTTATTGGTGCTGATTTAGTGCTGAAATCCCCTAGCAGTACAAGATTTTTCATTTCTAGGGTGTTTTGATCACTCTTTCTAAGGTGGCTGATAGTTCGTCAATTGTGGGTGTTGGGAATAGGTATATTAGGCATATTGTTAACAACTTGTTTGATATAGTGAGTATGTTTATTCTTTCTGTGTTCTCTGATGTTATCTTTTTGAAATGTAAGCTGCTTTTCATCAGTGATGCATGTTAGTTAACCCCAACACATGTTCCATAACAATGAGATGTAAAAACATGTAAAGCACCTAATTAGTTAAATTGAATAAAGCAGCTTGTGTTTAACTGACCAAGCTGTGTTATGTCTGGAAAAATAATGCCACACCAAGGTGATATTCTTTACGGTGACCTCAACTCTCCATGGCAGCAGAGAGATTGTCAAACTGGAGTTGGGACTTCTCTACTCTACTCCTGTAATGGGGTATATAGAATGTTACAGGTCCCTCTCCAAAAGGATAAGCAATAGATCCTTTTAAGAGGGTCTGCAGCCCAGAGTTCAGGACTGGGAGGGTGTGGTTCGGAGGGAGAGATTAAGAACCCAGCAGGCTGCAGGAAGGAGAGAGGCCTGTAGAGCCAGGTCCTTCCAAGGTAAGCTGTGTAAAAGAATTCTGAGGTAGGAACTTTAACTGGGGCTGGAAGAAAGGCCAGGAGAACCAACTTGTGGAGATTTAACAAGCTGGGACAGAATAAAAACTGCTTTTGTTTTCCCTGAACTGCTGTCTGGCCTGTATTGTAAAGAAAACCCCTTCCCACCATACACCACAATACCCAGGGCTGGCCCAAGGTTTTTGCCAGCCTAGGCAGAAACCCTAGCCTCTCTGCCCCACCCTCCAGCTGCTGCCGCCCCCCAGCTGTTCTCCAGCCCTATCATCAGCAGGTGTTATCGTTGTCCCATGGCCATTAATTAGGGAGATACCTGGGGGTGGAGAATGAGGTTTATTTTTAAATTTTAACTTTAACTTTATTTAACTCTTAAGCAAGTATACAGAACAGATCAGTTTGTTCACCAACATTCCAACACAAGCAATTGTTATAGCTTGTCTAATATAATACATTCCTGTTCGGTAATCCAGTTTAGTCCTCCAACATCGGGTAGTGCCCCTCCTCCTGCAGCCTGGAGACTGGACCAATCAAGTCTTCTGTAGTATATATGCAGACGGAGCTCCCAGAAGCCCCAGTGTGTCCAGTCTCCTTGCAGCTTGCAGACTTCTGTGCCCTTTCTGGGCACACTAAGTGACACTTGAAGGAGCAACACTAGTTAGTTAGTTCTTTTGGGGTTTTATTTTGGGTCCTTTATTTACCATTTCTTTGCTAGGTAGCTGTATCTTTAAAAAAGAAAAAGGAGCATTGCCACAGGGGACATCCTGGGGGAAGACAGACCTGCATTGGGCTCCTGCCTTCCTGCCTGGGAATATCTGAAGCCTGGGTTGAGCTCTCCCCAGGACTGTTCGGGGAAGAGCCATACCTGCTACAGCATTGCCTGTCACTTGGAGGAGTTGGCTGAGTTCCTTGCTGTTCCCTGAGCTGGTAGGAATTTTCCTTGCTTTATCTTTTCAGCTCTGTTATTTTTTGCATTGTCAGAGGCTCTGTCGGCTCCCTGGCTTCCGAATTGCACTTTTTCCTGATTTTTTTCGCTTGCCCTGTATTAGAGGGTCGTTTTCTTTCTTTTCCATATTATTTGGTTACCTTTGTATTTTCGCGCCTTTTTTTATTGTGGGTGAAAAAGTGCGGCGGCCATTTTGGATTTCTAAAGTGTGCTTTTTAAGGGCACTTTTTAACACTTGTGCAGGGTTCCCCTGGCATTTTTGGGGTTTCTTTAGCTGGCGATTTTGCTCAGGGCACCCCTAGGATTCTGGGGAGTATTTTGTTTTCTGTAAAAAAAAAAAAAAAAAAAACACGTTTTAATTTTAAAGCTGTACTGATTTGAATAGGGTTAGTCCCTTTGCTGTGGGCTTCCCTGTTCCTGTTTCCTTCTTTCCCCCTGGAAGCAGGTTGCCTTAGCATGGCTGCCAAACCTCAAGGTGGGATTTGTGGGTCCCGCAGAGGTACAATGACTGACTCTGGCATCTGTAAGAGCTGTGCTGCAGTTTATTCAGCACTAGAATGTCTTCTCCCTCTGCTGTTTGCAGCTCTGTGGTAACTCGATTGATTTTTCTTGATTTTTCAGCAAGTTTAGGCATTTCTCCCATGCCTGCAACCCTCCCACCTTCTTCTTTGACTTTTTAAGTTAATTCCTTAGCTTTTGGGGGTTTTAATTCACTCTTTTGGTGTTTTATTTTTGCTGGTGGCCATTTTGAATAGCTAATGAGCCTCGGTTTTTGGCGGGAAGCCAGATTACTTTTCTGCTGGCTTCTAAAAGCTATATTGTTGTTTCAGTTTTTTTCTTCTTTCCACAACACTTGCTAGATGTCAGTTGTGCAGAGGTTACTTTTTTCTCTGCCTCGGTATGAACATAATGGATAAAAAGTACAGAAGGCATGGATAGAGAACAGTATGCAATTCAGAGCCACAGTACAATGCTGAGTCACTGATGAAGGGTGCAGGGCTCATGGCTTCTATTCCCCACTGTGCCCAACAAAGAAGGCTGGCTGAGGCATTACCTATTATGGGGAATATTGTTAAATGCCTGTTCCTGCGGGACGCAGTTATTTCTTTTTAGTTCTCCCTGTGCCTTATTCAGGTTTAAGCTGCATAGGCTGTCAGAAGAAACACAGGGACCTCAGGCATCAGCTCTGCCCTTCCCCCCGCATCTTGCTTCCCCTGAGGAACTTGGGAACTCCGGAGCTTGGCTTCGGGGGAGCTCTCCATTGGCTTTACACTGCACTGAGTCTTTACCACGAGAGTTTGAATACCTCCAGGAAGTTCAGGTATCATTTTCTGTAAGAAAACTGTGCGTACTCTGTTTTTGTTTTTTCTTCCTTGCCTCAGCTGCTCTGGGATGCTTTCAGCTGTATCCGGACCGGCTGCCCCTGAGTTGGAAGTGCCTACTTTGACTTTTTAGTCCACAAACTGCAGCCGGGTTACTTTGTACGTCCTACTGATTATTGTACCTGTCTTATTCAATATACCATTTGGTTGAGGTTTTAAGTCAGTGTTTTGGATCCTGACTGTTTTGGGCTCGGCCTAATTAAGCATGCTCACTGTAATTTTCCTATGGCTGGATTGAGCTTCTACATCCCTCCCCAGAAACACCTTTCAGCCCCTACCATGGAGGTCTGAATGGCTGCGGAGGGATCCCACTCTAATTTCCCTACTTTCAGTCACAGTAATTGCCTTACCCTGACCTTGAAAGTTTCTCTATGCCAGCACAGTGAATGACTGACAGTTCCCTTCTCAGTTCTGCGAATACCTGACAGTTTTTCGGTGCCAGCGGCTGTTTTGTTTTTCTCTTCAGTGTTTCTTTTTAGAGGCAACAGCTCTAAACAGCAGTTTCCACACACTTAATCATGCTGTGGAGGCACGTGCAGTTTCAAAATCCTTTTCTTAAACAGTCTTGGGTTTCCCTGAGCCTTCCTTGCTTTTTGTTTTAAATGCAAAAAAACCAAAAAAATAAATAAATAAATAAATAAATGAAACCCCACACAAGAAGAGGAAAGGTGGTTTAAGTCTCTACAATGCTTTTTTCTATGGCTGTATTATATGTGAAATGTAATCAGCCGAAGGGTACATTAATAGCTTGCTTGTGTTACACCTGCACGCTGCATCCCGGAGGCTTTCCCCATACCCACTGCGTTGCTAGCTGGGTCCCCCAGCACCTTATCTCCCCCCTCCTCAGAGCCCCTGCTGCAGGATCTTCCACAGCCGCTGCAGACCACATTACACATTCCCCTCCGGCCGTCTCATCAATGGTTTCTCCACTTCGCTCTTCCGTGGGGCCACTTCCAATTTCCGGCCATGCCGTTTGGTCTTGCCACGGCCCCCCGCACCTTCACAAACGTGATGGTAGTGGTCGCGGAGGCCTTGTGCACAGAGGGCATCCTGGTCCATCCGTATCTCGACGACTGGTGGATTCGGGCACAGTCCAGTCGGGAGTGTGTGCACGTCACGAGCAGGGTGGTGGCTCTGCTGCGGTCCCTCGGCTGGGTGGTGAAAGAATGCAAGAGTTGTCTGTGCCCGACTCAGGATCTCGAGTATCTGGGAGTGAGCCTCGACACAGCACGGGGCTTGGTGTGCCTGCCAGAGCGCCGCATTCGGTCTCTTGTCCGACTCTTCAGGGGGATGCCCGCTCCGTCTGCATGGTGATAGCTACAGTTCCTCGGTACGATGGCAGCGACCTTGGAGGTGGTGCCCTGGGCACGCTTCCACATGCGCCCGGCTGCAGAGTGCCCTGCTGCGCCGTTGGTCCAACCAATTCGACTCGTTGAACAGGAGATTGACTTGCCCAAGGGCGGTTCGCCGATCACTCCGGTGGTGGCTCTCCTCCGAGAACCTGGCGCGGGGATTCCCTGGAGCCTCCACTTTGGGTTCCGTTCACAACGGATGCCAGCTTAACCGGCTGGGGGGCTCACTGCGAGACCCGCTTTGCTCAAGGGGAATGGTCTCCCCTGGAGACTTCTTGGTCGATCAACCTCCTCGAATGGCGGGCGGTGCGGCTAGCCCTCATGGCCTCAAAGCCCTAGTTCTCGACCGGCCGGGGCGAGTCCTTTCGGACATTGCGACCACCGTAGCTTACATCAATCGCCAAGGGGGCATCGGCAGCATGGCCCTGGAATCAGAAGCGATGGCCTTGGTCAATTGGGTGCAGTCTCGTCTTCCGGCCATCTCGGCAGCGCCTATTGCAGGCGCAGACAATGTTCAGGCCGATTTTCTCTGCAGAGTGCGGGTGGACCCCGGAGAGTGGGAGCTAAACCCGCAAGTTTACGCGCAAATAGTTCGTCGGGGGGGGGGGCCGCCCTTCATGGATCTCATGGCGACATTTCAATCAGCCGAGACAGGACGCTTCTTCAGCAGGCAAAGGGAGCGTATGTCCGAGGGGCTCGACGCTCTCATTCAGCCGTGGCCAACGTCCGGCCTTCTTTATGTCTTTCCTCCGTGGGTTCTGATTGGCCGGGTCGTTCAGCGCATCGAGGGCCATCGGGGTCGAGTGTTACTGGTGGACCCGGACTGGCCTGGGTGGCCCTGGTATGCCGATCTGGTCCGGCTGAGCGACGGCATTCCTTGGCTCCTATCCACGCTGCCGAATCTTCTTTTTCAGGGACCCTTGCGGATGCCCCAAGTGGGTCAATTCTCGCATACGGTTTGGCCATGGAGAGGGCTCGGCTGAAAAAGAAGGGTTACTCCCCCCGCGGTGATTTCTACCCTACTGCGGGCGGGGAAAAACGTCCACTTCTCTTACTTACGTTCGGATTTGGGGGATCTTTGAAGACTGGTGCTCCCGGCGTGGAGTCCGGGCGGCGACGGTTTTCGTTTCCGTCGTTTTAAGTTTCTTCAGGTTGCTTTTGATAAGGGCCTTGCGGCTAGTTCTCTGAAAGTCCGGTTGGCGGCTATCTCTTGTTATCGATGCAAAGTTTTAGGCCGTCTCTACAGTTCTTATCCGGACGTACGTCGTTTTCTTACGACTGTTTTTCATTTGCGGCCCTCCCGCAGGATTTTCGTTCCTCCGGGGGACTTGAATCTAGTGATGCGGGCCCTGGTTCGTGAACCTTTTGAACCCCTGAGTAGGGCGTTTCTGAAAGATTTTACACTGAAGACGGTTTTTCTTGTAGCCATCGGTTCGGCACGGCGTATTTCAGATCTACATGCGTTGTCCTGCCGAGAACCTTTTTTGTCTTTTTCCCCGGTCCCTTCCTTTTTGCCGAAGGTGGTTTCCCCTATTCATGTGAATCAGGCAGTGTTTCTTCCAGTTCTTTCTTCCCACTCTGTCGGGTCGGCGGACAAAGGTCTTCACCGTCTCGATGTGGGTCGTGCACCTCGTCGTTCTTTGAAGGCTACCGAATCTTTCGGAAGACTGACCAGTTATTCGTGCTCTTCGGTGGTGCACGTAAAGGGGAAGCGGCGGCTAAGGCCTCCGTTGCAAGATGGCTCAAGGAAGCGTTCGCGTCTGCGTATCTGTTGCAGCAGCGGTCTGTTCCGGAGGGGCTACTGGATCATCCCACTAGGGCTCGGGCTACCGCTTGGGCGGAGTATAGCCTAGTTCCGCCAGCAGATATCTGTAAGGCGGCCACCTGGTCGTCTCTGCATGCTTTCAGTACACACTATCGTTTAGATGTGTCAGCGGCTCGGGATTCCTCTTTTGTTCGGCGGTTCTGCGCGCCGGATGGCAAGGTCCCGCCCGGTCTTAACTGCTCTGTTACATCCCGATGTTGGAGGACTAAACTGGATTACCGAACAGGAAATGGAAATTACACTAACCTGGTAATTGTAGTTCCTGGAGGGTCCAGTTTAGTCCTCCTTCCCTCCCGACTATCTGTTATAAAAATGCGGCGCGCTTTCCGAACGGTGGATCATAAGACGGTTCCTCTTGCCGTTCGAACCTTTTTTGCAGCCGCGTTTTTGGCTATGGCTCTTCCTTTCTCAGGTGTTCAGTCAGCTCCTGAGATTTCTGATACGGAGCTGTATTTTGATTTCTGGGGCGTTGGTTCCAGTGCAATACAGTGTTCTGACTTCCTCGTTTGGAGAGAAAGTTGGATATTTTTGTGGGGGGGAAACAAATTGTTCTTTAATTATGTCATTTTCATTATGTCATTTTGTATATTAATCTAATGTGTTGCTTCGTTAAGTATGCTTTGTTACTAGTACACTGGGGGCTTCTGGGAGCTCCGTCTGCATATATACTACAGAAGACTTGATTGGTCCAGTCTCCAGGCTGCAGGAGGAGGGGCACTACCCGATGTTGGAGGACTAAACTGCACCCTCCAGGAACTACAATTACCAGGTTAGTGTAATTTCCATATATGGATTAGCTTGCTCTTCAGTTGAAACATTCTCATGGTCTGTTCACAGAAAATTAGCAACCTTCCCCCACTCTCCCCTCATCCCTCCCTTCCCTACTCCTTGGGAATCTTGACAGGAACTGTTGCCACAGCCATTTATAGTGAAGCCATCTAGGTGTCACCTCCATTTTATATGCATATTGTTTACTCTGTGCTAGGTTGTGCATGTTGTTCACTATGTGTGAGAAGTGTGACACCGTACCTCCTAGCCCTAGGCGTAATCAGGCAGTTGGTGCGTGCCACATGGGGGTTTTAAAAGTCCTTGGTAGTGCTGAAGCCCTATATCCTATTGTAGTTGTGGACTGAAGTGACGACAGCCAAGGTTGGGTTTCCAAGTTAAAGAATACTTTATTATGGCATAAGGTATTGCACAAAGTATTGCAAAAGAACAGCACAGGATTTACTCCCCCAACACAAAAGTAGAATGGTAACCTTTTTGTACCAAATAAAAGTTCAAGTGTACAGTCAGTTCTCCTGATTCTTCTCAGGGACACGTAATACAGTTAAATGCTTTTAGGCTTCTTCCAACTTCAACAATACAACAGCATTTCAGGATGCCAGTAATGCTTTCCAAGTATCAGCTTGTAATAAAGAAATCTTCTAGCTGTTGCATTTCTTTCTAATGTCCATATCTTGTTTAACAGCTTTAAATAGAAATGGCAATCTCCACACTCTCTTGCCTACTGGTAACAGGCTTCTTGTGTAGGAACACTTCTTCACGTTGCCTTTCATTCACAGCTGCAAGTTATGAAGCTCTGAGTCATTGCACCCAGCAGAACGCTGCTGTCTCTGTGCAAACTTCTAAGAACATTGGTTTAGGCTTCACAGCACTCAATCATAAAACAGGAACAAATTATAGCTCCTTACTCTCTCATACATACACCACACTCGATTTCAGAATCACTGGTATTGGATAAAGGAGCCCCTAATTCCATTGGTTCTTCCTGGCTCTCTGATATCCCTTTGTCATGTGGAACATACAAGCCTTCAGACTTTAATTCTTTAATTATATTCTGAAGCTGTTTCCATTTGGTTTCTCTCTGTCTTCTAGGCACTTGTGAGGCTTGGTATGTCTCAGCACCTTTTAACAGCTCATAAAAGGGGTTTATTTCTTCCTTGCCTTGCCTAGGTAGTTGCCTTTGTTTGGGAGGAATATGTCTCTTATGGAACTGCCTTGTGAGATCCCTCAGCACAGCCTGGTCCTCAGGGTCTGTTCCTAGCTCTCTGCACGGTAGCTGCCAATTAGCCTTTTGCTGACAAGCAGGTGTGCTCTCTTCTGAGCTAGAGCTCTGGTCAAGCTGTCTGTATAAGGGAAATGCTTGCAGCTTCTTAATAGGAACTTTCCTATAGCCCAACTTTCCTCTAGTAACTTCAGGTTTCCTTTCAAAGCTTGGTTTAAACTTGTTTCTTCTAGAAAGCACTCTATTATCACTTCCTAGAGACTGGCTTATTTCAGAGCTATATACTTTACAAGGTTTTAAAGGTTTTGCTCTGACCTGGTTTTGGCAGCGTCTGTCTCTGGGGAACTCCCCTGACTCCAAGTCTGTGTTCAAGGCTTCTGAGTCCAGCTCTGGGTCTCTTCCAGGGTTCACTCTCTCTTGGAGCTGAGCTCTGCCTGGGTCTCTTCCTGGACCACCCACAGGAACTCTCCTTTCCCTGGTTCTCTCCTTGGTTCCCCTTTCGCTGCTTGGGAGGTTTCTGTCTTCACTAACTTCTCTCCTGGAGGTTTCTCGGCTTCTCCTCCCTTCGCCTCTGCTTCCACTGCCTTTGCTGCTCTCACTACTAACTACTGCTTCCTGGTTATGAGTGCAGAGTGGCCCAATCCGGTTTGACTCCGCCCACCTCCCTGATTGGCTATGTCTCTGGGTTAGCCTAGAGCTAGGGTGTGGTTCTTTCCCTGCTCTTCTTTGCAGAGAAGGTTCGTGTGCTGGAATCTTAACCCCTTCCTGTCCTGCATCTCTAAACATCTGAGGTGACAGAAAGTGTTTTAAACCCTTTTTCTTCTGTTTCTGAGCCTCTGCCTTGTCACATAACCCCCCATTTAAGATATTCCGGGCTGGCTGAACAGATCCAGAACAGCACGGAATCTTATTCTGGTAATCAGGGCTAGCAATTGTATCCTTTCTTATAGCTAACTGAGCTAAAGCTACACGCTCATGCCATAACCGCAAAACATTTATGTGGAAATTTTGTTGTTTCCCTCCTCTAGTTTCTACAGTATATGTGGCTGGTCCTACCTGTTTGATGACCCGACAGGGTCCTCTCCAGGTAGTTTCAATTTCCGGTACCATTACGATGACCTTTTCGCCAACCTCTAAATGTCAAGGTCAAGTGCGACGGTCATAATATTTCTTTTGCCGTACTTGACTGGCTACCATATTGTCTTCCCCTATCTGGGGACGTGCACTGTAACCGGCCCCTTAAATCTTTTGAAAACTGGGGTTTTACGCGTTCCCTGGAGGGAGTCACCAAACCCCTATGTATGGGCAACTCTGCCAGGGAATCCTTAGAGGGGACCCGGTTCTTCTGACTAGCTTTGCTTTGAGCTCGTGTGGACACTAAACCTAGCCTCCATCCTTCCTCGCTATCTTTACTTACGAGTAGCTTCCCTCTTTTTGCAGGCTTAGGGACTTTGGCCCTACACTCCTCTAGCTGGGGTCCCAGGTCCATCCCCAGTTTCTCCTCCCCTTCGGGGTCTGTCAAGCCTATCAACACGGCTCGGCCGGTAGACTCAAACCCACGTGAGCCCCTCACGGTGGTGTTCAATTCAGTGTCCTCTTCTACGGAGGGAAAACCCACCCTTTCCATAATAAGCTGGGCTATTCTATCTCCTACTGTCACCTTGAACTCCTTCTGGGAAAAATTAAGGAGTAAAACCTTAATCACTCCCCTAAAATCTGGGTCTATAACCCCTGCACCCACATCAATGCTGTCCTTCACAGCTAACCCTGATCGTGGAGCGATTCGACCGTAACAACCTGGCAGAATTTCCAGCTGTATACCGGTCTCTATCAAGGCTCTACCCTGTCGGGGGACTATAGTGTCCTCTGCACTATAGAGGTCGAAACCTGCAGCATTTTCTGTGGCTCTTTTAGGAATCCTTGCATTAGGGGTGACTCTACAACATTTTAAGACGAATATGTTTTTCTTACTGGGAGGGTCTTGAATAGGGATTCTCTCCCTAGCTGGCTTCTCTTGAGGCTTCGCAAATAATGGAGCTGGTATCATCCCTAGCCTGGTTTGGCTTCTCTGAGGGGTTGGTACCAGTTTTTCCCCATGCTCCCTCCTCTCAGGGTCCTTCTCTACCCTAGGATGTTCAGGGATTTTGGCCACTGCAGTAGCAGCTAAACCTTTAGCTAGGCCCTTTCTAAATTGCGGCCAATCCCTGCCTAACACTATAGGATGGGGCAACCTTGGTACCACCGCTACTGGGATGTCCTTGCTTAAACCCATTCCCTTTACAGTTACTGTGGGCCTTGGGTATGCTGTTGCCGCACCATGCACGCATCGAATCTTAATTTTTCCCTCAGGGTGTTTTTCATCACTCCCACTCTGAGATCCTATCTCCTCCCACAGACTTTCAGAGACCATGGACTGGTCGGCGCCTGAATCTAACAAGGCTTCAACCGGGATATTATTGACCGTGACCATCAGCAAGAATCCCTCCCCAACCTCCTTGGACTGGGTGGTGATTAGTGCTAGCCTAGCCCTACAATTCCTCCTGAGGTGTCCCTTCTGACCACAGGCAAAACACTTGCGCTCATTCACACCAGGTCTGAACAAAGGCCTAGATGAAGATTCACCCACCTGTACTCCTCCCTTCATTCCTGGTTCCCTCAAGACTGTACCCTCTGGAACACCTTTCCTCTTCTGACCTAAGGCTTGCGCCTCTAGGAACCGGTCAGCGAGGGCGACGGCATCCTTGGTATTCTGGCAGTCTTGGAGGATTAGGAAGGACTGTACTTCCTGGGGCAGTGCTTCCAAGAATTGTTCAAGTACAATATCATCCATTACTGTGTCCATGCTCTTACCTTGTGGAGATAGCCATTTATATGCCAAAGCTTTTATCCTATGGCATAAGGCCTGTGGTGTCTCGCCTGGGGTTAACCTGCACCCTCTTAAAAGTCGGCGATACACCACGGGAGTTAGGCCTAATCTGTCCCGTATTGCTTCAACGACAGCTCCATAATCGTTGGCAAGATCACTGGGCATCTCCTTGTAGGCCGTAAGAGCCTCTCCCGTTAGGGATGGAGCCAATCGGATAACCCAGTGTTCTTTAGGCTATCCGCTCATGGTTGCAATGTGCTCAAACACTTCGAGATGATCATCAACATTATCATCCTTAGACCACTGTCCAAATGATAACATTCTCTGTCCAAGAACTCCGAGTCCTGTGGCAGTTCCTAACGAACTGGACACAGTCTGTAGCGTCTCCAATGTCCGCTTCTGCTCTTCCATCCAGGATCCTAGCAGGTCTAACACAGGCTGTTGTTGCGCGCGTAGCATCGTGGCCATCCTCTCTTGGGTCTTCACCGACCTTGCCTCCTGCTCCTGGAACCTCTCCGCTACCCAATTCATCAAGGTTGCGGGCTCCATTTTGATGTACCTGTAGGGAAAAAACGAAACACCAAGTGCGGAACCACCACAAAAGCACCTTCCTTCGCTCCCAGCTTAGCTCTGCCAAATTACCACCCCCTTGTACCAGTATCCTACGATGACCCCTCTTAGCTACGGGTTACCTGCTACAAGTGGAGTGTCTCGCTTGTCAGCAGTGCGGTAGCCTTAGAACCGGTACTCGGGTCCACCTCAGCTGAACTGTAATCTGCAGCACTGGTAAGCTCTTCAGGTACCCTTGGTGTCAAAACTTTCTTTTTTTTTTTTTTTTCAAAAATTTTCAAAAGTGTCCACTCTTCAGAACTTTACTGGTATCATTGGTCAGTCACTCCTTCTGTGCAAGGCAGCAATTTTTATAATCCGAAACAACTACGCCAAAAACCTTTCTATGTGACACCGTACCTCCTAGCCCTAGGCGTAATCAGGCAGTTGGTGCAGATGACACAAAACTATTTAAAGTTGTTAAAACCCAAGAGGATTGTGAAAAATTGCAAGAGGATCTTGATAAATTGGAAGACTGGGCATCAAAATGGCAGATGAAATTTAATGTGGACAAGTGCAAGGTTATGCACCTAGGGAAGAACAACCCAAACTATGGTTACACGATGCAAGGTTCCACATTAGGAACCACCACCCAGGAAAAATATTTAGGCGTCATTGTGGATACCATGTTAAAACCCTCGGCCCAGTGTGCAGCGGCGGCCAAGAGAGCAAATAGAATGCTAGGTATGATAAGGAAAGGAATGGAAAATAAAACAAAAGATATTATAATGCCTCTATATCATTCCATGGTGAGACCACACCTTGAATATTGTGTGCAATTCTGGTCGCCGTATCTTAAAAAGGATATAGCGATTTTAGAAAAGGTACAGAGAAGAGCCACCAAAATGGTAAAGGGGATGGAAGGATACTCCTATGAAGAAAGGCTAAAAAGGTTAGGGCTCTTTAACCTGGAAAAGAGACGGCTGAAGGGAGATATGATAGAAGTCTATAAATTAATGAACGGAGTGGAACGGGTAAACGTAGATCGATTGTTTACCTTATCAGAATATAGAAAGACTAGGGGACATGCAATGAAGCTACAGGGTAAACTATTTAAGACTAATAAAAGAAAATATTTTTTCACTCAACGTGTAATCAAACTCTGGAATTTGTTACCGGAGGATGTAGTAAAGGTTGTTAGTGTAGCTGGGTTTAAAAAAGGTTTGGACAAGTTCCTGGAGGAAAGGTCCATAAACCATTATTAAGAAGTGACCGAAAATATCAATGCTTGACCCAGTACAAGCATTGTGGAACTTGTGTCTCTTGGGGAAACTGCTAGGTACATATGACCTAGATTGGCCACTGTTGGAAACAGAATACTGGGCTTGATGGACCTTGGTCTGACCCAGTATGGCATATCTTATGTTCTTATGTTCTGCTTCTGCCAAATCAATGCAACATCATGAAATGGCCTAGACATGCTTGTCATAGCAAACAAACAACTTACAATTGCCTTGGTATACAGATCCCCTACCTCACTGGCAGACCAACTAACAACCTTTCTGCAGACCATCTGCACTCAACCTACCAACACTAAACAAACCATACTCCTGGGCGACCTGAACCTGCTCTCAGTCCCACACAAATGCAATGGAGGCATTAGAATAAACCCAAATAGGTCAGAGCTACCTCGGTGCTCAGCGGTGCTTCGTTGAGCGGACAGAGTGTGGTGGTTTGGACGCCCGTTCTTTTTAGATGGGGCGTCGAAAAAGGAAGCAGGGTTCCCTACCCTCGGGGTCCCCTGCATCTGGAACTGCGCGCCAGAAAACACTCGAGGCATGCGGCTTTGAGGTGCCGGGGAGTGGAACAGCGTCTTCGGCGGAGCCGGCAGTGTTGGAGATGTCGGCTCTGAGTGCGTCGGGCGTTTGGCTCTCTCCAGAGCAACGCCCCCCCCCTCAACCTGGAAGTGGTGGACCGGGTTACGGAGTGCTTCCTGCCAGGGCTGTGCGCTGCTCTTCGGCAATAGGGAGTGAAGAGGGCTCTGCTCCTGATGCTGTGCTTACAACTTTTCTCACCTCCTCGCAGGACATGGTAGAGGGGAAAGGAGCTGAGAAGATTCTCCCTACCAGTGGAGCCTTGGCGGTACCATCAGAGGGATTGGAGACTCTTCCAGGTTTGAGAGGTTTGATAAAGCCACCAGTTGTGGATATGGAAGCACTATGGGATGCAATTTCTACAATAAATACCTCTCTTATGACTGTTGTTGGGGTAGTAAAAAGGGATTTTCTTTCGGTGTTTCAAGACATTTCTGAAGCTAAGAAAGGTCAAGGGGAGCAAGCTCTACGTTTGGAGGCAGTGGAGAAAGAGCTAGAACATCTTCGTGGAGTGTGTGCGGCTCAAGTTAAAGATAAGACTTTGTTGTAAAAAAAAAACAGAGTATTTGGAGAATTATACCCGTAGGAACAACTTAAGATTGTTAAATTTTCCTAGGTCACCAATAATGTCCCCCATTGAGATGGTTCGTAAATATTTCCAGGAAGTGCTTAAACTCCCTGGGGATAATCTACCTCCAATTGTTAGAGCGCAATATCTGAATGTGGGGGGTGGTGGTGCTGGGGCTGCCTCAGGGGGGGGTTAGCTACTGGAATGGGGGACCTTACCGCATTCTTGGAGGACTCTCTTGAGGTAGTAACCGCCTGTACCACCCTCTTGGTTACACTGGCCTTAGAGCATGATAAATCATTAATTCTTCGTACATATTTCCGGAATTTCAATTGTACTTTTCTTGGCTCTAAAGTTTTGATGTTTCCTGATCTCTCTTGTATCACCCAATTGAGGAGGAGGGAATTCTTGGGTTTATGCCCTAGAGTCCTCGCCTTGGGTGGTAGTTTTCAGTTAAGATTTCCTTCTCGGTGTATTATTTCATATGATGGTAAAGTGTTTCTGTTTTTTGAGCCAAGTCAGTTATTGAATTTTCTGGTAGCTAGGGAGGGAAATAGAGTGGAAATTGTGAACATTTCGGCTGACGCTTTAGTTTTGGCTCCTGAATAATGTATTATTATCCTTTGCTTTATTTCCTGGGGCCTCTCTCCTTATTTCCTTAATATTCGTAGACTAAATTTTGGATGATGTATAAAATGATCTGATTTAGATATAGTTGGTATACTTGAGTGCATTTGTTTGGATATCATCTTTGTTTCCTTTTCATTCTTGTTATGCATGAATGTTAAAAATTTAATAAAAATTTAAATAATAAAAAAAAAAAGAATAAACCCAAATAGTAAGCCAGCCAACCCACAATAAAGGAGGAATATTGGACCTCATCTTTGTCACAAATAACATACTCCAAGACTCTCACCTTCCCTCTCCTACAACTACCACGATACCCTGGTCTGATTACAAATTACTTAACTTTGGCCTACTCCATAGCCCATCCCAGCAATCACACACAAAACAGCAATCCAACATAAGAAAATTCCAATGTTCCTGAACACCATCCTCCCTCAAATAAACATAGACTCTCAGGTCATAGACTACACAGTACAAAACTGGAACCAGACAATTGCCAAAGCTGCAGCAGCTCCACCCAGGGGTGGCCCAAGGGGGTGGGGGGCCATGTGCGGAGGCTCATTGCAGGGTCTTATTTGCATAAGAAGTCTCATTTGCATAAACATTAGCATAATGTTAACATACCTCTTAATCAGTGTCTGGATAAAGAAAGACTATCAGATTTCTACATTTCTATACTCCAGTGCCAACCGCCAGGCACATTAAGAAGTAGAAACATAGAAACATGATGACAGAAAAAGACCACATGGCCTATCTAGTCTGTCCTTCCATACCAAACAACTACAACAGTCCACTTTTTACCTTTAGAGATCCTCTGTGTTGGTCCCATGCTTTTTTGAATTCAGTTACTGTCCTCATCTCTACCACCTCCACTGGGAGACTATTCCATGGATCCACTACTCTTTCCGTAAAGAAATATTTCCGCATATCACTCCTGAATCTATCTCCCTTCACCCTCATCCCATGTCCCCTCGTAGCAGAACTTGCTTTCAATTGAAAGAGGCTCTCTCCCTGAACATTTATGCCACTGAGGTATTTAAACATCTCAATCATATCAGCTCTATCCCGCCTTTCCTCTAAGGTGTACATATTAAGATCCTTAGGTCTGTCCTCATATGCTTTATAATGAAGCCCACTAATCATTTTAGTAGCCACCCTCTGCACCGACTCCATCCTGTTCACATCCTTTTGAAGGTGCGGTCTCCAGAATTGCACACTATACTCCAAATGAGGTCGCACCAAAGACTTATACAGAGGCATTATCACCTCCTTTTTTCTGCTAGCCATTCCTCTCCGTATGCACCCAAGCATCCTTCTAGCTTTTGCCGTTGCCTTTTCTACCTGTTTAGCTACTTTAAGATCATCAGACACAACCACGCCTAGGTCCCACTCTTCTTTAGTGGACAAAAGTACTTCACCTCCTATACTGTATTGCTCCCTTGGATTGCTGCAGCCCAAATGCATGACCTTACATTTTTTAACATTAAATCCCAGCTGCCAAATTCTAGACCATTCTTCAAGCTTAGCTAGATCCCTCCTCATGTTACCTACACCTTCCTGGGTGTCTACTCTATTGCAGATTTTGGTATCATCTGCAAAGAGGCAAACCTTACCCGACAGCCCTTCCGCTATATCACTAACAAATATGTTAAAAAGAATCGGACCAAGGACAGATCCCTGGGGCACACCACTGGTAACATCCTTCTCCTCAGAGTGAGCTCTGTTTACTTGTACTCTTTGTTGCCTCCCACCCAACCAATTTCTAACCCAAGCAGTAACTTTAGGGTCCATCCCTAGGGTGCTCAGTTTGTTTATAAGTCGCCTGTGAGGAACAGTGTCAAAGGCTTTACTGAAATCTAAGTACACCTCATCTAGAGCTCTCCCTCGGTCCAACTCCCTGGTCACCCAGTCAAAGAAATCAATCAGATTTGTGTGACAAGACCTGCTTCTGGTGAATCCATGCTGCCTCGGATCCTGTAATCCACTGGACTCCAGAAACCTCACTATTTTCTCTTTCAGCAGCGTTTCCAATAATTTACTCACCACCGAAGTTAAACTAACTGGCCTGTAGTTTTCAACCACATCCTTACTTCCGCTTTTGTGTAAAGGCACCACATGAGCCTCTCTCCAGTCCTTTGGCACCACTCCCGACTCCAACGAGGCATTGAAAAGGTCAGTCAGTGGAGTTGCTAGAACGTCCCCAAGTTCCCTCAGTATTCTAGGGTGTATCCCATCCGGTCCCATCGCTTTGTCTTCTTTAAGTTGAGCTAGTTTCTCACGAACACAGTCTTCTGAAAATTGTTCAAGATGTCCCTCGCTTCTGTTCCTATTTGTGGGTGTTTTCTGAGGTCCTGCTCCTGGTTCTTCATCTGTGAACACAGAACAAAAATATTTGTTAAGCAATTCCGCTTTATCCTTATCAGCTTCTACATATTCCCCCCCTGCACCCTTGAGTCTGACAATACCACTTTTGCCCTTCCTCTTCTCACTAATATATCTGAAAAATGTCTTATCCCCCCATTTTATTGCATTGGCTATTTCCTCCTCCTTTTGAATCTTTGCCTTCTTGACTACTTTGCTAGCTTCTCTAAGTTTTTCCAAATACAGATGCCTGTCTTCCTTTCTCTGTGATCTCTTGTATTTCATGAAGGCCTCCCTCTTTTTCTTCACTTTTTCAGCTACTTCCTTAGAAAACCATAGCGGTCTCCTTTTCCTTTTGCCTTTATTTACCATTTTAATAAAAAGGTTGGTTGCCCTTAAAATATCCCCTTTCAGTTTTGCCCACTGTTTTTCTACATCCCCCAGCTGTTCCCATCCCACTAACGACTCCTTGAGGTATTGGCCCATCTTCGCAAAGTTAGTCTTCCTAAAGTCTAAGATCCTCACCTTGGAATGGATTCTAACAGCCCTAGTCCTAATACTGAACCACACCATCTGCTGATCACTGGATGCAAAATGATCTCCCACTACAACATCAGAAAACACTTTCACCATTGGTAAGCACCAAGTCCAGTATGGTCCCTTTATGTGTGGGGTCTGTTACCAATTGCCTGAATAGTTCTCCCTGTAGAGAATCCAGGATCTCCTTACTTCTAGATGATACTGCAGCAGGAATGTGCCAATCAGCATCTGGCATATTGAAATCTCCTATCAGTAGCACTTCCCCTTTCTTAGCAATGCTGCGTATGTCTTCAATTAACTCTCTGTCCACCTCTTCCTCTTGTGAGGGAGGTCTGTATATCACACCAATGCAAATAGATTTCTCTTTCCTCTTTTCTAGTTTAACCCACAATGCCTCCTCTCTCCCTTTTAAGCTCTGTAATTCCAAAGCTTTAATAGTAGTTTTTACATATAGTGCCACTCCTCCTCCCCTTCTTCCTACCCTGTCCTTTCTGAATAAAGTATAGCCAGGTATAGTTACATCCCAGTCATGGTTTTCTGTGAACCATGTTTCTGTAACTGCCACTAAATCCAAGTCAGCCACTCCCACCAAAGCTTCAACATCAGGGATCTTATTTCCCATGCTACGGCATTTATACACACTGCTTTGCATATGTTACCCCTGTTACCCATTTCCATAAAGCTATTTAATGTATCACCTACCTGGGGGCTTTCTTCACCTATCCCCAACGAATCTAGTTTAAAGCCCTCTTCAGTACTATAACACTGACCATTTAGAACCCATAGCAAACTAACCGTATCATAACAGCTCTATCAGGACTCACAAAACACCAAATCCTACCTAATAAAAAGGCAACACTGCAAATATTAAATCAATACATCTCCTACTAGGGAAAGAGAACAAGTGGCACTGTCAAACAGAAACTACAAGAATAGAATACCTCAGCTCAGTTACACATGCAGAACATAGACCATCACCAAACAAAGAACAAGGAATCACAATTTAGAAATCGGAAGACAATAATTAAATTGGGAACCCCTAAAGCCAAACTTGGAATGTACAACAACACTGTAAATTAATTTCCTTTTGTACTAAACAAAAATCCAAAGACGTTAGTGATACACATTTCCCAGAGCTGACATATTCCAGTTAATAAATTCAAAATGAAAAAGTATTTTTCTACCTTTTGTTGTTTGGGCATTTTATTTTTCAATTGCAATTGTTCCAGTCACTTTCTTCTGGTCTCTTCTGTCTTCTGCTAATTCTCCATTGTCTGCTGTCCATTTGTCCTTTCTTCTTTCTTCTAGATTTTTTCCATTCTGTCTTCTACATCTGCTTTAACATACTGATCTTGCCCCTTTTGCTCTTTCCCCAATTTCTTTTTTATTCCTTTATCATCCACTCATATTTCACCCTTCTGTTCTCAATCCCCACTTACTCTGCCAATACCCAGCAATTTGTAGATTTTTCTTCCCTCCCACACAAAATATCTTTTCCCCCTCCATCCTCATTCCCCCAGCCCCATCCCCTTCTAGTTCTCCCTCAAAATCAGCTCCCTTCTAGTTCCAGCCCCACTCAGCATCCGCTCCCTTCTAATTGCATTCTCTCCCCCCCCCCGCATCAGCCCATTTCCAGTCCTAGCCCCCCAATCAGCTCATTTCCAGTCCTATTCCACCCTCATCAGCCCATTTCCAGTCCAAGCTCCCCCATCAGCTCATTTGCAATCCTAGGCCCCCCATCAGCCATTTCCAATATAGCTCCCCCATAAAACAATTCCAATCCTATTCCAGTGAGCTGATGGGGGGGGGGGGGCTTGGACTGGAAATTGGGTTGAGTGTGGAGGAGCTTCAGCCCATTTCCAGTCCAAGCTCCCGCACACTCAGTCCATTTCCAGTCCAAGCCTCCCCATCAGCTCATTTCCATTCCGAGCCCCCCCCCAGTCAACTCATTTCCAGTCCAAGCTGCCCCTATCATTAGCCATTTCTAAAAGTAGCCCCCCCCCCATCGGACATTTCCAATCCTATTCCAGAACTACAGCAGTCCATTTCCAATCCTACCCCCCCAAAATCCCATTTGCTGTCCTAGTCCTCCCCATTAGCTCATTTGCAGTCTTAGCCACCCCCCCCATCAGCCCTTTTCCAATCCTAACCTCCCCCCATTCAGCCCATTTCCAATTATAGCCCCCCAGCCCAATTCCAATCCTAGCCTCCCCCATTCAGTCCATTTCCAATTATAGCCCCCCCAGCCCAATTCCAGTTTTAGACCCCTCCACAGCCCATTTCAAGCACAAGCTCCCCTCCCTGAACAGCCCCGCAGCAGGCTTCAGCAGCTAGCTGCCAAAGTGAAGGGAACAACGCTCTTCACTTCGGCGGCTGTAATGAGCTGTGCTGAGCCTCCCGGGAGCCGCTGAAGCCTGCTTCGGGGCTCTTTGGGGAGGGGGGCTTGGCTTGAAATGGGCTATGGAGGGGACTAAAACTGCCGGGTGCCGCTAAAGAAGGTGAGCAGTGTGCAGAATGTTGTTGGCGCGGGGCCCCTAAAGCGCGGGGCCCTGTGCCAACAACATTCTTGCTCAATGGACAGGCCGGCCCTGGCTCCACCAACCAAAAGATACAACAGAAAATACTACTCAGTACAGAAAATACTGTAATATACAGTAATACACAGAAGAACTTAGAAACATCAGACGCTCATTCCATCAGTTGGAAAGAAAACGGAGACGCTCAAGAACAATAATAGACCCCAATAACTACATGGTGTTGCTACAATCATAACGAATCACCATCAATAAGAGCAAAAAAGAATACCACGCTAAACTCCTCTTAAGCTCCTTGTACCAACCAAGAGAATTATTCAGTATAGCCAAATCAGCACTACAAAACCCCACTCTAAGCATCAAACATGAACCTCCTTCTCCATAACACGTGGAGCCTGATTCATGAAGGGGTATATCCGTGCCGTCCGGCCGGCACTGAGGAAGACGGGCCTGTTAGGACCTGATTCTGCACCGTGGGAACAAAATGTTCCCACGGTACACAGAATCGGGCCCGTGTACGTCCCAGTGTGCCCCTGCTGCCTGAGGGGACATCCTCCCCGCAGACACCCCAGACTCCTGCGGCTTGGCCTCCCCTTCTCCCCCAGTGCCTGACCCACGGCTGGCCTGCTCGGGCCTGGATCGGGCAGCGGGGACTCCCCTGCACCTGGCCCTGGCTATGGGGGGGATCCCTGGACCCGATCATGCGGTCAGTGCTGCTTATTCCACCTTCAAGGTGCTCAGGACATACGGGGAGAGCTGAAGGGGGAATCAGGCCCTGTAACTCACATCCTAGAATCGGGCCCATAGTCAATCATCTTAAAGATAAATTTGCCAAGAAGAGATCTGCACTAAGCTCTGACATAAATCGGCCTCAAGCCCCATGCATGGCATAACTTCCACCAACTCACATTGGACCACTTAGAGATTATCAACACTAACATAGAGTTAGAGGATGCTGTTGGTTAAATGTGTGACTGACAGGGCATAAGAACATAAGATATGCCATACTGGGTCAGACCAAGTTCCATCAAGCCCAGTATCCTGTTTCCAACAGTGGCCAATCTAGGTCAGAAATACCTAGCAGTTTCCCCAAAAAACACAGGTTCCACAATGCTTGCATTGGGGCAAGCAGTGGATATTCTGGGTCTACTTTAATAATGGTTTATGGACCTTTCCTTCAGGAACTTGTCCAAACCTTTTTTAAACCCTGCTACACTAACAGCTTTTACTAAATCCTCTGGTAACAAATTCCAGAGTTTGATTACACGTTGAGTGGGAAACTGTTTTCTCTTATTAGTCTTAATTAGGTTACCCTGTAGCTTCTTTGCATGTCCCCTAGTCTTTCGATACTTTGATGGTTTAAACATTCGATCTATGTTTACCCGTTCCACTCCATTCACTAATTTATAAAACTCTACCATATCTTCCCTCAGCCATCTCTTTTCAAGGTTGAAGAACCCTAACCTTTTCAGCCTCTCTTCATAGGGGTATACTTCTATCCCCTTTACCATTTTGGTGGCTCTTCTCTCTACCTTTTCTAATAATGCGATATCCATTTTAAGATACGGTGACCAGAATTGCACACAATATTCAAGGTGCGGTCGCACCATGAAGTGATACAGAGACATTATAATATCTTTTGTTTTATTCTCCATTCCTTTCCTTATGATACCTAGCATTCTATTTGCTCTCTTGGCTGCCGCTGCGCACTGGGCAGAGGATTTTAACATGTTATCCAAGATGACGCCTAAATCTTTTTCCTGGATGGTGGTTCCTAATGTGGAACCTTGAATCGTGTAACAATAATTTGGGTTTTTATTTCCTTGGTGCACAACTTTGCAGTTGTCCACATTAAATTTCATTTCCCATTTGGATGCTCAGTCTTCAAATTTATCAAGATCCTCTTGCAATTTTCCACAATCTTCATGGCTTTTAACAACTTTGAATAGTTTTGTGTCATCTGCAAATTTGATAACCTCACTCGTTATTCCCATTTTCAGGTCATTTACGAATATGTTAAAAAGCAGTGGACCCAGCACTGATCCCTGGGGTACTCCACTATTCACCTTTCTCCATTGGGAAAATTGGCCATTTAGCCCTACCCTCTGCTTTCTATCTTTTAACCAGTTCCTGATCCACAATAGTACACTGCCTCCTATCCCATGACTTTTTAATTTTGCCAAAAGTCTCTGATGAGGGACCTTGTCAAAGGCTTTCTTAAAGTCCAGATACACTATATCAACCTACTCATCTTTGTCTGCCTGTTTATTCATACCTTCAAAAAAACATAACAGATTAGTAAGACAAGATCTTCCTTGTCTAAAAGCCATGTTGGCTGTCTCCCATTAAGCCATGACTATCTACATGTTCAGTAATTTTGTTCTTTATGATGTTTTCCACCATTTTTCCCAGTACTGATGTCAGGCTCACTGGTCTGTAGTTTTACGGATCACCCTGGAACTCTTTTTAAAAATTGGCTTATATTGTTCATCCTCCAATCTTCAGGTATTACAGATAATTTTAATGATAGTTCACAGATTACTAATAGTAGGTCTGCAATCTTATATTTCAGTTCTTTTAACATCCTTGGATGTATACCATCCGGTCCAGGTGATTTGCTACTGTTCAGTTTATCAAGTAATTGTAATACATCTTCCAGTGTATCAAAACTTTCTTTCAATTCTACCGCAGCATCTCCTTTAAATATCATTTCAGTTATGGGTAACATTCCTACATCTTCAAGACCGAAGCAAAGAATTTATTCAGTCTCTCCGCTATGGCCTTGTTTCCTCTTAGTGCCCCTTTTATCCCTGAATCATCTAATTGTCCAACTGACTCTCTCACAGGTTTTTTGCAATGAATGCACTTGAAAAAGCCTTTGTTATGCGTTTTTGCTTCTACAGCAAGCTTCTTCTCAAATTCCCTCTTTGCCTGCCTTATCAATGCCTTGCATCTAACTTGCTAGTGCTTGTGTTGTTTCCAGTTTTCATCATTTGACTCCGGTTTTCATTTTCTGAAAGGTGCTTTTTTGGCAACAACAGCCTCTCTGACCTCACCTTTAAACCATGCTGACAGGTTTTTGGACTTCCTTCCACTTTTCTTAAAGCATGGAATACAGCTGGTTTGGGCTTACAAGATAGTATTTTTAAACAACACCCAAGCTTGATGTAAATCTGTAACCTTTGCAACTGCTCCTTTTAGTTTTTTCTTAACTATTTTCCTCATTTTATTATAGTCTCCCCCCTTTGAAAGTTAAAAGGTAGTACTGTGGATAGAGGGTGAAGTGGGTGGAGATCTGTAGCACCTTATCAGCCCCTTTTTAGAGGGCATTTTGGATCACTGGTTCATGCCTGCTCTTGAAATAGATACTGTATATCGATTTCCCCTCCTTCAAGATCATCCAGCGAAGCCTAGGTCTGTTGTGATCCAGCTGAAACTACTCTCACAGGTCCTGAAGATGATGTCACTGGAAGAGAGAAGTCTGGGAAACCAAAATATAAGGATCGGAAAATTCTGCTGGTTCCATCCTTTCCTCTCGATGAGACAGCCATTAAAAATTGTCGGGGTGCAGTATAGATTTTTGTATCCTGCAAAGATGCACGTTACTCATGGTTCTCATGCTAAATCTTATAATGACCCCAATGATCTCAAACAATTTCTGGAGTCCTTAAAAATGTCTTAAAAGTACTATCTCCAACTGACAAGTTACATTTAGATAAAGTAACTCTGCATGACGGAAATAACATGTTAGTGTATGATTCAAAGTTCACATATAATTTGATGCTATGTGCATGGCTTGATGAATGAATGAATGAAATGACTGAATCCTTAGGGGAGTATTATTTTGAGAGTTCAATTTTCAGCGAGTGTTTTTTCTCTGTCAGTTGACATTTAATTGCAGTGCATGATAAATAAAAAAAAATAACCCGAGGTTCCATTAGGTTGCTAGGATACCAAAAGATGCACAAGCAGCATCGAGAGAAGAAAAAAGAGGGAACCTGTGTGCATTCTAGAGGCTACTGTCCCCCCTCTCCCCGAAAGATGCAATTACTTTAATTTCTCACATTACCTGTTATAAAACATCCTGAGATATAGTTTATTTAAAATTGCTTGGTCATAGCTGTTGGTTCCTTTACTGCATCTCAGTCAATCTGGGCTGGGGACCATTATTCCCATTGCACCGAGGATCCTCACATGACTTCAATCGATCCATGTCTGATGTCTCTAATATTTTAAT
The DNA here is from genome assembly GCA_033557465.1 of Ichthyophis bannanicus. Classification (NCBI taxonomy): domain Eukaryota; kingdom Metazoa; phylum Chordata; class Amphibia; order Gymnophiona; family Ichthyophiidae; genus Ichthyophis; species Ichthyophis bannanicus. The sequence continues at coordinate 2,162,545 of CM066040.1, forward strand.
ATTTTATGTTTTACACTTTATAGACTTAGGGATATGTTTACTAAACTGCAGTAAAGTTACCAGCGGTAAGTGCAGCGTTAAGGTACCTGAAGCCATATGAGGCAGTAGGCAAGTAGGGGGCGTTCTGGCGTAAAGGGAGCAATGGGCTGTGTAACGTGTGTTAAAGGGCGCGTTGGCAGTTTAACGCATGTTAATGGGACATTGCATGTTAAGTTGAAAAACAGGGCATGTTAAGGCTGACAAGGCGCCCTAAGGGCCTTAAGCCCTTAGACAACCTTAACATAAGGCACCTTAGGTAAAGTTACCCTAAGGACGTTAAGGTGCCTTAAGTTAAGGTACCTTAGGTTAAGGCACCTTAGAGCCCTTAGGGCACCTTAATATAATCGTGAGAGGGGCATTCTCTGGCTGACCTGCCTGTTCCAATCAGGTCTGGGGGAGGAGCCTTCCTACCGTTCATCAGCTGCCACTGTTAAGATCTGACTGCCTGCTTTAAACAGAAATAGCTGACTCTGTTCACATCAAGCAGCCCATTACTCGATCGTGAGCGGGGCATTCTCTGGCTGACCTGCCTGCTCTAATCAGGGCTGGGGGAGGAGACTTCCTACCGTTCATCAGCTGCCGCCATCAAGCGCACCCGTGCCTTGCAAGCCCGCGCCTGAGAGCCTCACCAGAGGGCCCTTTGGCGTGGTCCTTAGACACGGGACGCTTTAGTGGGAGAAATCATACGGCTATTTCAACATACAAACTACAAAAACAGCATGGTGTTTGTGGAGTCTTTTTTGCTGAACTGCATCCACTGGTGGGGTCTGCAGGAGGTATTTCTGCTCTGGATCTGTGGCTTTCTGCACCTTGGCCTCCTGCTGCATCGATGTCTGCTCCCTCTGCTATTGTCATCCTCTCCTGGGATCCTCTGCTGCATCATTGACTGTCTGCTCCCTTTGCCTCCTGATTGTTTGGTATTTCACTGCCTGTTGTACTTATTGTATCCTTTGATTCCTCTGATGTTTTATTAACCTACTCTCTTCTCCTAGCCCCATTGCTTTCATTCTCTCCTCCTTTCTTGTCCTTACATTGGCTCCACTTTAGGTCTCTCTTCCTCCTTCCCTTTTGCTGCTCCCTTGACTTCTGCCTTCCTTTGTGATGCGCAATCTGGCTAATCTCATCCATATCCCTCTAGCTTCTCCTTCTCCCTCTCCTCCACCTCCCTCTTCTGGTGATTTCACCCCTATTCCTTCCCCTTCTAGACGTTTGTCTCATTCTGTACTGAGTTCCTCAAGCAACTTGTCCAATCTTATTCATATTCCCCTTCTTTCCCCTTCCTCTCTCCCTTTCTCTTGTGCCCTTTGGAACGCTCATTCTGTCTCTAATAAACTCTCTTTTACACATGATCTTTTCTTCTCCAATGCTTTTCATCTTCTTGCTTTAACTGAGACCTGGCTCTTCCCCGACGATACCGCCTCTGCTGTTGCCCTCTGCTTTGGTGGTGTCCAGTTCTCCCATACTCCTCATCCTACAGGAAATGCTGGTGGGGTTGGTCTTCTCTCCCCCTCCTGTCATTTCCAACCTCTTCCTCTACCTCAGTCTCATTCCTTCCTCTCTTTTGAGGTCCACTCTATTTGCCTCTTTGCCCCAATTCCTCTCCAGATTGCTGTTGTCTATCATCCTCCTGACAAGGCTTTTTCTTCTTTTCTCTCTGACTTTGACTCTTGGCTTTTCCTCTTTATTATCCCTACCTCCCCTACTCTTATTCTTGGTGATTTTAACATCCATGTTGATAACCCCTCTGATTCTCTTACTCTGAAGCTCCTCTCTCTTACCTCCTCATTTGGCCTTCAACTTTGTTCCTCTGCCCCCACTCACCTTCATGCCATTGTCTGGATCTGGTTTTCTTTTCTTGCTCCTCTCCCTCTAACTTCAGTAATACTGTTCTTCCTTTATCTGATCATCACCTTCTCTCCTTTAATATTCACCTCCCTCCCCCCCCCCAACCTCGTCCTGTCTCCTCCACTCTTTTTTGGAACCTTCTTGCCATTGATCCCCTGGTTCTCTCCTCTACCATTTCTCCTTCTCTCTCCTCTGTTTTGTTCTCCAAGTCTGTTGATATGACAGTGATGTCCTATAATGCTGTGCTCTTCTCAGCTCTGGATGTTTTCGCTCCTGTCATCCCTCATCCTGTAAGGCGTTCCTTACCTCAGCCCTGGCTCTCTCCCACTATTCGCTATCTTCGCTCCTGTGCCCGCTCTGCTGAGCGTACCTGGCTCAAATCCCACTCCTCTGAAGATTTCCTTCATTTCAAATTCATGCGCTGCTCTTTCAAATCTGCTTTATCTCTTGCCAAACAAGATTACTTTGTTCGCCTGACTAATTCTTATGCCTCTGATCCCCGCCGTCTCTTCATTGCTCTCAATTCTCTCCTCAAAGTGCCTCTGCCTCTGATCCCTCCTTCCCTTTCTGCCCAGGCTCTGGCTGATTACTTCCATGATAAAATCGATAAGATCACTCTCCAATTTCCCTCTAAATCCCTGATTTCCCTTTCCTGCTTTCATTCTCTCCCCTCTTCTCATTCTACCCTCTCTTCCTTCCCCATGATTTCTATTGATGAAGCTGCTCTTCTTCTCTCCTCCTCCAAGCTCACCACATGCTCCTCTGATCCTATCTCCTCCCATCTCTTCTCCTCTATTTCCTCTACCATCGTCCCCTTCATTTCTCATATTCTCAACCTTTCGCTCTCTACTGCTACTGTCTCGGCTGACTTTAAACATGCTCTCCTTAAGAAACCCTCACTTGATCCCTCTTGCCTTCTAATTAATGCCCCATCTCTCTCCTTCATTTCATTTCTAAACTGCTCGAATGTGCGGTTTACTGCCGTTGTCTTGACTTCCTCTCTTCCCATGCTCTTCTCGATCCCTTACAATCCGGTTTTCGTTCTTTGTACTCTACTGAAACTGCTCTTGTCAAAGTCTCCAGCGACTTATTTCTGGCTAAATCTAAAGGCATTTACTCTGTCCTTATCCTCCTTGACCTTTCCGCTGCCTTTGGCACTGTTGACCATGATCTTCTCCTTGACACTTTGTCCTCGCTTGGCTTTAGGGACTCTGTTCTCTCCTGGTTCTCCTCATATCTTTCCCATAGCTCCTTTAGTGTATGTTATGGTGGCTCCTCCTCCTCTGTTACCCCGCTCTTGCTTGGTGTCCCCCAGGGTTCTGTCTTGGGTCCCCTTCTTTTTTCTCTCTATACCCAATCCCTTGGTGCGCTTATTTCCTCTCATGGTTTTCAGTACCATCTCTATGCTGATGACTCCCAAATCTATCTCTCTACTCCTGATCTTTCTTCTGCTTTCCAGTCCTGGATCTCTTGCTGTCTCTCTGCCATTGCTGCCTGGATGTTCCATCGTTGCCTGATATTGAACATGGCCAAGACTGAACTTGTTTTTTCTCCTAAAATGTCCCTTTCTCCTTCTTCTTTTTCAGTCTCTGTTGATGGCTCTGTTCTCCAACCTGTTTCATCTGCTCGCAATTTGGGTGTTATTTTTGACTCTTTGCTCTCTTTCTCCTCTCATATCCAACTCATCTCTAAGATCTGTCACTTCTTTCTCTTCAACATTGGCAAAATCCACCCCTTTCTCTCTGAGCTCACTACTAAAACCCTCAACCATTCCCTAATCACCTCCCGCCTTGATTATTGTAACCTCCTTCTTGCTGGTCTCCCTCAGTCTCATCTCTTCCCTCTTCAGTCTATTCAGCACTCTGCTGCCCGTTTGATTTTCCGTCAGCCTCGTTTTGCCCACATCACTCCTCTCATCAGATCTCTTCACTGGCTCCCTATCCGTTTCCGTATTCACTTTAAGCTTCTCCTTCTGACCTATAAGTGCATTCACTCTGTGGCTCCTCAGTACCTTTCTTCTCTCATTTCTCCCTATTTCCCCCCTCGTGTACTCCGTTCTTCTTCCCAGTTGCTTCTTGCTATGCCCTTCTCCTCTATTGCCAACTCCAGATTCCTCTCTTTTCACCTTGCTGCTCCTTACGCTTGGAATAAACTTCCTTTGTCTATACGTCAGGCATCTTCTTTGCCCCTCTTCAAACATCTTTTCGCCTCTGCCTTTGGCTCTTGATTTTGCTGTTCTCCTTCCTTCCCCTCTTTTATTTCACCTTTCTTTCTTCCTCTTACGCTTGTTCTTACCTCTTTCCTTTGTCCTGTCTCTCCTGCTCTTGTCTCTTTGCCCTTGTTCTTATCTTTTTCTACTCCTTTTCTTGCTTTGTCTTTTTAGATTGTAAGCTCTTTTAAGCAGGGACTGTCTTTTTGTGTTTTCATTGCACAGCACTGCGTGTGCTTGTTAGTGCTTTATAAATGCTTAGTAGTAGTAGCATCTTAAGTTAAGGTGCCTTAGCTTAAGGCACCTTGACGTCTTTAGGGCACCTTAATGTAAGGCACCTTAGGTTAAGGCACTTTAAAGCCCTTATGGCACCTTAAGGCACCTTGTTAAGGCGCCTTAGCTTAAGGCACCTTAAAGCTCTTAGGGCACCTTAACATAAGGCACTTTAGGTTAAGATGCCCTAGGACGTTAAGGTGCCTTAAGTTAAGGTGCCCTAAGGGCAGTAAGGTGCCCTAACGTAAGGTGCCCTAAGGGCTGTAAGGTGCCTCAAGTTGACAAGCATGAAAACTGTAAGGCATAAAAACAGCTGTAACCCTAACACTGGATAGAGCCCCAAGGAAAGGCAATGAACAAGTGATGGAAGGAAGGAGAGGTGGGAGCTGATGGACCTGCCATATCTGTGGGCATCCTATGTGGCAGCCGGTAAAGTGGACAAACATGTTGGAGGCAGCTGTACTGATGCACAGGGTGTTGGCAATGTAAAGTGCTACAATGACAGTGGGTGGCAGAGGATAGGAATATGTGTCTCCCAGTGGAGGCAGAGGTGGCAAATATTTGCAATGAGAGGAGGACAGAGGAGTAGTGGTGCCATGCAGATCAGGCACAGGGGAGGCAAGCAGGAAGAGCTGCATTGCAGAAAAGGATACCGGTGCAGGACATGGGGTAGCAGCCTGCACAAGAAGACAGGACTGTACACAGCTGACAAGAGGCAGATAGATGGGCTGAAGAATGGTTTGCAACTGAGGTGAGGGTGTTATGGGCTGGCAGCACAGATCTGCAGAGATGTGACTGTTACAGGCATGAAAATGATTTCAGCAGGACAGGCATAAAAAAAGAGAACAAAGAGGAATTGAATCCATGATCCCTGCCTAGGGAGTCATTGCATTAACCAGTATGCTACACTTCCATAGCTTTTTTTGCATAGCAATGGCTGGATAAAGAAAGACTGCAGGTCACTGGTAAACGTAGATCGATGGTTTACGTTATCAGAATATAGAAAGACTAGGGGACATGCAATGAAGCTACAGGGTAAACTATTTAAGACTAATAAAAGAAAATATTTTTTTCACTCAACGTGTAATCAAACTCTGGAATTTGTTACCGGAGGATGTAGTAAAGGCTGTTAGTGTAGCTGGGTTTAAAAAAGGTTTGGACAAGTTCCTGGAGGAAAGGTCCATAAACCATTATTAAGAAGTGACCGAAGATATCAATGCTTGACCCAGTACCAGCATTGTGGAACTTGTGTCTCTTGGGGAAACTGCTAGGTACATATGACCTAGATTGGCTACTGTTGGAAACAGAATACTGGGCTTGATGGACCTTGGTCTGACCCAGTATGGCATATCTTATGTTCTTATGTTCACTGCACAAAATGTCTTCTGTGTGTGCCAGGATAGGTTAAACCCACCAGTACCCATGATGCAATGCACATGCAGAACAGCAGTCTACAGCTGATCACCAAATGGAGAATGCACCTCTCCAGCACTCCAGCTTGGTAAGAAGAACTGACAGAGCAGCTACAGACCATGCCACTGCGCAGGTTCTGTGTTCACCCTGAGGGTGAGGATGGACGCCCAGCACCAGGTCTGCAGTACCTGGGGTGCTAGAGATAGGTTCTGCTGTAGATCCCAATTGCTGCTAGTGTGTGGTAAAGGTTCTCTACAGTAGAACTTTAAGTCACTCTGTATCCATCTGTATGCCCCGGTCATATCTGGCCCTAGTGGACTGGGAACCACCCAGGATAGTGCATACCCAGTATTACAATGCGGCTGCCATAGCCACCTATTATCAGGGCGGAGGGGTGTCTAGACTTGCATGAGGTTTATGTAGCGATAGCCAATATACCGCCTGCTCTGCTACTAAGTGGTTTACAGTATATGCCCCTTGTCCCAAAAGGACCCACAATCAGCATTTTTGTAATTGTGTCAGTGGAGGGACATGTGGCACGGCCATGAGGAATAGCTGTGGGACCAGCAACCCCAGTCCCACTGGCCAAAGGCTGTCATCTAAGGGGGGGAGGTTGGATCAGTAGGCCAGATCTGTAGTTGCTACTAGGGCACTAGCAGAAATGCTGGGAGAAGGCCTGGAAAACCACAGCTGCCACCCACCAAAGTCTGACATTCACCAGCAGAAGGCACAATCAGACTGTACCTGCTGCACCTCACCAGGTGTTCCAGCTATGCACATGCTAACTGCAGACAGTCCGCATTGCATTTTCACAGAGAAACTACATGCACCCAGCAGATGCCTTAGTGACTGGGTTCTAGAACAAGGAGCACACATATATCACTAGAAACAAGTGCTATAATAGCACTATGTGGGAACATAGCTGTTCCATGGTCACTTTTTGGTCATAATGAGAGTGCCATCTCAGCATGTCATACAGTGGCCATCCAGGCAATGTAGGTGGCAGACGGGCAAAATGGCATCTCAGCCAGTGACCCTACCATTGTGGCAGACACATCCAGGCCAATCTGCGCTGTTTCAGGCAGTACCCACAATCCTCTGCCTCACCTTATTCACATTTTCCAAACAGACTGGGAAAAACTTGATCAATGAGAGCCAAAGTGCAGTGCAGTGCAGTGCAGAAAGCCACAGGACAAAGAGGAGACACACACACACACACACACTCTCTCATTGGCGCACTGAGCAAAAGTGGAGATGATTGGCATTCCTGCTTGACACTCCTATCTCAATGTCAGCTCAAAGATTGATAACGTGTGCTCTGTTTGCATGTGCTATTACCATGCATTACCCTCACCACAGATTGATAACATGTGTACTGTTTGCACGTGATATATTACCGTGCCTTACCCTAACCACAGAATGATAACGTATGTAATGTTTGCACGTGCTATCAGCTTCCAACCTGCTGTGGATAGTGGAGCCTGTTAGTCCTGCTGGTTGGTGTTTCCGCCCTCGCTGGCCATCTCCTTGGGGGTTGCACATGCTGGAGCTGTACTTACATTATCAGCTAAACTTTATCCACAGGAATATGCAATACAGAAACCCCAGCAAGGACCTGAACCTGTGACTTTCCGCACATACATACACCAACTGTCTGCACTACATCACAGTGCTACCTTATAGCTGTAGTAGCTCCTGTTACTGACATACTTCTCTTTAGCTGACCTTCAGCACATGCTGCAGTGCACATGGTGCACATGACCAGGACAAGGCTTCTGTCTGCTGAAGACTGGTGCCACTTCCCACGCCACCACCAACACCCCACCATGCAGAATGTCCATGCAAATGCATGTTAAATATGTGGGTTTGGGGGGCACCTTGGGCAAAGGGTCCAGATGGGGAGGGAGGGGCACACATGGACAGCCATGCAGCCCTCCCACCAGTTGCCCATGCTGGGGCCCCAACACCGTCTGCCACCGATACGTCTCGGGGGGAGGATGGCAGCCACTGCTGTAGTATTTCCCCACAAAGAAATATACCTGTGGTCTATTTTATGAACGCACTATTATCAATTGTTAAAAAGTCAATACGTTCAGAAAAACCAAAAATGTAATAAGCTTCTTTTTTTATTCATTTTTCAATGCTCTTAAAAATACAGGAACATCCCAGGAAATCTTCTCTTGCTTAATATTAAACTATAGACACCATCTTATAATGGACAGAATTCCCGAGTGAACTGCTGTAAACAGGGTTATATTTAAAACACAGATCTCGACGCTCAACTCCGGCGCCTTAATGGCGTTTCAAAAATTTTTTCTTCAGGAGATCTTTATCCTACAATAAACAAAATTACAATATATTGTTACCCTTAACCAACAGTATATATAAAAAACAATATTAATAACAAACTCGTCTTAAAAACCTCAAGCTACTTACATATATTACTGCTGCCCACGCTTTCCCTCTTTTTCTTTGATATGGAAAAACGCCGCGCATGCGTGATGGCTAATCCTATCACTATTTAAACCCCCTTTGATTATGTCACCCGTCAATCTTCCGTGCTCTCAGCCAATGGTTACGTCGTGAATGCTTCTACTACATACCAAGCTTACAAACAAGTTACAAACAAAAAAGGATACATGTTGCGTATTTCTACCGCTTATTCAATTGAAACATCTCGCTTCTTTTGCGGCTATCGCTCAATTATATCATTCTTATTCTATCTGCTAGAAACACTCTCCTTTCTCACTTGCAATATATTTTTAACCTTTTAGGCAGACTTAAAGGCAAGCCGTCCACTCTATAGATATATTTAGACCCATCGGGGAGACAGTTTGCAACTTATGTATTCACCACTGTTCTTGCTGTAACAATGTTTCATCTAACGTTTTACCTCCCTTTGGAACTGAACTTGCTCTAGCACAAAACTACGGAGTTGGTCGAACGTATGTCCCTGGGAGAGACAATGGGTAACTATTGGAGCTTCGTGCCGACGACATCTCAGTCGGCTTCTATGTTCTCGTAAACGAACTCGCAAAGAACGGATTGTTTTACCCACGTAGTGAAGTCCACATGGGCATGTTATAATATAAATCACTGTGTGGATCTGTCAGCCACACAGATTGATTTTCTGTTGGAAATAGCAAAATTAGCTATTTATCAGAATCATTTTATATTCGAGGGAGTAATATATCAGCAGACAGCGGGGGTGGCTATGGGGGCAACCTGCGCCCCCTCTGTGGCGAACTTCTATATGGAAAATTTTGAAACAAGCCACGTAGACCAGTCTCCTTTTGCATCTAATATTATAACTTGGCGAAGATATATAGATGACGTTTTTGTATTATGGAAAGGCTCGTCTGAATCCCTTGAACAATTTCTAGTGTGGCTGAATAATAGGGACGAGAATATAACTTTTACGTCTGTATTTCATCACGATTGGATAACGAATCTGGATGTCCAAGTGACTAGAGTGGCCCATAGTTGGCATACATCGATATTTAGGAAATCCACAGATAGGAACACGTTTTTGGAGTTCTCTAGTAGACATCCTCATAAGCTGAAGCAGTCTTTACCTTTTTTGCAGTTTTTGCGATATCGGCAAAACTGTTCAGATGTTTACGATTACAAAAGGCAGGCTAAAAGGTTGAAAAAAGATTTCATAAGTAGAGGATATCCAGCTGCAGTAGTACAGAAGGCATATCGCAGAGCTCTCTTCAATCATAGAGCTGCCCTGTTAAAAAAAATCGTCATCAGTGCGGCGACAGAAAGAGGATGATGATAATAATATTAATTTCATTACGACTTACACTCCTTTGAGTTTTAATATACAAAAACTTATTAATAAACATAAAAATGTCCTAGCAATGGTTCCAGGGCTTGAAATGAAACATATAAGATGTGTGTGGCAACGAGGACGCAACTTAAAGGACTATTTGAGTCCTTCGGTGCTTCCTCTAAAAGATAGACAGTTAATAGTAGGAGGACATAGAAGTTGTGGTACTTGCAACATATGTATGATTATGCTAGAACAGTCACAATTCAATCACCGGGGACAGATATTCCATCTTAGATCCCAAACCACGTGTGAATCGGAAGCAGTGATTTATATTATAACATGCCCATGTGGACTTCACTACGTGGGTAAAACAATCCGTTCTTTGCGAGTTCGGTTACGAGAACATAGAAGCCGACTGAGATGTCGTCGGCACGAAGCTCCAATGGTTACCCATTGTCTCTCCCAGGGACATACGTTCGACCAACTCCGTAGTTTTGTGCTAGAGCAAGTTCAGTTCCCAAAGGGAGGTAAAACATTAGATGAAACATTGTTACAGCAAGAACAGTAGTGGATACATAAGTTGCAAACTGTCTCCCCGATGGGTCTAAATATATCTATAGAGTGGACGGCTTGCCTTTAAGTCTGCCTAAAAGGTTAAAAATATATTGCAAGTGAGAAAGGAGAGTGTTTCTAGCAGATAGAATAAGAATGATATAATTGAGCGATAGCCGCAAAAGAATGATGACAAAAGAATGATGACAAAAAAGGTACTAAGTGCCAAAACAATCCAATCAAACATCTCCAACAACATAGATACGTTATTAATAAAAATTGGTATCATGAAACTCTGTTTAGTATATAGACCCCCAGACCAAAACCCAGATTGCCTTGACGCTTTTATTGAACTCCTCAGCTCCTCCACTGAACAACACCCTATAATCATGCTAGGAGATTTTAACCTTCCTTCTCTACCAACACTGGACGCTAAACTATTCTTTGACACAATATCAGACATGGAATATCATCAGATAATAAACACTTCTACACACATCAAAGGTGGAACTCTCGATCTTGTCTTTCTCCCTAATACACTCTTCAAACTAATCAACCCAAATTCAGTTGAATGTACACAGATACCCTGGTCTGATCACTACATCATCAAATTAAATCTTACATATCCCCTCACTAGCACTAACAACCAATCCAGATTTGTCCCAACTACAAGATTTAAAAAGTTCAACAATGAAGAATTTATTGATTTAACAATCCCTCACCTCTTATCACCAGCAACGAATTTAGATGACACTGTCAAAAACTGGCATGAAACTATCAACAATGCAGCCAAAATTAATCACACACACAAAAAGATCACTTACTCTGAGACTAATACCAAACCATGGTTCAACAATACACTAAAGCAAATGAAACGGAACCTTAGAAAACTAGAACACAACTGGCGCAAATCTAAATTGACAATACACAAAGAAATATACAATAACCACCTCAATAAATACAAAGACACCTTGGACAGCACAAAAAAATAATATTATGCTAAAATACTATCAAAATCATATAACAGGCCAAGAGAGTTATTCACCATTGTCAGAAATCTAACCAACCCTCAAACCTCCGACAGCGAAATTACAGACATCTCAGTTCAAACCTTAGCCCACCATTATCAAAACAAAGCAAAAATGCCGTCAATGTCTATAGACATTACCAACTTATCACACCAGCCACAAGATGAATGGTCTGAGTTCCATCCCATAACTAAAGAGACACTAAAAAACATTATCACCAGTCTCAACACCACAACTTCATATCTAGATCCATGTCCAGTAACATGGATAAAAAAAACCCTACCAATTTTATTACCCTACATCAGTGATGGCTAACCTTTTTGAGCCCGAGTGCCCAAACTGCCGCACAAAACCAAAGAATTTCCTCAAAGTGCCAGCACGTCAATTTGCATAAATATTTGCATAATGCTAACATACACTAACTTTTAGTAAACATGTCTCTTAATGAGTGTATGGATAAAGACAGACTAAAAGATTTCTACATTACTATAATCCAGTGCCAACCGCCAGGCACATTAGGAACTACTACAAACACTGCCCATTTAGAACCAATAGCAAACCCGCCGTATCCTAACAGCACTACCAGGACTCACAAAGCACCACACCATACCTATCAAAAGGCAACACTGCAAATATTAAACCAATACATTTCAGACAATAACAATACATGACCTACTGGGGAAAGAGAACAAGTGGCAATGTCAAAAAGGAATTACATAAACAGAATACCTCAACTCAGTTACACAGTTGCAATTGCTCCAGCCACTTTCTTCTGGTTTCTTCATGTTTTCTGCTAACTCTCCATCATCTGCTGTCCATTTGTCCTTTCTTCTCTCTTCTAGTTTTTTTTTCCATTCTCTCTCTCTACATCCGCTTTAACATACTAATCTTTCTCCTTTTGCTCTTTCCTCATTCCTATTTCATCCACTCAAATTTTACCCCTCCATCCTCAATCCCCACTTACTCTCCCAATACCCGGCCAATTGTAGATTTTTTATCCCTCCCACACAAAATATTTTTCCCCTCTCCATTTTACTCTCCCAGCCCCATCCCATTCTAATCCTCCCCCAACATCAGCTCCCTTCTAGTTCCAGCCTCACCCAGCATCCATTCCCTTCTAGTCCCTGCATCAGCCCATTTCCAGTCCTAGCCCCCCATCAGCCCATTTCCAGTCCTAGCAACCCCCCAACCCAATACCAGTCCTAGCCCCCCCCCATCAACCCACTTCCAGTCCTAAACCCCCATCACCCCATTTTCAGTTTAAGCCCCCCCTATAACCCATTACCAGTCCTAACCCCCATCACCCCATTTCCAGACAGCCCCCATCAGCCCACAGCCCATTAGCAGTCCTACCCCCCCAGTCCATTAGCAGTCCTACCCGCCCATTAGCAGTCCTAACCCCCCCAGCCCATTAGCAGTCCTACCCCCCCCCGCCCGCCCGCCCCCCCTGCCCATTAGCAGTCCTAACCCCCCCCTCCCTCCCTGCCCATTAGCAGTCCTAACCCCCCCTTCCTCCCTCCCTGCCCATTAGCAGTCCTAACCCCCCCTCCCTCCCTGCCCATTAGCAGTCCTAACCCCCCCCTCCCTCCCTGCCCATTAGCAGTCCTAACCCCCCCTCCCTGCCCATTACCAGTCCTAACCCCCCCTCCCTCCCTGCCCATTAGCAGTCCTAACCCCCCCTCCCTCCCTCCCTCCCTGCCCATTAGCAGTCCTAACCCCCCCTCCCTCCCTCCCTGCCCATTAGCAGTCCTAACCCCCCCCCCACCCTCCCTCCCTCCCTGCCCATTAGCAGTCCTAACCACCCCCTCCCTCCCTCCCTGCCCATTAGCAGTCCTAACCCCCCCCCTCCCTCCCTCCCTCCCTGCCCATTAGCAGTCCTAACCCCCCCTCCCTCCCTCCCTCCCTGCCCATTAGCAGTCCTAACCCCCCCTCCCTCCCTCCCTCCCTGCCCATTAGCAGTCCTAACCCCCCCCTCCCTCCCTGCCCATTAGCAGTCCTAACCCCCCTCCCTCCCTCCCTCCCTCCCTGCCCATTAGCAGTCCTAACCCCCCCTCCCTCCCTCCCTCCCTGCCCATTAGCAGTCCTAACCCCCCTCCCTCCCTGCCCATTAGCAGTCCTAACCCCCCCTCCCTCCCTCCCTCCCTGCCCATTAGCAGTCCTAACCCCCCCCCTCCCTCCCTCCCTGCCCATTAGCAGTCCTAACCCCCCCTCCCTCCCTCCCTCCCTCCCTGCCCATTAGCAGTCCTAACCCCCCCTCCCTCCCTCCCTCCCTGCCCATTAGCAGTCCTAACCCTCCCTCCCTCCCTGCCCATTAGCAGTCCTTACCCCCCTCCCTCCCTGCCCATTAGCAGTCCTAACCCCCCCCTCCCTCCCTCCCTCCCTGCCCTGCCCATTTGCAGTCCTAACCCCCCTCCCTCCCTGCCCATTAGCAGTCCTAACCCCCCCTCCTCCTCCCTGCCCATTAGCAGTCCTAACCCCCCCCCTCCCTGCCCATTAGCAGTCCTACCCCCCCCCCTCCCTGCCCATTAGCAGTCCTAACCCCCCCCCCTCCTCCTCCCTGACCATTAGCAGTCCTAACCCCCCCCCTGCCCATTAGCAGTCCTAACCCCCCCTGGCAAATTTTTTTTTAAAAAAAGCAGGCTCTGGCTGCTGCCGCGGCAGATTGCAATGTCCCGCGGGGCCCCCTCCGCCCGCTAAGCCCCTCTGTAAGGGCTTTCAGATTCGTGAGGGAGAGCATCTCCCTCGCGTCTCTGTTAAGCCCGCAGTGGCTAATGGGAAATTTCCCATCAGTCCCTCACGTCTAAAGGGGCTGATGGGAAATTTCCCATTAGCCCCTGCGGGCTTAACAGAGACGCGAGGGAGACGCTCTCCCTCGCGAATCTGAAAGCTCTTGCAGAGGGGCTTAGCGGGCGGAGGGGGCCCCGCGGGACGCTGCATTCTGCCCTTGCCGCGTCCGCGGCAGCAGTCAGAGCCAGCTTTTTCTTTTTTTGCGGACCTTCCCGCGTGCCAGCTGCAAGGCCTTCGCGTGCCACAGCTGGCACGCGTGCCATAGGTTCGCCATCGCTGCCCTACATTCTCTCAATAGTGAACCTCTCACTAACCCAAGGCTACCTCCCACCATCACTCAAACACGCACAAATACGGCCAATCCTCAAGAACAGCAAACTTGATAAAACTTTACCTGCATCATATAGACCCATTTCAAGCATACCATTCTTGGCTAAAATAATTGAAAAAGTGGTTCAATTACAGACACAGGACTTTCTAGACTCATCTTACCCTCTTGATGAGCAACAGTATGGCTTTCGGCCACGCCATGGAGTTGAAACACTCCTCACAGTTTTAATAGATACGCTCCTAAGAGGAATTGACAATAATAAACAGGCCTTCATTCTACTTTTCATTGATATATCAGCTGCGTTTGACAGCGTACACCACACAATAATGCTCAATAGCTTGACACAAATAGGCTTAAACTCTACAGTACATAAATGGTTCTCATCCTACCTAGATAATAGAACACAAAATGTAAGAATTGGAAATCAAAACTCAACCACATATAAACAAGAAATTGGATTACCACAAGGTTCAGCGCTATCAGCCCTGCTTTTTAATATCTACATAAAACAAGTCTGCAACATTTTCAAAAAATTTGGAGTAAAATATCATCTATACGCAGACGATATTATGATGTATATTCCATTCACGATACCCAACCTACCGCTACAACTCCTATCGGACTGTTGTAATGAAATTACTACTTGGCTAAAAGCACAAAACCTCCACATAAACCACACTAAAACTGAAGTTCTAATCGTGACCAAGAACAAATCCTATATCCCCCCAACACACATAAGACTTCAAAACCAAGAAATTAAAATAAAAAACGAAATAAGATATCTAGGCGTAATTCTAGACATACACCTTACGATGGAAACACACATTAGCAATACCATAAAGAAAATTTATTTCAAACTCAAAACCCTCAAACAACTTCGTCCGCTAGTATTTACACAAGACTTTATCAACATAATCCAGGCCACCATAACTCCACATTTTGACTTTGCCAATCTAATTCTAATAGGCATATCAAAACAAAACATCAAACGATTGCAATTAGCGCAAAACACAGCGGCCAGAATCATATTGAAAATTAACTCACTCCAACACATATCACCAATACTAGCCTCTCTCCATTGGCTACCAATTCAAAGTAGAATAATCTACAAAACAATAATAACTTCATTCAAAGCCTTATATGATATGGCCCCGACTACGCTATGTAACTTAATATACACAGAACCAGCTAAGCCTACACACAGAAAAGGACAATTAAACAGATTAAAAATCCCGAAAGATTATACAAAAGCCCATAAATCAACAAATAACAGAGCCTTTTCCCACATAGCCCCAACTATCTGGAATTCCCTCCCAGAGGAGCTACGAACACTAACGCAGATCATGGAACTCCGCAAAAAATTAAAAACTTATTTGTTCACCAAACACTATAACATAGATAACTCACAACCTGCTTTAGACAAAGGCTAAACAGGTATCTATCTGCATCAAGCAAAAACCCTAACCCACACAATTGACACACAATCATGATGACTTCACAGCTTATGTCCTTTCACTTCCATGTATATAAATACATATATAAAACTGTATATAGTTTATTCTGTTCTGTATTATCCCACATTGTTTAGACTGTATATTCTATATATAATATGATGTTCCTTGTAAATATGTTCTGTTATAATATGACGTTCCCTGTAAAACAAACTTGCTTTGTTAACTATTGTTCACTGTAAACCGCAACTGAACTTTGGAAGATGCGGTATATAAATGTGTATAAAATAAAATAAATAAATAAATAAATAAAAGAAGCGAGATGTTTCAATTGAATAAGCGGTAGAAATACGCAACATGTATCCTTTTTTGTTTGTAACTTGTTTGTAAGCTTGGTATGTAGTAGAAGCATTCACGACGTAACCATTGGCTGAGAGCACGGAAGATTGACGGGTGACATAATCAAAGGGGGTTTAAATAGTGATAGGATTAGCCATCACGCATGCGCGGCGTTTTTCCATATCAAAGACAAAGAGGGAAAGCGTGGGCAGCAGTAATATATGTAAGTAGCTTGAGGTTTTTAAGACGAGTTTGTTATTAATATTGGTTTTTATATATACTGTTAGTTAAGGGTAACAATATATTGTAATTTTGTTTATTGCAGGATAAAGATCTCCTGAAGAAAAAATTTTTGAAACGCCATTAAGGCGCCGGAGTTGAGCGTCGAGATCTGTGTTTTAAATATAACCCTGTTTACAGCAGTTCACTCGGGAATTCTGTCCATTATAAGATGGTGTCTATAGTTTAATATTAAGCAAGAGAAGATTTCCTGGGATGTTCCTGTATTTTTAAGAGCATTGAAAAATGAATAAAAAAAGAAGCTTATTACATTTTTTGTTTTTCTGAACGTATTGACTTTTTAACAATTGGTAGTATTTCCCCAGGCAACTGCATTTTCCAGCTACCTGGAGGGCTACAGCATCTGGCACTATCGGCCTCTTCCCCCTAGCTGGGTTCTGAGGCAGCGGGGGGGGGGGGGAGAGGAGAGGCAGCCTATATCTCTGTCTGGGATGCCAGGAGCCTTGGAGCACCTTATGTGCCACATTGCCGTTCCGCAGCAGTAGTAGGACTGTGTGCTGCCACTGTCACTGTGGGATCATGACGAATATCACAGATGGTTCTGCAGGTGGCAGAATATCCCTTTGTGGAGAGGCTAAAAAGGTTGGGGCTCATCAGCCTGGGGAAGAGATGGCTGAGGGGAGATATGAAGTCTATAGATTATTGACTGGAGTGGAACAGGTAAATGTAAGTCACTTTTTTATGTCATCAGACTGTGGACAGACTAGGGGACCTGCAATGCGGCTACAGTGTAACCCATTTGGGTCTTCTAGGAGAAAATACTTTTTCAGTCCATGCATAATCATACCGGAGGATGTGGTAAAAGCTATCAGTGTAGATGTGTTTAAAATAGTTTGGACGGGTTCCTGGGTAACAGTCCATAAACCATTGCTAAACATGATCTGAGCTATGCACTGCTTGCCCCATTACAGTTATTGTGGATCCTGTATGTCTTTTGGGGAAACTGCTAGGTACATGTGACCTAGATTGTGCACAGTTGGACACAGGATACTGGGAAAGATGGACCTTGGTCTGACACAGTTTGGCATATTTTACCACTAAAGAGCATCTACCTACTCCAAAGAGCCCAAAACATATGCGCCAAGATGATCACAAAAGCTAAACTAACAGACCATGTGACCCCAATACTGTTAGACTTGCATTGGCTCCCTATAAGTAGCCGAATAAAATATAAAATCCTCCTAACTACTTTCAAACTCCTTAATAACATCTCTCCCTCACAATTATCTACTCTAATACACCCGCCATCAGAAACTAGAACGCGCAGACAAAATGCAACTCATTCCCTCAACATAAAAACAACCTTCAGAAAAACTAAAGCAACAACAAGTGATAGGGTCTTCTCCTTTGCTGCCCCCACTCTCTGGAACGAAATACCACTAACCCTCCGCATGATAAAGGACCTTCATCAATTCAAAAAAGAACTTAAAACCTACCTCTTCACAAACTACTTTGAAATCCCCTATCAACAAAAAACCTCTCCCCAACAATCACAGAAACACATCCACAGTACTCAAGACAGAACAAACGACTAACACAAGAAACCTTACACACTCCACCCAACACGCAAAAGACTTACCCAACCTGTTTGTTCTATCGCTCTTGTAAATAGCTACTTGTAATTAGTTATGTTATGTTCCATGTAATATAACCTGTATATAGTTTAAAAACACTGTTCCAGCTAACGTATAAAAGTATGTTCCCTGTAATAACACTTGTATATAGTTAAAACCATGTTCCATGTAAAGTATACAGAAGTATACAAATTTTTGTTCAATGTAAACCGCCCTTGATCTCTGGAAGGGGCGGTATAGAAGAAACTGTTAAAATAAATAAAATATTTTGTAATCTTTTGTTCTTATGTGCCATCTAGGCAGCTGCCTGGTTTCCCCTGTGCACCAGCAGCCCCCACTGCATGACCCATGTGCCACCTCCTTTGCCCCCTTTTGGACTATCAACATAGTGCCCTTTCATACTTGGGCACTATGCTGTTGCTACAAATGTAGCACTACTATCACTTTTCTTGGGCTCCCTGTCTGTGCGGTGCATTGCTGACACTGAAATGGTCTCTCTCTCCTGCAAAAGTGCATTTACTGACAGGTTTTCACTGGCGGTAAAGTCCTGGGGGTATGTTTACTAAACAGCACTAACGTCACAGTGGCGATGTTATCACGCGGTAAGTGATCTTATCGCGCGATAATGGCGCATTACCATGCAATAACATCATGTATCACGCAATAACGTCTCTGGCGGTGTTAAGGTGCGCAGAGTTGAGTGAGGCTCCCCAGAGGGCAGAGATAAGGGGTCAATGGGCGGAGGGTGGGTGGGGAGAGGCCCCAGGCACACTAACGCTCTGAAATCAGGGTCTGAAAATTAACGCCACTGAAAACCTTGCATTAGAGGCACATTTGCAGGAGAGAGAAACCAGTTCAGTCAGCAATGTACAGCAAAGGCAGGGAGACCCAAATAAGTGATAGTAGTGATACATGTGCAGTAACAAAACATGCAAAAAACAGAGAGATAATGACCAGAACCAAAATAGAAATACAAAACACCGAGCTGGCCAATAGAAAAAACAATGATAAATGGTTATCAACACTACCCATAAGGAATAAAAAGAAAGATGTCACTTTTGGAAGGGTCAAATCTGATTCCCCCCACAAAGTGAATGTCCCAACATTGATAGTGTTGATGAGGGTTTGCTGCGGTGTATATTGGGCAGCTTACTTATGTGGCTTTCACATGTGCAGCAACAGCAGAGTGGCCACGTAGGAAAGGGCACTATGGTGATGGTGTAAATGGGGTACAGGGGGCACAGGGTTCACTAGGCAGATGCCTAGGTGATACATAGGACTGTAGAAGTAGGAAACCAGCAAGACAGCAACTGACCAAGGGCAAACATGTCCATGAGTGTGTGTCCCAAAGTGTCCCAGGGGACAGTACCCAGCAAGTGCCCCAAAGTGCCGTGGGGAAACATGGATGTGCATGCAGGCACACCTACCCCATATCATGCACCATAGGCAGCCGCCTACCGGCACACTGGATGGCCTGGGACTGCGCACCACCGGCACAAGGGCATGTCAACATGGTGGCGGAGGGGTGCTGGTGGTGGAGGGGGCAGTGGCATCTGCCCACAGCAGACCAAGGCCAAGCCCTGTTTGGGTGGGTGCCATGCACTGCAACAGACAAGGTCTACCTGATGAACAGTCATGGTATCTCCAGGGAATGATCTGTCTCTGAGACAAAAGTTTGGTGAAGTACATGCAGCCAGTATATTCAGGGGCAGAAAGTCACAGGTTCAAGTCCCAGCTGTGGCTCCTGCAGACCATGTCCCTATATTTTACCCAGTACTAAACCATGGTAATAAAGATGGAAACTTTGTTACAGATAAAATAAACATGCCATAAACGCCTATATTTTACCCTACAGAGCACATACACCATAAACATGTGCAATCCCTAGAGCAGAGTTTCCCAACTGCAGTTCTGGAGGGCCAAACACCATTCAGGTTTCCTGCTGTCCCTAATAAATATGCCTGTGATG
The DNA here is from genome assembly GCA_033557465.1 of Ichthyophis bannanicus. Classification (NCBI taxonomy): domain Eukaryota; kingdom Metazoa; phylum Chordata; class Amphibia; order Gymnophiona; family Ichthyophiidae; genus Ichthyophis; species Ichthyophis bannanicus. Next base: position 2,182,433 of record CM066040.1, read on the forward strand.
CATTTGTATGCACTGCCCACATTGTATGCAAATGTATCTCATGCATATTCATTAGGACAGCATGAAAACATGAACTGTGTTTGGCCCACCAGGACCGGAGTTGGGAACCTCTGCCCTAGAGCAGTGGCCAACAGGGGCACAAACACCCACACCCACAGGCTCCACTATCCAATGGCTCATGGAGGGTCAGGCTGTTGGGCCCTGCGCGGAGCAGCATCTACCAATACTAGCACCTGCATACCTTAGAAATGCCATCTTAAACTTGGAAACACGTTCTACATATTTCAAAAGGTTGCTATGATTAATGTCAGTTAACAAATCCTACGTTAAACACAATTTGTGGACAGAGATTCATCATAGCAACCTTTCTGATATATGTGGAGTGAGTTTCAGTTTTTGTTTCTGACAGTGTTTACCACCCCGGGGAGTGACCCTAGCAGTATTGAGTACCATAGCAATGCCTGCACTGTGCCCAGGACTGGTGTGGCGGCCAGGGCTGCCAACCACCTCTATATTTGCACAATGCTGAAATAGGTGTGGGAGTGTGTGTATGTTTATCCAGTGTTTTGTGGCTGCCCACACCAGAACTACTCAAATCCAGTCCTGGAGGTCTGCAACCCTGCAGGTTTTCGAGATATCCCTAATGAATATCCATGAGATATATATATGCATTAGAGATAGCCTGCCAACCTGACTGGTTTGTGGCCATCCAGGGCTGGATTTGGAGACCCCTGCCTTACACCTCTGTCATTTAAGGTTGTGAGTGGGCAAGATGCAGATGTCCAAGACATCAAAAAGGTTAGATAGAATTTGTCACATTCCTCCTTGCATCTCACCACCACCAAAATATTGTCTATTATTCCCCCTCTCCATTACCAACTTTTCCTCTCAACCTCTATCACCCTTTCATCCTTTTCTAAATTCTCTGATGAGGAAACCTCTCTTCTTCTTTCCTCCTCTAAACTCACTACCTGTTCTTCTGATCCTATCCCATCCATCTCCTCAACTCCATCTCCTCCTCCATCATCACTTTCATCTCACATATTCTCAACCTTTCACTTTCTATTGCAAACTTCACTGCAGTCTTCAAGCATGCTGTAATCACTCCTCTCCACAAAAAAACCTCACTTGACCCTACTTGTCCTTCTAATTATTGACCCATTTCTCTTCTCCCATTCATTTCCAAAATTCTTGAATGTACAGTTCTCCGCCACTGTTTCAAATTTCTCTCCTCTCAAGCCCTCCTTTATCCACTTCATTTTGGTTTTTGTCCATTTCATCCTACTGAAATGGCTCTTGTAAAAGTCTCCAGTAATCTGTTCCTTGCTAAGTCGAAAGGCCTTTACTCAGTTCTCATTCTTCTCTATCTTTCTGCTGCTTTGGTGACTGTTGACCACCTCCTTCTTCTTGACACTTTATCTTCACTTGGTTTTAGAGGCCCTGTACTGTCTTCTTATCTCTCCAATTGCTCTTTCAGTGTTTGCTCTGGATGTTCCTCCTCTACTGCCATCCCTCTCCAAGGGTCTGTTCTAGGCCCTCTCCTTTTCTCTCTCTATACCCAGTCCCTTGGTGCCCTCATCTCTTCCCAAGGCTTTCAGTATCATTTTTATGCTGATGACTCTAAAATCTATCTATCTACACCTGACATCCCTCCTTTGCTCCAAACTCGTATCTCTATTTGCTTAACTGATATTGCCGCCTGGATGTCTCATCACCGCCTAAAATTGAATATGGCTAAAACGGAATTTCTTATTTTTCCTCCTAAACCCTCCTCCCCTTTCCTCCTTTCTCTATCATGTTGACAACACTCTTCTTCTTCCTGTTCACTTGGCCCTCAATCTTGGGGTCACCTTTGACTCCTCCCTTTCCTTTTCCATACATATTCAACATATAGCTAAAACCTGTCGTTTCTTTCTCTACAACATTAACAAAATTCATCCCTTCCTCTCTGAACACACTACTAAGGGGCTTGTTTACAAAGCTGCGGTAGCGGTTCGCGATCATTATCGGAGCCGCGGCCCCATTGAAATCAATGGGGCCACGGCTCTGATAACGATCGCGAACCGCTACTGCGGCTTTGTAAACAAGCCCCTAAGAGTCCTATCCACTTTTTGGTCACCTCCCGTCTTGACTATTGCAACCCTCTCCTTGCTGGTCTCCTTCAGTATCATCTCTCTCCTCTTCAATCTATCCAGAACTCTGCTGTGGGGCTAATCTTCCGCCAGCCCCGATACATTCATATAACCCCTCTTCTAAAATCACTTCACTGGCTCCTTTTCTATTTCCATATCCAATTCAAACTTCTTCTAAAATATAAATGCATTCACTCTACTGCCCCTCATTACCTTTTCTCTCTCGCTACACCCCTCCTTGTGAATACAGCTCCTCCTCTGGCTTTCTTCTCTCTATGCCCTTTTCTTCTTCTGCAAACTCTAGACTTCGATCTTTCCACCTTATGCATGGAACAAATTTCCTCTATCTTTACATCAAGTCTCTTCTCTCCTCCTCATCAAATCCATGCTAAAGGCTTACCTTTCTTAAGGCCACTTTTGGATCCTAATTCTTTGTTCTCCTTGTCTCCTTCCGTGTTTGAACCACCTTGTTTCTCTTGTATTATTCTGTTTGTCTTGATTAGATTGTAAGCTCTACGAGCAGGGACGGTGTTCTTTATATGTTTGTACAGCGCTGCATATGCCTTGTAGCGCTATGTAGATATTAATAGTAGTAATAATAACCATATAAAGTTAGAATAGCCATTGACTTGTCCTAACTTTATCTGGTTTAGCTTTCTGATTAGCAGGTGAATATTTTTGCTGACCAGATAGCTGCCAGGAATGCCCCTGATCTGCCCACAGACCACCCTTGTTTTAAATGGGCATCTTTTCTTTGGGGATATTCAACGACACTATTTGGATAGTGTCACTGAATATCAGGTTCACTGCAGTTTAGCAGGTTAGCAGATCCTACTAATTGGCCAAACCGTTTTGAATATGCCCCCCCCCAAGATTGCTGTCATACGACTCATATTTATTTATTTTATTTATTTAACTTTCTTCTATACCGCGCTCTTTAATATCAGTGCTGTTTACATAAAACATATTTTGTGCAGTGTAGGTGACCTACACTGGACGTACAGTAAACAGGGGATTATGTACAGGTTTTAAACAGGGTAAACTAAACAAAATCACTAAACTGTGTAAACTAAACATATGTTAATTCGTCCATAACAAAGATATCCCATAATTTTTGTATCCATTCTAAGAATGTTGAGGGAAATTCTCACCTCCAATGCTTTAGACAGAGTGGATCAGGCTACAAGGAATAAACTTTTGTCAATCTTATTTTTCCTTTAGAAGCAGCTTGGTTGCTTACTTATTGGTTGTTTGACTGTTTTCTTAATTGCCTCTAATAAAATCTCAAAGTGATTTACAACAAAAATAAAGTACAACCAAACATAAAATAATAATATTGTATATCATTAAAACTCAGCAATGTAATAGAAATGTCCATAAAAATGAGTACTTTAGTAACATTGCTAATTGTAACTCTAAATTCCAGAAGGTCTTAATAATGGAGCAGCCCCTCCACATATGAAGAATCTGCCACCATCCCACAATATCATAAACATAATGAGGGTATATTATCAACCTATTTATTAATCATTGAGGGGGAAACATACAGAACTTTCATTTGTGTGGTAGCTAACTACCTAGAAAGGGATTATTTTGAAGTGTATATCTAAATTTCTGCCCAGAACATTTTCTTTTTCCCTTATCACAGCCTCCCATCTTGACATATATTTATGAGCAGATGCATGCAATAAGTCACACAAGACCATATATAAATGGGAAATGAAATATTTCAGTGAAGAGGTGGTAAATAATAACTTTCTCAGAGAGCAACGGGACCCATGTCACACCCCTACATATCCATTCAAAAAATTTAATCTTCAAGTATTGAAACAATGAGGTTGTTTCATACCACCATTCTTCGAAGTAAAGTTCTGGAACAAATGTTCCTTCTTCAAAGAATAGCAGATATGGAAGGGGATCTGCACTTTCCATTTTATTTATACCAATATTTCCTCCTATATCTTGTATAAACTTTAAAAGTAAAAGTAGGGTATAAGACAATATACTCAATAAACGTTTTGCCATTTTATATATTTGTCATCAAACCATACTTAGGGGTATGTTTACTAAACAGTCCTAATGTTCCCTGCGCTAGTTGCAGCGATAACGTGAGGAATGCCATATAAGGTGGTGGGCGTTCTGGCGTAAAGGAAGCAATGACAGGGTATCGCGCGATAGAGGGTGCCCTGGTCAACATCGCGTGATAGACACACCGTGGCACGTCATCACGTGGTAATTCTAAGTTCGTGCGCTGAGCTGTGATCAAAGGACTAGAGGAGTAGCACACTGGTTAATACAATGACTGCTGATACAGCAGTCATGAGTTCAATTCCACAGTGGTGATATGTGATTAGGCTGTCTGAGCCAATCCCTTTTCCCGCCTGCACAGTCAGACACATCTCAACAATCTGCAGTGTCCCCCAAAAAAACGCTCATCCCTGTGCCCTAACCTAAAGCACCTTTAAGGGCACACCATAAGACACATTATTAAGTGCCACGGCAACCAAGGCAGGTCAGAATGTGGCCCAGAGGGCGGCACGAATGGGTGGTACCCTCCAAGGCATCACATAAGGCACCCCAGAAGCTGTCCGAACCCAAGGTTTTGCAAAAGAAGCCCCAAGGATGTTAAGGTGACCAAAGAAACGTTGGCCAAGGGCAGTAAGGTGCACCAACCTCACAAGCATGAAATGTATGGGTCAAATACAGATGTAACCCTAACACTGCATAGAGCAGTAACGAAAGTCAATGAAGAAGTAATATAAGAAAGCAGATGTCTCAGGTGATAGACCTGCCATATCTGCGAGCAGCCCATGAGTCAGCTGGTAAAGTGGACAAATATATCAGGGGCAGCTGTACCGATGCACAGGGTGATGGTACCGTGAAGTGCAACAATGACAGTGTGTGGCAGAGGACGGGAATACATGTCCAGCAGAGGAGCCAGAGGTGGCAGGAGAAGTGCAATGATAGGAGGACAGAGGAGTAGCAGTGCCATGCAGAGCAGACACAGGAGAGGCAAGAATGAAGAGCCACGATGCAGAAAAGGGTGCCAGTGCAGGACATGGGGTAGCAGCCTGCACAGTAGGGCAGGACGCCACAGAGCTTGCAGATACAGATAGACTGACAGAAGGATGTTTGGCAACAGTGATGAGGGTATAATGTGCCAGCAGCACAGATCGTCACGGATAGGACTGTAACAGGAATGCAAAGTACATGTGGACGAGAGGCATAAAATAATTAGAACAGAGATGAGTCAAACCCATGACCAGTAGCACAAATGGCAATGCACAAACCGGTAGACTACAACACCAACATGAGTGCCACAGCAAAGGTTGCATACAAGAACACTGGAGGGCATCACACCAAAACACAGCTGGATAGGGCAACCCCAACAGTAACGAAGATGCAATGCACATGCAGAACCGGTATGTACAGCTCATATCGCAGTCAGTAATTTGGACGACAGCCACATATAAACACATACACATACACAATGAAATGCTATGCAGTGGATACAGCATGCAAAAGAGCAAAGAACCTAAACCCAATGGGCGGCAGGGGATGCTCTGTGGAACAGGGCAAAAATGGGGGACAGAACGGAAAAGGAGCGCATGTGAGATATGTACCTACAAACAGACATGGACCAGATCAGATCAGCAACAGCAGTGCCAATCCCCCAAGCTGACATGGACAGTACAAAGAAAGACTACTACTACTATTTAGCATTTATAAAGCGCCACGCATGCAGCGCTGCACAATTAGCCTACAAGAGGTGGCTAACATACAAGAGATAGTCCCTGCCCATCAGAGTCATGCTCATCGGAGCTTACAATCTAGTTAGAGCAGTACAGAGCATTAGTCAGTTCAGTGGAAGGTACGGTGTGGTACAGCTTGGTACAGCTTGGTCTAAAGTTTGGTCATAAACGTTAATAGGGGTTAGGGTAGGATGAGGATGGAAGTCAGGATCTGAATGCAACGGTGAAGAGCTGGGTCTTCAACCTGGATTTGAAGAGGGCCAGGGAGGGTGCCTGGCGCACAGATGCAGGAAGGCTGTTCCAGGCGTGTGGCGCAGCAAGGTGAAAGGAGCAGAGTTGGGAGTTTGCGGTGTGGGTGAAAGGCATTGAAAGAAGCGGTTAGCGGAGTGCAAATTTCGAGAGGGGACGTAGGGAGAGATAAGAGATATGAGGTATTGAGGGGCCATAGAGTGAATGCATTTGTAGGTTAGCAGGAGAAACTTGAATTGGATGCGGAGTTGGGCAGGGAGCCAGTGAAGTGACTTGAGGTGAGGAGTAATGTGAGCATGGTGAGGCTGGCAGAGGATTAGTTGAGCAGCGTGATTTTGTATAGATTGAAGGGGAAGGAGGTGGCTCACAGGGAGACCAGCGAGGAGTAGGTTGCAGTAATCGAGGCGAGAAGAGATTAGGGAGTGGATAAATGTTTTGGTAGTATGTTCAGAGAGGAAGGGGCGGTTCTTGCTGATGTTTTAGAGGAAAAAGCGGCAGGTCTTAGCTACAAGCTGGATATGAGCGGAGAAGGAGAGAGCGGTGTCAAAGATTACCCCTAGATTGCGGGCTGAGGGAACAGGAAGGATAGTAGATCTATCCACATGGACTGAGAGAGGGGGAAGTGGGGGGAAGGAGTTGGGTGGAAAGACAAGTTCTGTCTTGGCCATGTTCAGTTTCAATCGGCGATGAGACATCCAGGCAGTAATGTCCGAAAGACAAGCAGAGATCTTGGACTAGGTTGCCGGAGAAATATTGGGTGTAGAGAGGTAGATTTGGGAGTCATCGGCAGAGAGATGGTACTGAAAGCCATGGGAAGAGATAAGCACGCCAAGGCCTTGGGTATAGAGAGAGAAAAGGAGGGGGCCCAAGACAGATCCCTGAGGTACACCTACATGGAGTGGGGTAGGGGATGAGGAGAAGCTGCCAGAGCATACACTGAATGAGCGATGGGAGAGGTAGGAGAAGAACCAGGATAGTACAGAGTCCTTGAAGCCAAGCGAGGAGAGGGTGGTGAGGAGAAGGTCATGGTCAAAGGTGTCAAAGGCAGCATAAAGGTCAAGAAGGATGAGGATAGAATAGAGGCCCTTAGATTTAGCCAGGAACAGGTCAATGGTGACTTTTGTGAGTGCCGTTTCAGTGGAGTGTAGGGGGACGGAAACCTGATTGAAGTGGGTCCAGGAGGGCCTGGGAGGTGAGAAAGAGCCATATGTAACAGCTAATATGCGACGGATAGGCTGCATCGAGGGCATACTGTGGTATAAAGCGAAGAGATGGAAGGGTGTGCGGAGAGGTGACTAATCGTCAGGTAGCTCCTGGTTAGCACAAAACAAGGCACATGTGGGACTCAAACCTGCAACATATGGTGCACCAACACATGTCCGCAACCACAAAGGTGCAAAGGTTAAAGACGTACATCAAGCTTGGGTGTTGTTGAAAAATACTATCTTGGGAGCCCAGACCAGCTGTATTCCACGCTTTAAGAAAAGTGGAAGGAAGTCCAAAAAACTGCCAGCATGGTTTAAAGGTGAGGTCAGAGAGGCTGTTGTTGCCAAAAAAGCATCTTTCAGGAAATGGAAAAAAGAGCCAAACGATGAAACCTGGAAACAGCACAAGCACTGGCAAGTCAAATGCAAGGCATTGATAAGGCAGGCAAAGAGAGAATTTGAGAAGAAGCTTGCTGCGGAAGCAAAAACGCGAAATAAAGACCTTTTCAAGTACATTCGTAGCAAAAACCTGTGAGAGAGTCAGTTGGTCCATTAGATGATAAAGGGGTTAAAGGAGCACTAAGAGGCGACAAGGCGATAGCGGAGAGACTGAATGAATTCTTTGCTTCGGTCTTTACTGAGGAAGATGTAGGGATGTTACCCATGACTGAAGTGGTATTTAAAGGTGTGGAAGAATTGAAGGAAATATCGATACATCGGGAAGATGTCTTACAACTATTAGATAAACTGAAGAGTAGCAAATCACCTGGGCCGGATGGTATACATCCAAGGGTGTTGAAAGAACTGAAATTTGAGATTGCAGACCTGCTATCAGTAATCTGTGAACTATCATTAAAATCATCTCTAATACCTGAGGATTGGAGGATCGCCAATGTAACACCAATTTTTAAAAAGGGTTCGAGGGGTGATCCGGGAAACTACAGACCAGTGAGCCTGACATCAGTACCAGGAAAAATGGTAGAAACCATCATAAAGAATAAAATTACTCAGCATGTAGATAGTCACGACCTAATGGGAGACAGCCAACATGGCTTTAGACAAGGAAGATCTTGTCTTACTAATCTGTTATGTTTTTTTGAAGGAGTGAATAAACAGGTGGACAAAGGTGAGTCGGTTGATATTGTGTATCTGAACTTTCAGAAAGCCTTTGTCAAGGTCCCTCATGAGAGACTTTTGGCAAAACTAAAGAGTCATGGGATAGGAGGCAGTGTACTACTGTGGATCAGGAACTGGTTAAAAGATAGAAAGCAGAGGGTAGGGCTAAATGGCCAATTTTCCCAATGGAGAAAGGTGAATAGTGGTGTACCCCAGGGATCTGTGCTGGGTCCGCTGCTTTTTGACATATTCATAAATGACCTGGAAAGTGGAATAACAAGTGAGGTTATCAAATTTGCAGATGACACAAAACTATTTAAAGTTGTTAAAACCCAGGAGGATTGTGGAAAATTGCAAGAGGATCTTGATAAATTGGAAGACTGGGCATCAAAATGGCAGATGAAATTTAAAGTGGAGAAGTGCAAGGTTATGCACCTAGGGAAGAACAACCCAAACTATGGTTACACGATGCAAGGTTCCACATTAGGAACCACCACCCAGGAAAAAGATTTAGGCGTCATTGTGGATACCTTGTTAAAACCCTCGGCCCAGTGTGCAGCGGCGGCCAAGAGAGCAAATAGAATGCTAGGTATGATAAGGAAAGGAATGGAAAATAAAACAAGCGATATTATAATGCCTCTATATCGTTCCATGGTGAGACCGCACCTTGAATATTGTGTGCAATTCTGGTCGCCGTATCTTAAAAAGTATATAGCGATTTTAGAAAAGGTTCAGAGAAGAGCCACCAAAATGGTAAAGGGGATGGAAGCCTACTCCTATGAAGAAAGGCTAAAAAGGTTGGGGCTCTTTAGCCTGGAGAAGAGACGGCTGAGGGGAGATATGATAGAAGTCTATAAATTAATGAACGGAGTGGAACGGGTAAACGTAGATAGATTGTTTACCTTATCAGAATATGGAAAGACTAGGGGACATGCAATGAAGCTACAGGGTAAACTATTTAAGACTAATAAAAGAAAATATTTTTTCACTCAACGTGTAATCAAACTCTGGAATTTGTTGCCGGAGGATGTAGTAAAGGCTGTTAGTGTAGCTGGGTTTAAAAAAGGTTTGGACAAGTTCCTGGAGGAAAGGTCCATAAACCATATTAAGAAGGGACCCAGGATATCAATGCTTGAACCAGTACAAGCATTGTGGAACCTGTGTCCCTTGGAAAAACTGCTAGGTACGTATGACCTAGATTGGCCACTGTTGGAAACAGAATGCTGGGCTTGATGGACCTTGGTCTGACCCAGTATGGCATATCTTATGTTCTTATGTTCTTATGTTCACTATCCCAAACAACCACAGCAAGCCCAACCCAAATATGTCCCCTCAAAGGGAATGTCAGTATGGAAACCCTTAGCACCCTGTGATGTGTCAGACGGCTGCCACATAGCCAGCTGCCACTGTACAAGGATGTGAGCACAGGTGGGCCATGTACATTACCAGAACATAACGAAAGACATGTGTCAGTGTGGTCAAGCAGTAGCAGAGAGAAATGTGGGTCAAACACATACTTTTATTGTGGTCAATCAATAGACATATCATATATACCACCTGTCATCATATCAAGGTGGTTGGTTTACAGTGAACAAACTGAAAATACATTGACCATGCCAGCTACCCACATGTCACCCCAAAGTCACTGGCACATCTACAGATGATGGGCAGGAGAGATAATGTGCCGTAGCTGCATGGTGTTCACTATGCAGTATCCCCCCACCTCCCACATGTTGCTGCCCGTCTCAGATGCCCTAGTCACATGTAGACACTAGGCGGTGCATGATGAGGGACCAACACACATCAGTCATGAATGGTCCCCAAAAACATATCTGTCTGCCAAGACAGGTGGCAGAAGCCTGAAAAAGCACAAGTAGCAACATGTAAGCAAGTGTACACACAGATATAGATATATATGTCACAGCTGCCCCAGAATGCATGATATAGCAATGAAAGCGTCACCAATGTAACCCAAAACAAAGGCCAAATGCAAAATGAGGATAAGGTAACAGGTACAAGAGGAACATGATCCCAGAGAAGACCAAAAAAGGAACCTCACAGACATGCAGAGATATCACCATGCAGCAGGTCCCCTGCAATGGGTCTTGTGGATACATAAACCGTACACATAGATCACGGTACATGGGATGCACAAATGGAGGATGAAAACGGACAATCACACTGCCACACTGCAAATGTCATGGGCGAAGGTGAGTGGCGGAACGTCAGGGGATAAAGAGGACTGTGCAGACATGCAATGCTATGTTTGTAAATCAATGTACAGCAGCATGTCTGTACAGTAGCCAAACACAATGACCTGTAGATGGAATGTGAAAGAAAGGTCAACATGGGCCAGTACCCCACACAGAAGCCACACTGCCACATGCTCTTGTGTACCAACATACCTGAGATAGAAGGACAGCATTCTCCAGTGCCTTGCTCCTTCTGCGTCACAGCATTCGTAAAATCATAGTCAGTAAAATAGTAATTACCTTTTCTTCTAAGGTTATCACAGTGAGGTGCGGGCTGAGGCCTGTTCCTGCTGGGGCTTGGCTTCTCTGGCACCCAGGTAGGCCTCCGGTTCTCAGGTCGGCCTTCAGCTGGGGTTAAGCCGCACGTACACCACAGCTTCTTTCTCCCAGGGCCTTGAAAGTTGCCTTTCAAAATTCCTCTTTCACCCCTTTCCTGGTTACTCCTTGTTGCGCCTTTCAACAGTTGCTGGCCCTTGCCAAACTCAGGCCTTGGACTCTCTGGTACAGTCCTTCTCCTTCCAGGGTTAGCTTCCACCCGGTATCTTTCCCTCCTGGAAAGTGTGTCCTCTCCCCTTTTGAGATATCTAAAGCAAGTTTCTTCACCTGGCTCTGCTGAGTCTGCTAGGCTGGTTCCATCTGTTAGGACTCCTATTCCTGGGTCCTCCTCTCCTTCCAGGAAAGCTCTCCTTTCTCCTTCCAAAGTTAGCTTCCTTCCTGGATCTGGATCTCCATGCGAATCTGGAACTGGAACTCCTTGCACAACTCCCTGCCAGTCTGACTTTCTCCAGTCATCTGGACTTTTAAAAGGAATCTTCCCCTTTCTGGATTGGGTGCAGGCCGGTATTGCATCATTGGCTCTAGGGCGTGGTTCCTCAGTCCTCCAGAGGTCCCTCTTGCTCCCCCTATATGGCTCCTCGTGATGCTGCAGCCAGTGTCTGCCTCTTTTTCCTGAGTTTAAAACATTTTCTTCTGCCTGCAGAGGGTCTGCAGTGCCACAGTGTCTTCATCAAATGTCTGCTTGGGATCCTCACAGGCAGGCAATGTCCACAGCACATCTCAGTAAAGGCAGAAGATGTCATCAAAATGTGCCGAATAACCATGTCCCCATGTCCAGCCGCCGTTGCCGCATGTCCAAATTATGGTGATATCTGGGATACATAAATGCTGTTGCGCAGTGGTCCGTCAACACACATGAGATAGGTCAACCCACAACACACGCGCACACTGTGCACATGGTTAACACCAGTAAGGTAGAGATAACACACTCACCACCGCTCCACAGGTGTGCAGACCACGCCCATCACATGTTAATGCAAACGGCATGCACACTGTATCAAAACAGAGCCACCCACAAACATAAACACACACACACACACACACACACAGTATGAGAAGGTGAGTGTGCCACCAGTAACATATGGCCTGTATGTGCACAATTGGAGAATAGTGGAGATAAAGGTCTTGCAAATGCCATGATACACTGCTGTTGACTGGTGCTACAATGTCAGGGAAGGGTGTATGTGTGGCCCACCAACAGAACACCTAGGACCTGTAGACACACGCAGCCCTGTTGGATGTTTCCCAGAGAAAGTGCTGCAGAAGACAAACTGGGCACAAACACATGTGGATATGTGTGGCCAACATCAACATATGGGGTACGGGGGAGCACTCTAAATAGGTCACCCACAACATATGTGCATTAGACAGATAACCTCTGACATGTGCTGCTCCTGACTGTCCACACAGACAAATTACCTGTATGTCCACTGTCATACCCCACCCTCTGCCTTAGGCTTGGAGGGCTGGGGTAGCCATTATTTTTCTCTATTGAAGGTTAAATCAACTGACTTTCTTCTCATGATGCATGCTGGGAAAAGTAGTTTTCCTTCTGATAGAAAATAGTCATGAAGCCAGAGTTATAGGCAAAACTATAACAAAGTTTATTTCTCCCAAAAGCAAAGGTTCAAAGTAAGTTGCACCAGGATACTTCTCCAGTATTTGTTCAAAAAGGTTCTTTATACAAGTGTGCTGGCTGAGCTTTTACATTCATTCAATCCAAATGCAGCTGCTTTTCATGTATACAGAAAAAGAACAAAACATGGCAGCTTCCTTTACCAAAGAAAATATCTTCTTTTCTTTAGGTTACACTCAGCTTATACTATACAGTTTAGCAAAGGCTTTCAATACTGTCTGCAAAGCACAAAGTACAATCCATAGGTTGTTCTGGCTGTAAGGAATCACTCTCCTTAGTGTCCACCTGCATTGCTTCAGGTTCTTGTGCTGCACTGCCTTGCTTTAAACTACTGGCGAATGCCTCCCTGTGGGTCTTTTAAACACAGCTCTAGTGAATAGGGATAAGCAGTACCTGAGCCTGAGGAAACTTCTCTCTGGAGCTGTGCGGCTACCTCTTGCCAGCTCTGGGGAAACAGTCCCTTGTCCCTTAGCTTAGGTTCCTCCCTGGAGCTCTGCCACAGTTCTCCATTCAAGGCTGGGCTCTGCAGACTTCTGCACTGAGTCTTAGGCACCCACCTCTGAACTCTCTGAACCTTTTCCTTCAGTGCTGGGGTTTGAAGGTTTTCCTGCTCTTTCTCTCTGAGCACTCCATACCACCTTCATGTCCTCTCCCCTTCTGCTTTGCTTGCTTCAGTTCCTTTCCTCCACGTGGCTTCCTTCCTCCAGCTACTATGTTTCCTCCAACCGTGCTCCCGTCTGGGCTGCCTTCCATGCTGCTCTCTCTCGTGCTGCTCCCTCTCATGCTGCTCCCCTGACTCACTCTCCAGCCCTGGTTTATATCCCTGTTTTCTGATAAACCTCCCTGACTCTCTAGACAGGTGTTTGTAATCAGTTTCCAAGCCTGTTGCTACGTAATCAGGGCTTGGGTGTGTCAGCTTAGCTTTTTAATCCCTGTGTTTGTTTTCTCCAGAGAACTGCTGGAATGTGTGCTTTGCAGGGCTGTGACCTTTCCTAAAGGTAGAATCATTCTTTTCTTCTACTTCCATGGGCTCACTAGAGTCTTCCTTATCACACCACCTACCCCTGTGTCCTGCATGTTGAATGAAGTACACACAGCTGCCACTGCACTACAGCACAGGAGCGTCACCAAGCATGTCCTGTGGATTGAGAAACACAAGGGAAATATACATATGTCATGTTCGAGCTGTGCAACAAACACACCAGCTTCACGTCCTCACCTCTCATAACCCCCTAGATCCGTCACAGTCTGGCAGTTCGTCATAACACTGTACCTAATTGTCCCCACCCAAACCCGCCACTGATGTATTCCTGGCCAGGTCCAAGGGCCTGTAGCCTGTCCGTCCCCTTTGTGACCTCTCTGCTGCCCTCGAGACCGTTGACCACAACCATCACTGCGCTACCCTGTACGTGCTCGGCCCAAAGGTCCCGGTACAATCCTGCATCCCCCATATGTCCCCCATAGTACCGTCAGTGTGTGTTCCTGTGGGTCCACCTCCCCTGCTAACCCGCTCCCAAGTGCTATACAAAAGGGATATATGCAGGGGCTGCTACAGTCCCATGGCCCCATACCCAGTTCCCTGGTGCAGCAGGCACATCCCCTGGCTATCAGTAGCAGCTGTACACTGATGTGTCCAAAAGATATCTCTCCATGCATGAACTATGTTTGGCAATCCACACCCTGACCTCAGCTTGCCCTCTGACATTGCTGGCTGCAGGTTCCCCCGCTTGAGCATGGCCAAGACTGGACATTGCCCCTAAACCCTCTCCAACCTTTACAGTGTCTGTGTATAGGTTGGATACACCTTCTGTCAATGTGGTCGTCAAGGTAGCAGGTCTCTACCCCTCGCTCCCCTTCCCCACACACACCCATCATGTAGCTAAGGCCTGCGGTGTCCCCCTAGATAACATCAGCAAGATTCCTGCCATCACCCCAGAACACACAAATAAAACACTAATGCCCCCCTTCATCACCTGCCATCCTGGTCACTGTAACCTACACCTTGCTGGTCTGCCTCAAAATCATCTCTGTCCGCCGCAATGTATGCAACACTGCGCTGCATGGCTAATCTACCGACAGCATCAGTATGACAATATCACCTCACCTGTCACGACACCTCACAGGCTCCAGGCGAGGTCAAGACACACCTGCTGATCTATACATGCAGTCACACTGTGGTTGCCCTGTACCATGACTCGCATAACAATACTACTACTACTGAGCATGTAAACAGTGCTAACACCTGTATGCATTGCCATACCAAAACATGTATGGGAGCATAAATCCAATCAATCCCCTCACATCCCCACATGTCAAGCCAACTGGTCCCCCACTGTTAACGCGGGACCACAAACCTGTCACCTTGCAGCATCCAATGCCTGGAACTTACTACCTGTGGCTGCAGGGCAGCCACCCTCACCAACCATTTAAAAACCCTGTGTGACAGCCTACCACATCGCCTAAGCCTAATAATCCTGACTGCATTAATCACATCCACCCGCTGTTGTCACCTGCCCACACCTTCTGTGTTAGTGGTTGGGCTACATTGTAAGCTCAGATGGCCAGACATTGTGTCAGCAATGTCAGTGCAGTGCTGCGTATGACTGGTAATGCGATACCAATGCTCAGTAGTAGTAGTACATATATCTATCCAAATGTTATTCCGAAAGCATCCAGTACTCACATGAAAATAGCTCCTCAATCAGCTGCCGCCTGAGTGCTGTGCCCTCATGTGTGTCACCATGGGCATGTACAGGAGGGCACGTTGGATCATCTTCCAGATCCTCATTAATTTCGACATCGATATTGTGCCTGAGAGCAATGTTGTGCAGGATGCAACAGGCAATAATGATCTTTGCCACTGTCACGGGTTGGTATTGTAAGACCTCGCTGGTCCTATCCAGACACCTGAAGCGACTTTTCAAAATGCCAAAGGTGCGCTCAATGACGGAGTGACTAAAGGCATGGGCCTCATTGTACCTCATCTCTGCATGTGTCCGTGGTCGACGCACAGGGGTTAGCAACCAGGGCCGACACCCATATCCTGCGTCACCTGCAGAAAGAAATGTTGAACATTAAACCATGAGCTGATGTCCACACACATGCACACATGAATGTATGTGCAAACCCACAGCACCTACAGGTCAGACAGAAACATAGGGGAACATATGATGGGACACAACAACTAAGTGCCAGTGTCCGGAGGTGTGAGATACAGAGCTCGGGGGAGGTAGAAGGAGTGCAAACAACATTATCCAGAACCACAGCAGACACATGGGCAGACACCAGAGGCCAAAAAGTAGTAGCGCCAGCCCTGAACACACCAGAGACACACATGCAATGCACCCCGGACAAGGGCAGAGATGCACACATGTGCAAGCATGTGATGGCCATGCTATTGTCCACTCACAGATGGTGCGAAAGAAACAGGTACCCCACCGTGGCAAGCAGGATGGCATAGACAACACCACACTGTTGATAAACAGGAAGCATACATGTGTGCCGTACCGTGCCAACCTAAACACACAATGTCAAAATGGCATGTAACGTCAAATGTCAGTTTGCCACCAACACACAGCACCGCAGCACAGAAGACCTGGAGTCATCCACCCCCCCCCCCCCCCGCGTCAGCTCCCACACACAGAGATGACACACACACACAACTCGGGACACACGTTACAGACAGACATGTGTGCAGACGGCTAGCAAGGGTATACGATGTGCATGTCAGAGATGACAGATACCCACCCAGCAGTATACAGTCCTCAAATTGACCGGCCTCAAATTGTCTTTACAGTGCCAAGTGACGCAGGATATAGGAGTCATGGGTGGACCCTGCAAACCGCGGGACCACATTCAGAATACGCATACCTGCATCACATACAACCTGAACATTCAGGGAGTGGTAGTGTTTGCTGTTGCGGAACACTGCCTCCCTGTCTCTGGGTGGGACCAGGGCAACATGTGTGCAATCAATAGCTCCCATCACGTGTGGTAACCCGGCAAATGCCTCAGAAGCCTGTGTCAGGGTCCCCCACTGTTGCCTAGTGTTGGGAAATGCAATGTAATTGGGAAGAAAAAGAAGAGATTCTTCCGCAATTAGACAACCAGAGGAGGACAGCGGAAGAAATGACCACGGCCTACCAGATGATAAATAAAATTCTTTATTGAGGACCCTTTACCAAAAGAGGGGGCAGAATTATGCAGGAACAGGAGAGGTCAGAAGAAAAAGATGGAAAATGACGACTTGTGTACACAAGGGAGTACAAGTGAACAGCAAAATAGGTTGTTCCACGTTAAAAGAACATACACCATTGCAATGTAAAGGAAATATTGATGGTGTGTGCAAATTCAATAAAACATGAAAGCATATAAATGTAGCTTCCACAAAAGGGTGGCCAAGAAAACTGTCAAATAAGCCATAAAAATAATATGTCATGAAACGTGGTCTGCAAGGTGAAGATGTTAGAAAACAAATAAATACATGCATAAACGATTCAAGTGAGTGAGCCATGCGTACCTTTAAACACCCAAATGATCAAAAAAATAAATAAAAAAATAAAAACAAATGCAGAGGGGGGACAGGGAGAGCAGGGACATGCTGCGGCTGCACATGATAGGTGAGGTGTCCGGGGAAACACCAGGGCCGCAGTCCCCAGGGACGGGAGGGATGGGTTATCCTGAGTCCGAGGTTGTGGGCCCATCGGGTATGTCTGATCCCCACCCAGGAGCAGCCTGAGGGGCATAACACAGGCAAGCATAGGCAGACGCCTGTGCAGGATGGGGCGAGGAAGAGGGCCATACGATTCAGCCAGCAGGAAAACCACAACCTGTTGGCAAGTGTCCTCAAACACTATGAAGAGCTGTATGGGCGCATGAGCTCACGCACAACTGTTAGCGTATGGACCCAGGTGTGGGAGGAGGTGCAGGGGGCCACTAAGGGACCTTGACAGCCTCCGTAAGAGGTTCAACGATATCAGGCGGGGGGTCCGTGCACACATGACTGCAGAACGCCGACATGCTAGCGGCACTGGCAGGGGCGGCCCCTTCATCCCAAGCCTCACGCCCCTGGACCAGCAGCTTGCTGAGCGCCTAGGCCCGATCTACATACATGGCCTCTCCCCGGCGCTGGACACGGCTGACCCACAAGCAGGTATGTTCGAGACATGCAGCACACATACTGCTATCTACCACGCACACGCTGGGCATGCCATGGGCTGTTGCGGGCCCATGTCCTGGGAGCAGGTGTGGCCAAACCTAGAAAAACAGAATCCTGAGTCCGCATTGCCCATTAGTGTTTGTTTGTGTAACATATATGGGCTAGAATCTAACCCCCTTCTCAATACCTTCCAGATATCTGAAACTGTAATCTTTCTCTGGAAAATTACTGTAAGTAATTTCACTGTAGACTGCAACATTTTAACATTTATATCCGCATCCTACTGTGGGGTTTTTTGTAATTATAACACTATAACTGACTCCTAAACTAGACCAAGATGGAGCTCAGGAAACTGACCACGCTTTTACTAAATGTTCTATGCTTCTCTATTTATCTACTACTCGCATCCACCCTCTGCTTACATACACTATCCCCCCTCTGAACCTTCTTGGATTTACTCACATCTACCCTCTGCTTACATACACTATCCCCCCTCTGAACCTTCTTGGATTTGCTCACATCCATATTATTCCCTACCACCCTAGACAAGAATACCTGAATCATTACAAAACACACTCTTTTACCTATAGAATCCCTCCCTCCCCCCCCCCATATCTAAAAAGTCAGACTAAAAGGTTGATCCACATAAAACTAACACCAGAAAATGAAAACAAAAAACATCTAACCACTCACAAACCTTAAAAATCATTCTCATCAATGCCAGATCTGTTAGAAATAAAATTCCACTCATAACAGACCTCATCACTGATGAGAAACCGGATTTTCTTTGCATCTCAGAAATTTGGTCAACTGAATCCAACACCATTATATTAAACCAGCTAAAAGTAAATGGGTACTCACTATTCAATTGCAACCGTGAACAAAAAAAAGGGGGTGGGGTACTCATAATAGCAAAATCAATTCTTAACTGCTCCTCCACCATCTGTGATACCCAAGAAAACATGGATATCCTAAAGATAGAAAACAGAAACAGCCATCTGTCTCTTCTACAGAACCCCAACATCAGATACTCAAAATATAACTACCATCCTAGAATCAGCCGCTCCTGAGGCGCTTGTAGAGATCGAGGGGCAGCACACTTCATCGGAGGGAGTGAGTGGGAGCTCCTCCTCACCTCCTGCACCTGCCAATCAGCAGCCCTCTCCAATGGCTCAAGTACCGCCGCTCCTGAGGCGCTTGTAGAGATCAAGGGGCAGCACACTTCATCGGAGGGAGTGAGCGGGAGCTCCTCCTCACCTCCTGCACCTGCCAATCAGCAGCCCTCAGCAGCCCTCTCCCACGGCTCAAATACTGCCGCTCCTGAGGCGCTTGTAGAGATCGAGGGGCAGCACACTTCATCGGAGGGAGTGAGCGGGAGCTCCTCCTCAGCTCCTGCACCTGCCAATCAGCAGCCCTCAGCAGCCCTCTCCAATGGCTCAAATACCGCCGCTCCTGAGGCGCGCCCGCGCCTTGCGGGCCCGCGCCTGAGGGCCCTTTGGCGTGGCCCTTAGGTGTGGAGCCGTGGTGTGTGAGTAAAATCTATTTCATGACTTATGCTGTTATATCATGGCTGTAACCTGCTGTTCTCCTTCCTTCTTGTCTCTTCTATTCTTTTATCTGTCACTGTATCTCTCACTCTGTCCTGTCTCATATATGGCGTTCTTTTCGTATTTTCTTAAAATTTACATTGTATTGTAAACCGCTCTGATGCTTTGGCCTGAGCGGTATATCAAGAAATTAAACATTAAAGCATCAATAACTAAGCCCCATATTATTCTCGGAGATTTTAATCTAGCAACTCTCAATAACAATCAATCATCAACTTTCCTAGATTCAATGGATGAAATGGGTTTCAAACAAGCAATCAATTACCCTATACACATTAAAGGCAACACCCTTGACCTAGTATTCCTTCCTGAACACCTTACTGAGCTACCTCAATATACTCCTCCTACCATAACACAAATTCCATGGTCTGACCACTCTATTATTCAATTTTTCCATTCACATTCCTCACACCTCAACTTCACATCACACTGTCACACACCAAGGTCCAAGATTTCGACCTTTTGTATCTGAAAAGTTCCTTGAAACAATATTACCTCAGCTTGACAAAGACCTAAGCAGCCTGGACAAAGCTGTGTCTAATTGGAACATTGCAATAAAAATGGCTTCTAAACCATTAGCTGCCAAATCTAATAGACCCTACAAAAGAACATCTGAAAAATGGTACACTTCCGAACTAGCTACCTTTAAATTCTTTATTTTCGTTTTATAACAACAAAGGAAAAGGAAGACATACAGCTAAAAGACAGATACATAAAGTGTAATACATACACCAAAGTAAACCCCTGCCACCCCCCTCCCCCCTGCTTCTTCTCTAGAAAACTAATCATTCCCGAAGCGGGTGTGTACTTACATTATTGTGTTACAAAACCTAACGGTGATCTGAAACATGATGAGTGCACATTATACAGGCATGTTGGAGCAATGAGCAGATTGTACATAATCATTAAGCATCTGCCATTTAGACAAGCGAGAGTGAGGTTGGGCATGGGGAATAGCTCTCCGAGGTATCTGCTCATATTTACTATATAAGCAGACGAGGTTCCACCATTCATTGACAGTAAGTCGAGAGCTATCCTTCCAATTCCTCGTGATTAAGCATATGGCTATACCCAGCATGAAATCAAGGAGAAAGCGACCCTTCTTAGGAAGAGAGGGGACCTCCGCCACAGAGCGGAGTCCCACGATCTTCCAAGAGAGAGGTTCGTGAAGGTGTAAGATAAATTGAATACAACCCCAGACCCGCCCCCAATAAACCTGTAGTTGAGGACATTCATAAATAACATGAGCGAAGGTTCCCACAGCAGTATGGCAAGACCAACACTGGTCCCTAGCATTTGTGTTCCATTTGGCTATTTTTTCTGGGGTATAAAAGCATCTGTGTGCAAAAAAGAAGAGAGTTTGGGTAACAGAGGCAGACCGGGAAACCCGCACTACTTTGCTCCAGAAAACGCTCCATTGCACAGGGGTTAAAGTGGTTTGCAGTTCGCGCTCCCAGGCTTGTTGGGCTCTAAAAGTGGCCGTGTCTGTACCCTGACATAATATTTTATAAAAGTTAGAGGCTACCCCATGTGTACTACTAATAGAGTGAACTATCTCTAATAGCCCGTCCTCAGTAGGGGCAGAGGGCGGCATGATTCGAGCACTTTTGAGGCAGTGTTGAAGCTGCATCAATTGAAAGTAGTGTTTCGCTGGTAACGCAAATTCCTTTTGTAAATCAGAAAAGGTTTTCCAACGAGCTGCAGAGAAAAGCTGTTGGGGTGTCCAGATCCCCCTTGAGTACCAGGGTTTCCATGCTATCGTTCTATTTAGGACTTGAATTCTGGGGTTATTCCATAGCGGGAGTCCGTCCTGAGGACATACGTTCGGGCCCAGTGATAGAATGAGAGTTTTAAAGGCCGCAAGAGTATCGACAATCATTGGTGGATGGCGGGTGTCTACTTGATAGGACATACCGGGGAGATGGGTCAACGGAATTGGGCTACTAAGCTCCTCTTCTATGTCAAGCCAAACTGGTCTGCTGTCTGTGGAGGCATCTAGCCATCGGGCACCTTGCTTAAGTAGGAAGGCTTGATGATATCTAAGAAAATCAGGAAATCTGGTACCCCCTCTTTCCTTTGCAGACTGTAGTTTTTGTTTAGCTATCCTTGGTGGCTTGCCCTGCCAGAGATAACGGACGAGAAGGCCCTCAATATCTTTATAAGTATGTAGCGGGAGTAAGCATGGCAGCATTTCTAAAATGTAGTTCACTTTGGGGACTATCATCATTTTCACAGTTTCTAAGCGGCCCCACCATGTAAGAGATAAGGGAGACCAACGATTCGTGAGCTCACGGACTTTGGAGACTACCTCTTTGGCATTAAAACTGATGGTGTCTTCTAAAGGAGAACAGTAATGGACCCCGAGATACTTCACCATGCGGGATTGCCAAAGGAAGGGAAAGGCCTGCATGTCAGCCTCATGTACCCAGCGGTTCAGTGGGAATGCTACAGATTTGGTCCAGTTAATTTTATAGCCCGATAATTGTGAGTATCCGTCAATCAGATCCAAGACAGCTGGAACCGAATCGAGGGATACGAAAAGCATAAGGTCATCTGCATATGCAGAGAGTTTAATCTCCCTATGACTGAAGGGGACACCTCGAATACGTGCGGACTGTCTAATAAGGAGGGCTAG
Organism: Ichthyophis bannanicus; assembly: GCA_033557465.1. Lineage (NCBI taxonomy): Eukaryota > Metazoa > Chordata > Amphibia > Gymnophiona > Ichthyophiidae > Ichthyophis > Ichthyophis bannanicus. The sequence goes on from CM066040.1 coordinate 2,204,511, forward strand.
GGGTTCAAGAGCTAGATCAAAGAGCATTGGTGATAGGGGGCAACCTTGACGTGTGCCTCTTTGGAGATTAAATGGCTGAGACTTGATGGCATTTACACAAATACTGGCGACGGGTTGAGTATACATGACTTGGAGATATCGGAGGAAGCCCTCCCCAAAGCCATACCATCGGAGAACTGCAAATAAGAAGGGCCATTCTAGGCGGTCAAAGGCTTTTTCGGCATCCAGGGAAAGACCCACCCATGGATGATCTAGATTGGCAGCACTGGATAGCACATGGCACAAGGTCCGAGCATTGTCAGCAGTTGATCTGCCGGGTATAAAACCGCATTGGTCGGGGTGAATTAGGGTGGCCATCCTGTCAGATAGCCGGGTGGCCAAGATCGTTGCGAAGATCTTGTAATCGGCATTAAGTAGGGAGATTGGACGGTAGTTGGCGGTTAGTAGCGGGTCTCTGCCTTCTTTCTCAAATACTACCACATTAGCTGCAGAAAAGGATCCCAAAGAGGATGTATCTACCGCAAGGGCAGTAAAATAGAGTTTTAAATAGGGAACTAAATCTGCACTGAACGTTCTGTAGAATTCGGTCGGGAGACCATCAGGCCCTGCGGCACGGCCCGAGGCTGTTCGTTTTAGGGCAGATTGGATCTCTGAAGTAGAGAAGGGTTCATCCATCGCATCCCTATCATCTTCAGAGAGGGTCGGCCGCTGAATGCCAGAAAGCAATCGCTCGAATGTCTCTGACGAGAACTCACATTCAGATTGATATAGGCGGGTATAGAAATCCCGAAAGAGCTCTACAATGTCGGAGTCTGTGGTCACTATGCCCCCTCCCTGTGGAGCTCGAAGAGCCGCTACACGTTTGGCTTCTTTTTGACCTTTCAAGGCGTTGGCTAAGAGTCGACCGGCTCGGTTATTTTCACGATAATATGTCCCTCGCTGAAGCTCAATACTCTTAGAAGCTGCAGTTGAGAGGATTGAATTATATTGAAAACGGAGACGCTGTAATCGAATTAATACACATGGATCAGTACGTGAAGTTAGAACTCGTTCGCCTGCTTTGATTTGTTGGTCTAGTATGAGTAGCTGCTGTTTGCGTTGTTTTCACAGGCGGATTTGATAGCTAGTGATCGTTGCTCGAATGGCCGCTTTGAAGCCCTCCCACCAAGCCCAATTCGCAGTATCCTGGGGTAGATTAAAATGGAAGTAATCCTGTATGGCTGCTCGAATTTCTAACTGGAACTCTGGCTGAGTTAACAGGGCTCTATCAAAGAACCAGGCCCCCGAATTCCCTTGGGGTGCAGTAGTGTGTAATTGAAAGGAAATGGCAGCATGATCTGAAATATGTTGGGAGTGAATCTTTGCAGTGTCCACCTGAGGAACTAACAGTTTTGATATTAGAAAGAAGTCTATGCGAGACTGGGATTTATGAGGGGAAGAGAAGAAGGTGAAGTCAAGCTCATTGGGGTGTAGTAACCTCCATAGATCAACTAAAGCAAGATCTTTGATCAGGGAGGTAAGCGTGGTGTGACTCTTGGGGGGACCACTTGTCCTAGGCGGCTGTTTGTCAATCAGGGGATCAAGGACTAGATTGAAATCCCCCCCAATTATCAAGGAAGTATTAGCAGAGGCCTGCGCAACCTGAGCAATGGTAGCAAAAAAGGCAGGGTCATCCACATTAGGAGCGTAAAGGCATATACATGTAACTTCAAGGTTACCTATCTTGAGGTGAACTCTGGACCATCTACCTTCTGTATCTGAGCTAGTCGCAATAATAGTAGCATGCAAAGACTTCCTAACCAGTATGGCAACCCCACATTTCTTAGAAACGGCTGGGGAATAGGCGGCCACCATGTAAGGTTTAATATTGAGTTTAAGAGTTTCCTTCGAATTTAAATGCGTTTCTTGGAGAAAAATCAGATCAGCAGCTTCCTGACTTAGGTAGCTTAGGATTTTCTTCCATTTTATCGGATTATTGATTCCTTTTACGTTCAATGAGAAAATCTTACATGGTGCCATCAATCAGTGATAGACATTTTAGGTAAGGGCGCTTGAAAACATACAACATAATCAGGATCTGTGCAACAATGACATAATCACCGAGTATTCTGGCTAATACACCCCATATTGAGAAGTATGTACCAAAGTATCTTAGAGAAGAAGCAAAACCCCCAAAGAATATGGCGACCATATGTCTGCGGGAGGAGGCCCTAGAGAGGAAATAGAAAGACATGAAAAAAAGAAAAGAAACACCAGAGTCTATAATTAACACTGTCTCTGATACTCATCGAGACTACTGTGGGTAGATGGAATCGGGTCACAGATATCATCAAAAGTAAGGCAACAAACTGCCCTCGCCAGACTCTTTGCTGGGCTGCGGCAGATCCAATATGGCAGGTACAGCGGATATGAGAATACTTGCAGGAGTATTCTGGAAGTCAGCGCATCAAGTCGGCTTCTTTGGAATCCAAAAACTCCGCTAGTAGATCAGGGTCCTCAAATGTTCTTGTCGGATTGTGAAGCGTGACTCGGAGCTTGGCCGGGTACATCAGGCCATAGCGTGCTTGTAGTTGTTGAAGCCTCGGCCGGAATTCCAGAAAGCGCTTTCGGCGGTCGACGTGGGTTTAGCCAAGTCGGGATAGAAGGAGATCTTGTGGCTCTCAAACTCCATATGGCCCTTTGCCCGAGAGGCATTTAGAATTTGCTCAACGTGTTGATATCTCAAAAGTCGAAAAATGATAGGCCGCGGGGTCTTCCTGTTGAGCGTTATGCTTGTGGGTACACGATGAGCGCGATCGATCTCCAAATCTTTGGTAAAGGTGATTTGGAGCAGGGAAGGGAGGATTTTGCATAAAAACTCTTTCATGTCTCCCGATTCCGCTCCCTCCGGTATGCCCACGAGTCGTATGTTGTTGCGGCGCGCTCTATTATTGCCATCTTCCACTTCTTTCTGCAAGGCCCGCACCTGACGTTCAACTTTGTCGAGTTTGGACAGCCGGGCCGCATGGGAGTCCAATATGCTCTCCATTTTGTCCTGACGCGAAGAAAGCCCTTCTAGCTTGCTTTGCAGCACACCAAAATCTTCCCGCAGCGCTCGGAGTGCTTCACCGTTTGACTGCACGAGGTTTTTGACCCCTCTAATCTCTGCGAGGATTTCCTGCTGCATTTCGGGGCCCTCGCACAAGGCCAGCCCCTTCTGCGGGGACGGAGGTTCAGTTTTGGAACGTTTGCCGTGAGAAGCCGCTGGAGATCCAAATTCCAGGCGCGTGGGTTTGGTCCCCGCCATCTCACCAATGTGCCCCGGCAAGATCAGAGTAAAAGTTCCAAGTATGTACGGTGTTAATTCAGGATTCTGAGTAGGCCTCTCGGGAGCCTCAGCGTTATGCGACCATCCCGCTGGACATCAGGCTCCGCCCCTAGCTACCTTTAAAAAAGAACTCAGAAGGTTAGAATCCAAATGGAGAACAAAAAAAACTCCAGAACTGCGGGAACTCTATTTTTCAACTCTTCAGTCCTACAAGCTAGCCACAAATAACGCCAAAAAACAATATCACACAACAATCCTATCTAAAGCTATCAACCGCCCAAGGGAATTATTTGAAATTGTAAAATCCTTATCTAAAGTTCCCACTGCTAACACTCACAAGACACCTATTAACCCTCAAATATTGGCAAACTATTTTGCTGGTAAACTAAAACAAAGTGTCCCTTCAATACCTGACCCTTTCCCACAATAATGAATAACATTAATGAATGGAAGTCTTTCCATCTTATTTATAAAAAACAATTGCTCAATATAATTGGAACACTCAATACAACCACATCTCTCCTGGATCCGTGCCCAGTAGCCTGGATTAAGATAACAAAACTAGAACTTACCCCCTACATATTAGATATAGTAAACGAATCCTTACTACAAGGTATGCTACCAAAAGAACTCAAACTCTCTACAATCCGTCCGCTTTTGAAAAACAAATCACTAAATAACAATGACCCATCTTCAATATCGACCTATTGCCAGTATTCCTTTCCTGACTAAAATCATTGAAAAGGTTGTTCAATTCCAGCTTCAGGATTTTATAGATACCTCGTCTCCCCATGATGAACATCAATATAGGTTTCGCCCTTTCCATGGCATTGAAACTCTACTACTGGCCCTTCTTGACTCTCTCATCAAGGGCATGGATAACATCAAACAAGCCTTCATTCTGGTATTCCTTGACATATCTGCTGCATTTGACAGTGTAAATCATAACATACTCATCTCGAGACTCAGCCAATTAGGTATAAAAGAAGTAGCTCTCGAATGGTTTAAATCATATATATCTGACCGTTCACAATATGTGCAAATTGACCAAGTTGCATCACCACCATTTCCACGGGAACAGGGAATTCCACAAGGCTCTGCACTGTCTGCTCTCCATTTTAATCTATATCTGCAACCGATATGCACCATATTCAAAAGACATAATATAAACTATCACATTTATGCGGACGATATTATGTTGTTCTCCACGATTAACATATCTAATCCCAACTATGACAACTTAGCAGCCTGCCTCTCTGAAGCTGAACTATTGCTTCGCTCAAAGAATATGTATATTAATTTCAAAAAGACTGAAGTGCTAATTACTTCAAGAAACTCCAATTTTACACCACCATCAGACATTAAACTCCAGAACTTCACCTTTGCAGTGAAGCAGGAGATAAAATATCTTGGGGTCACCCTTGACAGGACTCTTAGCTTCATCTTTATCTTTATTTAAAATTTGATAAACCGCTTTCCATCGAAACATAAAGCGGTGTACAATAAAAGGTTGGCAATGTAAAAATAAGGAAAAGGAACGCCAAAGCAAGATAGGAGAGTAAAAGTATAAAAGCATAGACAGATAAAATGGACAGAACATAACAAAACAAACAAAAGGGCCAATATTTTAAAAGCATAAGGTTACTAAAAACATAAAAACTATAGCAAGAGTAATAGGCCCATATTGGGGGAGACAAAACAGTCTATGGGTAAACAAAGTGCAAGACAAGACAAATATACAAACAAACAGCAACTCATATCAACTGAAGAACATCAGGGAGGACCATCGGGTGAAAGTTGAAAGGCTTGCTGAAACAGATGGGTCTTGAGTAGTGTTTTGAATTGAGAATAGGAAGGTTCCAATCGGAGAAACGGTGGGAATGCATTCCATAGTACTGGGCCTAAGAAGAAAAAAGCTGCATGCCGGGTTTGTTCGAGGTGTGCTTGTGACGGGGAGGGGAGGGACAGGCGATTGGTGTGGAGAGAACGAAGCTGACGGTAGGGGGTGTGGAGCGAGATCCGGTCTGCTAGATACAGGGGAGTGTTGGTATGAAGGGCGCGATAAATTAGAATAAGGAACTTATACTGAAAACGAAAACGGAGGGGTAACTAGTGCAGGCGAAAAAGAATAGGGGTGATATGATCATAGCGGTGTGAAAATGTGATGAGACGAGCAGCAGCATTTTGGATGCGCTGGAGACGTAGCAGTTGAAATTTAGGGAGGTTAGCAAGAAAAACATTACAGTAGTCTAAGCAACTTATAACTAAGGCTAGGACAAGAGTGACTAAGGAAGAGGAGGGGAGAAGGGAACGAACTGCCCTGATCTGACGCAGGCAGTAAAGGAACACTACTCCTTTAAGTCGCTGCAGCGTTTGATTCAGTAAACCACGAGCTTCTATTAAGACGACTGATTGACAAAGGCATAAATGGAAGAGCGCTTGAATGGTGCAGATCCTACCTGACCGAAAGATGGCAGCATGTTCGTTCCGGAGGAAAAAATTCTGAACCATTCCACCAAAGCCAGGGAGTCCCACAGGGTTCCTCCCTTTCTGCGCTCTTGTTCAATATTTACATGCAACCAATTTGTAATATCATCCAGTCCTTCAATGTCGATTGCATGTTATACGCAGACGACGTCCTGCTTTACATTCCCTTCTCTACTGAGCATATGGACCTCGCTCAACTGACGAACTGTTTCAACGCAATATCTGAATGGCTTCTTTCTCAAAACCTCAGAATACAACATAAGACGGAAGTCCTTTTCGTCTCAAGGAACACCAACTTCACTCCTCCTAGTTGTATTAATGTAAAGGATGCCCAGCTCCAAGTGAAACCTGCAATACGTTACCTTGGAGTAACACTGGACCAAAACCTTGACATGAAGAGTCACATAGCCAACACAGTCAAGGCAATCTACTTTAAAATTAGATCCCTCAGACACCTACGCACACTACTTGAACCAGATGATTTCCGTACCATTTATCAAGCCCTTATACTTCCCCATTTCGACTTTGCAAACTCTATTCTACAGGGGCTCCCCCGGTCCACCCTGAACCCCCTGCAACTGGCCATGAATAGTGCAGCGAGGGTACTCCTCGGGGCATCTAGGAGAGACCACGTGACACCACTCCTAAAACAGCTACACTGGCTTCCCATTCAAGCAAGGATCAGTTTCAAGACTGTACTGCTAACATTTAAAGCGACCAAGGGGCTCACCTCTTCTTCTCTCTCCAACCTCATACTACCACTTGCACCAAACAGGCCAAGAAGAACAGCAGAAAAGAACACACTAGCTATCCCAAACGACACCACAAGATGTGCCAGATCAACAGCCAACAGAGCATTCCGACTCTGTGCCCCCACTTTATGGAACACCTTACCAGCACAAATCAGATCAGTACCAAATTTGAGTCAGTTCAGAAAGTCACTGAAACATTTCCTCTTCCTTAAATATCTCAATGACAGCTCAGAACATAACCTCCAGGTGAATAGCAGGAGTGGCCAAACAGACAGACCATCGCAACAGGCCAACTACACAATGTAAATACAAACAGTTCCATATACTATTGCACCACCTTTGTATATAGTTAACCATGATATCCCTTGTCAGATAACACACCTTTGTATATAGTTTCCCCTATTTCCCAAGTTTATATCTCCTGTTAAATGTAATTGACCAGACATATGTAAATTGTCGGATGTTTTTTGTTCAATGTAAACCGCGCTGATGTCTAATAGTGCGGTATATAAGAATTGTTAATAAATAATAAATAAATAAATAAGAAAACGGAAGTACTCTTCATTACGAGGAACCCCAACTTTACCCCACCATAATATCTTAAGGTAAAAGAAGCTGAGCTGCAATCTAAATCCTCAATACGTTACCTGGGAGTCACTTTAGATCAGCATTTGGATTTGAAGGCCCATATAGGAAACATAGTCAAATCAGTATACTACAAGATCCGCACACTTAGGCATCTACGTTCCATGCTTGAACCAACTGATTTCCGGACAATTTTCCAGGCATTGATCATACCCCATTTTGACTATGCCAATGCCATCCTACAAGGTCTTCCCCAATCTACATTGAACCCGCTGCAACTAGCCATGAACGCTGCAGCAAGAGTCCTTCATGGAGCCTCCAGGAGCGACCACAAAACGCCTCTGCTGATACAGTTGCATTGGCTACCCATCCAGGCCAGAATAGTTTTCAAGACCTTGATAATCACCTTTAAAGCTATTAACAATCTCTCACCTGCATCCTTAACCTCACTCATCCATATCACTTCCCCAAATAGAGCAAGAAGATCCACGGCTATAAACTGCCTAAAAGTCCCGAAGGCAGTAACTGTTTGCACCAATTCGACAGCCAACAGAGCCTTTAGTCTTAGTGCCCCAAGATGCTGGAACGCATTACCTCCTGAGATCCGGGCTATTAAGAACCTACCACAGTTTAGGAAAGCCCTCAAATGCCACCTCTTCAACAAATACCTTATAGAGCCTAACGACAACCCCTAGAGCCCAAAGTCTCCTGGCGATACAACTTCCATACAAATTATGGTATATCAACAACACCAAGTATGATACTCAAACACTTAGTGGTGGTTATGTTTCCGTGAAACTACTGTCATTATGACTCCATGTAATAAATTTTGTAAATAGTTTTCCCCTGTTATCCAAGTTTTTATGCCCTGTTACCTGTAAAACTCATACGCGTTCAACTGTACTGAGCATTTTTGTTACATGTAAACCGCGCTGATGCTGAATAGTGCGGTATATAAGAGACTATAAATAAATAAATAAATACTCACATTAAGAAAATAGCCAGAACAATCTTTTTCAAGCTCCGGACCATCCAACAACTTAGACCACTTATAGAAAAGGATGATTTTAGAACCTTTACCCAAGTCCTAATAACACTCCACCTTGACTATTGCAATGGCATACTCAAAGGCATAACAAAGAAGAACCAAAACATATTACAAATGGCTCAGAATGTTACAGCCAGAATAATTTCCAAAGCTAAGTTATCTGATCACATTTCTCCCATTCTATACTCTCTACATTGGCTCCCCATCGCCAGCAGGATCCAATATAAAATCATATTAACTACCTTTAAGTTAATTAATAAGATTGCCCCATCATATTTATCCACATTGATCCATAGCCCTCCTGAAAACAGAGTGAGAAGAAGAAAGAACCTCAATTCCATTCTAGTGCCAGATTCAATAAGAAAGACAAAACAAATAACAAGCAACAGCGCATTCTCATATGTAGCACCTACCCTATGGAATAACCTCCCAGTCCATCTAAGGGAGATAAAAGATCTCCAAACATTCCGAAGGGAACTAAAAACATATTTATTCACTCAGCATTAATACAATATAGACCATTACTCGGATCCTGCCCCCCACCCCCCATAGCACAACCTGACAGTACTACCCAACCTATTCCCATACAGCTAACACTGTCCGAATTTGAACCTCAGATTGATGCAGCAAGTTGTAAATATTTTAAAGTTTCTTGCAAGTTGTAAATAGTTACTGTACTTATACTGTTTTTGTATATAGTTGCATAATGTTCTATGTACTTTATCCTATCATTTGTTTGATGTAAACCACCGCTGATCTTGGGAAGTAGCGGTATATAAAAGTTTTACAAATAAAAAAAAAAAAATATCTGTCTGACAACATGAGCTATTTCCTACTACCTATTCATGTCCTGGGCAGCTGTAGGCTGTGATACAGCTCAGGACGTCCTGGTCATATCTGAAATCTGGTGAGGACATCCAAGTTCTGGGTGTACCCCACACATGCTCACTCCACGCTCCCAGTCAGACATGGATGTCCTCACCCCAGATGTGGGTTACAAAATGGGGCAATCTCCTCAAATGGGTTAGTTTTGTGCATACCATGTGTGGTGGAGGAGGGACTGGGGGTATAGAAGGGGCAAGCAGCAGAGTTCCTGTCCCTAGGGCTGACCAAGTAAGAGAGACTGAGGAAAGCAAGGCGTACATAAACAAATATGTGTCCACATTACAATGTGCTCTCCGTCTGTCTGTGTCTGTGACAACCCCATATCTACTGTGTACCTTGCTCCACCCCCCCCCCCCAGGTTACATCTAGGCCATCGAGGTGGCCGAGGAGGACAATGGCAGTGAGCCCAAGCCAGCGGAGGTTGAGGAGGCGCTGCATGCAGAGGCTGCCATCAGCGACACCCCAGACACCCCATGGGCCGATGTGCTGCTTGAGGAGGTGGCCAACCAAGAGGACGAACAGTCACCCCAGCGGAGCGGGTACATAGGTACCACAGTGGCTGGCGAGGGGTCCAAGGATGTGGGGGTCAGCCCTACACTGCCATCACCAGGGCCATCGACTGCAACAATGGGCGCAATGCATGTCGTCCTCCAGGAGCTGCGGGCACATATGGCATCAGCATGCAGGGATGCTGCAGGTAGGCAACTGGCAGGATGGTTGCATGTGCTGGTGTGGCACACCAACCCCCAGCCACAGCAGTGGGGCCACACACATGCACGATAACAGTGGGCCTCCACACATACATATGCCCCCCTGTCCATGTCTGTGGTGTTTGGTGTGGCTCAGTGGGGAATGGGCAGGTCATACACGTTGGGGTCTAGGGAACAGATGTCTCACAGGTCACCCTGTTCCCCTCCCACAGGCCCTCGCCAGGCGCTGATTGCTATATGGGCGGAGATGCGTGGCCAGAAGCAGGTACAGCATGCCCAATGCCTGGCGGTGCGGGCCCTCATGCAGGCGGTGTGTGGGCTCCACAGAGACATCAGGGAGCACAGCCTGGAGACACGGCAGCTGTGTGGGACTGCCGTGGATATCGCAACTGGAATAGGCTGGGTGGCGGATGCCCTCGAGGCCGTGGCGGGACGTATCCTGCGGCCTGAGGCGGTGCCAGAGGCAGCAGCAGCATCAGTAGCAAGGGGTGTGGGGGGCCATGGGAGGGGGTGGGGGAGTGGGTGTGGGTGGTCACGCAGGCCATAGGTCTGTGACTGTACGTTGGACTGTCCACCATGTTGATTAAAGCATTACCTTTGGTCACTGATGTGCACGTGTCCATTTCTGTGTCAGGGGTTCCCTGAGTGGGCTGTCCCAGTTGGGGTTACCATGGTCACATGTGCCCTACCATGTCACAGGCTGGTGGGGTGTATGCACCAGCAGCAGTCATAACAGAACGGTCCACACATGCCCTGTGTTCCATGCACCGTGCCATGTGTTAACGGCCATACATATGCCTGGGGTTATACCTTCCCTCCCCCTGCCACCTGCTGTATATGTCTGCTTGTTCACCAACATTGATCAGGGAATGCAGCTGATGTCATCTTGGTGTGTGGGCGGGAACCTCTCCTCACCTCACAGACTGCCTAGCAATTGCCCTGCTCACCGGCATTTAAACCGCCGCTCCAGAGGCTCATTTAAGATCAGGGAATGCAGCTGATGTCATCTTGGTGTGTGGGCGGGAACCTCTCCTCACCTCACAGACTGCCTAGCAACTGCCCTGCTCACCGGCATTTAAACCGCCGCTCCAGAGGCTCATTTAAGATCAGGGAATGCAGCTGATGTCATCTTGGTGTGTGGGCGGGAACAACTCCTCACCTCACAGACTGCCTAGCAACTGCCCTGCTCACCGGCATTTAAACCGCCGCTCCAGAGGCTCATTTAAGATCAGGGAATGCAGCTGATGTCATCTTGGTGTGTGGGTGGGAACCTCTCCTCACCTCACAGACTGCCTAGCAACTGCCCTGCTCACCGGCATTTAAACCGCCGCTCCAGAGGCGCGCCTGCGCCTTGCGGGCCTCGCCAGAGGGCCCTTTGGCATGGCCCTTAGGCGGGGTCCGTGGCGAAGGATTAAAATCATACAGAAATTGTGAGTCTATTTGTCATGACTGTAGTTTGTGAAGGTAGTCTGCTGTTCTGTTTTCTCCTATCTTAGCTATCTCTTTGTCTATCTGTGTCTCCTACTCTGTCCTATCTTATTAATGGCGTTCTTTTCTTATTTTCCATAACATAAATGTAGGATTGTAAACCGCTCTGATGCTTCTTGGCCTGAGCGGTATATCAAATGTAATAAACATAAACATAAACATAAACATAAACATTGTGCGGTATATCTCCCCTCTGTCCCTGCATATCATCCACATCAGGCTATCTACATGGGTGACCCGATTGTCAGACACACACCAGGGTCACCGTGGCATACTAACCGCACATGCTTGGTGGACAGACATGACGTACAGATATACCTAGCTGCTGTCAGGTGTTTACCCCCCCTACAGTGCTTGTAGTGAGCCGCTGCCCCTTCACCCCACCAGACCCCATCTTGGTGAGACGCACCGACTGATGCCCTGTCAGACACGTGGATCCCTGCATACATCACATCTAGGCTGCATCATGGGTACCACATACGCACCTCCTCACCGTCCTATCATGTGCTGCATCCATGCTACAGACTGACTATCCGTGAGAACGTGCATGTGACCATGTCTGTTGGACAGTGCAGCACATGGTTACATCACGATGTCATCAGGGGATACATCCGGCATCGCACATGGCACTCCACACAGCCTGTTGTGGGGCAGGGGCAATGTCTGTGGCACAAATACACACTGGGACATGCACACAGGTGTCACAAACACTGCTACAGGATGTATGCACAAAGGACACATGACCATTGCAAGACATGGCTGCCTACAAAATGTTTTAATACAAATATGTGTTGGTAGGTGCCATACAAACCTTAGAATGTACAACGGAACAACACCCTCCCACAGGCGGGTTAACATTAACATTTGGCGTTAGCACAGCATGTACATCTGTCTCACACGTTAGTGGGGATACATTTGGCTATTAGGGTTATATTTATTTATTTATTTATTTATTTGCATCTCTTATATACCGCGCTATTACAATCAGTGCGGTTTACAGTGGAACAGAACATAAAACAATGTAGCAGTTACATTGGGTTTACAATAAAACATGGGATACAAACTTGGGTTGCCACCTTTGCCATCTGTGCATCCCCTTAACTACCTTGCAGACACTGGGAGATGGCCACAGATATATATGTTGATCACACACCCGGGGGCCCGCCATGGAGGTATGGCTGGGGATGCGCTGTGAACATGCCATGATAATGCTGGCGGCGCATCACCTCAGCCATACCCTCAACAGCAGCTGTCAGCTGCCTGATGGCATGGCCATGGTCACTTAGGGTCCGCATAACGCCACACACAGGAGACCCACACATTTGCCACCACATCCACACCATGTGGCTGTGGTCTGGGTGGTGGCATCTGCGTTGGCCCTGTGTGTGGCAATGTGTGGGGGTCCCACACCCGGCCTGACACCTTGGCCATGCACATGGGGCTCCCAGTGCCCTGTGGTGCCCTGCGTCCTCCCTCAGGCACAGGCCCCCCCTCCACACCCTCCATGGCCCCCCCGCCTTGGCCGTTCCCCTCACTCTCCCCTCCACCCTCCCCCCTCAACCTCCTCACCCTCCAACTCCACCTCCCCAGCACCCTCCTCCCACCCCTCCCCACCCTCCATGTATTCCTCCCCCACATCCACAGGTACGTCCTCCACATTGGTACCTCCAATCATCGCGGGGGGGCTGCCACCAGGTGGTGTGGGTGCGGAGGTCCCCTCCCCAGCATCTGCAGCCTCTGTGGAGAAAGCAGGTATGAACAGGGTGTCATGCGTTTGTTACGGCACAGACACATTGTATGTGGCATCACAGGCTGCTGTGCCACTGGGACATGGTGTGTCACAATGCATAGGCTGGGACACTCACCATCACCCCCGGCCATTGCCTTCCGCTGCATGTGGCAGAGGTATCCAGGGCAGTGTAGCCTCATCTCTCTGCCCTTCTTCTGTAGGTCCTCTACCTGGGGAGATAAGCAATGTTTGCAACCATTAGGGCCCTGTCTCCCTGCCCATGGCGAACCACATGGTACACATGTCTGTGTGCTATGGGGGCTGCCCCTGCTATGAGCAGGGGGTCCCATAATAGCTGTTGGCAGATCTGCCTGCATGTGTGGTGTGACACCTACGTGCCCTGTGCGCCGCTTCACACCCACCCTATGCCTTGTCCCTGCCATCTCATAGCATGACATGACAGCAACATGACATGTGGGGCATTCCAATTCTGATCTACACGGGGTGTGATTCCATACCCTCAGTGCAGTCCAGCACACACCTCGGTGTTGGGCAGCCCATCCCACATCAACAGGAGCTATCACCATGCCGCCTGGATGCTGCTCCAACCTCTGTGGTGCGGGCTCGGACACCTGGGGGTGTGGGGGAGCTGGGTACCCGCACCAACAACAGCTACCATTACACTGGGATGCTTGATGGACCACTGGAATATGGTGTGCAGCCTCCTGGGGATGTGGCGGAGCTGGGAGCCTACAACAGCAGCAGCAGCCAGAACACCAGGGTGACTGATAGGCCTCTGTGTTGTGGGCTGGGGCCCCCTGGGGGTGCGCCACAGCTGTGAGATGGCAACTGCAGCAACCACCATGACCCCAGGATGTGTATTGCGCCCCTGTCATCAGGTCTCCAGGGGATAGGGTGATGTTCCACGCATACGCAGGAGCACCTGCCATAACACCAGGATGGAGAATAGACCTGTGTAGTCTGGTCTGCTGCCTCCTGGGGTTGGGTCAGAGCTGGGAACCTGCAACAACAGCAACCACCATAACACCAGGATGGAGAATAGACCTGTGTAGTCTGGTCTGGGGTCTCCTGGGGTTGGGGAAGAGCTGGGAACCTGCAATAACAGCAACCACCATAACACCAGGATGGAGAATAGACCTGTGTAATCTGGTCTGATGCCTCCTGTGGATAAGGCAGAGCTGAGAACCTGCAACAACAGCAACTACCATAACACCAGGATGGAGAATAGACCTGTGTAGTCTGGTCTGATGCCTCCTGGGGTTGGGGCAGAGCTGGGAACCTGCAACAACAGCAACCACCATAACACCAGGATGGAGAATAGACCTGTGTAGTCTGGTCTGGGGCCTCCTGGGGTTGGGGAAGAGCTGGGAACCTGCAACAACAGCAACCACCATAACACCAGGATGAAGAATAGACCTGTGTAGTCTGGTCTGATGCCTCCTGGGGATAAAGTAGAGCTGGGAACCTGCAACAACAGCAACCATCATAACACCAGGATGGAGAATAGACCTGTGTAGTCTGGTCTGATGCCTCCTGGGGATAAGGCAGAGCTGGGAACCTGCAACAACAGCAACCACCATAACACTAGGATGGAGAATAGACCTGTGTAGTCTGGTCTGGGGCCTCCTGGGGTTGGGGCAGGGCTGGGAACCTGCAACAACAGCAACCACCATAACACCAGGATGGAGAATAGATCTGTGTAGTCTGGTCTGATGCCTCCTGGGGTTGGGGCAGAGCTGGGAACCTGCAACAACAGCAACCACCATAACACCAGGATGTAGAATAGACCTGTGTAGTCTGGTCTGGGGCCTCCTGGGGATAAGGCAGAGCTGGGAACCTGCAACAACAGCAAACACCATAACATCAGGATGGAGAATAGACCTGTGTAGTCTGGTCTGATGCCTCCTGGGGATAAGGCAGAGCTGGGAACCTGCAACAACAGCAACCACCATAACACCAGGATGGAGAATAGACCTGTATAGTCTGGTCTGATGCCTTCTGGGGTTGGAGCAGAGCTGGGAACCTGCAACAACAGCAACCACCATAACACCAGGATGGGGAATAGACCTGTGTCAGCTGGTCTAATGCCTCCTGGGGATAAGGCAGAGCTGGGAACCTGCAAAAACAGCAACCACCATAACACCAGGATGGAGAATAGACCTGTGTCAGCTGGTCTGCGGCCTCCTGGGGATAAGGCAGACCTGTGACACTGCAACTGGAGCAACCACCCTGTTTGATACACCTCTGTGCGGAGGTCTGGGAGCTTTCGGGGCCAAAGGTGATGTTCCACACATAAACAACAGCAACTACCACACCACCAGGATGACTGCTGGACCTCTGTCATCAGATCTGATGCCTCCTGGTGATGGGCCAGGGCTGTGGTACTCCAACTGCTGCAGCTACCAGTGCACCATGATGACTACTTGACCTCTGTGATCAGGTCCGATGTCTCCTGGGGATTGGCCAGAGCTGGTAATGTGTCTTAGCAGCAGCCATCATGGCACAGGGATGCCTAATAGATCTCTGTCATGGGGGCTGCAACTCCTGGGGGTTGGGCAGAGGTGTGCACTGCAACAGGGGCAGCTTACATCACACCGTACTAACCTCTGCACCACTGCTTTCATGTCTGTGGCTCCTGGGGATTGGCATACGTGCACACAGCAACATAAGCAGATAGCTTGATCACAGGGTTGCCCACATACATGTGTCTCGCACATGTGGTGCATGTCTTATGTGTTTTTATTGCTGGATATTTTGTTGCACACCTTCCATTTAGTGACCTGTCCCCATACACTTACCTCACGTGGGTAGTCTGCTACATGGTTGACGCGCCTTGTTATGCGTACCCACGCCCTCCTGACGCGTTCCAGATCCTGGCGTTTTGAGGCTTCTGGGAAGAGGCGCGGCTGCCTGGGGCAGATTAAGGCTGCCAGCTGTCATAGGTCGTGGTGGCTAAATGCTGGCTTGCAGGATTGCATCGCCATTTTGGGGGATGCCCATGTGTTGATGACGCACGCATATATGCCGCGCATATGCTGTATCGTGCCGTGCCCTACAACGCTGTGCACGCCACATGGAAAACTATCTATGGGGCTGCATGTATACACATCGGATATGGAGATTGGCGGACACGGTGGCTGGCTTTAGTTTACAACATCGCATGACTTCTCCAGGACCAAGCAGGAAGTCAGTCCTCACATATGGGTGACGTCGGCACCGACGGAGCCCTCGCGGAGCAATTTTCCCCAGCTTTCAAAGAAAGCCTTTGGGAATTGCAGCGCGCATGCGCAGTCCTCTTCCCGCCCAAAGGTGCCATCTTGCTCAGTCTTCTTTTTTCCGCGGAGCCCTACAGACGTTGTTTGTGATTCCCCGCAGAAAAGTTGATTTCTTTGTTTTTTCTCGGTTTTGACGCCGGTTCTTTTCCCGCCCGGACTCGCGACGCCGGTTGCGAGTCCGTTCTTTATTTTTCGGTTTTTTGTCCTTCGTGACAGATTTCGCGCCTTTTTTCTTTTTCACTGGCAGCCCGGTCTTTTGACCTCTCAGGGGCCCTTTTTCCCCCGATGGCTGCCAGCGGGTTTAAGAAGTGTGATCGGTGTAAGAAACTTATGTCTCTTACCGACACACACGACTACTGCCTCCGCTGCCTCGAACCCGATCATGACCCGATGATCTGTGGTCCGTGTGGTAAAATGTCCTCAAAAGCGTTGAGGAATCGGCAGCATCAGCGGGAACGTATCTTCTCTGACTCCAGCCGGGCTCGGACCTCGTCAGAGGCTTCGACGTCTCGGGACTCTGGTCCTGAGCATCGTCGCAGTTCCTCTGAACGGGGGTCTCCTACCCGGGAACATCATCGGAAGAAGAAACCCGCGAGGGCAGGGTCGGTGGACGCTCCTGGTTCCTCAAGGGCCAGGTCGCATAGCCCCGATTCCCGTCCCGAGTCCTCGGAGATGGAGAGGCCTGCTAAACATCCTCGTCTCGAGATGGACTCGCCCGCTCACGTGAGTACTGTTGTCCTCGTGGACTCGCCTCCGAAGGACCTGACGTCGGGCCCGATGCCGTCGGGGCCCGAGTCGGGGGCTGCTGGGTCTCCTGAGCTCGGACTCAGGTTGACGGCCTTGGAGAGCAGTTTCGCTGCCTTCATGGACCAGCAGCGGCCATTGATCGCTGGCCTCGCCGGTGCTTCTGCCCTGACCACCGGGACGTCGACGTCCAAGTCGACCCCGGAGACCGAGCCGATCCTCGAGTCCATGAGGGCTCGAGTCGATCCTCGGTCGCGGTCTCCTTCGGCCTCCCATTCGGGACCGAGGTCGTCGGGGCGGACGGCATCGATGCCCGCCCGACCCGAGCCGCTCGACTCCACCTCCGAGGAGTCAGCCTGGGAATCCGAGGACGAAGAGTCACCTGGTTCTTTTCGGACTCGGTGTGTCCCATCGGACTCCCCCAAGTCCGAACCTCGGAGACGGTCCCCCCCGGAGGATACCCGGTTCTCGGACTTCGTGCGGGATATGGCCAAGGCCTTGGCCTTCCCCGCGGATCCCGAGGAGGAGCCTCGAATCGAAGAACTCGATGCCCTCCAATATGACTCTCCCCCGAAGGAGGCCTTTATTGTACCGGTTCCTCCGATGCTGGAACGACTTCTCTTCCGCATGTGGGAGAGCCCGGCGTCTTCGCCGGTGTTAAGCAAGCGGGTCGATTCCATTTATCGAGTCCGCAAGAGCCCCGGGTTCCAAAAGGCACAACTACCGCACCAATCCATTGTGGTGGAATCGGCCATGCATAGACTTAAGAGTCAAAAAATGCACTCCTCGGTGCCTCCCGGTCGGGAGGCCCGAAGCCTGGATGCCCTCGGTAGGAAGTGTTTCCAGGGCTCTATGCTTGCTTGTCGAGTCCAGACCTACCAGCTCTACATGGGCATGTATCTCCGAGACCTGGCTAAAGAAATAGCCGGGTTCTCTGCTGGTCTCTCCGATGAACCTTTGCAGAGGTTCCAAACCTTGTCCACTGGTATTCGGGAGTGCTCCAAGTTTATCTCTCGAGCAGCCTACGATGGTTTTGAGGCATCGGCTCGAGTAGCCGCAGCCGGCATCGGTGGCTGCCGCCAGGCTTGGCTTCAGACATCCGACCTCGAGCCATGGGTGCAGGACAAGTTGGTCGATGTCCCCTGCAGAGGTGAAAACCTCTTTGGCAAGCCCATGGATGAGAAGGCTGCACAGATCGAGACCGAGACTCTCACCAGGACTCGTCTCTCAAGGAAGACCTCTGCCCCTTCTCAGAAGAAGAAGGGCTCGGGGAAAAAGCCCTTTTACCCGAGGAAGGCGGCTGCCTATCAACACTACCCTCATTATCAGGCCTCATCAGCTCCCCCACAGGGTAAGCAGGCCAAGGGATGGGGTAATGGGTCCCGTAGGCAGCAAGCCCCCAAGCCTGCACCACCGGCCCCTGCTCAGCAGGGTGGGGGTTTTTGACTTCATCAGCATAGCCTCTCCCCCTCAGCTGGTTTCTCTCAGCACAGGAGGCCGGCTGGCACACTTTGCCCACAGGTGGTCCAACATCACCACAGATACCTGGGTGCTTCACATAGTTCAAAAGGGCTATGTTCTTCACTTTCACCAGGTACCTCCCTCCTATTTCCCAGGGGAGCCTCTTCGACTCCCTCTGCACAGGGACTTACTCCTTCAGGAGTTAGCAAGTCTTCTTCAGGAACAGGCTGTGGAATCGGTGCCCCACCACCTGAGGGGTCAAGGGTTTTACTCCAGGTACTTTCTGATACCAAAAAGAACAGGAGGCCTCAGACCCATCCTGGACTTGCGCAACCTCAACAAGTTCCTCGCAAAGGAAAAGTTCAAGATGCTTACCCTTGGAATCCTGCTGCCCTACCTCCAGCAGGGAGACTGGCTATGCTCCTTAGATCTAAAGGATGCCTACACTCACATCCTCATCCACCCCAGCCACAGACAATATCTCAGGTTTGTTGTGGGGGGCAATCATTACCAGTACAGAGTGCTACCCTTTGGCCTATCCTCCGCACCAAGGGTGTTCACCAAATGTCTAGCAGTGGTGGCGGCTTATCTGAGACTTCAAGGCCTCTTTGTATTTCCATACCTGGATGACTGGCTCATCAGAGCACAGTCTTCCCAAGAGGCCATTCACGCCACGCACCGCACTGTGGCTCTGCTCCAGTACTTGGGCTTTGTCATAAATTTCGCAAAGTCCACTTTGCTCCCCTCTCAGGATCTCGAGTTCATCGGCGCAAGATTGAACACGCTTCAGGCGCGAGCTTTTCTGCCTCTGGACAGGGCACACAGGCTCATGGATCTTGCCAGCCACTTTCGCAGCAATTCCCTGGTGTCTGCCAGGCAATTTCTGCGACTGCTCGGCCATATGGCTTCCACAGTCCATGTGACCCCCAATGCCCGCCTAAACATGCGCCCTGCTGGGGCGGAGCCAGCTAGACTTCAACATGGCCGCATAAGAGTTTTCTCCCGTGGACCCCGACAACTCAATCCTGTGCATCTTTTCTGTAACCCCTCTGTTCCAAGTGTATGGTCGAGCCGGAGTTGCCAACTATGGCCGGGAGCAAGCAAACTCGCTTGGAGTTTGGGAATCCTCCGGTCTCCGGCTCAAAGCGAGCTAAGCCTGATATGCCTTCACCGCAAAAACAGGCGCCTGTGCACGACGCTTCGGGAGGCCTACAAGAACTGTTACAGGAGGTACGGGCTATCCGAAAGCGTGTGGATTCTAACGGGGATGCACTCACGGAAATGCAAACAGATATAAAAGATCTTCATACGCAAATGCAGACCCTGACCCTCCGGTTAGAAAAAGCGGAAGCTGCGGTGACTAGGTGCGAGGAGGGAGTTGTGCACTGTCGGCGGACATCCCGTAAAGTGGAGCATCTTGAGAGATTCTTGGAAGACATGAATAATAGAGCGCGCCGCAATAACATCAGAATAGTGGGGCTCCCGGAGGGCTCGGAGGGGAGTGACCCGATTCGGTACCTGGAGGGCTGGTTGCCACAATTCCTGAAGGAAGACTTCTCGCGACCCTTGGAGATTGAAAGGGCACATCGGGTTCCATTTTCTGCTAGCCCGCAAAGCATGAGGCCGCGCCCAATGATTTTCTGTGTACTACGGCACCAACACGCAATTCAAATCTTTGCTGCCGCCAAGGGAAAACAGCTCCTCTTGCCTGATGGGCGGAAAATTTCTTTTTTCCCTGACTACAGTAAACCTACAGTGGAGAAGAGGAAATTATTCCTTGCATTAAGGCCTAGGCTACAACATCTCCAGGCCAGGTATGGGCTCTTTAATCCTGCAAGATTCAAAGTCACTTTGAACAACTCGACTAAGACTTTTGACGATCCAGAGGTCCTTAAGAAGTTAATTGAAGAGCAGGAATCCCTACTGATGCATCAGAATTAATTGCACGTGTGTCTGGGTTATGCCTTTTTTCATCTCCAGGGAGCTGTGAGAGATTTTCATGGATGCGTGACTGTCTCCTATTTCTGGACTGCCTTTTTTCTTTGTTGATGCCAGTCCTAATATTAACCTTGTAAAATGGGTTATCGGGTGTGGTCTCTCCATTTCCTACCCAGTCACGGGTATGCTCTCTCAATCCCTTTATTGGGCTGTTTCTAATAATATGTCTGATGTTTTCCTTCTCTATGATAAGATGCTAGTCCTATTTACATTGTATTTTCAGACAGTGCAGTGGTACTGGTCTGCTGGGTCCCGGTTGCGCCATGTTTAATTAGTTGCGCTGTCTCACCCATATTCATGGTTATGGGAATGGGGTATGAAAGTTGGTTCTCAGGGGGAGCATATAGAAGTTTGTTATATGCATAAGGACAGTAAGTGTTGGCAGGACGTAGGTGGCTTTCTTTTCCCTTCTTATAGCCTCCAATGGCCTCTGGTTTGAAGGTATTGTCCTTAAACGTTAAAGGCATCAAGTCCCCGGCTAAAAGGAAGAAAATTCTTTCTTATTGTGGCAGGCAGAAGGCTGACTTGATCCTTTTACAGGAAACGCACCTTACCCCTACAGAGACGTGCAAGTTAGAAAATAAACACTTTAAAGTAATTGGCTCTTCTCCTGCCTCACATAAGAAAAACGGGGTTGTAACCTTAGTCAGGAAGACACTGGCGGTAGTAGTCAAAAGTGCTAGCATTGACGATTTGGGAAGGTGGGTCAATTCTCTAATTCAGGTGGGGGAAAATTCGCTGCTCATTTCAAATATATATGGGCCCAATTGCGATGACCCTCTTTTCTTTCGTTCTCTTTCGGGTGCGGTGCAGATGGAACAACCATCCCCTATCATAATGGGCGGGGATTTTAATATAGTGGGCGATGCTCTTGTTGACCGTAATCCTGGGAGGATCGAGAAGCCTTCTCGGTCTGCCATGGCAATCAAGGCCATGTGCAAGGCTAATGGCTTGGTCGATGTATGGAGAATTTTGCACCCGAAGGATAGGGGCTTTACTTTTTTCTCCCCTCTACACAAATCCTCCTCCCGTATTGATTATTTCTTAGTGTCCAAATCCTTGGTGGCCCAGAGCTGTGAGGCGAATATTGAAGGCATATGTATCTCGGACCATGCCGCAATTACTCTACAATTGGATCTTCCCGGAATTGAACGGCCTACCCTGCTCTGGTCGTTTAACAGAGCTTGGCTAGCTGAACCCTCCTTCCAGGTGGAGATCCGGGAGACTATTCGCTCCTACTTTGACTCTAACAAAGTCGGAGAGACAGCAAGCTGGGCTTGGTGGGAGGCCTTTAAGGCCACTCTACGGGCCGTAATCACCAGCTACGCGATTCGGGAGAACAGGAAGAATAAAGCTCAGTTAGTAGCCCTAGAAACTCAGATTAAAGCTGTGGAAAAATTATGGACTAAGCGACCCGACCCTAGCATATTATTAAGACTTCAGAGATTACGTTATCAGTACAATGAAATAGTCTCCTCTGAGGTTGACCATCTACTTTTACAGCAATCTGCCAGATATCACGTAGAACGGAATAAGGCTAGTAAATCTCTTGCAGTGGCTCTGCGGGGGAATCAGGAAAGGAAAAGAATTGTCACTCTTCTTGATGTTAATTTAGTTCCACAAACCAACAGCGAGCGAATCTTGGAAGAGTTTTCAAATTATTATGCCCAGCTCTATACCTCGGATGTCAATCCGGCTCAGGGCACTTTTATGGAGTTTGTGAGAGATCTCCAGCGCCCTACTGCGACGGTGCAGCAAGTCAAGACCCTGGGTAGCCCAATATCCAGTAATGAAATACGGTCTGCCATTGGTGCAATGGCCGGGGGCAAGGCCACTGGTCCGGATGGTATCCCAGTTGAATTTTACAAGGTTTTTTCTGAAGATTTGCTCCCCCATATGTTAGTGTATTATGCTGAGTTGATTAAAGGTCAGAAAGACACTGGGCATTTCTCAGAAGCTACAATTGTTGTCTTGGAGAAACCGGGTAAAAGTCCTGAATTCGTGACAAATTATAGACCAATTTCCCTCTTAAATGCAGACTACAAGATCTACACCAGTATTTTGGCGCAAAGGCTTACTACAGTCATAGAGGATCTTGTTCATCCGGATCAATGTGGCTTTGTCCCTGGGAGATCTACCTCTGATAATGCACGGTTGCTATGCAACTTAATGGAGAGAGCTGCCTCTAGCCCTTTGCCTTATATCGGCCTCTCGCTTGATGCAGAGAAGGCCTTCGATAGGGTAGAATGGCCTTTTCTCTTCCTGGTATTGCAATGGTTTGGCCTTGGGGATGGGTTTGTTAATATGGTGAAAGTTTTATATGCCAATACTAGTGCTCGCATATTTGCCAATGGAATCCTTTCTCACTCCTTCTCACTTCATAGGGGAACGCGGCAAGGATGTCCTCTCTCCCCCCTTCTGTTTAACTTAGCCTTAGAGCCATTAGCTATAGCTATTAGACAGAATAAAGAGATTTCAGGCTTCAGAGTGGGGGACTTGCAGGTGAAATTATCGGCCTATGCCGATGATCTTCTCCTATTTACCCAGCCAGAGGAATTGCCGGCAATATTATCCTTGTTTGATTGCTACTCCTCCATCTCTGGATATAAAATCAACTGGGCCAAATCTGTAGCATTCCCAATGAACAATCTCTCTCATTCGGGCCTGGTAGCTGATTTTTACCTCAGATGGGAGTCAAAAACTTTCACATATCTAGGTACTCACTATTGTGCTTCCCGGGATGATACCATTGATTCTAATTTAGCAGGGCTCCTATTGTTGATTCGTAAGAAAGCCCTTACCTGGTCTCCTCTTTTCCTCTCCTGGTGGGGCAGACTTGAGACTATAAAAATGACCTTAACTCCAAAAATCAATTATATATTGGGTATGTTGCCTTTTGAACTCCCAAAGGGGGCTTATACTGACCTGGAAAGAGCATTATTAGATTTCCTTTGGAATGGGAAGCCTCCGAGAATAGCTGTCAAAAAACTCAAGGCCTCTAAGGATGAAGGGGGGGGGGTACAATTCCCTGATTTTCAAAGATACCATCTGGCCCTTCTTTTAAGGCAAGGGGCGTTGTGGACTGATGAGGAAGGCTTAGAGTCTAGGCCGACATGGTTGGCAGTTGAGGAGAGATTAGTGGCTCCACTCCCCTTACGTTATCTGTTAGGAATGCAACTCCCAAGATCTTCTGAGGCGGGGGGGGGGGTCATCTCGGCCACTCAAGCAGCTTTCTGTCAGCTAGTTAGGCTAATAGACGAAGTGAATTCCTTTTCGAGGCAAACCCCATTGTGGTGGAATCCATTGTTTAAGATTCGAGGCCGTGTGTTTGCCTGGCGCAAGTGGATGAAATGTGGCATATGGTCGTTGGGACAGTTATTTGGGGAGGATGACTGGAAAGATTTTCTTGTCTTACAGAAGGAATTTTCCCTCCCGCCCTCCTGTCATTATCAATGGTTACAACTTCGGCATTGCTTAGCTGCCAGGGGGGTGAGAGGAGCTTCTACTATCACTTCCCCGGTTGGAGGTTCTTATAATTTACTTCAGGGGGTGGTAGGTCGAAAGGGTGCTATGTCTTTTCTTTATAAGTCTATTAGAGATTTTGCCCCGCAGGCCCTAACAGGCTTGGTTAAAACCTGGGAGTCTGATTTGGCAATTGTGTTCTAACCTAATGTCTGGAAAGTGCTATGGGGTCCTGTTACGCGGACTTCGAGATCAGCCGCACTTACCCAATCTATGTATTTCTTTTTGCATAGGGCTTATATTACCCCTGTCAAGGCCTCTAAATGGGATAAACTGTCGACTGGCAAATGCTGGTCTTGTCAACTGGCAGTGGGTACTTACAGACATATGTTTTTCGACTGTCCTTTATTACAGGGCTTTTGGCAGAGTGTAGGGTTTCGGATCCAAAGTATCCTGGATATTCCACTTACTCTCTCTCTGACCACGATACTACTGAGATCCACTGAACCCTCACTCTGTCTATCTAGAGAAAAAACATTTTTGTTTAATTTTATGGTTGCCATAGCACTAAAGCTTATACTTTCTCACTGGAAACATTTTCAGACCTTGCATCTAGACTGTTGGTGGAACTCAGTTTGTTACTATGCTAAACTGGAGAAAGTTTATAATAAGCTCCACCATCCTGGTAATCCTGATTTAAATGCGCGCAGATGGTCCCTTTTAGATCAATATTGTGCCCGGTCCTCCTTTGCTTGATGGGAGGCGCTTGGATCACTCTGCCAATGCTCCTGTCCTCTCTTTTCATTCTGTATGTAGATTTTTGAATCAAACTGGTGATCAGTAGTTTCCCCTGAGAACCGGGGAGGGTGGGGGTGGGGGGGGAGGGGTGGGGGGTATGAGGGACTGTGTTGATTTTGGTAGGTTTTTCATTGATTAGTAATTTTCTGTTATGACCAAGGTTTTGTGTTTTGCATGTTTCCTTTCAAAAATTTAAATAAAGATTTAAAAAAAAAACATGCGCCCTGCTCAATGGTGCCTTCGCACACAATGGCATCAGGCCACTGGGAGCCTAGCGGACTCCGTACAGATCTCCGACCCGCTGGTCTCTTCTCTACAATGGTGGCTTCATCTGCCAAACCTCGTGCTAGGAATGGCTTTTCAGCCTCCTCCGCCTTCTCAGGTCCTGATGACCGATGCTTCTCTCCTGGGCTGGGGAGCTCATTGCCAAGGGAAATGTACTCAAGGCCTCTGGACTCCTTGGGAGTCTGCTCAGCAGATAAACTTCCTGGAGCTCAGAGCCATCCGCCTAGCTTTCAGAGCCTTCTCCCACCTGACTTCTCACCAGTCTGTGCTGGTCCAGACAGACAATCAGGTTGCAATGTTCTACGTGAACAAACAAGGCGGAACAGGCTCCTTCCTTCTCTGTCAGGAGGCACAGAAACTGTGCTCTTGGGCCGTCCACCACGGCATCATCCTCAAAGCTGTCTATCTCCCAGGTCAGGAAAATTACCTGGCAGACAAGCTAAGCAGGATCCTCCAGCCACACGAGTGGAGGTTGGATCCGGTGGTGGTTCAGCGGATCTTTCTCAAGTGGGGCCTCCCCACCATGGATCTGTTTGCCAGTCCTCTGAACCGGCAACTTCCCAGATTCTGCTCTCGACAACCGCATCCTCTCAGAGTAGCGGCGGATGCTTTTCTGATTCCATGGTCCACAGGCCTCTTGTATGCCTTTCCTCCCATGCCGCTGGTGTCTTGAACACTCTTCAAAGTTCTCAGAGACAAAGCCTCGATGATCCTAGTGGCTCCCCGGTGGCCGAGACAACCTTGGTTCCCGCTTCTGATGCAGCTGGCGGTGGACACTCCTCTTCCTCTGGGGTTTCAGCCCGACCTCCTGTCACAGGATCAGGGGACTCTCCTGCACCCCAACCTCCGGTCCCTTCTTCTGATGGCCTGGCTGCTGAAAGGGTAGTCCTTGCTCCCCTCCGGCTGCCTCCAGATGTGGAGGAGGTCGTCTTGGCCTCCAGACGGCCCTCCACCCGGAAGTCCTACGCTCTTAAGTGGCGTCGGTTCTCCGTCTGGTGTGCTCAGCAGTCTCAAGATCCCTTCTCCTGTTCAGCATCAGTGGTCTTGCAGTACTTGCTTTGCCTCTCCAATCTTGGACTTAAGTCCAACTCGGTCAGAGTCCACCTCAGTGCTCTTTCTGCGCATCACATGCCGGTGGATGGCAGACCTCTTGCCAGCCACCCTCTAGTGGCTCGTTTTCTCAGGGGCCTCCTTCTCCTTAAATCACCTTTGCGCCCGCCAGCCCCTGACTGGGATCTGAATGTGGTTTTGCAGCGGATTACCTGTCCGCCTTTTGAACCTATGGCTACCTGTCATCTTCGTTTTCTTTCTTGGAAAACCTTGTTCTTGGTAGCCCTCACTTCTGCTAGACGCGTTAGTGAGCTACAGGCCCTAGTATCTGATCCTCCTTACACTAGGTTCTACAAGAATAGGGTAGTCCTACGGACTCACCCTAAGTTTCTTCCTAAAGTGGTTTCCCCTTTTCACATCAACCAGGAGGTGGTACTTCCGACCTTCTTTCCCAGGCCACACTCCAGCCGAGCTGAAATGGTCCTGCATACCCTGGACTGTAGGAGGGCGTTAACCTTCTACCTTGACCGTACGCAGGAGCACCGAAGGGCTGTTCAGCTCTTCGTGTCTTATGACCCCAATAAGTTGGGGCTCCCTGTCTCCAAGCGTACTCTGTCCATCTGGATTGCTGACTGTATCGCTTGGGCTTATGAGGCAGCCGGCCTCTCGTTGGAAAGTCGAGTCACAGCTCATCGTGTTAGGGCGAAGGCTGCGTCAGTGGCTTACCTCCGCTCTGTTCCATTGGCAGACATCTGCCGGGCCGCTACCTGGTCTTCAAGCCAGACTTTTGCAGCCCATTACTGCCTGGAGAGGGAGTCCCGCAGGGACAGTGCTTTCGGTCAGGCAGTCCTCCGTAATCTCTTTGAGGTATAGGCAACTCCTACCTTCCGTCCCGGATGTTGGGCTACCGGTTGGAGGCGTATTCAGAGAAGATTCCTTCCTTCTGTGCTACTGAGCTTGAGGGAGCTCTTTTTGAGCTTAGGGTCTCCGGTAGCCTTAAGCTTGGGAGTCCCATATGTGAGGACTGACTTCCTGCTTGGTCCTGGAGAAAGAGTTGTTACTCACCTGTAACAGGTGTTCTCCAGGAGCAGCAGGAATCAGTCCTCACAACCCTCCCTCCTCCCCTTGGAGTTGCAGTTCTATGCTTTCGTTTTTTGCTAATTTTTTGCTGTCTTTTCGCTATGTCATCAGACTGAGCAAGATGGCACCCTTGGGCGGGAAGAGGACCGCGCATGCGCGCTGCAATTCCCAAAGGCTTTCTTTGAAAGCTGGGGAAAATTGCTCCGCGAGGGCTCCGTCGGCGCCGACGTCACCCATATGTGAGGACTGATTCCTGCTGCTCCAGGAGAACACCTGTTACAGGTGAGTAACTACTCTTTACGCTGTTTGGCCTGGACCGCATCTGGTGTGCCTTATGACGCGCTTTTGCCGATGCAATGCCACGCCTCTCTTAGAGGCACGAGACAAAGGTCATAGTGTATTAGGCTTGTGTCAAAGGCTGTAGAGATGTGTCTGACTGTTTACTAACATTCATCTTGCTGTTGGTGCAGTGGGGATTCAAACCCATAAGCAGTGACTCTGAGGGCATCGTATTAACCAGTATGCTATGCCTTTTCTCATAGCATGGGCTGACTACACAGCAACTACAAGTCAACCCAGTAAATGTCAGCTGTGCTTACCAGGGTACCTTAGGTTTTCCAGCTGAGGTGATGGTTTATTTTTGGTGGACACACTGATATTTGCTATGGGGTCTGTGTACTACACCGTCCTTATATTACCGGCTAAACTCCCAGCGATAATGTGAGCAATCCCATATAGGGGGGTGGACGTGCCGGCGTCCACGTAGCATGCAGTGTGTATCACCCAATAGGAGGCATGTTGGCTGTTTATGCGCGGTAACCTTAACTTTGTGGCAGCGCTGTGAGAAGGTGTATAGAGCTGTAGCCCACTGGTTAATATGATGACCAACAAGCCAGAGGTCATGAGTTCAATCCCTCAGGGGTCTCAACTGATATGGCTGTTTGAGGCAATCTCTTTTTCTGCATGTAACAGTCTGACACATCTCTACAATCTGTGCTGCCAGCAGAAACACCCTCACCTCATTGCCATCACCTACTGCGCCCTATAGGGCAGGAGGGGTGTCTGGACCCACATGCGGATTAGAGGGCAACAACTACCAACCCGCCCTCTCAGGGCCAGGGTGGGGGGACAGGATCTGCCACCAACAGACCTACACTCTACATCTTTGCAATGGTGGCAGTGGAGGAACATGATGTAGGGCTGTGGGACCAGCTACCACAGTCCTGCAGGGGATGGGGTGCCCTCCAAGGCAGTCAATGCAGATCTGTTTGTATAACACAGGGCACTGGCAGACAGGCAGTAGGCCTGTAAACACTCAGATGCCCCCCACCACCATCTGACATTCACCAGCAGAGAGCACTGTTAGTCTTCACCCTGCAAGGTGCTCCAGCCATACACACGCTAGCTGCAGACAATCTGCTAGCTAATACACAGTGCATGTTCCTGGTGAAACTGTGTGCACCCAGAGATGGTATGTCAGTGATGTGGCCCCTGCCAACCCTTTCCCCATATTTTACCCAGTACTAAACCGTGGTAATAAAGACGGAACCTTTATTGCAGATAACATAAACATGCCTGAAACGCCTATATTTTACCCTACAGAGCACAGACACCATAAACATGTGCAATCCCTAGAGCAGAGTTTCCAAACTGCAGTCCTGGAGGGCCAAACACCATTCAGGTGTCATGCTTTCTCTAATACATATGCCTGTGCTGCATTTTATGCGTCGCCCCCATGGTATGCAAATGTATCTCATGCATATTCATTAGGGACACCATGAAAATCCGAACAGTGTTTGGACCACCAGGACTGGAGTTGGGAACCTCTGCCCTGGAGCAGTGGCCAACAGGGGCATAAACACCCACACCCACACCCACAGGCTCTACTATCCAAAGCCTCATGGAGAGGCAGGTTGTTGGGCCCTGCGTGCAGCAGCATCTCCCAATACTAGCACTTGCATACCTTAGCAATGCCGCCCTAAACCTGGGGATACGTTACACATATATCAAAAGGTTGCTATAATTAATGGCAGATAAAAATTCCTAAGTTAATCACAATTTGCTGATAGAGCTGCATCATAGCAACCTTTCTGATATCTGCGGAGTGTGTTTCAGTTTTGGTTTCTGACAGTGTTTACCACCCCGGGGAGTGACCCCAACATTATTGCGTACCACAGCCATGCCTGCACTGTGCCCAGGACTGGTGTGGTTGCCAGGGCTGCTAAAAGCCTCTATATTTGCACAATGCTGGCATAGGTGTGGGAGTGTGTGTCTGTCTATCCAGTGTGTTGTAGCTGCCTACACCTTACTGAGCCCACACTGCTTGCACTGTCTCCAGTGTAAGCCTGCCAATGTGCATAATGAGGAGCAAGGCACTGTGGGTATGGGCCGGACAGGGCGGCCTGGACAGGATGCATCTGCACAGGGTGTAGGGCAATGGCTGGGACATTGTAGTGCCCAACCACCACCTGCACGGACAGGGTGGTCACAGCATGTCCTGCTGGGAGGTCACTCTCACCCTGACTGAGCAGTGACCACGGCATGGCTAGGTTCCCCCATAGTACCATTTCTCTCAAGTGATATTTATGGGTTTCCTTTTCTGGGGCCCAATCATTTACATAGCTCTGTGGTTCTTTCTGGAACATGCACTATGTATGTGGCAGCCGACTGTGTGTAGCTAGCATGTGTATAGCTGCAACACCCTGCAGGATGCTGCAGGTGCACACGGATTGCCCTCTGCTGTTGAATGTCAGAATGTAGTGGGGGGTAGCTTACCTGACCAGTTGCACTGCCAGTGGTTGAGTTCCATGTTCAGATCTGCATCAGCTCTCTGTTCCTTAGTTGGCTGGGGGTTGCTGAACCCCACAGTCTGTCATCATTTAGCTCAACTGGCCCTACTGGAAAAAATGATAGTGTGTGTCTGTTGTGTCCAGATCATGTTCCCCACCCTGACCCACAGAGGGTGGGCTTGCTCTGTATATCGTCTTCATGTGAGTCCAGACACACTCCTGCTCCAAAAACAGGTGTCCATGGCAACATCACTCAACATGCATGATGTTGCGAGCATCCTGGTCCACATGGGCTATGCATCAATGCCATATAGGAATGTACATAGAAAACATCCAAAGCTGTCTGCAAAGAATTCCCCATACAATTGCAGTGATGGTGAACTGCAGCAAAACATACTGCAAACATCCCAGGTACAATGGCATGGTCAGTAGGCACACTGTAACAGTAACATGCATGCTTGGTCCCCCTACCCAGTTGATGTGCTGCAGAGTTGCAAACCCCTATCCGGTGAGCAGATGTAGATTGCTGATCTGCATGTGCATTACATTACATGTCATTGTAAATATTTTGTATATAGTTAACCAACCTTACTCGTTTCTCTCTATGTGAATAGTTTAGAGTTTTTTTTAAATTTTCTTATTGTTATATGTAACTGCTATACACGCAGAACTTAAATGTTTAAATGTAAACTGCTGCTGATTACTGGAAGGAGCGGTATAAAAATAAGTGCAAATAAATAAATAAAATAAATTATGGGTACCCTTTGTGCTAACTTATCCTGGTAGCCACACCAGACAGTGTGTCTGTTGACCTGCACTGTTTGAGTAGCTACCCATAGTTTTATTACAACCAATATTAAACATAGAAACATAGAAATATGACGACAGAAAAAGACCACATGGCCTATCTAGTCTGTCCTTCCATAACAACTACAACAGTCCCCTTTTTACCTTTAGAGATCCTCTGTGTTTGTCCCATGCTTTTTTGAATTCAGTTACTGTCCTCATCTCTACCACCTCCACTGGGAGACTATTCCACGGATCCACTACTCTTTCCGTAAAGAAATATTTCCACATATCACTCCTGAATCTATCTCCCTTCACCCTCATCCCATGTCCCTTCATAGCAGAACTTGCTTTCAATTGAAAGAGGCTCTCTCCCTGAACATTTATGCCATGGAGGTATTTAAACATCTCAATCATATCACCTCTATCCCGCCTTTCCTCTAAGGTGTACATATTAAGATCCTTAAGTCTGTCCTCATATGCTTTATAATGAAGACCACTAATCATCTTAGTAGCAACCCTCTGCACCGACTCCATCCTGTTCACATCCTTTTGAAGGTGCGGTCTCCAGAATTGCACACTATACTCCAAATGAGGTCGCACCAAAGACTTATACAGAGGCATTATCACCTCCTTTTTTCTGCTAGCCATTCCTCTCCGTATGCACCCAAGCATCCTTCTAGCTTTTGCCGTCACCTTTTCTACCTGTTTAGCTACTTTAAGATCATCAGACACAACCACGCCTAGGTCCCGCTCTTCTTTAGTGGACAAAAGTACTTCACCCCCTATACTTTATTGCTCCCTTGGATTGCTGCATCCCAAATGCATGACCTTACATTTTTTAACATTAAATCCCAGCTGCCAAATTCTAGACCATTCTTCAAGCTTAGCTAGTTCCCTCCTCATGTTATCTACCCCTTCCTGGGTGTCTACTCTATTGCAGATTTTGGTATCATCCGCAAAGAGGCAAACCTTACCTGAAAGCCCTTCCGCTATATCACTAACAAAGATGTTAAAAAGAATCAGACCAAGGACAGATCCCTTGGGGCACACCACTGATAACATCCTTCTCCTCAGAGTGAGCTCCATTTACTTGTACTCTTTGTCGCCTCCCACCCAACCAATTTCTAACCCAAGCAGTAACTTTAGGGTCCATCCCTAGGGTGCTCAGTTTGTTTATAAGTCGCCTGTGAGGAACAGTGTCAAAGGCTATACTGAAATGTAAATACGCCACATCTAGGGCTCTCCCTCGGTCCAACTCCCTGGTCACCCAGTCAAAGAAATCAATCAGATTTGTCTGATAAGACCTGCCTCTGGTGAATCCATGCTGCCTTGGATCCTGTAATCCGCTGGACTCCAGAAACCTCACTATTTTCTCTTTCAGCAGCGTTTCCAATAATTTACTCACCACTGAAGTTAAACTAACTGGCCTGTAGTTTTCAACCACATCCTTACTTCTGCTTTTGTGTAAAGGCACCACATGAGCCTCTCTCCAGTCCTTTGGCACCACTCCCGACTCCAACGAGGCATTGAAAAGGTCAGTCAGTGGAGCTGCTAGAACGTCCCCAAGTTCCCTCAATATTCTCGGGTGTATCCCATCCGGTCCCATTGCTTTGTCTACTTTAAGTTGAGATAGTTTCTCACGAACACAGTCTTTTGAAAATTGTTCAAGATATCCTTTGCTTCTGTTCCTATTTGTGGGTGTTTTCTGAGGTCCTGCTCCTGGTTCTTCATCTGTGAACACAGAAAAAAAATATTTGTTAAGCAATTCCTCTTTATCCTTATCAGCTTCTACATATTCCTCCCCTGCACCCTTGAGTCTGACAATACCACTTTTGCCCTTCTTCTTCTCACTAATATATCTGAAAAATGTCCTATCCCCCCCATTTTATGTCATTGGCTATTTCCTCCTCCTTTTGAATCTTTGCCTTCTTGACTACTTTGCTAGCTTCTCTAAGTTTTTCCAAATACAGATGCCTGTCTTCCTCTCTCTGTGATCTCTTGTATTTCATGAAGGCCTCCCTCTTTTTCTTCACTTTTTCAGCTACTTCTTTCGAAAACCATAGTGGTCTCCTTTTCCTTTTACCTTTATTTACCATTTTAACAAAAAGGTTGGTTGCCCTTAAAATATCCCCTTTCAGTTTTTCCCACTGTTTTTCTACATCCCTCAGCTGTTCCCATCCTACTAACGACTCCCTGAGGTATTGGCCCATCTTCGCAAAGTTAGTCTTCCTAAAGTCTAAGATCCTCACCTTTGAATGGATTCTAACAGCCCAAGTCATAATACTGAACCACACCATCTGGTGATCACTGGATGCAAAATGATCTCCCACTACAACATCAGAAACACTTTCACCATTGGTAAGCACCAAGTCCAGTATGGCCCCTTCACGTGTGGGGTCTGTTACCAATTGCCTGAATAGTTCTCCCTGTAGAGAATCCAGGATCTCCTTACTTCTAGACGATACTGCAGCAGGAATGTGCCAATCAACATCTGGCATATTGAAATCTCCTATCAGTAGCACTTCCCCTTTCCTAACAATGCTGCGCATGCATTCAATTAACTCTCTGTCCACCTCTTCCTCTTGTGAGGGAGGTCTGTATATCACACCAATGCAAATAGATTTCTCTTTCCCTCTTTCTAGTTTAACCCACAATGCTGCCCCTCTCCCTTTTAAGCTCTGTAATTCCAAAGCTTTAATAGTAGTTTTTACATATGGTGCCACCCCTCCTCCCCTACTTCCTACCCTGTCCTTTCTGAATAAAGTATAGCCAGGTATAGTTACATCCCAGTCATGGTTTTCTGTGAGCCATGTTTCTGTAACTGCCACTAAATCCAAGTCAGCCACTCACACCAAAGTTTCAACATCAGGGATCTTATTTCCCATGCTACGAGCATTTATACACACTGCTTTCCATATGTTACCCCTGTTACCCATTTCCATAAAATTATTTATTGTATCACCTACCTGGGGGCTTTCACTTACCTGGGGGCTTTCTTCACCTATCCCCAACGAATCTAGTTTAAAGCCCTCTTCAGTAGATTAGCCAGTCTACTACTGAAGACGCGCTGACCTTTCTTGAACAGATGGATGCCATCTCTGCTCTGCAACCCTTGGAACAGCATCCCATGGTCTAGGAAACCTAAAAGCTCTCGATGACACCCTCCACGCAGCCATGCATTCATCTCCAGGATGCGAGCCTCTCTGGCTTGGCCTTTTCCCTCAACAGGGAGGATTGAAGAGAACACCACCTGTGCACTGTCCCAGAGCCATGAAGTCACTTTTGATACGTTCCGAGGTATACCTAGCAGTATCATTTGTTCCAACATGGATTAGCAACACTGGGTAATAGTCAGTAGGCTTGATGAGTCTCGGAAAACTCTCTGTAACATCTTGGATTTTGGCACCAGGCAGACTGCATACCTCTCTGGACATCAAGTCTGGTTGGCAGATGGACCCCTCAGTACCCCTCAGAAGAGAGTCTCCAACCACCACTACCCTTCGTTTCCTTGTGGTCACTGATTCTGCAACTTTGGGGTACTTGAGCTCTGGTTCTTCCCTTTCCAGGGATGCTTTCACCTCCTCCACTTCCAGTGCTGCATAATGGTTCTTTAATTCAAGGGCTGGAGAAGTTGGATTGATGATTTTGCAGGCCCCGGTGACTTGTGTCCAACCATCAGCATTCTGTTGGCACCCATCTTCTCCTTTGCTGGAGAGCTTGGTTGCTGCAAGAAGCATCTCATCAATGTACTTCTCACTGTCTTGAATGCTCCTCAGCCTCGCCACTTCCTCTCTGAGTTCCTCCACTTGTTTCCTCAGAGCTTCAGCATGCAGGCACCCTGTTGACAATATGGGGGACAGGGTACTCAGGGCTGTACAGTGTCAAAAACTGGAAATGGGCACATAGGTATAATCAGGTTTTGTCTCCTTTATCGGCATCTTTTCGCCACCCTTAAAACGCTTTCTTGAGTACAGTCTCATTCCACGCATGAACCTTCCACTTCCACGTCAGCCCCCAGCTCCACTAGACTGGCTTCTTTCTTCTCCTCTAAAGTTCAACATCTCCGTTCATCGCTTCCCGTCTGTCCACAGGCCTTGTCTCCGCCTCCTCCCATCTCACCCCCATCGTCCCCTCCGCTTTCATACTCCTGGGCTAATTTCTACACTATTACCTCCCCAGAACTAATTAAACGTCTGTCTACTACTTATAAAACCTCTTGCCCATTAGACCCCATACCTTCCACCTGGTTCTCTGAACCTTCTTGTGATTTACTTCAGCCGCTCCTTACCATCATTAATTCCAGTCTGTCATATGGTTCCTTTCTTCACTCATGGAAAGACGCTTTGGTCCGCCCCCTCCTAAAGCATCCCTCCTTGGACCCATCTGCACCTGCAAATTACCGTCCTGTGTCTATTATTATTATTTATTATTATTATTTAACATTTTCTTCTATACCGCGCTATTAAAATCAGCGCGGTGTACATCGAACAAGAATACTGCAATGTATACAAATAACATTGAGTTTACAAATAACAGGGAATTGAACATGGGGGAGAAAACGGGGAAACTAAATACATATTAACTCAAACTATGTACAATGCTCTAATGTAACTGGGTGTTGCATTAGTTTTGT
Organism: Ichthyophis bannanicus; assembly: GCA_033557465.1. Classification (NCBI taxonomy): domain Eukaryota; kingdom Metazoa; phylum Chordata; class Amphibia; order Gymnophiona; family Ichthyophiidae; genus Ichthyophis; species Ichthyophis bannanicus. The sequence continues at coordinate 2,239,887 of CM066040.1, forward strand.
GAAGGTTGGTAGGGTTTGGGGGACTACCTATTATTTGTGGTGTTGACGTGCAGGGGCGACTGGTGTGTGGGGGAAGTTTGCAGGTTGTTAGTTGTGCTTCTATCGCTGGAGGTTTCTGAGTAGCATTTTGTGAACAGGTGGAGCTTTATGGCTTTTCTAAATAGGATGAGGCTTTTTATTCCACGGATTTCGTGGGGGAGTGCATTCCAGTTTGACGGGGCAAATAATGAGAAGGCTCTGTTGGAGGTAGCTTTTGTGCACTTAGTCATTAACTTAGGGACTGCTAATGTGTTCCGTGCAGTAGATCTTCTGTTTCTGTTTTCTGGGGTGCCATGAATTAGTTTGCTGATTGGTGTAGTTAGTTATTTAGGGCTTTGAAAGTGAGGACCAATGATTTGTATTGGAGCCTGGCAATTGCAATTCTTTCATGATGGGTGTTATGTGGTCGGATCTTGACGATCCGGAGAGGACTCTTGCGGCTGCATTCAAGGCTAAGCGGAGGGGGTTTAAAGTTGATTGTGGGAGGCCGTGCAGGATGATGTTTGCAAAATCGACATGTGGAAGGACTAGTGCCTGGAAGGTTGTCCGATAGTCTGTGAAGTCCAGTAGGTGTCGAAGGTGGCGTAGAGTTCTGATTTTATGGTATATTGCCTTTGTGATGTTTTTGATATGCGTTGTCATGCTCAGGTGCTGGTCCAGGGTGATGCCGAGGTAACGGATTGTGGATTTGGACTTCAACTCTACATTGTTGACACGTAGTGATGAAGGAGGTATGAATTTGAGGTTCTTTGTGACAAATAGGACATCTGTTTTACTGTGATTGATCCGTAAGTTTTGTGATAATAGCCAATTGGCTACTGCTTCGAAGCAGTTGATGATTGGGGAGAGCACTGGTTGGTCTATCAAGAACGGCATGTAAAGGAGGATGTCATCAGCGTATGCCAGGCACTTTACGTTGAAGGATCGAATCAAGTCACATATCGGCTGCATATAAATGTTGAACATCAGGGATGATAAGGACGATCCTTGGGGAACTCCCTGTGTTTGCAGAAATGGTTTGGAAGATGCTTGGCCAACTTTGACTTGTTGCCACCTATTAGATAAGTAGGATTCACACCATTTTAGCGCTGTGCTTTGGATCCCCTTTTCTTTTAGGCGTTGTATAAGTATGTCATGGCTCACCGAGTCGAAGGCGGCAGATATGTCCAGGAAGATGAGGACAAAGCCTTGTTGTATGTTGTTGATTCCTGTGATCAGATCGTTGAACAGGGTTGTGAGGACAGTGTCTACTCTGTGTGCTTCCCTGAATCCGTGTTGGACAGGATCCAACGGTGCTTGGGTGTCGATATGTTGCTGGATTTGTTGTTGAGTGGCTTTTTCGATGATCTTAGCAAGCTGTGGGATGCTCGATATTGGTCTAAAGGATTCTACTTTCGAAGGGTCTAGTTTGTTGTTTTTTAGTAGGGGCTTGATAGAGGTGCTTTTGAGACTCTGCGGGAATGATCCAGTGATAAAGGACTGGTTCAGTATGTTAGCCAGGATGTTGCTTATGTCATGGCGAAGCTCTTTGATCCAGCTGGCTGGACAGGGGTCATTAGGTGCAGTGCTGGGGTTAACAGAGGCAACAATATTTTCAACCTCTTTAGTGGATACTGCGGTGAAGTTGCATAGAGGAGTTGTTTGAGATGTTTTAGATGGTGTGGAGGGGTTATTGGTGCCTATGTTTGTGTTGGTCTTGATCATCTTCGATTGTAAATAATCTGCATAGTCCTGAGGTTGAGGCATTGGAGGGTGGGCTGAGACAGGCTCTCCTGTTATGGACTTTACTATATTGAACAAGGCATGTGGTTTGTTGATGGAGCGTTTTAGTATATCAGTGTGATAGAGTTTCCTTTTTTGCGTTATCTTTGCACGGTGAGTTAGCAAGTATGAGTTATAGGCGGTGTGTGCTTCAGCGGATTGGGTTCGGCGCCATTGTCTCTCAAGTTGGCGTAGGTGGTGTAGAGATGTTCGTAGGTCCATGGAGAACCAGGGTGCATGTTCTCGTCGTATTGTTGTCTTCGTGGTGTGAGATGGACAGGATGCATCTCTGAGGTTTTCATCCCATTTAGATATGAGGTCATCCAGGCTGAGGGATGTGTTGGTCATAAGAGGTTGGAGGTTCTCTAGGACTTTGCTCTTGTTGAGAGGGCGGAAGCGGGTTGCTAGATTCTTGGGAGTATTTGTAGTTATATGACTGTTGCTGGGAGTGCTTATGGGTATGTGGAAGTTAAGGAGATGGTGGTCAGACCACGGGACTGGTGTTACGGATAGTGCAAGGTCCTGGGATGACGAGGCGTCAGAAAGAGGTGCGAATATGAGATCCAGCTTGCCCCCCTTAGTGTGGGTGGCAGAGTCGACACATTGATTGTATCCTAAATCCTGTAGGGCCTCAAGGAATGCTGTGGAGTGGCTACTTTGAAGGGATGGGAGGTTAAAGTCGCAGATTAACCAATTTGGAGAGTGCGGGGTGGAAGTGGTACATGCTAGTTCAATTATTGTAGATAGGTCATCTGGTGATGGAGTGGGTGCCCGGTAAATGAGGTTGATGGCACAAAGTTTATTTGATATGGTGAGAATGTCAAGGTGAGTTGAGCTGGAGGTGGTACGCAACTTGAATTGAAGGTCTGTTTTGGCAAGGATGAGTGTTCCGCCACCTTTCTGGGTGGACCTGTGGCATGTATATAGGGAAAATCCTGGGGGTAGCATCTGATTCAAGAGGACATTGTCGCAATCGGACAGCCATGTCTCAGTGATCATCAGGATGTCGAGATTGTGTAGAGGTATTAGGTCCATGGCTGCAGGCCATTTTGAGCGTACTGATCTGGCGTTTATCAATGCACATTTCAGTATGCGTTGCTGACGTTGTTTCTTGGCTTGTGTCTTTTTGAAGAGTTGGAGGGGGATGTTAAGTAGGTGGGAGTGGGGTGAGTGGTTGGTCTTTGGTGTGGCGTGGTGTGGGAGTTCTGGCCGTCTCCTTCCATGGTGTAGGATTGGAATGGGGTTAGTGTCTTGGTTGAAAGCAATTGAGAAGTTGGGGAGCCCAAGGATAAGGAGTGAGATGAGTATTATCAAAGGTTTGTACATTCTAGATTGGTAGCAGTAGTACTAGGCAGCAGGGCAATGGTAGTGAGGTAACACAGTTGGATGAGGGTAAAGTTATTGACAGCAGTAGAGGGTGTCGCAGTGAATGGGTATAAATACTGGCAACAGTAGAAGATATCACAGTGGGTGGGTATAAATACTGGCTACAGTAGAAGATATCACAGTGAGACAGTGGGTGGGTATATATACTGGCAACAGTAGAAGATATCACAATGGGTGGGTATATATACTGGCAACAGTAGAAGATATCACAATGGGTGGGTATAAATACTGGCAACAGTAGAAGATATTACAGTGGATATAAGTACTGGCAACATTAACAGGTAGCACAGTAAGTAGGAATACTTTAAGGTAACAGTAGAAGGTAAACAGTGCATGGGAATAAATAATGGCAGCATTAGTATTAGAAGGTGGTACAGTGAATGGTAACAGATACACTGGTACAATTGACTGGGGCTAGCTTACTAGCGCAGTAAAGTGAACCTTAGCACAGTGAAAATAGATGCCTAACAGTAAGTGGTGATACTTGCAGTTCAGGATACAGGTCCGATTAGGATGGTTACTTGTCGTTTTCGGTGATTTTTCGATGTGCCACCACCGGGGGGCCAGCAGTTGCGATCTCGGAGAGGTGGAATTTGGCTGTGTTTGCTGTGTGAGGTCCAGTTGCAGGCCGATCCGATGGAGAGAGTCTGTTTTTTCTAGTGCCCCGCCTAAGGGCCACGCCAAAGGGCCCTCTGGCGAGGCCCTCAGGCGCGGGCCCGCCAGGCGCGGGTGCGCCCGCCGGCTCTCCTCTTTAATGTGGGCCGGCTGCCCCGATTGGACAGCAGCTGGTGTGGGAGGCGGCCCTGTGTCCCCGGCCTGCTCGATCCTCGCCGGGAGAGCCGGGTGTTGAGGCCGGGGTGCAGGAGGGCCGAGAGACCTCGCGCCCGCCGGCGCTCCTCTTTAATGTGGGCCGGCTGCCCCGATTGGACAGCAGCTGGTGTGGGAGGCGGCCCTGTGTCCCCGGCCTGCTCGATCCTCGCCGGGAGAGCCGGGTGTTGAGGCCGGGGTGCAGGAGGGCCGAAAGACCTCGCGCCCGCCGGCGCTCCTCTTTAATGTGGGCCGGCTGCCCCGATTGGACAGCAGCTGGTGTGGGAGGCGGCCCTGTGTCCCCGGCCTGCTCGATCCTCGCCGGGAGAGCCGGGTGTTGAGGCCGGGGTGCAGGAGGGCCGAGAGACCTCGCGCCCGCCGGCGCTCCTCTTTAATGTGGGCCGGCTGCCCCGATTGGACAGCAGCTGGTGTGGGAGGCGGCCCTGTGTCCCCGGCCTGCTCGATCCTCGCCGGGAGAGCCGGGTGTTGAGGCCGGGGTGCAGGAGGGCCGAGAGACCTCGCGCCCGCCGGCGCTCCTCTTTAATGTGGGCCGGCTGCCCCGATTGGACAGCAGCTGGTGTGGGAGGCGGCCCTGTGTCCCCGGCCTGCTCGATCCTCGCCGGGAGAGCCGGGTGTTGAGGCCGGGGTGCAGGAGGGCCGAGAGACCTCGCGCCCGCCGGCGCTCCTCTTTAATGTGGGCCGGCTGCCCCGATTGGACAGCAGCTGGTGTGGGAGGCGGCCCTGTGTCCCCGGCCTGCTCGATCCTCGCCAGGAGAGCCGGGTGTTGAGGCCGGGGTGCAGGAGGGCCGAGAGACCTCGCGCCCGCCGGCGCTCCTCTTTAATGTGGGCCGGCTGCCCCGATTGGACAGCAGCTGGTGTGGGAGGCGGCCCTGTGTCCCCGGCCTGCTCGATCCTCGCCGGGAGAGCCGGGTGTTGAGACCGGGGTGCAGGAGGGCCAAGAGACCTCGCGCCCGCCGGCGCTCCTCTTTAATGTGGGCCGGCTGCCCCGATTGGACAGCAGCTGGTGTGGGAGGCGGCCCTGTGTCCCCGGCCTGCTCGATCCTCGCCGGGAGAGCCGGGTGTTGAGGCCGGGGTGCAGGAGGGCCGAGAGACCTCGCGCCCGCCGGCGCTCCTCTTTAATGTGGGCCGGCTGCCCCGATTGGACAGCAGCTGGTGTGGGAGGCGGCCCTGTGTCCCCGGCCTGCTCGATCCTCGCCGGGAGAGCCGGGTGTTGAGGCCATTTGCTTCTAAGGTCCTGGAAAAAATTGTCTTCTCTCAACTCTCACATCACTTGGACTCAACACATTTCCTGCATCCTCGACAATCCGGCTTTCGGCCTGGCCATAGCGTCGAAACTACTATTACGGCAGTCATGAACGAAATCCACTCTTCCCATGATCATGGTGATATCACGGTGGCGGTATCCCTAGATCTTTTGGCCGCTTTTGACTTGGTAGATCACTCTCTTCTTCTTTCTAGATTATGGGATGCAGGTCTTCGAGGTACTGTTTATCACTGGTTCTACTCTTTCTTATATTCCCGGTCATTTGCAGTCACTTCTGCCTGTTCTACCACAGATAATTTCCCTCTCACCTGCGGTGTCCCACAAGGTTCAATACTGGCCCCCCTACTGTTCAATATATTTTTGACCCCTTTAGCTCTACTAATTCAACAATTAGGAATTTCAGGTTACTATTATGCTGATGATATCTTCCTTTTGTATCATACGTCCTCTTCTCATCCTGACATCACTCCTCTTAATACCTGTTTGTCCTTGGTCTCTTCTTGGCTCTCCTCAAACTGTCTCGTTCTCAATGTCTCTAAAACTGCGGCCATTTGGTTTACTCACGGCTTCATCACTCCGTCACTTACTCCCTCTTTTTCAGGCACCCCAATCTCCCTAGTTTCTAAGCTTCACTATCTTGGCGTCCTTCTTGACAGCAACCTTACTTTCAATGATCATATTTCCCAGGTTTCCCGGCGTTCTTTCTTCTGCCTTAGGCAGATTCGTGCCATTAGGCCATTTTTATCTTCACAAGCCCTCACTACTCTCCTCCTTTCCTTGGTCATCATCAGATTAGATTTTTGTAATTCTATTTATGCTAGCATCCCTCAATACCAACGTCATCGGTTACAGTTACTGCAAAACACTGCAGCTCGGATTATCTTACACGCTTCCCCCCGTGATCAGATTACCCCAATCTTGCAACATCTCCATTGGTTACCACTAAATTTCTGGATCCAATTTAAGATTCTCACCTTATCTATCTGATTTATTAACTTTTCACACTCCCACTCGTAGCCTCCGATCCGTTCATGTTAATCGTCTACACCTCCCCTCTCCCTCTCAAGCTCACCTACAATCCACCCGGCAATCAGCATTTTTCTACCTTGGTCCCTCCCTGTGGAATTCCCTACCTACCACCCTTCGACTTGAAGAGTCTTACTCTAAATTCCGCTCCCTTCTCAAAACTCATCTTTTCTCCTCTGCTTTCAATCTTCCCCCGTGATCCCTGATTTCTTCGTTCCTACTCTTGCTCAATTCTGTTTCTCACTCTCCTTTTCTTCTTTCCTTTTTCTTTCTTTTTAAGTTATTGTAATTTCTTTTCCCTTTTCTAATTTATATTTTTTATTTGTATTGTTAACAGCCCCGATGTAATGGGGGGCGGTATATCAAGTGTACAATAAACAATAAACAATTGTCACACAGTGACCCAATCCCCCCAATCAGGACCTGCGTGGGCGCCCACGTCCACGGCGACCATGGCCCATGCAACCCCATTGTTGTGGTTTGGCTGGTGCTGCCTCTGGGGCTGTGGCTGGTTGCTGCGAACGCCCAGCCATGGCCTCCTGAGCATCTGCAATCTGCAGTAGTGCCGCTTCCATCACCTCAGCTGTGGCATGCATCCAGTCCATCCTCTCCTGATTGCCCATCAGAACCTGACGAGTGGCTGTGGGTGAGACACAAGGTGAGACATGTGTTGTACCCCCCCACCGTGACTCATGCAAATGTACGGCGTATTCCAACAGTCCAGTCCACAGACCACTCATGTATGCGATGGCTAGCAACGCAGTACCATGTTTACATCTGTGTGTCCCATGATCCATCCACAGGCCAGGAAATGATCCTGCTGGGGGTCGTGGTGATCACAGATATGACACATGGTACTGTGTTGCACTTCAGTGTGTCACTGCTGTATCTGCGCACTGGTCGTATGGGATAGTTGGATAATGTGGGAATTCATGGCACACTGATAGATATCTGGGGTGCGCTGTTCACTTTAAACCTGACACACAGTACTGAATACGCTGACTATCTTTGCTACGTACCACTACCCAGGGAGAGAGGTCCGATGGGTAAACTGTATAGGTGATCTGGGGTAGGTGTTACCAATGTACGTCTCCATGGGGTATTTTGTGGTGAATAGTAGGCGGATGTATGAGCTCATTAGCATGATGACACCAGATGGCATATGAAACAAGGGGGGGGGGAGTGCACATGGCACCTACCCCCACTACACATACAGAACTATGTGCTATGGTGTCCTAATATTAGGGGGCACATGGAATCTCATTGTGGATGTTCCGTCAACCCCCTGGGGGCTTGATGTGTATTCTGTTACCCACCTTCCGCATCGTGCTTTGCAGAGGCAGTATGAGCCTGCAGCTCTGCAAGGATGATATCCATGCTGGTGTGTTGGGGGCATGATGTTCCTGGTGCCTGCATCGTGTGGGGACTCCCCTCCAACTCTGCATCCTCCACAGCCCATGTGCTGCTGTTACTGGCACCCACTTGTGCGTTGCCATCCTCTGCCCAGTCCTCTGCCTTTGGCAGCACAACATTTCCTGGGGTCTCCCCGCCAGTGCTGTCCGCATCCCCGGACTCGGCGACCTCTAGCCTCTCGGCATCCCCTGGCGCCGGCACATCCCCCTCCTCAAATGTCCCCATGGTCTGGATGTCACCTGGGGGGTAGAACAAGATACACAGCAAGGATGAGTTAGTGCAGGTCACATATCTATACCTGTTCAGTGCTGTAAAATGTCCAGGACTGTGGCTGTCATGCAAGCAGCCCCAGGTACCTGTCACACCCACCCTGTACCTACACAGCCATGTTTCACTCGATATGTGGACCTCAGTTGTCTGTGTTAGGGCACACGTGTTCTCAGGACATAGGCCCCCCCACCTTCCCGTCCATGGCAGGCATGTACTGGGCCATGTGGTTTACATGTGTAGCATATCTCTGACATACCTGCCTATGAATGGGTGGTGTCCAGCACTTCCGGCAGCCCTTTCAGGTAGATGGGGCCCAGACGGTCTGCTAGTTCCTGCTCCAGGGGTGTCAGAGTTGGGGCAAAGGGCACCAACCCTCCGGTGCCCATGGCATGTTGCCTCTCTGCCACCATGTGGACACGGACATCCCGCTTTATATCATTAAAACCTTTTCTAAGGCTATTGAGGTCCCTGGACGTCCCCCCTGCCTGGGCTATGGCCTCCTGGATCTCCCCCCACACTTGTATCCGTGTGCCCACAGTGGTGCTTGTGCTCAGGCGGCTGTACAGCACATCATACCTCTCCAGAACACTGGCCAGCAGGATGTGGTTCTCCTGCTGGCTGAACCTAACAGCCCTCCTCCTTTCCTCAGATGGCACAGGTATCCGCCTTCGTTTGGCGCTGGGTGGCCCCTGTGTGGGCTGGGACACACCCGATGGGCCTGCAGCCACCACCACATGCCCAACACTCCCTGCCGGATCTGGGTCCTGCTGAACAGGTGCCACCCCTCCTCCACTCCTGCCTTGTCCTGTCTCTCCATCTCCCTGCCCTCTGTGCCCTCTCCTTCCCTGTCACACATACCTGCTCCTTTGCCCCTCAGCTCCACCTCACACCTGCTTCTAGCCCCACCCCTCCTCTCCCTGCTGTCTGCTCCTCAGCTCAGCTCGTGTCTCTCTCAACTGCTCCTCGCCTCCCCCCTCACTCTGTTCCCTGCTTAGCCACACACCTCTCCACAACAAACCTGTCTCTGACACTCTCCACCACCACTCACGGACCAAGACACTCTCCATGACACACCTGCTTCTGACTCTCTCCTTGCTTCTCTGACAACACACGCCTTCTCTCCCTCGCCTACACAAACCCCTCAACATGATCCAGGTGTGCAGGTGTATTTATAGGGTGCTTTTACGTTGCGCATGCTGCGCATTTGCAGCAGCGCTAGCACAGCATCTGCGCACGTTGCACATGCGCCGCAGAGGCGTGGAAGGTGTGTGCATGGGACACCGTTACACATTCGCTGTGCATGTGCATGAGGCACGGAGCATACGCGTAACAGGACGCAGCACATGCGCATGTCTCATGCTCACACACAGCGCACTCCATGCACAGCACATTTACCGTGTCTCTGCAGCAGATGCGCAACACGCACAGCCGCAACTGCTGCACATGCGCAATGTGCGCAATGTAAGAAAACCCTATAACTACACCTGCACACCTGGATCACATTGAGGGGTTTGTGTAGGCGAGGGAGAGAAGGCGTGTGTTGTCGGAGAAGCAAGGAGAGTCAGAAGCAGGTGTATCGTGGAGTGTGGGCACAGCGCAGGAGACGTGCAGAGGTGCAGGCTCACCAGCCTCACCTCTACAGGCCCAGGGCCCAGCTCCAGGGCATGCGTGAGGACCAGGTCATCTCCCTCTACCGCCTGAGCACGGGGGCTATTAGGGAGCTCTATGAGGATCTGACCTCGAGCCCCTGACTGGTCAGTCACATGCCATACCAGGTTTGGTTATACTCCTTGGTGCCCTACATTTCTTTGCCTCTGGCTGTTTCCAGTCATCTGTGGCCGCAGTGGGTGGCATGAGCCGCCCCACCTTCTCACGCTGTCTCCACCAGGTACTGCGTGCCATGATCAGCCGGGTGGGGAATTACATTGCCATTCCCAATACTAGGCAACAGTGGGGGACCCTGAACCAGGCCTTTGAGGCGTTAGCCGGGATACCACATGTGATGGGAGCTATTGATTGCACACATGTTGCCCTCTTCCCGCCTGGAGACAGGGAGGTAGTGTTCCGCAACCGCAAACACTATCAAGTCCCATGGCTGCTCCTTGTGGCCTTGGGCAAGCCACTTAACCCTTCATTGCCTCAGGTACACTTAGATTGTGAGCCCTTCGGGGACAAGGGAATAAAAAAAGTACCTGTTAGTATATACGTGTAAACCGCTCTGATGCGTAAGTAAAGGGCGGTATATCAAATGCCTAAACCATAAACCATTTCCTGAATGTTCAGGTTGTATGTGATGCAAATATGCATATTCTGAATGTTGTCCCTAGGTTTGCAGGGTCCACCCATGACTCCTATATCCTGCATCACACGGCACTATTCAGATAATTCGAGGCTGGACAGTATGAGGACTGTATATTGCTGGGTGTGTATTTCTCATCTCTGACATTTGTGTTTGTCTCATCTGTCTATATGTGATCTAACATTAGGGGGGGGGGGTGGTGCCCTCCAGCTCTACCTTGCTATGATGGTGTGTGATGATGGTAGAATGGATGGTAGCATTTGTGTTGTGGTTACAGATTATGTTGATGGCAAGCCTTACACCTACCCCTTGTTTTGTGTGTCATAAATTCACACGCTGATGCATAGTTGTGGTGTCCCATCATGTGCTGTTATATGTATATGCCAGGATGTGTCATGCATTTGGTTTGCACGTACATACCTGTGTCCATTTATGTGGGCATGGGCTCCTGCTTTAATGTTCTACATTTCTTTCTGCAGGTGATGCAGGATATGGGTGTCGCCCCTGGTTGCTGACCCTTGTGCATCAGCCACGGACACCTGCAGAGAGGAGTTACAATGAGGCCCATGCCTCCAGCCGCTCTGTCATAAAGCGCACCTTTGGCGTTTTAAAGAGTCGCTTCAGGTGTCTGGATAGAACAAGCAGGGCCTTATAATACAGACCACAGACTGTGGCAGAGATCATTATAGCCTGTTGCATCCTGCACAACATTGCTCTCCGGCACCGTATCCCTGTCCAAATTAATGAGGATCTCGAGGATGATCCTATGTGCCCTCTTGTACATGCCCATGGTGAAACACGTGAGGGCACAGCAGTCAGGCGGCAACTGATTGAGGAGGTCTTCTCATGTAAGTACTGCATATGTTGCCACCTACATTTCTTTCAATATGTGTATACTGCTACCACTAGTTAACATCTGTATACCAATATCAGTAAGATGCAACACTGCACTGACATGTAACAGACACTGCCTGGCCATCCCAGCTTATGATCTAGTCATGACTGAAATGCAGAAGATATGAGCAGGCCACAACAGCTGGTGGAGGTAGATTATGTGTGTCTGTATTTTTAGGCTTGTGGGAGGTGTTATGCTGACATACCTGATGTGTGGCTGATTGGGATAGGGGCTGCTGTACAGCCACAGGTAGTTAGTTTGATGCTTTGGGTGCAGCAAGGTGAAAGGCGTGTAGTATGGAGTAAACAGTAGGAGAGCAGACCATAGATGGGGCCAGTTGTCTAGATGTGTGTGTTTAACAGTTTGTAATTTGAGCTGATTGTGTGGTTGGTATGCTCTGATGAGCAGGGACTGTGTGTTAGTTGTTTTTGTATAGTGCTACATGTGATAAGTAGCACTATATACATGATGGGTAGTAGTTTGATTATGGTATTTGAGATCAGTAGGGGAGGTTACTGTAACACCACAGTGTTCCTGTATGTATAGGTCAGCACGTAGCCTTGACATGGATGCGGAAATGGATAGGGAACCTGTGAGGTGTCCTGACAGGGGGAGTATTAGTGCCATTATGTGTGCGGCTGTAGAATAGCCATGCAGTGCAGTGTTGCATCTTTGCAGGCAAACAGGGATGATTCAAGGCCAGATCAGCAAGGTGTAGGTTACAGTAGGCAAGCCAGGAGCTGATTGGGGGTGGGGGGTGGGGGGAGGGATTTGGGTTTTAGTTGTGTTTTCAGGGAGTACTGACGAGATATAGCTGATGACAACTAGACATAAACCACAAGCCTCAACGACAAGCTGGGTATGTGTGTAGAGGAGGAGAGTGCAGTCCAAAACAACACCTACATTGCGGACCCTAGAGAGAGGAAGTTTTGGACACACACACGAAGACGCTCTGATGGGAGGGGAGGGTTTAGGTGCACATATAGGATATCCATGCTTTGCAATTTCCACTTACACACAGTGGGATGACATGCAGCCATCAATGTCAGGTGGCAACTGAACATCGGGGTGTGGTTTGGCAGACACAACTCAGGCATGGAGAGATATATTTGCAACACATCAGCACACAGCTGTTAATGTAAGTCAAGGTATGAGATATACACACCAGGAAAATGTATATGGACAGAGGATAAGGATGGAGCCCCTGCATATTTCCCTATGTTACAGGAACTGACAGCAGTGTAGCAGACGACATTGAGACACCAGATCACACACTGAAGGGGCATTGGGAGCGATATGGGGGACTGCGTGCTAGTACTGCGTGCTTAGAGCCAAGCAGTGTCACTGTAGGGAGGAGATAATTCTGTCCCACATTTTTTACAGCAAAAGAGAGGTGAGGAAGGGGACAGACAGAGTATGGATCCTTGTTGTTTGCCACACACACTTCAGTGATAACTTTAACATAAAACAAATCTGTACATTGTGATGTGGAACAGTCAGTCTGTTAAAGATCTTGGGGGGTCTGGGAGCTGAGGACGTGAAGGTGCAGTGTGTGTTGCACAGCTCCAACATGACATATGTATGTTTCTCTTGTATCTCTCAATCCACAGGATATACTTGGTGACCTTCCTGGTGCTGTGGTGCATTGGCAGGTGACTGTACGTCATCCAACATGCAGTAGTCTGGGGTAGATGGACCTACAGCTACTTTGTCTGTGATGACAGTCAGGGGGAGCACATGTCTGCAGTGATCTGTCATGATGTACATATGTTTTTGTTCACCTCTTTTCCCTGCACCCCCATACCCCATATGTTGCTGTTGGCACACATATCCTCATGTGTTCCTGGCCAGTTTGTCTTCTCCAATACTGTCTCTGGGTCACGTCCAACAGAGCTGCGTGTGTGTGCAGGCCCTAGGTGTTTGGTTGGTGGAATGCACGTACACCCTTCCCTAATATTGTAGCATCAGCCAACAGCAGGGTATCATTGCATTTAACAGGCCTTTATCTCCACTAATCTGCAATTGTGCACATACAAGCCGTATGCTACTGCTGGCACACTCACCTTAGCATACTGCGTGAGTGTGTGTTTTTGGGTTGGCTGTGCGATGATACAGCATGCAGGCATTTTGCATTAGCATGTGGTGTGAGGGGTCTGCACACCTGGGGAGAGGTGGGGAGTGTGCTGTTGTTGTTGTTAAGTGCCGTTGAGTCGGAGTCGACTCATGGCGACCCTCTGGATAGCTATCCTAAATTGTGTTCGGTCTTCAGTCAGGCGGCTTATTGTTGATAGACTGGTACCCGTAGCTGCTGTTATTGTATCGATCCATCTCATTGCTGGCCTTCCTCTTTTGCATTGACCTTCTATCTTGCCAAGCATGATGTCTTTCTCTAATGATCTCTCTCTCCGCATGATGTGTCCAAAGTATGAAAGTCGAAGTCTTGTCATCTGAGCTTCTAAAGAAAGCTTAGGTTTGATCTCCTCTAGTACAGACTGGTTTGCTCTTCGGGCAGTCCATGGTATACACAGTATTCGCCACCAGCACCATAATTCAAAGGCATCAATTTTCTTCCTGTCTATCTTTTTCACTGTCCAGCTTTCACATCCATATGATGTTATTGAAACTACCATGGCTTGAACAAGTCAAATCTTTGTATGGAGAGAGACATCTCTGGTCTTGAGAATCTTATCTAGGTCTTTCATAGCCATTCTGCCAAGAGCAATGCGTCGTCTGATTTCTTGACTGCTTGTTGCTTCTTTATTGATAGTTGATCCAAGTAGGTTAAAGTTATTCACGATTTCAATTTCTTCTCCTTCGACGATGAACCTGTTCATTATGCCAGTTGTCATGATCTTTGTCTTCTTTACATTAAGGTGCAGGCCCATTTTGAGACTATGTTCTTTGATTGTGAGAAGCAAATGTTTCAGATCATCTTCACTTTCCGCCAGTAATGTGGTATCATCAGCATAGCGAAGGTTGTTGATGAGTCTTCCACCAATCTTCACACCTCTGTTGTCTTCATACAATCCTGCTTCTCTGATGATTTGTTCTGCATATAAATTAAACAGTTAGGGGGGAAGTATGCAGCCTTGTCTTACACCTTTGCTTATTTTAAACCATTCTGTTTCTCCTTGTTCCGTTCCAACTGTTGCTTCTTGATCAATGTACAGATTGCGCAAGAGAATGATCAGGTGTTCTGGTATACCCATGCTTCTTAATGTGGCCCAGAGTTTCTCATGGTTTACACAGTCAAAAGCCTTGCTATAGTCGATAAAGCACAAATAGATATCCTTTTGGTATTCTTTAGTCTTTTCAAGGATCCATCTCACATCCGCAATGATGTCTCTCGTTCCTCGCCCTTTCCTGAACCCTGCTTGCACTTCAGGTAGTTCTTGTTCCAGGTATGGTTGTAGTCTCTTTTGAATAATCTTCAGTAGAATCTTGCTGGCATATGGGATCAGAGCGATTGTGCGATAATTTCCACAGTCAGTTGGATTACCTTTCTTTAGTATTGGTATAAACACAGATCTTTTCCAGTCAGTTGGCCATGATGTTGTCTTCCATATTTCTTGGCAGAGCCTTGTGAGTACGGTAACAGCTGCATCAGATTGCTGCAATACTTCTATGGGAATGCTATCAATGCCTGGTGCTTTGTTCTTTGATAAGGCTTTCAATGCTGCTTCAACTTCTTCTTTCATCACCAATGGTTCCCGATCATAAGGTACAGGTTGAAACGGCTGTTGGTCCAATTGATCTTTATCATATAAAAACTCTGTATATTCCTTCCACCTTTTCTTGATCTTTTCAGCATCATTCAACATAGAACCTTGAGCATCTTGTAACATTCCAATTCGAGGCTGGAACTTTTTCTTTAACTCTCGTAGCTTTAGGAAAGCCGATCTTGTTCTTCCTCTAATAGTTTCTGCTTCTATTTCCTTGCAAGTGTCATTGTAGTACTTTTCCTTGTCCTGTCTTGCTGCACATTGGAAATCTCTGTTGAGTTCTGCGATTGTCTTTCTTTCTCCTCTGGCATTTATTTTTTATTTATTTTTTATTTATTTAATGGTCTTTTCTATACCGCCCCTTCCAGAGATCAGGGGCGGTTTACATTGAACTTTAAACAGAACAATTGTATACTTCTGTATACATTTACAAGGAACATTATGCTTTAACTATATACAGGTGTGCTTACAGGGAACATATTTTGAACATATTTTGAACAACATTTTGAACATATTTTGAACATTAACTATAACAGAGCTTTTCAAACTATTTACAAGTTATATACATGGAGCGCATCTTAGTTAGTTACAGTGGTGAAATAGTCAACTGTTTGAGTGGTTCATTAGCGTGTTGTGAGGGGTTAGAGAAATTTTCTGTGTTAGTCATTTGTTCTGTCTTGGGTACAGTGTATGTGTTTCTGTGATTGTATTGGTGAGGTTCTTTGTTGGTAGGGGATTTCAAAGTGTTTTGTAAAGAGGTAGGTTTTTAATTCTTTTTTGAATTGGTGAAGGTCTTTTATCATGCGTAGTGTTAATGGTATTTCATTCCAGAGGGTGGGGGCAGCGAAGGAGAAAGCCCTGTCACTTGTTGTCGCTTTAGTTTTTCTAAAATTTGTTTTTATGTTGAGGGAGTGGGTTGCGTTCTGTCTGCGTGATCTAGTATCTGATGGGGGGTGTATTAGGGTGGATAGTTGTGATGGGGAGATGTTGTTGACGATTTTGAATGTAGTTAGGAGGATTTTGTATTTTATTCGGCTGTTTATAGGGAGCCAGTGTAAGTCTAGGAGAATTGGGGTGACATGGTCTGTTAGATTAGCTTTAGTGACCATCTTGGCGCATATGTTTTGGGCTCTTTGGAGATGGTATATGCTTTTTACTGGAAGTCCATTTAGGAGACTATTACAATAGTCGAAGTGGGGGGTTATGAGTGTATTGACTACAGATCTAAAGTCATCGGTGTTGAGTATGGGTCTCAGATGTTGTATTGTCTTGAGTTTATAAAATATGGTTTTTACTGTGTGTTTTATGTGTGGAATCATGGAGAGTGAGTGGTCTAAGATTATTCCAAGGTATTTTACCTCCTTTTTAACAGGTATAGGTGTATTATTTATTGTGATTGTATTGGGGTATATGTAGTCAGTGTCTGATTTCCTCGTTATGAACATTGCCTCTGTTTTTTTGAGGTTAATGCTTAGGTGGTTGTCTTCAAGCCATTTAGTAGTCTCGTTCATACATTGGAGTAGGCTATCATATTTGGGATTGTTAGGGTTTATGGGGGTGGCAAGCATGATATCATCTGCGTATATGAAATGGTTAATTTTGTGCTTCTTAAATATGTTTGTAATGGGCTGGAGGTATAAATTGAAGAGGAGGGCTGAGAGGGCTGATCCTTGGGGGATGCCTTGACCTTGTGGGAAAGTTTCGGATGTGTCTTTACCTAATTGTATCCGTATTAACCTGTTTGAGATGTATGATTTGAACCATTCAAGGACTGTCCCTCCTATTTTTAGGTATTCTAGTCTGTTAATGAGGGTATTATGATTGATGCTATCGAATGCAGCAGACAGATCTATGAAGAGGAGAAGGAAGCCTTTGTTGTTGTCATTGGTGCCTCTGATGAGTAAATCTGTTAGGGCGATTAGGAGGGTTTCAACTCCGTGGAAGGGTCGGAAGCCAAATTGATGCTCATCAAGGAGTTTTTGTTCATCAATGTAGTCTTGTAATTGGAGTTGTATGGTCTTTTCTATTATTTTGGCAATTAGTGGTATGCTAGCTATTGGCCTGTAGGAGTTGGGGTCTTTTGGGTCTAGTTTATTGTTTTTTATTATGGGACGGATCGAAGAGAGCTTTAGGGCATTGGGCATGGTTCCTTGAGAGAGTGATTGGTTTACTATATGTTGGATATTTTCTGCAAGAAATTCCTTAGTATGTTTGATCCATGATACAGGGCAAGGGTCAAGCGGTGAGGTTGTGGTGTTAATCATTGTTATAATATTAAGGATGTGCTTTCTTTCAATCTTGTGAAAGGTTGTCCATTCATAATTACTGACATGTTTAGATATTGTGGTAGTTGGAGAGTAAGGTTTTACCTTTAGTTTCTCAGCAAAATGTAATGCTAAGGTTTGTACACTGATTGAGTCTTGGTTCAGTACGGGGTTTTGTGTTTTTGTTAGTGTATTCACAATTGAGAAGAGTTCTCTTGGCCGATTAATAGCATGATTTATTAGTTTGGAGTAGTATTCCCTTTTTGACTTATTGATTGCTTCCTTGTATCTATTAAGTATGTTTATATATTTAGTTTTGTTATCTTGTGATTTTGTTTTTCTCCAGATTTTTTCTTGTTTCCGTAGTTGCTTTTTTATCATGGCAATTTCTTTAGTGAACCATTTTTGTGATTCCTTCTTTATCTTCTGCATTGTTTGAGTGGGGATTGCTGCTTTTTGGATAGTTTGGTTCCAGTTCTCTATAGTTTGTTCTATGTCATTTAGACTTGTGGTGAGTTTGGGTAGTACCTTGTCAAGGAATGTGTCATTATCAAAGTGGGGAAAGCGTGAGATATGTGATATTGTGTTTGTGGACTGTGATGTTGTTTGTGCTAATAGGTGGAATGTTATCAAATGGTGGTCAGACCATGGTACTTCCGTAGCTATCGGGGAAGAATGGAGTTTATGTAGGTTAAAGGGGGTAGGGAGGAAAACAAGGTCAAGTGAGTTTCCTTTATTATGTGTGGGGGTATGGACTATCTGGTTAAATCCCATGTGGGACATTGAGTCAATGAAGTTGTCTTTTTGGGATTGGTTCAGAGATGGGAGGTTAAAGTCACCTAAGATTATTAGGGGTTTTCTCTGAGATGTTGTGCATGCGAGTTCAAGGATGGGGGAGAGATTTTTGTGATCAGCTGATGGGGGTCTATAGATTAAGGAGAATGCTAGTGTTCTGTTTTCAATGTTTATTATGTCCATTCCTTCGACATTGTTTGAGTTTGTTAGGGTGTATTGTAGGTTTTTTTTAGTGAGGATGAGTGCACCACCTCCTCTTTTTGTGTCACGGTGGCAGTTGAATACATCATATTGTGATGTGTGAAGTTGGTTTAATAATATTGTGTCTGTAGGTGTTAGCCATGTTTCAGTGATGAAGATGATGTCAGGTTGTTCGTCTCTTATTATGTCATTTACTATTGGTATTTTGTTCCGAATAGAGCGAATGTTTATTAAGATCAATTTTAGTTTGGTGTCCGTGCAAGTAGAGGATATTTTGTGGTCATGGTTTTTACAGTTTATCTGGATTACTCTAGGAGGATGTCTGTGGGAACTATTTGGTGGCGGGTTGTATGAGTGATGGTGTAGCGGGGAGTGTGTTAGATTGCGGTTGGGGTTGTGGATGATGGGGATGCTATTACAAGGGGGGTTGTTGAATTTATATGTGTATATTAGTTGCAGAAGGAGGGCTATTAGAAGGAGAGTGGTTGGCAGTGACTTTATTTTAGGTAGTCCATTATGTTTTGTATTTTGTTTTGTAAGAGAGAAGTGTTTCTGGCTGGCTATGCAAGAGGACTTGAGTGTGGTTGTGTTGAGTTGTACGTGATTAGGTTAGAACAGCAAAGTATTGGTTGGAAGAGTTAGAACAGTAAGTTAGTTTTGGCTGGCTGTTTGTCACAATTGTATGAGATTGTTACAATGTATCAGCTATTTATAACAGCAGTGCAATGATTTGTAAGTGTGGCTTTATGAGAGTATCAGCTATTTATAACAGCAGTGCAATGATTTGTAAGTGTGGCTTTATGAGAGTATTGCTGACTACAATAATGCCATGGGTAGTAACTATTACAGGCTAGTTACTAACATCCTTATAACAGTACTAGTTATGGGTATACTACTGACAACAGTAATAAAATGTACCTATTGAAGGATGGCTACTGGCAACTGGCAACAGTGCAGATTGAAAGTATTCTACTGACAGTAGTAAACTTTGTGCTAGATAGCTAGTGACAACAGTACTATATGATGGTAATAATCTTTTGACAATAGTAATAAACTGTGGGGCAACTAACAATAGTATCACAGTAACAATAGAAAGTATCACAGTAACAATAGAAATTTGACTAAGATATTTAATTTACAGGGGGATGGCATGTACCTATGTACTTGGATTCACTACTGCATAGTTGGGCTAGCTTCAGCATTCAATTGGATTGAGAGAGCTACTGGCAACAGTAATAAGGGATTGCTACTAGCTACAGTAAAGGTTGACTACAGTGGTAATAATTAAATGCTACTGAGAACAGTAACATTGAGATGCAACAATGATAGCTGAATGTTACCGGAAACATCAATAAGTGAATGTAACAGTAATAAATTGAGTGCTACTGGCGACAGTAATAAGTTGTATACATGCTACTGACAACAGTAATAAATATTTTCCTATCAGGGGTGAGTCAGCTGGTATGGTGGGCCTAACTGACATAATAAAGTTAAGCAGATTCACGAGATATGATATCTAGTATAAATCAGATAATTAGGCTGTTAAGAAGAGTTTGTTGAGTCACGTCTGAAAAGAGTATACTTGCTGCGGGAACTTAGCTGACAATCCTGGACTATAGAGGCTCCGTTTGTGTGAGCGAGTGTCTTAAGCGGGCTGCTGATTCGGCGTCTGATCTCAGGCGAGCTGGCTTCTTGATGTGGGCCTCTGCCTAAGGGCCGCGCCAAAGGGCCCTCTGGCGAGGCCCGCAGGGCGCGGGCGCGCCGGACGGCGCTCTTCTTTTAAATGGGCCTGCCGGCTGCCCCGATTGGACAGCAGCTGGTGTGGGAGGCGGACCTGGTGCCCCGGCCGGCTCGATCCCCGCCGGGAGAGCAGGAGTCAGGCCGGGGTGCTGGAGGAGTGAGAGGCCACGCGCCCGACGGCGCTCCTCCTTTAAATGGGCCTGCCGGCTGCCCCGACTGGACAGCAGCTGGTGTGGGAGGCGGACCTGGTGCCCCGGCCGGCTCGATCCTCGCCGGGAGAGCAGGAGTTAGGCCGGGGTGCTGGAGGAGTGAGAGGCCACGCGCCCGACGGCGCTCCTCCTTTAAATGGGCCTGCCGGCTGCCCCGACTGGACAGCAGCTGGTGTGGGAGGCGGACCTGGTGCCCCGGCCGGCTCGATCCTCGCCGGGAGAGCAGGAGTTAGGCCGGGGTGCTGGAGGAGTGAGAGGCATTAGCGTCTCGGCGTTTCTGGGCAATTTTCAGAATTTCTTCCGTCATCCTTTTTGGCCGTTTTTGCTTTTTCACCTTTTGTAGAGACTTCTCGCTTTCTTCCAACACAACCTTCTTGATGTCATTCCATAACTCTTCCGGAGCTCTGTCATTTGTATCTAAAGCAGCAAATCGATTTTTCAGGCAGTCTTTAAATTCAAGTGGTATATTCTCAAGGTCATATTTTGCTGCATTCATGAGTGGTTTGCTCTTTTTCAACTTTAGCTTGAGTTTGCATACTAGTAGTTGATGATCTGTACCACAGTCAGCTCCAGGTTTTGTCTTTGTTGATGTTACAGAGCTTTTCCATCGTTGACTTCCGCATATGTAGTCAATTAGATTTTTATATAATCCATTCGGTGAAGTCCATGTGTACAGTCACCGCTTGTGTTGCTGGAAGAAGGTGTTTGAGATGAATAGATCATTGGTCTTGCAGAATTCTATCAGTCTTTCTCCAGCTTCATTTCTGTTGCCAAGTCCATATTTTCCAACTACTATGCCTTCTTCTTTGTTGCCAACTTTTGCGTTCCAGTCACCCATGACTATCAGGATATCCTGTTTGCATGTTCTGTCAATTTCAGCTTGTACTTGTTCATAGAACTCTTCACTTTCATTCTCTTCTGTAGCTGTTGTTGGGGCATATACTTGAATTATAGTTGTGTTGATAGGCAATCCTCGTAGACGAATAGAGATTAAGCGTTCACTGACTGCATTGTATTTCATTACAGTTCTTGCAAGTTTCTTCTTTATTATAAATGCAACACCATTTCTTCTTTGTCTTTCATTTCAAGCATAGTAGACCATGTGATCATCTGATGTAAAGTGCCCCATGCCAGTCCATTTCAGTTCGCTGACACCCAACGATCAAGTTGTACACGTTCCATTTCATTCTTGACCACCTCCAACTTCCCTTGGTTCATGCTTCGTACGTTCCATGTTCCAATGTGTAAGACATCTTTACAGCTTCTGACTCTCATTTCATGCGCAGCTACATCAGCAGTCAGACTTCCCGAGGGCTTTGATCCAACCACATCATAAATGTTGGCTTTACTCTGAAAAGTCTTCAGCTCTTCCCCAGTAGCTAGTTGAGTGCCTTCTGACCTGGGGGTCTCATCTTCCAGCACCATAGCACAATTTGTTTTGTTGTAACTATCCATTGGGTTTTCATGGCAAGATACAGAAGTTGATTGCTGGGCCTTTCTTCCGCGCAGTTTAAGTTTGGTGTTGTTGCCGTTGTCACAAAAATGTGATCCTCCGCCGTCAACACTGTCCCATTCTGCTGCTGCCCAGATGGGTGGTTTGTCTTGGTCTGGCACCTCAGCTGAGACCTGTCCATCTTGGGAGACCCTGCCAGTAGTTAAACTACTGATAGTTTAGCTCTCAGCATCACTGATGCACGCAAGCCCTCACAGCACGACAAGCTGCAAACCAAGTGAGAGGTTCCATGGCTACATGGTGGAATTGGGGGCCTGCAGCTTACAATCAGGATGAATAAGGTGGACATAAATCCCTTAGCCAGGGGACATACAGAGGCCTGACCTGAATGGCCTTTGTATGTCCTAATGCCTGGCCACACCCTCGTT
The DNA here is from genome assembly GCA_033557465.1 of Ichthyophis bannanicus. NCBI lineage: Eukaryota > Metazoa > Chordata > Amphibia > Gymnophiona > Ichthyophiidae > Ichthyophis > Ichthyophis bannanicus. Next base: position 2,261,880 of record CM066040.1, read on the forward strand.
CTGCCCAGGCACTACCTCTCCCTCCCCAATCCAGTGCTCCTTGCACAACAGCTCTGTACGTGTGGGGAGCAAAGGGCACAGAATATGGTCATGGGGATCAAAGCAGGTTGGAGGTCAAACCCAGACATCCAACCCCGCTGCTCGGTGATCTCAATGACCCCCTTACCATTCCCCTTGATATATCCTACTCCCCAGTTGTTGTGATGTCTGTCTTGACTAGACAGTGAGCTCTGATGAGCAGGGACTCTCTCTAACATGTGTCCGTACAGCGCTACACAAATAAGTAGAAGTAGTAGTAATAGTAAGGTCTGTACAAATAGCCACACTTTTGCCAATTTCTGGAAAGTAACATAATTTGTCTCCTGACAAAGTTCCAAAGTTCTACAAATTGGGTGCTATACAAGAGAAATCACCACACAGTGTCAGCTGCAGCCACGGTACCCTTGGAACTTCCAAAAAGGATTATTGGGAAGATGTATGTGATTTTGCCAGCACATACCAAGCAAATTCTGCTTCAAATAATCAGGCCCTTCCATATACAACTCTTTAAAAGCTAGGCATAAAATCTTAAATTACATCCAAAAAATCATTGGCAACCAATGCATAGAAACTAAAATGTGGGTCACATGGTTAAATGTCTTTTCCCCCCAAATAAGCCTCTGCATTCCTGCACATCCATGCACTTGGTTCTATGTATTTTTAAAAAAGTTCCATTTTTAGCAGAGCTGTTTCTAAAATACTATTAGAATTGCATAGTCCCAACCTAGGTGGCTCAATTCTTATCTTCATATATTATCTAAAATGTGCCTTCACATTTTGTTTCAGTGCATTTTGATTTCTATAGTCTTCTTAGGATGCCTTGCATATCGTTTAGTAGACTAGTATTCCTTAAGTACCATTCTTCAAAAACTTTGGTTCACATATCTTTTACTATTACGATTTTATTTTCATCATTTATTATTATGTATATGTGTTTAGATAAGGGTACATGTTTTGTTGTTTTTTTAATTTTTCCTATTTTTTTTTTGTGATTTTTACAATGCTTTGGGGCATGTTTACTAAAGAGCGCTAAAATTTTGTTCTTTAGCGCAGATTGGGGCATGTTTACTAAACTGTGCTATGCAGTTGCATGGGGTTTACTACACGATTTGGGCACCATGCTAAAATGTAGCACAGGCCCTTGCACTACAAATCCCACTCTACCCTAATAGTGGGCATTGGGGCAGAGACTGGATGAGACAGAGACAGAACGCAGAAATCACCAGTGTGTTGTGGCTAGCAGAGGTATTAGTGGTCTGTTCTATCTATGTTGGTGCCCTTAGTGCAAATTCACTTAACGCCACCTCAGTGGGTGGCATTAGTTGAACTTGTATGTCAGCTTCCACAGTGCTATGTCCTGCACCTGTGCGGTTAGCAGTGACCCCCACAGTAGGAACATGGACCACACATTCATAATGAGTGTGAGGTTTAATAAAAATGCCCCATTAGATGACACAAATTAGCACAGGAGGTGTGGCATATCCCTGCTAACTGTTGAGAGCATTTCCAGCATGTCCCCATGCAGATAATTAGGAGGAGCAGCACCTCACCATGCTAAAATTGCAGCCGCAGTTAATGTGAGTATCCTTTGCCACGCATTGAAATGGCAGTAAATGCACTCGCGCTAACTGTATCATTGACAGTGAGGGCATCGTTAGCATGCGCTAATTGACTGTAATGTGCAGTCAACTCCCATTCTCCCTCCCTACCCCCCCAGTTCCTGCCTCATCACATGCTAAGCATGTGAGTTTTACCACAGCTGCATTTTTAGCCTGTGATAATTGTTATTATGGCCCCATGCTGTTTAATGCACACTAAAGCCCACGCTGTTAGTGCACTTTAGTAAGCACGCCCCTTTATTCCCATATTTTTTTTATTTATTTTACATTTTTATCATTCATACTTTATGTTTTTCAGGGATCCTTCCTTTGGGCTTATGTTTTTTAAATGTATCATTACTTTTTAAAAAATGATTCTATGAGATTATTGTGCTTAATATAAACAATAAATAAATTACAAAAATAGATACCTTTAATGCCTTTGCAGATTCTGGTTTTTGCTCCTGTTTTGATCCATCAAGCACCTAGGTAGGTAGGTAATATTACTCAAACATATGTGATAAATTCTCATAATCCTACTTTTATCGTTTTACCCTCATTTATTTCTGGTCTTTCTCTTGGCTATTAGGTGGTGACAGATTTATTTATTTATTTATTTGACAAGTTTTGTATCACACTTTTTCCTTCAATCAAAGTGGTCACAATACCCTATAAGGTTATACAAAGGTAAGGGAAACATACATCACTTGATAATTACATCAAAGCGATGGAGACTGGGAGTACATAATACAGGAAACACAGTACAAACGTTACATAACATTTATACAACACTGTTCAACTTATTCTTTTGGATAAACAATAAACTGCATAAAGGTTTCATTTTCTTATGCATATAAAGTGTATGCAGACTTTTCTGCATACGCATGCACCTATATTCAGCAGTGCTAAGAAAATATCTTGTTTAGATGTTTTACCTTATGCCCTAGACCTTTGTTTTTTTTATTTGAGCTCTCTCTATTTATAAATATACATATATAAAAGTTCTTCACAGTTTATTTTTTATTTATTAAAAAGTCTTGTTTTTTACTTTTTATTGGTTTGTCTAAATCTAATTTTGATTCCGACGTTCTCTTCATACAAGACGATTATAATCATAAAAATGTCACCCAAATCCCCGCCCCCCCCCCCCCCCAGCTATTTTAACACCATGGCTATTATTTTATGCAACTCATAGCAAGGGTAGAACCCTGTGGGAGTTAATGTAGAAGCCTTGAAAATGGGCATCTAGACATCGAAAGCACAGAGACATCCCCAGAGCTATTTTAGAAAGCAGTTCTAAGGACATCCCTGGCGTAAGGATGTCCAAGGCTGAATGAGGGTGCAGGGAAACTAGCATGCTTGATTTCTATTTGGCATGCTGATGCACATTTCTGAATTCAAAATAGCTTGCATACAGCATATGATAGACATCTGCAATCCCAGTTTTTCTAACAGGGACGTCTATGTGGCTGCTAGTGCAGCTGTCCATTTCAGGGACATTTAACTTTCCAAAATTGAGCCGACACAAGCATCCTGGCATTTTTTGGGATGTTTTGCCCCAAAAGCCCCAGATTCCACCTGACCAACCTTCCTAAAATGCAATGTTAATAGTTTGTTTGCAGTAAGTGGCTATTCCTAAGTGGAGGTGGAAGTTTCAAAGTTATCTCACTAGGAAATCTCAGCCTGTTTGGGAATTTTAAATCATCACCTAAGCTGTGCCTCAATAAAGTACATTTGTATTTAGGGGTATGTTTACTAAACTGCGGTAACGTTACAGACCGCGCGTTAGGTAATGTTAACGCGCAGTATGTAACGTTAACGCACGTTAGGTAATGTTAATGCGCGGTAACGAAACGTTACCGGGCGGTAACGTTACAAACCGCGCGGAAGCGATCCGCGGCGCGGTACACACGGCAGAGGGAGGAGAGAGGGCGGAGAGCAGGGGTCAATGGTCGGGAAGAGGGCGGAGAGAGGCTCTCTGCACACTAACGCGCTGAATTGAAGGGCTGAACCCTACCGCAAATGATAACCTGCCGTTAGCTGCACATTTGCAGGAGAGAGAAACCATTTCAGTGTCAGCAATGTACAGCATAGGCAGGGAGCGCAAGAAAGGTGATAGTAGTGTTCTCTTTGCAGCAACTGCATAGTGCCTAGTTATGAAAGGCCACTATGGTGATGGCGCAAATGAGGCATGGGGGCTGCAGGCGGGACATGCAGTGGGGGCTACTGGGGCATGGGGTGGACTAGGCAGTTGCCTAGGTGACACATGGGAACACAGAAAATGGAAACCAGCAAGACAGCAACTAACCAGGGTCAAACATGCCCATGAATCTGTGTCCCACAGTGACCCATCCAGGGGACATTACCCAGCAGGTACCCCAAGGGGCACATAAGAGTGACAGGTGGTGCCGGGGGAAGCGTGGACAGCTATGTAGGCACCCCTACCCTAGAACCCACACCTTAGGCAGCCGCCTACCTGCCTCCTGGATGGCCTGGGACTGCGCACCACCGGCACCGACAGCATATGGCCATGGCGGCATGGTGGGGAGTGGGGTTTGTGCTGGAGGGAGCAGTGGCACCCACCTGCAGTGGACCTAGGCCATGCCCTGTACCAGTACATGGTGTGCAGTGCAACAGAAGAGGTCAAGCTGGGGAGGGGAAGGGTAGCCCCAGGGGCCACTGTGCTGCTGTGGCAACAGTGTGATGCAGTACACTCAGCCAGTGTGTCCCAAAGAAGAGGGTCAGAGGTTCAAGTCCCAGCCTATGGATCCTGCAGAGCATCGCCCCATAGTTTTATCCCACAATGCAACCACAACAACAACATGTGCAAACCCCAACGCAGCGGTGCACAGGGGTACAAACACCCACTCACACGGGCTCCACTATCCATGGTCTCATGGAGTGTTAGGCTGGTGGCCTCAGCATGGAGCTGGGCTTATCAACGGAGCACTACTACTTCCCCCTGCATAATTTAGCAATGTCGGCACTGTGATCAGGACCAGTGTTGCAGGCAGGGTTGTCACCCACCTCTATCTCTGCACAATGCTGAGATAGGTGTGGGAGTGTGCGTATGTCTATCCATTGTTTTGTGTCTGCCAACACCTCACTGGGCCCACATTGCTCACACTGTTTCCTCCACATCCTCATCTACAAAAGGGGTGATTGTTGGCCTCTTTGGGTATATAGTGCATACCTAGACACCCTGCTGCCCTGATAACAGGTACCCATGGCAGCCAGACCTTAACACTGCATATGCACTAATCTTGGTGGTGCCCAGTCCCACAGGGCCACATGTGACTGCAGAACACAGATGTGAATAGAAGTACTTTCAGTTGCACTGCTGGGAGCACCTGTCACATACTGGCAGTGATGGGGATGTGCAGCAGGACCTATTAGAGTATCACATGTACCGTGGACCTAGTGCTTTGGCACCCATTCTATCCCTCAAGGTGAACATGGAACCTGCACAATGGCATGGTCTGTAGCTACTCTGTGCCAGTATCACACACTGTCGGTCCGTCTTACCATGCTGCAGTACCAGAGAGGTGTAGACCCCATTTGGTGGTCAGCTGTAGGCCACTGTTCTGCATGTGCAATGCATCATGGGTGCTGGTGGGGTTACCCTATCCTGGCACACAGAGCAGACGGTTTGCACGGTGACCTGCAGTCCTTCTGTACCCAGCCATTGCTGTGCAACAAGCCATAGAGGTCTAGCCTACTGGTTAGTACACTGACACTCTAGGCAGTGGTCATAGGTTCAGTTCCACATTGTTCCTTCCTGTCCATGTCAGATATTTTGCATGCCTGTGACAGTCATATCTTTGCAGATCCATGCTGCCAGCCCATAATACCCTCACCACTGTTGCCATCATTCCTTATAAGGCGTTAAAAGGCACCTTATTAGGCACAGTACAAGGCACGTTACAAGGCACGTGCCTAGTAAGGTATCTTGTAACGTGCCTTATAACGTGCCTTGTACTGTGCCTAGTAAGGTGCCTTGTAACATGCCTTATAACATGCCTTGTATTGTTCCTAATAAGGTGCCTTGTAACGTGCCTTATAACGTGCCTTATGATGTGCCTTGTATTGTGTCTATTAAGGTGCCTTGTAATGTGCCTTATGAGGCGCCTTGTAACGCACGTTAGCCTAAGGCGCCTTGTAATGCACGTCAACTGACACAACTTGCCATAATGATGCACCGCCCATTCCCTTATATGGGCATCCAGGGAACCTAACGCGGGGAACGTTACCGCAGTTTAGTAAACATACCCCTTAGGGGTATGTTTACTAAACGGCGCTAACATCGCAGCGGCGGAATTAGCACACGATAAGTGACTTTATCACACGCTAATGGTGCATTATCACGCTATAACATCACTTATTGCGCGATAACGCACCTGCGGCGTTAAGGCACCCTAACGCCGTGAAATCCGGCACTAAAGGGCGGAGGGAGGCTTCCCAGAGGGCGGAGAGAGGGGGTCAATAGGTGGAGAGTGGGAGGGGAGAGGCTCCAGGCACACTAATGCTGTGGAATCTGGGTCTGAAAACTAACGCCAGTGAAACCCTCGCATTAATTAATTTTATTATTTATTTATTTAGTATACATTTGTATACCGCTACTTCCAGCGATCAGCAGCGGTTTGATTACAGATCGAAAATTGTCAAATCATGACAGGAAATTTTTGAGGTATAAACACATTGATTAGACAGGAAAGCACAGCACACAGAGAACTATTTTACAGGGAACATGGGCTATGGAGGGTTAAGTGGCTTGCCCAAGACCACAAGGAGCACCTGTGGGACTAGAAACCCCAGTCCATCCGGCCCAAGGTTGCTGTCCTCTAGTGGGATTTGAACCCCCGACCTTCCGGCCCGAAGTACCTTGCCCCAACCACTAGGCCACTCCTCCACTCCGAGGCACATTTGCAGGAAAGAGAAACCATTTACGTCAGCATTGTACAGCAAAGCCAGGGAAACCTAGAGAAGTGATAGTTGTGATACATGTGCACTGCACAAAAAGGCACAAAAACACAGAAAATGACCTGAACAAAATTTAAAATCCCCATCTCCAAGTTGGCCAATAGTGATATTAATGAGAAACAATAAAAAACACTACTGAGAAAGCTAAAAAAAAAAGATATCATGTCTGGAAGGGTCTATGCTCTGTCCACCTACAAGATGAATGATCCCACATTGAAATAGCGCTGATCAGGGTTTTCCCTTTATATTGGGCAGCTTTCTTATGGCGGGCATATGTGCCGCAACAGCAGGGTGGGCATGTAGGAAAGGGCAACTGTACAGATGCTGGAAATGGGATTCAAAGGGCTGCAGGCAGCACATGCTGTGTTCCAGCTGGGGCACAGTGTGGACTAGGCAGATGCCTAGGTGGCACATAGGAATGCTAAAACTGTAGAGCAGCCAGACAGCAACTGATGAGGGCCCAACATGGGCACGAGTGTGTTTCTCACTGTGTCACAGAGGATAGTACCCAGCAGGTACCCCCAAGGGCACAGAACATTGGCAGACCTTTTACATACATGAATCAATAAAGTATTGGTGAGAGCCTACACCTGCCTACGTTTTTGTACTGTTTGCTGTTTGCCTGCGTGGCAGTGTGCTGCCTAGTTTGGTATCTGCCCACAGAAGACCATGGCATAGCCCCATTTAGGAGGGTGCCGTGCACCGCAACAGACAGGGTCTGTCTGACGAACAGTCATGCTATCCCCAGGGAATGAACCATCCCTGTGGCAACAGTGTGGTGCAGTACACACAGCCAGTGTGTTCAGGAGCAGAAGGTCACAAGCTCAAGTGCCAGCTGTGGCTCCTGCCAACCCAGTCCCCATATTTTACCCAGTACTAAACCGTGGTAATAACGATGGAACCTTTATTGCAGAGAACATAAACATGCCTGAAACGCCTATATTTTATCCTACAGAGCACAGACACCATAAACATGTGCAATACCTAGAGCAGAGTCTCCCATCTGCAGTCCAGGAGGGTCAAACACCATTCAGGTGTCATGCTTTCTCTAATAAATATGCCTGTGCTGCATTTGCATGCGCCTCCCCCATGGTATGCAAATGTATTCATGCATATTCATTAGGGACAGCATGAAAACCCGAACAGTGTTTGGCCCACCAGGACCGGATTTGGGAACCTCTGCTCTAGAGCAGAGGCCAACAGTGGTACAAACACCCACACCCACAGGCTCCACCTGCCATCACCTTACTCAGCCCACACTGCTTGCAAAGTTTCCAGTGTTAGCCTGCCAATGTGCATAATGAGGAGCGAGGTACTGTTGGTATAGCCCGGACAGGGGGGCCTGGGCAGGATGCATCTGCACAGGGGATAGGGCAATGGCTAGGACACTGTAGTGCCTGTAGTGCCTGGACACCACCTGCATGGACAGGGGGCCACAGCATGTCCTGCTGGGAGGTCACTCTCACCCTGACTGAGCAGTGACCACGGCATGGCTAGGTTCCCCCATAGTGCTATATTGTATTTTTCCCAAGTGATAAGAACATAAGAAATGGCATACTGGGTCAGACCAAGGTCCATCAAGCCCAGTATTCTGTTTCCAACAGTGGCCAATCTAGGTCATATGTACCTAGCAGTTTCCCCAAGGGACACAGGTTCCACAATGCTTGTATTGGTTCAAGCATTGATATCCTGGGTCCCTTCTTAATAATGGTTTATGGACCTTTCCTCCAGGAACTTGTAAACTAACAGCCTTTACTACATCCTCCGGTAACAAATTCCAGAGTTTGATTACACGTTGAGTGAAAAAATATTTTCTTTTATTAGTCTTAAATAGTTTACCCTGTAGCTTCATTGCATGTCCCCTAGTCTTTCTATATTCTGATAAGGTAAACAATCGATCTACGTTTACCCGTTCCACTCCGTTCATCAATTTATAGACTTCTATCATATCTCTCCTCAGCCGTCTCTTTTCCAGGTTAAACATCCCTAACCTTTTTAGCCTTTCTTCATAGGAGTATCCTTCCATCCCCTTTACCATTTTGGTGGCTCTTCTCTGAACCTTTTCTAAAATCGCTATATCCTTTTTAAGATACGGCGACCAGAATTGCACAGAATATTCAAGGTGCGGTCTCACCATGGAACGATATAGAGGCATTATAATATCTTTTGTTTTATTTTCCATTCCTTTCCTTATCATACCTAGCATTCTATTTGCTCTCTTGGCCGCTGCTGCACACTGAGCCGAGGGTTTTAACATGGTATCCACAATGATGCCTAAATCTTTTTCCTGGGTGGTAGTTCCTAATGTGGAACCTTGCATCGTGTAACCATAGTTTGGGTTGTTCTTCCCTAAGTGCATAACCTTGCACTTGTCCACGTTAAATTTCATCTGCCATTTTGATGCCCAGTCTTCCAATTTATCAAGATCCTCTTGCAATTTTCCACAATCCTCTTGGGTTTTAACAACTTTAAATAGTTTTGTGTCATCTGCAAATTTGATAACCTCACTCGTTATTCCACTTTCCAGGTCATTTATGAATATGTTAAAAAGCAGCGGACCCAGCACAGATCCCTGGGGTACACCACTATTCACCTTCGTCCATTGGGAAAATTGGCCATTTAGCCCTACCCTCTGCTTTCTATCTTTTAACCAGTTCCTGATCCACAATAGTACACTGCTTCCTATCCCATGACTCTTTAGTTTTGCCAAAAGTCTCTCATGAGGGACTTTGTCAAAGGCTTTCTGAAAGTCCAGATACACAATATCAACCGACTCACCTTTGTCCACCTGATTATTCACTCCTTCAAAAAAACATAACAGATTAGTAAGACAAGATCTTCCTTGTCTAAAGCCATGTTGGCTGTCTCCCATTAGGTCATGACTATCTACATGCTGAGTAATTTTATTCTTTATGATGGTTTCTACCATTTTTCCTGGTACTGATGTCAGGCTCACCGGTCTGTAGTTTCCCGGATCACCCCTGGAACCCTTTTTAAAAATTGGTATTACATTGGCGATCCTCCAATCTTCAGGTATTAGAGATGATTTTAATGATAGTTCACAGATTACTAATAGCAGGTCTGCAATCTCATATTTCTGTTCTTTCAACACCCTTGGATGTATACCATCCGGCCCAGGTGATTTGCTACTCTTCAGTTTATCTAATAGTTGTAATACATCTTCCCGATGTATCGATATTTCCTTCAATTCTTCCGCACCTTTAAATACCACTTCAGTCATGGGTAACATCCCTACATCTTCCTCAGTAAAGACTGAAGCAAAGAATTCATTCAGTATCTCTGCTATCGCCTTGTCGCCTCTTAGTGCTCCTTTAACCCCTTTATCATCTAATGGACCAACTGACTCTCTCACAGGTTTTTTGCTACAAATGTACTTGAAAAGGTCTTTACTTCGCGTTTTTGCTTCGGCAGCGAGCTTCTTATCAAACTCTCCCTTTGCCTGCCTTATCAATGCCTTGCATTTGACTTGCCAGTGCTTGTGCTGTTTCCAGGTTTCATCGTTTGGCTCTTTTTTCCATTTCCTGAAAGATGCTTTTTTGGCAACAACAGCCTCTCTGACCTCACCTTTAAACCATGCTGGCAGTTTTTTGGACTTCCTTCCACTTTTCTTAAAGCGTGGAATACAGCTGGTCTGGGCTTCCAAGATAGTATTTTTCAACAACATCCAAGCCTGATGTATGTCTTTAACTTTTGCAACTGCTCCTTTTAGTTTTTTCTTAACTATTTTCCTCATTTCATCATAGTCTCCCTTTCGAAAGTTAAAAGGTAGTACAGTGGATTTCCTTACTATCCCTCCTCCACTAATTAAATCAAAGGCGATCATGCTATGATCACTATTGCCAAGCGGCCCCAACAACCTTATCTCTTGCACTAGATCTGGTGTTCCACTAAGGACTAGGTCTAATATGGCTTCCCCTCTGGTTGGTTCATGAACCAGCTGCTCCAAGAAGCAGTCATTTATTTCATCTAGGAACTTTATCTCCCTAGCATGTCCTGACGTGACACTGACCCAGTCGATACCGGGGTAGTTGAAATCACCCATTATTATTACTGCGCTGTAACTTTTGTTAGCTTCCTTGATTTCTTTGAGCATTTCATCATCTATTTGTTCATTCTGGCCAGGCGCTCGATAGTACACCCCCACTGCCATTGCCTTCCCCCTTTTACATGGAATTTCAATCCATATAGATTCTACAGCAGATTTTCTTTCCTGCAAAACTTTAATCCTTTCTGACTCAATGCCCTCTCTAACATAGAGAGCAACCCCTCCACCAATTTGATCAGCTCTATCATTACGATATAGTTTGTACCCAGGTATCACAGTGTCCCACTGGTTGTCCTCCTTCCACCATGTCTCTGATATTCCAATCATATCTAACCTTTCATTTAGTGCTATCTTATTTTTTAGACTTCTAGCATTTGCATACAAGCATTTTAGAGAATGTATTTTATTCATATTAATTTGGCTATTGTTAGACATGGGTAATTTGGGATCTTTAAGCTCTGTCTGCTCCATACTTGAGGGCATTTGGGCTACTTTACTCTTTTGTGGAACCTCTCTGCTTTTGATAGTATCCTTCAAAGATACATTCTTCCGAACCATCCGCTCTTGGGCGACTGTCGGCTTTCCCCTAATATCTAGTTTAAAAGCTGCTCTATCTCCTTTTTAAAGGTTAATGCCAGCAGCCTGGTTCCATCCCGTTTAAGGTGAAGCCCATCCCTTCGGAAGAGCCCCTCCTTTCCCCAGAATGTTCCCCAGTTCCTAACAAATCCAAAACCCTCATCTCTGCTCCATTGTCTCATCCACGCATTGAGACTCCAGAGCTCTGCCTGCCTTTTGGGTCCTGCGCGTGGAACAGGAAGCATTTCGGAGAATGCTACCCTGGAAGTTCTGGATTTCAACTTCCTACCTAAAAGCCTAAATTTAGCCTCCAGAACCTCCCTACCACATTTTCCTATGTCATTGGTACCGACATGTACCAAGACAGCAGACTCCTCCCCAGCACTATCTAAGACCTTATCTAGGTGGCGCCTGAGGTCCACTACCTTCGCACCAGGCAGGCATGTTACCAGGCGATCCTCACATCCAACAGCCACCCAGCTATCTACATGCCTAATGATCGAATCACCAACTATAACGGCTGTCCTAACCCTTCCCTCATGGGCACATGGCCCTGGAGAAAGTTCCTTGGTGCGAGAGGGTTTTATATCACCTGGAGGACAGGTCCACGTTACAGGATCACTTCCTGCCACACCAGGCTGATGCTCTCCTGTCACGTGACCTCTCTCCTCCATGGCAACAGGGATGCTGCCAGACTGGAGGTGGGACTTCAGGACTATATCCCTGTAGGTCTCGTTTATGTACCTCTCTGTCTGTCTTATGCTTTCCAAGTCTGCTACTTTAGCCTCTAGAGAACGGACTCGTTCCCTGAGAGCAAAGAGCTCCTTGCACCTAGTGCACACGTAAGACCTCTCACCAACTGGGAGAAAATCGTACTTGTGACACTCAATGCAAAAGACTGGAAAGCCCCCATCCCACTGCTGGACTGCTATCTGCATCTTAGTTTTAAGTTTGTGTTTAGATCTAAGTTCTTTACTTACTAAGGGTTGCTATGGATATATATACTAATAAAACTGTTCCTAATACATGTAATATACCTTGTTCACCTGAAGCTTAACTAATCTCAGGTCCTTAGTGTATGACTGATTTGGGTAATGAGCTTCACCTGAGAGCACCTCCTGCCTTTTAAGTTGTGTAAGTACCTATAAAGCTACGATTATCCCAGGGGTGGGTAGGTTTGGGGAGGGAGGCAGGGAAATAACACTTATTAAAAGAGGGCTGCTACACAGTACCCTGCCTTGTGCTGCTGAGGTAAGCTATATTCTGATTTGATTTAAATTATAGCTCTTAGCTGCTGCTAGGCTCTAACTTCTTATGAAATTTAAACTACAAGCTCTCTGCTGGGTTCCAAATGTAACCAGAAAGCTCTCTTCTGTGTCTTAAATTTAAACTAAAAGTACTTTGCTGTTACTAGGCCCTGAGTGACTATTAAATTTAAACTACAAGCTCTCTGCTGGGTATGAAATATAACCAGAAAGTTCTCCTGATTGAAGGAAAAGGCGGTATAGAAAACTTGTTAAATAAATAAATAAATAAAATAAATTAGCTTTAATACAAAGAATTCCTTTTAGAAAATTACCAGAAGTATATACTCACAGTTGCAGATCTCTCTCCAGAAGTAACAGTCCCTTTTTCTAGTCCTCTTTTCTAGGGCCCAATCACTCACTTATCTGCTTGGTAGGTGTGCACACATCTTCTCCAGGAGCATGCATTATAGACTAGCTAGCAGACTGTCTGCAGTTAGTTTGTGTATGGCTGGAACACCTTGCAGGGTGCAGTGGCTGGAGACTCACTGTGCTTGCTGCTGGAGATTGTCAGAGGGTGGTGAGGGGGGGGGGCAGCTGAGCATTTCCAGGCCTACTGTCTGTCTGCCATTACCTTATGGATGTGTACAGATCTGCATTGACTGCCCTGTAGGGTGTATGTTCCCTAGCAATACTGGGGTTGATGGTCCCCCTCTACTGCCACCATTGCAGGGATGTAGAATGTGGATCGTGGATCTGTTGGTGGGAGATCCTGTTCCCCACCCTGAGCCACAGAGAGTGGGTTGGGTGGTGGTACATAATCTGCCTAAGGGTCCAGGATATGCACTATTCTGGGTGTATCATAGTCCATAAGGGCTAGCTGTGACTGAGAAATGCAGATGGACACAGGTGTATCCTAGGTGTTTCTGCAGGAACTACCTATCACACACTGGCACTGATGGGGACCTGCAGCATGGCCTATCTCAGCCATGCCAGGTGCTGCGGACCTGGTGCTGGGCGCCCCACCTCACCTTCAGGGTGAGCACAGTACCCCCAAAATGTGACAGTCTGTAGCTACTCTGTGCCAGTGACACACACGGTCAGTTCCCCCTACCAGGCCTAGGTGCTGTGGGGGTGCATACCCCATCCTGTAATCATCTGTAGACTGCTGATCTGCATGTGCAGTGCATCATGGGTATGGGTGGGTAACCCTATCCTGGTAACCACAGCAGACAGTTTGTGTGGTGACCTGCAGTCCTTCTGTAGCCAGCCAGAGGTTTGTTAGCAGCTATAGAGATGTAGCCCCCTGGTTACTTCACTGCCTGTGGAGGCAGAGGTCATGGGTTTGATCCCACAGTGGTGTTATTTGATGGAGCTGTCTGAAGCATTTTAGAATTTAAATTAGTGCTGCCAGCAAAAAAACACTCACACTGCTGTAACCTTAAGGTGCCTCATAAGGCGCCTCATAAAGCACCCTATAAGGCGCCCTATAAAGTGCCTTATAAGGCACCCTATAGGGAACATTATAGGGTGCCTTGGCAGACAGTGCACTTTATAATGTGCCCTCTGGAATGCCTTATAGGGCGCCTTATGTGGCATCTTAGGTTACGGCACTGTGAGGGTGTGTTTGCGGGAAGCACTAATTTAAAGTTTTTTAAAAAATGCCTCAGACAGCACTGATTTAAAGTAAAGGGTAATGCCTCAGGCAGTTTTATCCATTAAGCCCACTGGGGGATTGAACTCATGACTCCTGTACCATCAGTCAGTGTATTAACCAGTGTGCTACTCCTCTGCTGCTGTGTTTATATGTTAGCGCGCCTAATTAAGGTTAACGCGCGGTAACGTGCGCGGCGCACTTTATCACGCGATAATGTGCGCGGCACACTTTATTGCGCGATAACGCACGATTGCTACGTTAAGACCTGAACACCCACTCCTTTTATGGCATCCTGGACATTATCGCTGGGGCGCACATTAAGACGGATTAGTAAACATACCCCTTAGTGTCTGGAGATGGTCTTGTTTTTGTGTAGTTGCTGTTTTGTGCTCCTGAGGAACTTCCTTTTTCTCTGTGTCTGTGGTTGATGGCTGTTTCTCTTTATAATGACTGATCTGTGAAAGGAATGATCAGTCTTTTCCATCTCAAAAGCTCAGCAGGGCAGCGTTCTGCAATAGATGTTCATGGTTAACTCAAGGCATAAGAATTCCATATGCTTCATGACAGTAGTGAAATATTATTGAAAACAGTGGCATATTTGCTGACAGGTAAATGTCCATAATGTTTACAATATTTATTTAGTGTAAAAAGTCATATTGATCTTATGCATGTTAAATTGCTAATCTTGAAGGTGATCTACATGATCCTGAGTATACTCAAATCTTAACAAAATGAAATGATTGGGCGTTATTGCTCTGAATCACTTTGCTAGCCTTGTGCTTTATTGGGACCCTTGTAGATCCCTTCCTCTGGGACTCTCTCCCATCCACTCTCCACCTTGAACCCTCCTTCCCCCAGTTCAAATCCCTTCTGAAAACTCATCTGTTTCTGCCTTTGACCTACCCCCCACCACCTCCTAATCTCAGTTGCTGCTGTCCTCTCCTGTCTGTCCTGTCTATGAATTGTGGTTCCTTTCCTTTCTGGCTTTTGGACTTCTTTCTGCATTTTCTAGCATTGTAAGCCTCTCTGATGTTATACAGAGCGGTATAAAAAGTGTGAGAATAAAGATAAAGATAAAGATTTGATACTTATGAAGTGGCAAAAGGAAAGGAACCTTCCTTAGCAAGAGGACACTAGTTTTGTGAAAGACAATTCTCTGCCTGTCTTCGCAAAGACAGCAAGATAACGACTCCATGAATACTAACAGGTCTGGAGGGTGCTGAATAATCTCAGAAGGATGAGATGGCATGGTCATTGTTATATTGAAAGAGGGGAAGAGCTGTCTTCAAAACATTCAGAAGGTGAAGAGTTAAGTTCTGGGAAACTTGCTTTGGCCTTGACCCCTTCACATGCTAAGACATCCCTTGTGCAGAATTCTTATTCAACTTCAAACTGACAAAGTGTTTTTAATCTTTTCCTTCCATCCAGCTTGGAGATTGGGAAGCAAAAATCAATACTTGCTGGCAGGTGATCAAGCTGCCTATGAGTGGTGGTGAGGAGGAGGGGGACAGAGAGAGGTGACTGAATGCCGTGAATTACAGGCTTGCAGCACACAGGCTCTGATTCCGCTAGCCTTGAGGAGAAAAGTAGAGGAGTGCATTAAAACAATGAGGTCAGTGGTTCACAGCTGTCCAGGTGCCTGGAGAGACTGAGACAGAAAGACAGAACTATTTACTTGTGGTTTATTACAAGAAAAATGTTCTAACAAAATAATACCAAATCAATAAGCAATATAATTGTAGAAGCATAATAACAAACATATTTTAAAAATAAAATCAGAAATGAGTTTTTTAAATTCACTTTTCAGTTCCTTTTTGACTTCAGTGATGCTTTGTATTTATGAAGAGTTGTGTCAGAATTAAAAATATTTTTACAGAACTAGTTTCTAGTTCTATCTTTTAAGAGTTGCTGAATTTGGCTAAGACAGCAATGGCATGTGCATTAGACCAGGAAGAGCGAAGTAGGAACAATTCCTTGGGATGGGTGTTGATGTAAAAACATTAGTTAACTGGTGCATAAAAGCACTGCGTGACCACAGAGGGCTGCTGATTAATGGCAAAGGAGGTAATGGAGAAAAGGGGAGGACATGACTTTGCTCAGAACTGGAATTTCCCCTGATAGACTCTACACTAGAGATGTGCAAGCATAAAATTTACAGTTTGGTTCATTTTTGGGTTTTAGGCCATAAGCTTATTCATTTCATTTCTTTCCCATAAAGCCAAAGAAAACAGACATGTATTCTATTCTGTAGTCTAAAGTGTGTTTTTTCATCTAAGTTTATGAAACTCACTGGCAGGCAACAGCATCTCAAAACACCAAGGGGTATGTTTACTAAACTGCAGTAACGTTACAGACCGCGCGTTAGGTAACGTTAACAATCATTAGCTAATGTTAACGCGTGGTATGTAACATTAACGCGCGTTAACGTTACCTAACGATTGTTAACGTTCCCCGCCGCGGTAAACACCACAGAGGGTGCAGAGAGGGCAGGGGGAAGGGGTCAATGGGTGGGGAGTGGGCCGGGAGAGGCTCCCTACACACTAACGCGCTGAACTGAAGGGCTGAATCCTACCGCAAATGAAAACCTGCCGTTAGATGCACATTTGCAGGAGAGAGAAACCATAGCAGGAAGCCCAAGAACGTGATAATAGTGCTCTATGTTCAGTAACAGCATAGTGCCCAAGTATGAAAGGCCACTATGGCAATGGTGCAAATGGGGCATAGGGGACTGCAGGCGGGACATGTAGCAGGGCCATCTGGGGCACAGGGTGGACTAGGCGGGTGCCTAGGTGGCACATAGGAACATAGAAACCGGAAATCAACATGACAGCAGCTGACAAAGGCCAAACACAATCCACCTACATCTACCTGGTCCACACGAGCTAACAGTTGCCAGGGCACTGACCTAACATCCCCCCAGCCAACCCTCCCCCAAGCGGAAGGGACATATTATTGGTAGGCGGGATATGAGGATGCTCATGTATGCCCCCTGCCCCAGACCCCGCTCCCAAGGCGACCACTTACCCACACAGTGGATGGCCTGGGACTGCGCACTACCAGCACCGACAGCATATGGTCATGTCAGCATGGCAGGGGGGTGTGTGCCCGTGCTGGAGGGGGCAGTAGCACCTGCCTGCAGTGGACCAAGGCCATGCCCTGTACCAGTACGTGGTGTGCAGTGCAACATAAAAGGTCTGGCTGAGGAAAAGTACAGGTAGCCCCAGGGACCACCATGCATCTGTGGCAACAGTGTGGTGTAGTACACCCAGCCAGTGTGTCCAGAAGCAGAGGGTCACAGGTTCAAGTCCCAGCTGTGGTTCCTGCAGAGCATATTTTACCCTACAATGCAGATACAACAGCAACATGTGCAAAGCCCAAAGCAGCGGCAAACAGGGGTACAAACACCCACTCACACAGGCTCCACAATCCAAAGATGCATGAAGAGTCAGGCTGTTGGCCCCAGCATTGAGCTGTAGTTATCATCAGAGCACTACTACTACCTCCTGCACAGTTTAGCAATGTCGGCACTGTGATCAGGACCAGTGTGGCGGGCAGGGTTGCCAACCACCCCTATCTTTGCACAATGCTGCAATAGGAGTGTGTGGGTGTGTATGTCTATCCATTGTTCTGTGGCTGCCCACCCCTCTCTGGGGCCAAAATGTCCCACTGTTACCAGCATTAGCCTGAATATGTGCATAATGAGGAGCAAGGTGTTGTGGGTATGGCCTTGACAGGGCAGATTGGCCAGGATACATGTTCACAGGGTGTGGGGCAATGGCTGGGACACTGTAGTGCCCAACCACCACCTGCATGGACAGCGTGGCCACAGCATGGCCTGCTGGGAGGGCACTTACTCTAACTGAGCAGTGACCATGGCATGAGTAGGTTCCCACATAGTGCTCTATACTATCTGCCTTATGTGTTCCTAGTGCTGGGACCCCAGTCACTGAGATGCCTGCTTGGTGCACATAGTTCCTCTGTGAGCATGTGCTATGGGCTGTCTACAGTTTGATTGTGCATGGTTGGAACACCTATAAGGTACAGTCTGACTGTGCTGTCTGCTGGTGACTGGCAGACAGTGGTGGGAGGCAGTTGTGGTTTTCCAGGCTTAACCCCAATAAAGCTGTTGGTCTGTCACTGCCCCAGTCACAGGTATGGCTCTGGCCCACCAACCCTGGAGGGCTGTCCTATACCAGCAGGATGGAGGTTGCTTCACTGGGGCTGGGGCACCTGTCCTTTACCTACAAAAGGATGATGTGGGAACTACACTGCAGTATGTAGTGTATACCACATTGACCTTATAAAAACACTGCTACACAAACCTCATGCAGGTCTAGAAACCCCTCTGCCCTGATAACAGGTGCCTATGTCAGCCAGACCCTAACACAGGGTATACACTAATCTGGCTGGTGTCTGGTCCCAGAGGACCACATGTGACTGCAGGATACAGATGGACACCAAAGTATCTGCACTGCAAGAACACCTGTCACACACTGGGAGGGATGAAGATGCAAAGCAGGACACAACTCTAGCAACACATGTACTGCGGACCTAGTGCTGGGCACCCATCCTATCCCTCAGGGTGAACACAGAACCTGCACAATGGCATGGTCTCTAGCTACACTGTGCCAGTATCACACACTGTCAGTTCGTCTTTCCAAGCTGAGGTACCAGAGAGGTGCAGACCCCATTTGGTGATCAGCTGTAGACAGCTATTCAGCATGTGCATTGCATCATGGGTACTGTTGGGGTTACCCTGTCCTGGAACTCAGAGCAGACAGTTTGTGCGGTGACCTGCAGTCCTTCTGTACCTAGCCAATTGCTGTGACATACACCACAGAGGTATAGTCTACTGGTTAATACAATGCCATTCTCGGCAGTGTTCATGGGTTCATTTCCTCATTGTTCTCTACTCTCATGCCTGTCTTACTCAAATAGTGTGCATGCCTGTAAGAGTCATATTTTTGCAGATCTGTGCTGCCAGTCCATAATACCCTCGCTACAATTGCTAACATTCCCTCGGTCCGTCTATCTGCATCTGTCAGCTGTGTAGAGTCCTGTCTGCCTGTGCAGGCTGCCACCCCATGTCCTGCACTGCTACCCTTTCCTGCATTGCACCTCATCGTGCTTGCCTCACCTGTGCCTGATCTGCATGGCACCACCACTCCTCTGTCCACCCATCATTGTAACTATCCTGCCACCTCCGCCTCCACCGGGGGACACGTATTCCCATCGTCTGCCACCAACTCTCTTTTCGGTACTTTACATTGCCAACACCCTGTGCTATAGTACAGTTGCCCCCACCATGTTTGTCATCAGTACTGGCAGCCACAAGGGATGCCCGCAGATATGGCGGGTCCAGCGGCTCCCCCTCCTTCACTCACCTGTTCCCTTGCCTTTCCTGAGTGCTCTATCTAGTGTTAGGGCTACATCTGTCTCTGTTCCTCACAGGTCATGCATGTCATCCTCCGGCACCTTGCAGCCCTTAGGGCACACTAACCTAGGGCACCATAACCTTGTTAGGCCACCTTAACCTATGGTTCCATAGCCTAGGGTGCCTTCTACAGTGCCTTCTCCAGGGGTGCCTAATACGGCGCTTAGCCTAAGGAGCCCTATAGGGCGCCTTATAATGCACCTTACAAGGCACCTTGTAATGTGCCTTGTAAGGTGCCTTCTAGGGTGCCTTGTAATGCGCGTTAGTTTAAGGCGCCTTGTAACATACATTAGCTGATACGGCTTGCTGTTACGATGCACCGCCCATGCCTTTATATGGGCATCTGTACCTTTACCGTGGAACCTAACGCGAGTGACATTACCGCAGTTTAGTAAACATACCCCCAAGAGTGACATGTAGAGAAAAATCAATGGAGGAAACCTGGCAATTTACATGGGTAACTGCTGGTATTTCACAACTTGCCTGTACAAATGGTAGCACTTGCACGTGCATGTGATTAGCAGCAGATACATGTCGTAACATAGTAAAGGACTGCAGATAAAGACCAGCATGGTCCATCTAGTCTGCCCAGTTAAGGTGGCTAGGATTGTAGAACTGCACCTGCCCCTCTTTGTCTTTGCTAAAGGTTGTACCTGCTGCTCCAGGCGGTTACCTCTCTCTATTTAGAACTTATTTCCATTTGCTTTGATTCTATCCTCTTGCTATATAGGGATCCTCTGTGTCTGTCCCATGTCTTTTTGAATTCCGTCACTGGTTTTGTTCCAACCACCTCCTTCGGGAGGCCATTCCAGCCATCCATCACCCTTTCCATAAAAAAGATTTTCCTGATGTTGCTTTTAGGTTTACCTCCTTCAACTTCATTTTAAGTCCACTAGTTCAACACCATCCCCACCTCTGAAAAGGTTTGCCTGTTCATTAATACCCTTTAAGTATTTAAAGGATATTAATGAAAAAAATAATGGAAATGCTGCTAAAGTGAAGAACAGTGCAGTTTCTGGAATCCAAGGGATCAAAGGATCCAAGACAACATGGCTTTACTAGACAAATCTGATCAATTTCTTTGACTAGGTAGCCAGAGAATTAGATAAGGGAGAGTTCTAGATATAGTATATTTAAGATTTCACCAGGATCTTTGACACTATTCTACATTAGCCATTTATAAAGTGAGTGCCCTTAGGATGTCCCCTAATTTGACTGATTGGGTTAGAAACTAGTTGAGTGGGAGATGACGGAGGGTAGTAGGATAGGGACATTACCTGTGGTGTGCTTCAAGGATTGGTCCTTGGTCCTGGGGTGGCCAAACAGGTACTGTAGAAAAGGTAACCGCAAAAGCCAAAAAGATGCCTGAGTGCATAGGGAGAGGAATGGCCAACAGGAGATCCTAGTGCCTTTGTATAGTGCCTTTGGAATTACATTTGTTCAGGTGAGGCAAAGGGTTAATTTTAAGACTGTGTGTCTAATGTTTAAATGTTTTTAGATGGGCACATTGATGTATTTGGTAGACTTATTGTACCCCTTTAGGACCACTCATTCCTTGTGATCGACCCTACGTGGGGCTTCAGAGGTGTCCTGTTTTTCACTGATTCAGTTAACCATGACTCAATGGTGCAGTTTTCATTGTTTTACACCAGAGTTGCGGAACAGTCTCCCAGAGAATATGCCGGCAGAATTGAATTATTTACAGTTCCGAAAAGAGGTCAAAAACATGGTTGTTTCTATGAGGTCTTTAGGGAGTGAGTTAGAGGTATGTCAAGCTATGGGTGGGGGGAGGGGGGAGGGAGTGTGGTAGTTTGTTTTTATCATTTTGTGTGCTTGATTTTTAAGTGTAAGCCAGTTTAGGGTCTTTGTTGATCATTTGCAAGATATCAAATATTAGTAATAAATAAATAAAATAAGACCTCATTTGGAGTACTGTGCATAATTCTGAAGACTGCACCTTCAAAAAGCATATAAACAGGATGGAGTTGGTCCAGGGGGCAGCCACTAATATGGTCAGTGGTCTTTATCATAAAGCATTTGGGGATAGACTTAAAGGGGCCGATAATCAGTGGTGGCGGCCAAGGCATTTAAAGCGGCAGGTCATCACCGTGATAACACAGACCTAGATAGTCAATGCCAGAGTCATATCTGGCCACTGGAATAGAATATCTGGTGTGTCCAGTTAGGGCTCAATCCAGGAAGGTGAAAAGTGGAGCTGTACATCCCAATGGGATGTCCAGCCCTGCTATCTGCCCTCAATCTATTCCACCTCCTTGCCCCACTGCATGTACAGCGCCACTGTGCATGCTGTAGGGGACGGAGGTGGCATGGGGGTGAAGAGTGGGCAGAGCGTGAGCAGGCCTGACCTCTGGATATATAAGGCCAATTCCGGTGATGGCCCTGTATGTCTGGGGATTGCCAGGGGGACTCCCTGCTTATTACACTTCTGAGGTGGAATAAGTGTGAGGTTTCCCTTCTGATCCTGCCCAGCAGCCCCCCCTGTCAGCAACAGGATACCCACGATGAGTCCCCGCCACCCAATCCGGGATCTGGCTGCCCCATCGGGGGTCGGGCGGTGGGGTGACAGGGAGGGCACTGCAGTGGTCACTCCGGTATGTGGGGTAGATGTCCCTAACGGTATGCAGGGGCACGCCAGGCTATCTAAGGGCCTGATCCTGCACCCATGGGAACGTCTAACTCCCGCAATGCAGAATCGGGTCCCAATGGGCCCATCCTCCTCGGGGCCGTCTAGACGGCTCGGACGTAACTTTACTGGGATCAGACTCCATGTGTTTTAGCTAACCGGGCAACAGCAATATTCAGCCACTGTCCAGTTAGCTAAACCGGATAAAATTAGGCCAGTCTTTAAAGTGCCTAACTTTAGCTGATTTAAGATAACTGGTCAGCAGCTGAATATTGCTGCTGATCAGTTATCTCCATCACCACCCCTAGAATGCACCAGTTCTACGCAGGTGGCATCAGGGCAATTAGCGGCATTAGACTGGGATATTCAGCAGCACAAAATGGCTGTGTGCCGTTAAATATCCTTCTCACCACAATAAACGTCTTTAGCAGGTTTGCTAATTGTGTTAATCATTTTGAATATCTCAATATGTACACTTTGGAGGAAAGATTGGAAATGAAAGATACGATAGAGACCTTTAAATATCTCCATAGTATAAATGCACAGGAGGCAGGCCTCTTTCAATTAAAAGGAAGCTTTGAAATGAGGGGTCTTAGGATGAAGGTGAAAGGGAATATAGAGTCTGGAGTAGTCCAAGGAAATACCACTTTGTGTAAAGGATGGTGGATGCTTAGAACTGCCTCCCAGTGGAGTTGATAGAGACTAGAACCATATCTGAACTCAAGAAAGCAAAGGGTGGGTACAAAAGATCTGAGCAAAAGAAGGGACTAAAGAGTTTAGTAATTCATATAGATGGGCAGACCGAATAGGCTATATGGTCTATATTTACCATTGTTTTCTCTGATTCCATGTTTTTATCACATTTGGAGCATCCTAAAATTTCCCTGAAAGATAAATCTTATTTGGGGGCACCAATAACTGCAATAGAAATACAACATGCAGTTAAAATGTCTCCTACCTGAAAAGCTCTGGTCCCAATGGATATCTTATTGGACATTTATAAAATGTTTGGAGCACGACTGAAATAATTTGTTGTAAAAGCATATTCCAAAAAAAGGTGGGTTTCAGTTAGAAGATTTGCTGAAGCAGTGATGTTATTCATTGAAAAACTAGCTAAAGATCCCTTTATTAGTCCAAAATTAAGGGGCCTATATCCTTGCTTAATTGTCTATTGCAAAATCTATGCTAAGATATTGGCAATTAGGATAAATGCAATTATAAGCAAATTTATCTCTTGACAGGAAACTACATCTTTGATAACACCTGATTATTTAATGATCTTTTAATTTTACTGCAGGGTAGGAAGCAGCCACTCTTAGGGGTATGTTTACTAAAGGGCGCTATTTGCACTGCTGTCACGTTATCGGGCGATAAGGTACCTTATCGCGCAATAATGGCGCTTTACCGGGCGATAAGGTACCTTATCACGCAATAACGCACACAGCGGCGCAAACGAGCGCTGAAGGCGGAGAAAGGCTCCCGGAGGGCGGAGGAAGGCTCCCCAGGGGCGGAGGAAGGCTACCCAGGGGCGGAGAGAGAGGGTCAATGGGTGGAGAGTGGGAGGGGAGAGGCTCCCTGCACATTAACGCTGTGGAATCCGGGGCTGAAAACTAACGCCAGTGAAACCCTGGCGTTAGAGCAGATTTAAAGGGAAGAGAAACCATTTCCGTCAGTAATGTACAGCAGAGCCAGGGAAACCTACAGAAAGTGATAAGTGTGATTGTGCACGGAACAAAAGGGCAAATAAACATTGAAAATGACCTGAACAAAATGGAAAAAAAACATAACCAAGCTGGCCAATAGTGATATTAATGGGAAACAGCAAAAAACACTACCGAGAAAGCTCCAAAAAAAAGGTATTAATCTTGGAAGGGTCTATGCTCTGTCCCCATACAAGGTGAATGATCCCACAGTGAAATATTTATTTATTTATTTATTTATTTATTTAACATCTCTTATATACCGCACTATTGTCATCAGCGCGGTTTACATGGAACAAACATATACATACAGGGAACTGTAGTGCATTTTACAAGTAACGGGGTTTTTGAACTTGGGATTAAAAAGGTAAACTATATAGGCTAACTAACTATTTACAGAAAATTCAAATACATTAGTCACATTTGATATCGTTTGGGGAATGTCTTGGTCAGAAAAAGTGTCTGTAGTATTTCATGTGCAAAGATTAGATTGGGAAATAGCTTAGGAAGAGGTAGTGTTTGAGGCTTTTTCTGAAGTGTGTTAGGCTGGTTATAGCTCTCAGTTCTGGTGGGAGGGCATTCCAGGTTATTGGGGCATGGATA
This sequence comes from Ichthyophis bannanicus, assembly GCA_033557465.1. Lineage (NCBI taxonomy): Eukaryota > Metazoa > Chordata > Amphibia > Gymnophiona > Ichthyophiidae > Ichthyophis > Ichthyophis bannanicus. Next base: position 2,286,421 of record CM066040.1, read on the forward strand.
CTGAAGGCTCTTTTAGTTGTTTCCTTAGTGTATCTGACTGTTTGTTTCGGGGTTATTAATGTATTTATAGCAGTTTATGTTTATGTTTATGTTTATTAAAACTTTATATACCGCCCAATACAAAATAGCATCTGGGCGGTTTACAATACATAAAAGCATTTAAAAGGAAGGCTGCGGAAAAAGAAACAGAAAAGAACGCCATAAAATCAAAGAACAGGGATAGAAAACAGATAGCAGTCAGGGGATACAGAAGGCAGACATGGAGGGAAGGAAGGGAGCACATAGACAAAACAAAGAAGCTCAGCAGGAAAGAGGAATTAGGAACTAACATAAGTTTACTAAGTAGGAGAAAGAGGGTGGGGCTGGAAGGTGGAGGTTGAGGCAGACATGAAGGGAGGGGGGAGACATTGACAAACACACAAGGGCAGGAAGGAGGGTTTAAGGATTGACATGATTAGTCCTATGATGAAGAAGAGGACGGGACTGGAGGAGGGAGGTTAAAGCAGAACAGAAAACTGTGAGTTTTCAACTTGGCTTTAAAGGATTGATAGGAGGTCTCTAAACGTAGGGGAGTGGGGGAGTGAATTCCAAAGCCTTGGACCGAGAAAGAAGAAAGAAAGCAGAAGATCGAGTTAGTTCTAAGTGTGCTTGAGAGGGAGGGGGGAAGAACATACGATTAGCGTGGATGGAACGTAGGGAGCGGTGAGGAGTATGAAGACGAACTTGATCAGCAAGATACAAGGGGACACCTGAGTGGATCACCCTGTGAACAAAGATAAGAACTTTAAATTGGACACGAAAAGGAACAGGAAGCCAGTGATAGTGTATTAACAAGGGAGTGAACGTGATCAAAACGAGAAGCGTGAGAAAAAGAATACGAACAGCAGCGTTTGGACCCGTTGAAGACGACAAATTTGTGGATTGGGGAAGCCCAGCAAGACAGACATTACAATAGTCAAGACGCGACATAACAAGGGAGATAAGCAGGGTGGCCAAAGAGGAAGGGGTAAGGAAGGGCGTACAGTACGAAGTTGTCTTAAAGTAAAGAAAGAGCGCTTAACCACAGAAGAAATATGTTCTTTAAAGGGGACAGGGAGGAATCCAGAGTTACCACCCAAGTACCGCATAGAAGAAACAGTGGGTATAGGCGCAGAGGGAAAAATGTGGGGAGAGGTTGGGTGGGGAAGAACCAAAGGTGAACCAGATAGCTGAAGTTTTGTGCGAGGTTAATGTGCACATGAAGTTGGTCGAAAGCAGGAGGCAACGGAAGAGAGACAGGAGTTAAAGGCAGTGATGTCAGGTGCAGCAGAGTCAGTGTGAAAGAGGAGAAAGATGTCGTCAGCGTAGAAGTGGGGCAGACACCGTGCTGTGGAATAAGAAGAGCAAGGGGAGCCAGAAACACATTAAAGAGAGGGGAGCAAGAACAGAACCTTGGGGAACACACCACATGAAAGGGGGGTTGAAGGTGAAGAACCCAGAAACCAGTGTGAACCCGAAGAAGGAACGATAGACAGGAAGGAGTGAAACCAACGGAGTACCCGGCAAGAGAGGCCGGCAGCTTTTAGACGTGATAGGATTGTGTGATGATAAACCAAGTAGAAAGCGGCTTAGAGGTATTGTGAAACAGCAAGAGAGAGTAAAACACGGTCATGAGCACTGTGCATATCATTGAGGAGGGAAAGAAGAACAGATTCTGTGCTGTGACCTGGGCGAAAAACCGGATTGACGGGGGGTGAAGAGTGAAAGAAACCTCAAGGTGAGAAGAGAGTTGAGAGAAGACTAGTTTTTCAAAGGTTTAGAGAGAAAAGGGAGGTGGAGATGGGGCGCCAGCTGGAGGGAGAGGAAGGATCAAGGGAGCTGTTCTTCAGAATAGGACGGACAGAGGCGTGCTTCCAAGGGGAAGGAAAAGTACCAGAAGAAAGACTAGAGTTAAACAGTGAAAGGATAAAGGGAGACAGAGCAAGAGGGTTCAAGTAGCCAAGCAGAAGGAATGGGATCAGCGGGGCAAGAGGTTTTACGGGTAGACAAAAAGACCTTAGAGAGAGTAGTGGGAGTGATAGGCTCAAAGGAAGACCAGTGATCTTCTGGATCTGTTGGGGGTCTGTAAATGTACAAGGTTGGTGACAGTTGATGGTGCTTGGTTGTTTATGGCTTTGAATGTAGTGATCAGTATCTTGTAGTGAATTCTTGCGTTGGTTGGTAACCAGTGGAGTCTTTTTAGGACTGGGGTTATGTGATCTGTCTTTGATATTCCTTCAAGTACTCTGGCGGCAGTGTTCATCACCAGCTGAAGAGGATTTAATGTTGCTTGCGGGAGCCCGTATAGAATTGCATTTGCAAAGTCGATGTGAGGCATTATCAGGGCTTGGTAGACGGTTCTGAAGTCTGAGGGTTCAAGTAAGGGTCGCAGGTGGCGTAATGTACGTATCTTGTGATATTAGTTTTGTTATGTTTTTTATGTGGGCTTTCATATTGAGGCGCTGGTCGAGAGTTATACCTAGGTAGCGTAGTGTAGGTTTTACTGTTAATTCCTTGTCCTTTATCTTTACGGAGGTTGGAGGTGTGAAGTTTTGGTTCCTTGTTATAAACATCACATCAGTCTTGCTGTGGTTGATTCTTAGATTTTGTGAGATGAGCCAATCTTCTACTGCTTCGAGGCATGTTGTCAATGGTGTATAATCGGGGTGGTTGATGGAGAATGGCATGTATAGTAGAATGTCGTCTGCATATGCTAAACAGGTGACATTATAGGAACGAATGAGGTCGCAGATGGGTTGCATGTATATATTAAACATCAACGCTGACAGAGAAGATCCTTGCGGTACCCCTTGATCTTGAAGAAATGGTTCAGATGCAGTTTCGCCAATTCGTACTTGTTGCCAACGGTTAGTTAGATAGGATATACACCAGTCAAGTGCGACACCAACTATTCCTTTTTCCTTAAGGCGATCGATAAGTATTTGGTGGCTTACTGAGTCGAACGCAGCTGAGATGTCCATGAATATAAGTATGAATCCTTGGTGAATGTTATCTATTCCTGTGATTAGTGTGTTGAATAGTGTGATGAGGAGGGTCTCAACTCCATGAGCCTTTCTAAATCCGTGTTGTGCAGGGTCAAGTGGAGCTTCAGTGTCTATGTGCTGTTGTATTTGCCGTTGGACCACTTTCTCAATTATTTTTGCTAGGAGTGGGATACTGGATATTGGCCTGTAGGATTCTACTTTTAGGGGGTCTAATTTGCTGTTTTTTAATAATGGTCTAATTGATGTTTGCTTGAGGCTTTGAGGAAAGGTTCCAGTTGAAAAAGATTGGAATTCCCTTCCCACTTCCCTTCGTTTAGAACCCTGTCATGCAACATTCAAACAGCAGCTAAAAACCCACCTTTTCTCCATGGCCTTTAACCTCCCTACCTCCTCTTCCCCCCTATAATTCTACTTCTCTCCCCTACTGTTTCTTACCCTACTTTACTTTTAAATTGTAAATTTCTTTTCCTTTCCGGCTTCATGCCTTTTATTGATTTTTATTTATTGTACACCGCTTTGCTTTTACTGAAGGGCGGTCAATCAAGTTTTAATAAACATAAACATAAACATTGTTCAAGGATATTCTGTATGAAGAAGCTTACTTCATGTTTAAGGTTTTTTATCCAAGCTGCTGGACATGGATCACTTGCAGCGGTGGTAGCATTTATTGATGCGATAGTGTTTTCAATTTCTTTGATTGATAATGTATTAAACTTGGTTAATGTGGTTGACTGTGAATGCATATCGCTCTTTGTTGGTCCAGTGGTGCAAATGTTGGATGTTTTTGTCATCTTTGACTTTAGGTATTTAGCATAGTCTTGAGGGTGTATTGTTTGTGTATGTTGGGGTGATCAGGGTTTCCCCTTGTTATTGGACAGGTTTTCTATGGCATGCACATGTCCCGCAACAGCAGAGTGGGCATGTCGGAATGGGCAACTGGACAGATGCTGGAAAAGGGGATACAGAGGGCTGCAGGCGGCACATGCTGTGGTGCCGCTGGGCCACAGTGCGGACTAGGGTGATGCCTAGGTGGCCCATAGGAATGCTTAAACAGTAGAGCCGCCAGACAGCAACTGATGAGGGCCCAACATGGGCATGAGTGTGTTTCCCACAGTGTCACAGGGGATAGTACCCAGCAGGTACCCCCAAGGGCACAGAACATTGGCAGGCGGTGCTGGGGGGAAGCGTGGACATCTATGCAGGCACCCCTACCCCAGAACCCGCACCATTGGCAGGCAGTGCTGGGGGGAAGCGTGGACATCTATGCAGGCACCCCTACCCCAGAACCCGCACCATAGGCAGCCGCATACCGGCACACTGGTTGGCCTGATACTGCGCACCACCAGCACCACCAGCAGAAGGGCATGTCAGCATGGTGGCAGAAGGGTACTGGTGGTGGAGGGGGCAGTGGCAGCTGCCCACAGCAGACCATGGCCTAGCCCTGTGTAGGTGGGTGCCATGCACTGCAACAGACAGGCCCTGTCTGACAAACAGTCATGGTATCCCCAGGGAATGCACTGTCCCTGTGGCAACATGGTGGTGCAGTACACACAGCCAGTGTGTTCAGAAGCACACGGTCACAGGTTCAAGCCCAGCTGTGGTTCCTGCCAACCCAGTCCCCATATTTAGCCCACTACTAAACCATGGTAATAAAGATGGAACCTTTATTGCAGATAACGTAAACATGCCTCAAACACCTATATTTTACCCCACAGAGCACAGACACCATAGACATGTGCAATACCTACATGTACCGCCCCCATGGTAATAAAGATGTATCCCCCTCCCTCCCTCCCTCCCTCCCTCCCTCCCTCCCACCCACACCCACACCCACACCCACACCCACACCCACACCCACACCCACACACATCATGTTACTATGGCACCAACACAGAATATGCACTATGCTGGTTGCATCATAGCCCATAAGGGCTATATGCGATTGATACTAATGTATCCTAGGTGTGTCTGCAGGAGCTACCACTCACTCACTCACTCACACACACACACATGTATGTACATATATACATATACATACACATACACTGGCACTGATGGGTACCTGCAACATGGCCTATTCCTGCCATGAAAGGTGCTGTGGACCTGGTGCTGGCTGCCCCACATCACCCTCAGGGTGAGCACAATACCCACACAATGTGACAGTCTGTAGCTACTCTGTGCCACTAACACACACCGTCGGCACCCCCTACTAGACTGAGGTGCTGTGGGGGTGCACTCAGTCAGCTCCCCCTACCAGGATGAGGTGCTGTGGGGTGCATACCCAATCTAGTGATCATCTGTAGACTGCTGATTTGCATGTGCTGTGCATCATGGGTATGGGTGGGTTGACCCTATCCTGGTAACCACAGCAGAATGTTTGTGTGGTGACGTGCAGTCCTTCTGTAGCCAGCCAGGGGTTTGTTAGCAGCTGTAGTTCACTGGTTACTTCACTGCATGTGAAGCCAGAGGTCATAGGCTTGATCCCACAGTGGGGCTATTTGATAGGGCTGTGTACAGATCTGCATTGACTGTCCTGTAGGGTGTATGTTCCCTAGCAATACTGGGGTTGATGGTCCCCCTCTACTACCACCATTGCAGGGATGTGGAATGTGGAATGTGGATTGTGGATCTGTTGGTGGGAGATCCTGTTCCCCACCCTGAGCCACAGAGAGTGGGTTGGGTGGTGGTACATAATCTGCCTAAGGGTCCAGGATATGCACTATTCTGGGTGTATCATAGTCCATAAGTACTAGCTGTGACTGAGAAATGCAGATGGACACAGGTGTATCCTAGGTGTTTCTGCAGGAACTACCTATCACACACTGGCACTGATGGGGACCTGCAGCATGGCCTATCTCAGCCATGCCAGGTGCTGCGGACCTGGTGCTGGGCGCCCCACCTCACCTTCAGGGTGAGCACAGTACCCCCACAATGTGACGGTCTGTAGCTACTCTGTGCCAGTGACACACACGGTCAGTTCCCCTCTACCAGGCCTAGGTGCTGTGGGGGTGCATACCCCATCCTGTAATCATCTGTAGACTGCTGATCTGCATGTGCAGTGCATCATGGGTATGGGTGGGTAACCCTATCCTGGTAACCACAGCAGACAGTTTGTGTGGTGACCTGCAGTCCTTCTGTAGCCAGCCAGAGGTTTGTTAGCTGCTGTAGAGACATATTTTACCCCACAGAGCACAGACACCATAGACATGTGCAATACCTAGAGCAGAGTTTCCCAAATGCAGTCCTGGAGGGCCAAACTCCATCCAGGCTTCATGCTGTCTCTAATAAAGATGTCTGTGCTGCATTTCTATGCCCCGCCCCCATGGTATGCAGATGTATCCATCCCCCTCTCCCCCCTCCCCCTCCTCCCTCCTCCCCCCGCTCCCCTCCCCCTGCTCCCCTCCTCCCCCTCTTACATCATGTTACTATGGCACCAACACAGAATATGCACTGTGCTGGTTGCATCATAGCCCATAAGGGCTATATGCGATTGATACTAATGTATCCTAGGTGTGTCTGCAGGAGCTACCTATCTCTCACTCACACACACACACATATGTATGTACATTGTCACAGGGCCTACCTCGGCAGCGTACTGGAGCGAGGTAGGTGGGACATAAAAACATTTAAGGTTGGGTTTGGCCAATATCAAACAGGGCCCAGGGACTTTCAGCCCTGGTAGCGTCCTTTGGTACCAAAATCCCACAGAAAACAATAGGTCCGAGTGGAGGGAAAACAAAAGGCATTTATTTCCCCTTTCATGCAAAAAGGTTCATATGCTTGGACACAAAAACGTCAAACACAAATTCCTTACTTCAGGATAAAGAAAAAGAAAGCATTAAAGGAAAACTGTTATCTTCACAGTAAATGGTAAAGCAGGCAAACAAACAGTCTCTATTCCCAAGACCTAGCTTAGTTGCTTAGTAAGGACTCCAAGCTTCCTGTCTTGCGGGAAGCCTATCTCACAGAATAGTTTGACTAGTTCGATGGCAATCAATTTGGCTGAAATATTTCTCAGGGGAACCGCCCATGGAAAGCGGGTGGCTTGGTCGACAATTACAAGGATATATTGAAATCCTCTTGGTGTTTTGATGAGAGGTCCTACTATGTCCATAGCCAATCTCCTTACCGGGTCTGAAATGATGGGCATCGACACTAGTGGTACTTCAGCTGGTCTGTGAGGGGTCACTCTTTGGCATGACGCGCATGATTCACAAAAGCGAGTTGTTTCCCGGAAGACTCCCGGCCAATAAAATCTGGCTAAAATCTGGTCAAGGGTGCCCTGATCATGGGCCAGACGTAAAACCAGTGATTTAAACGTATTTGGTACTACCAACTGTTTCCGTAGAGCTCCAGTCCTAGGGTTCTTACTCTCCCGATAGAGTATGTCCTCATCCATGATGAATCTGGGAAATGAATCCCTTTCTTCCTGTGCATGCTCAAATGCACGGGCTAGAGCAGGGTCTGCTCTCTGCTCCATTTTGAAGGAGGGGAACTTTTCCATTAAGTCTGCCGGTACCTACGGCATCCCTCTCCCAGCTTCCAATTCCGCTCGTCCCCGCGAGCGGCACTTTCTTTCTTTCCTTCGCTCGGCTTTGGACTTCCGTTCTCTCCTTGAGGGGTCTCCAATTAGATCTTCGTGTGAAGGAAGATCCCCTAAAGAGATATCTTTAGAACATGAAGATCTTTCATCATCCTGGGCGTGCGACCTTGTGGAAACCAGGGCTTCCTTGGGATCCCTACCCTTCTCCGGGCCATTTGGTTGTGGCTTGGGGTTCTCAGTAGGCTCCTGCCGAGTGCAAGTGGAATTTGGCATCTTGGGTGGAGATAAGCCCTCTTTAAGACTTCTCCTAAATTGTGGCCAATCGCGGCCTAATACCAATTCCTGGGGCAACTTTGGCACAACTGCCACTGGCATTTCTTTTTCTAAGCCCAATCCTTTAACCCACAACTTATACACAGGGTAGCAGGTAGCCGCTCCATGAATGCATTTTATTTTAACATTTCCTTCTGGATGTTCAGGAACTGACAATCCCTGATCCTTGATCACCGACCATAACCTTTTGGAAACCATGGTCTGGTCAGCTCCTGAATCCAGAAGTGCCTGTACATTGACTCCATGAATTTTTACATTTAGCACAAAGCCTTCTCGCATTGTCCTTGGGGCCTCTCCCACAAGAGCCGTGCGAGAATAACACTCACTTTTTAAGTGACCTTTCTTACCACAAGCATAGCATCTTTTAACATTTTCTCTTACTAGCGGTATATTACTTTTCAAATTACCATATGAAGGTTTTGAGGGATTTTCTACTCTCCGTGCCTCCATTCCTATGGCCAATTTGGGAGTCCCTACCCTACGTTGGGTGACTCTTTCTGCCTCCAAGTATCTCTCGGTGAGAGCTATGGCATCTGTAGTAGTACAGCAATTTTGTAAAATTAAAAAGTTCTGTACTCTACTAGGTACAGCGGACATGTACTGCTCCAATACTATGGCGTCCATTAAGGTATCTATATTTTTTCTTTCTGGCTGTAGCCATTTGTGTGCTAGGCTCTTTATCCTATAACCAAGGGCTTTTGGTGTTTCCTCCGCCCTAAGGGACGTGGCTCTAAACATTTTGTTATAGGCCAGGGGTGTAAGGCCTAAACGATCCCTAATAGCTATGATGACTTCTTCATAGGTGTTAGCTAGTGCTGGGGGCATTGACCTGTACGCGGCTAGCGCCTCCCCCGTAAGGGACGCTGCCAGTCGAATGGCCCATTGCTCGGGTGGCCAGTTAGCTGACCGAGCAATCCTACTGAATGAGTCCAAAAAGTCGTCCACGTTATCATTAGGACTTAGCTTTCCCACCACCAGATCATTACATGACCACTGTCCAGTTCCTGGGTTGGCCGGTCCGGTAGCCTGCAGCCTGTCCGCATTGACCTTTTCCATCTCCTCTCGCTGTTGAGCTAACCATTTCTCCATTGTCTGCAACACTGGCACTTGCTGCGCTTGCATCGCCTGCAATGCTTGGGCTTGGTTTTTCAGGGCAACCTCCGCTTGCTTATCAAATTGAAGTGCCATCCAGGCACAGAGGTCCTTAGGCTCCATGATGAACCTTTCTTCACCCTCTATATCTTTTTTTTTTTTTTTTTTTTAAACTTCCCTGGCATCCAACACTTATCAGGCCTAATTACATTTTACCTGATTTAAGTGTTGAGTCAGCTCTGGAACGTTAGTTGTTGTCCCCTCTGCAGCTCCTCTGCTTCCGGGTGGCAACAGGATTTTCCTTCAGGATTTTCACCTTCCCTTCCGGACTTCAGGTTACTCCACTGCGGGTTTTCTCCCTCGGATCCGGTCTCTCTAGCTGATCCGCTCCGGATCTTGTCCTTCCAGCAGTTCCAACTAGGCTTGGCTTTTTTTTTTTTTTTTTTTCAACTCAGGAGTTTTCTTTTTTTTTTCTTTTCTTTTTGCAGACATAGGTTTCAAGCAACGAAAAAATCCAATAACTACGCCATTTTATGTCACAGGGCCTACCTCGGCAGCGTACTGGAGCGAGGTAGGTGGGACATAAAAACATTTAAGGTTGGGTTTGGCCAATATCAAACAGGGCCCAGGGACTTTCAGCCCTGGTAGCGTCCTTTGGTACCAAAATCCCACAGAAAACAATAGGTCCGAGTGGAGGGAAAACAAAAGGCATTTATTTCCCCTTTCATGCAAAAAGGTTCATATGCTTGGACACAAAAACGTCAAACACAAATTCCTTACTTCAGGATAAAGAAAAAGAAAGCATTAAAGGAAAATTGTTATCTTCACAAGTAAATGGTAAAGCAGGCAAACAAACAGTCTCTATTCCCAAGACCTAGCTTAGTTGCTTAGTAAGGACTCCAAGCTTCCTGTCTTACAGAAGCTACAGTCCATCTCAGTGTCTGATGCAAATTCCACCTGCATCGGTTCCCCTTCTGAAGCCTCTGAGCCTAAGTCAGTATTGGTTGGTAAGTTGTAATAAGGCTTTCTAAATATCTTCTGCACAACCTCCCAATGCTCAGGGTTGAATACAGGGCGTCGGTCCTGCGCCCTCAGATACTGGGAACTGTCTTCCTTTTGCAAGTGTTTTGTCTTTGCTTTCTGTAAAGCTTGGTCACTAACAAGTCTCTTAGTTGGTGCATGTTTCTTGCACCTTATCTCATAAGCATTCTCACAAGGATAATATTCCTGTGCTCCCTGTACTCCCCATACACCAGCAGTTTGTACCCTGCTTTTAGTTAAATATGGGTTACCTTTTCTTCTCGGCTTGTCAGCTCCAGGTGAGGTTTGAGGCCTGCTCCAGTTGGGATCCTGCCTGGCCTGAGCAATAGGCCTTGAGCTCTCCAACCGTCTTGCTGTTGGCTTTAGACCACAGTCACAGCCACGCCTTTGCCTCTCTGTACAACAAACACTCACTCTGGCTGGAGTTGTCCCACCTTCTCCACGGGGACTCCTTTCTTCAAACCTCTGAGGCTGCTGCTGCCTCCTGCGAAACTGTTGGTCAGGGATTACTGCTCCTTCTGGATATCCAGCCCATTCACTCGGATGTCCTGCCCAACCTGCTGGTTCTGCTGGTTCTCTTAGCAGTCCTCCTTTCCCAGGCCGTCCTGCCTGTGCCTTTCTCCAGGGCTGTCCTGTCTCCTCAGGATATCTTCCTTTCCAGGGTTGTCCTGCCAGTTCTCTTCCTGGCCGCTCTGCTCCTGATTCTGCTTCTCCTGACTCTGCCAGTTCCGCTCCTGGTTCTGCCTTCCAACCTTCCAAATTCCCTTTAAGAGGTACTCCTCTCTTTCTTGATTGGAAGCTGGCTGGCATTATCTCATGACCTAGGAGGTGTGGTTCCTCTGTTCGTCGGAGGTCCCTCCTGCTCCCCCTATGTGGTTCCTCGTGATATTGCAGGTTGTGCTTGACTTTTCCTGCGTTTAAAACATTTTCTTCTCCTCTCAGAGGGTCTGCAGCATCACAACATATATACATATACATACATACACATACACTGGCACTGATGGGTACCTGCAACATGGCCTATTCCTGCCATGAAAGGTGCTACAGACCTGGTGCTGGCTGCCCCACATCACCCTCAGGGTGAGCACAATACCCACACAATGTGACAGTCTGTAGCTACTCTGTGCCACTAACACACACCATCGGCACCCCCTACTAGACTGAGGTGCTGTGGGGGTGCACTCGGTCAGCTCCCCCTACCAGGATGAGGTGCTGTGGGGTGCATACCCAATCTAGTGATCAACTGTAGACTGCTGATTTGCATGTGCTGTGCATCATGGGTATGGGTGGGTTGACCCTATCCTGATAACCACAGCAGAATGTTTGTGTGGTGACGTGCAGTCCTTCTGTAGCCAGCCAGGGGTTTGTTAGCAGCTGTAGCCCACTGGTTACTTCACTGCATGTGAAGCCAGAGGTCATAGGTTTGATCCCACAGTGGGGCTATTTGATAGGGCTGTCTGAGGCATTGCCTCTTTATAATGGAAATTAGTGCTGCCAGCAAAAACACCCTCACAGTGCTGTAACCTTAAGGCGCCCCATAAAGTGCCCTATAAAGTGCCCTATAGGGTGCCTTGGTAGACAGTGCACTTTATAATATACCCTCTGGAGTGCCTTAGGTGGCACCTTAGGTTACGGCACTGTGAGGGTGTGTTTGCTGGCAGCACTAATTAAAACAAAAATAAAATGTCTCACAAAGCACTGCTTAAAAATAAAGGGTAATGCCTCAGCCAGCCTTATTCATTAGGCACACTGGGTGTTCAAACCCATGACTTCTGTACCTTCAGTCAGTGTATTAACCAATGTGCTACACTTCTACTACTCTGTTTGCACGTCAGTTCGCCTACTTAAGATTACCGCGCGTTAATGTGGCATGCCTCCCTCTATTGTGTGATAATGTGTGCCACGCAACGTATTGCGCAGTTGCTACGTTTAGACCGGAATGCCCACTCTCCTTATGGCATCCTGCACATTATTGCTGGGTGCACATTAAGACGGTTTAGTAAACATACCCCCTGGTGTAACTGTTTAGCCAGCCATTGTTATGTGAAAAGGCCTAGCACACCGGTTAATACAATGCTCTAAGAGCCAGTGGTGATGGGTTTGAGACCCAAGTGTGGCAACAACCAGAGAAATACATGATAAACAAATTGTGTTTTAAAATGCCAGACACATCACTGCAATGTGCGTCTGTTGCATAGATCTTTATATATATTGTTTGTGACACCATTTCCTGTGGGCCAGCTGTTGCATAGGCACTGGCACGTTGCTAGCGTGCCTCAATGATGCGCGTGCATACGTGCATCTGTGAGCAAGGCAGTGGTGAAAATGGCCACCCGCTCAAGGAAGCCAGCTTTCATGAGGAGGGAGACTCGCCACCACGTAGGCCTCATCTGCACCAGGCAGCACAAGCTTTTCCCAGGATCCTCCAAATGGCAGGATCTGGGGAGAGTCAGGAGGGCCTGGGACCGCGTGACATGGCGCTACAACCGTCAGGCAGACTACCCACGTGAGGTAAGTGTATGGGGACAGGTCAGTATATCCATATACATATCCAGTGTCGATTGTAGCTGTGCATGCTGCTGTGTGTAGGTAGTCTATCTCAATTAAGTTTATTAGTTAAACCCACATGATATACCATCTATGTATCACATCAGAGTGGTTTGCCCTATCTCCAGGAGGCTAAGGACCTGATCACAGAGTTCCAGATGTCATCCTGGTGTTATGGCAGCTGCTGCTGTTGATGTGTTAAAACACACCGAAACACAAGGAGCCCATAGATCTGCCTAAAGAGGTTTTGTAAACATCATGCTGATACGGTAGGTTCTGCATTTGCATGGTCACACATCTGCCCTACCCCTAGGGGTCCTGAGATGTGCTCCAAATGGCTGTCAGTCAACCTGGTGATATGGTTGTGTGTGCCTTGGCAGTTGAAAACATCTGCCCTACCCCGAGGAGTCCTGAGAGCCCATCAAAGTGGGCTGTCACCCACCCTGGTGGTATGGTTAAGCTGCTGTTGCTGTGTTATATTCCACCCTACCCCAGGAGTTCTGAGAGCACACCAAAGTGGGCTGTCAGTCACCCTGGTAGTATGGTTGTGTGCGCATTTACAGGTTAAAACATCTGCCCTACCCCCAGGAGTCCTGAGAGCCCATCAAAGTGGGCTGTCAATCACCCTGGTGATATGGTTAAGCTGCTGTTGCTGTGTTATATTCCACCCTACCCCCAGGAGTCCTGAGAGCACACCAAAGTGGGCTGTCAGTCACCCTGGCAGTATGGTTGTGTGTGCATTTACAGGTTAAAACATCTTCCCTACCCCCAGGAGTCCTGAGAGCCCATCAAAGTGGGCTGTCACCCACCCTGGTGGTATGGTTATGCTGCAGTTGCTCTGTTATATTCCACCCTACCCCCAGGAGGCCTGAGATCTGATTGCAATGGTGGGTATGTCATCCAGATATTGTGGTAGGTTATGCCAGGTAGGTCTTACATCTTCCCTAGTCCGTGAGGCCCACACCTCATTACACACGTCTTTGATGGATCCCGACGGTATGGTAGGTGCAGTTGTGGATGTGCTTTACAGCACCCCACCCCCATGAGCTATGAGATCTGATTACGAAGGCCTGTAACAAAGCCATATATCTCAGAACTATATGCTGATTCAGGTCACACATCTGCCCACTCACCAGGATTTCCGTACCTGATTGCAGAGGAACATTACAGATGCTGTTGTAAGGACCGCATAAAGTGTTGTAAGGATACATGCACCTGTTGGGGTTGCACAGCACTGCCATAATCCCAGACAGGAGCACAGATGTTAATAGGCCATTTCGGTGTGTTGGCCCCTGCCCCTTTTGTTGCCAGCCACAACTGCCCTACTTACACGAGGCCCTAGTCATGACCATACAGGTATAGTAGAAAGACAAATGGCATGGTAGTGGCCCCTGCCAAGGTGCACAGGGCCACCCACCCTCCGCTCCATGTCTGGACACATCACCAATGCGTGTTAGGATATCATGTTGCCATTGGGATTGTGTCGGATGATGTATGTAGGTCAGGAAGACACAAATGTGTTTGCCAGACCACACAGGGGGTTAAGGGGTTCCCCTGGACACCAGCATGGCCAAACCACACATGGCATGGTGCTGCCATGTCATGCAAGGAGAGCATAGGAACACGGTATGGTGTGTCCAGGGTGCTACGCCCAGTACACATAGGTGTTACTGCACACATGCCCAGACCCACAGCCACACATGCAGGTGGCACTGGCAAAAGTTAGTACATTCAAAATGTGGTCATTTCAGAGAGGGCTAATCATATATGAAAATGCAAAAAACCTCAAAGTCAAAACTTTAGGCAATGCCTTACTTCAATCGTAGTAACCTATTAATATGATACCATTGACAATTCTCAAAAATCTTGTTAAGTTTTGGACTAACGGGTCTCAGACTCGCGGTTAGCTCACTCCTTTAATTTGTATCTTTTTGGAGAAACTGAAAAGTTCCGATATACACTGAGGAGGTCTAACTCAGCTTGCCGAACATCAAAGCTAACAAATTCAGCAGTAAGGTTTGAGACATGTATAACCAGAGAATGGCAGGATTCACCACGGTTCAGCAGACATTTTGAACCACCCCCCTGATGAAACTAACCTGTTATGTGAAACGCAGAACGGCAGCCGGATGAAGGCGTCGGGGAAGCCTAAGATAAGCAAATACGTGTTCTGCTACCTTTTATTTAAAATGTCCATTTGTTGATCACTGCTTCAACCTGAATTAACATCATGGGTCGTTGATGTAATGCACAGCACACATCCTTAGATACAAATTAAAGGAGTGAGCTAACCGCGAGTCTGAGACCCGTTAGTCCAAAACTTAACAAGTTTTTTGAGAATTGTCAATGGTATCATATTAATAGGTTACTACGATTGAAGTAAGGCATTGCCTAAAGTTTTGACTTTGAGGTTTTTTGCATTTTCATATATAAAAAGTTAGTACATGACACACTGAGCCTTTCCTTTCCTCTAAGGTGTACATATTAAGATCCTTAAGTCTGTCCTCATATGCTTTATAATGAAGCCCACTAATCATTTTAGTAGCCACCCTCTGCACCGACTCCATCCTGTTCACATCCTTTTGAAGGTGCGCTCTCCAGAATTGCACACTATACTCCAAATGAGGTCGCAACAAAGACTTATACAGAGGCATTATCGCCTCCTTTTTTCTGCTAGCCATTCCTTTCCGTGTGCATCCAAGCATCCTTCTAGCTTTTGAAGTCGCCTTTTCTACCTGTTTAGCTACTTTAAGATCATCAGACACAACGACGCCTAGGTCCCGCTCTTCTTTAGTGGACAAAAGTACTTCACCCCCTATACTATATTGCTCCCTTGGATTGCTGCAGCCCAAATGCATGACCTTACATTTTTTAACATTAAATCCCAGCTGCCAAATTCTAGACCATTCTTCAAGCTTAGCTAGATCCCTCCTTATGTTATCTACACCTTCCTGGGTGTCTACTCTATTGCAGATTTTGGTATCATCCGCAAAGAGGCAAACCTTACCTGAAAGCCCTTTCGCTATATCACTAACAAAGATGTTAAAAAGAATCGGACCAAGGACAGATCCCTGGGGCACACCACTGATAACATCCTTCTCCTCAGAGTGAGCTCCATTTACTTGTACTCTTTGTCGCCTCCCACCCAACCAATTTCTAACCCACGCAGTAACTTTAGGGTCCATCCCTAGGGTGATCAGTTTGTTTATAAGTCGCCTTTGAGGAACAGTGTCAAAGGCTTTACTGAAATCTAAATACACCACTGAAATCTAAATACAAACCCCCTGAGCTCCACCTCACACCTGCTTCCCGCCCCACCTCCTCTCCCTGCTGTCTGCTACTCACCTCTCCTGTCTCTCTCATCTGCTCCTCGCCTCCCCTCCTCTCTCCCTCCTCTGCTTGGCCACACACCTCTCCACCTGCCTCTGCACTCTCCAACACCTCTCCACCTGCCTCTCACTCTCTCCACCACCACTACTCACAAACACAGCCTCCTACGCCTCACACCTTCTCCTGAACTATCTCAACCTCGCTAACACCACACGCCTTCTCTCTCTCTCTCCTACACAAACCCCTCAACGTTACCCAGGTGTGCAGGTGTATTTATAGGGGTTTTTTTACGTAACACGTGTTGCTCATGCGTGTGCGGCTGCTGCACGCATTGCGCATGCATGTGCGTGCGGCAGTTGCACGTGTTGTGCATGCACATGCGTGCGCCTGCTGCACGCCTTGCGCGCAACTGCCGTGCTCGTTCGACTCCACATGCGAAACTGCCGCGCTTGTGCACCGGCACATGCGCAATGCGCACAACTTCCGTGCTTGTTTGACGGCGCATGTGCAATGCACCCAACATAAGTATACCCTTTAAATACACCTGCACACCTGGTTCACATTGAGGGTTTTGTGTAGGAGAGTGAGAGAGGCCGTGCCGTGTTAGTGAAGCTTGTGGAGAGTCAAAGGAAGGTGTATTGTGTGTAGTGGCTGTGTTTGTGAGTGTTGTTTGGATTGTGTGGCTGGCTGTGTGTGTGTGTGTGTGTGTGTGTGGTGTGAATGTTGTGTGGCTTGGTTAGTGAGGTGACTGTCTGTGTTTGAGTGTTGTAGAGAGGTTGGACGGGTTGAGTCTATGGCGGCCTTCGTGGTTGCTGCGGTTGCAGAGGGAAGTGAGCAGGGGCTGCGGTTGCCTGACGGGGGAGATGGTGTCGATGTGGCTGAGGCACAGGGCATGGGTGTAGACCTGCTGCAACTCAGACCTGCAGCTGTGGAGGCAGGCTAGGCAGGGGCTGTACCCGCACGGGGCAGGAGACGTGCAGAGGTGCAGACTCGCCAGCCTCACCTCTACAGGCCCAGGGCCCAGCTCCAGGGCATGCGTGAGGACCAGGTCATCTCCCTCTACCGCCTGAGCACGGGAGCTATTAGGGAGTTCTACAAGGATCTAAGACCTGACCTCGAGCCCCTGACTGGTCGGTCACATGCCATACCGGGTTTGGTCAAGCTCCTTAGTGCCCTACATTTCTTTGCCTCTGGCTGTTTCCAATCATCTGTGGCCGCAGTGGGTGGCATGAGCCGCCCCACCTTCTCACGCTGTCTCCACCAGGTACTGCGTGCCATGGTCAGCCGGGTGGGGAATTACATAGCCATTCCCCACACTAGGCTACAGTGGGGGACCCTGAACCAGGCCTTTGAGGCGTTAGCCGGGATACCACACGTGATGGGAGCTATTGATTGCACACATGTTGCCCTGGTCCCGCCTAGAGACAGGGAGGTAGTGTTCCGCAACCGCAAACACTATCATTCCCTGAATGTTCAGGTTGTATGTGATGC
This sequence comes from Ichthyophis bannanicus, assembly GCA_033557465.1. NCBI lineage: Eukaryota > Metazoa > Chordata > Amphibia > Gymnophiona > Ichthyophiidae > Ichthyophis > Ichthyophis bannanicus. Next base: position 2,303,821 of record CM066040.1, read on the forward strand.
AAATATGCATATTCTGAATGTGGTCCCCAGGTTTGCAGGGTCCACCCATGACTCCTATATCCTGCATCACTTGGCACTTTTCACACAATTTGAGGCAGGATAGTATGAGGACTGTCTATTGCTGGGTGTGTATTTATCATTTCTGACGTGCACATGCTGTTCATGTGACTAACCGTATGTGCAAATGTCTGTCTTGGAGGTGTATCCCTCATTGTGTGGGTATGTCATCTGTCTGTGTGTGATATAAGGTGTGGGGGGGGGGTGGTGTCCTCCAACTCCACCTTGCTATGGAGCTTTGTGCTGATAATTGAATGGATGCTAGAATTTGTGTCGTGGTTACAGATTATGTTGTTTTCAATCCGTATACCTACCCCTTGTCGTGTGTGTCTGACCTTCACACCCTGATGCATAGTTGTGATGTCCCATCATGTGATGTCATATGTTTATGTCTGGTCGTGTTATGCATTTGTGTTGCACGTATATACCTGTGTACGTTTGGGTGGACATGAGCTCCTGCTTTAACGTCGCACATTTCTGTTTTGCAGGTGATGCAGGATATGGGTGTCACCCCTGGTTGCTGACCCCTGTGCATCAACCGCGGACACGTGCAGAGAGGAGGTACAATGAGGCTCATGCCTCCAGCCGCTCTGTCATAGAGCGCACCTTTGGTGTATTAAAGAGTCGCTTCAGGTGTCTGGATAGGACAGGCGGGGCCTTACAATACAAACCACAGACTGTGGCAGAGATCATTATAGCCTGTTTCATCCTGCACAACATTGCTCTCAGGCACCATATCCCTGTCGATATTAATGAGGATCTGGAGGATGACCCTACGTGCCGCCCTGCACGTGCCCATGGTGACACACGTGAGGGCACAGCAGTCAGGCGGCATCTGATTGCAGAGCTCTTCTCATGTACGTTTTGCATATGTTCCCACCTACATTTGTTTGAATATGTGTGTACTGCTAATAGTTTGCATTTGTATTACGATATCAGTAAGATGCAGTACTGCACTGACATGTAACTGAGACTGGCTAGAAATACCAGCTTCAAATCTACTCATGCCTGATACACATTAGATGTGGGCAGGGCACAACAACAGGTGGATGTGAATTATGTGTGTGTGGCGTTTTAGGCTTGGGGAAGGTGTTGGGCTGACATACCTGGTTTGTGGCTGCATGTGATAGGGGCTAATGTGCAGCCACACGTAGTTAGTTTTTATACTTTGGGTGCATCAAGGTAGAAGGCATGTGGTATGGTGTTAACAGTGGGAGAGCAGGCCATGGATGGGGCCAGTTGTCTAGATGTGTGTGTTTTTCATTGAGTGTTTTGAGCTGATTGTGAGGTTGGTATGCTCTGATGTGCAGGGTCTGTGTGCTAGTCATTTTTGTATGGCGCTACATGTGTTACGTAGCAATATATACATCATCAGTAGTATTTGGATTACTGGTATGTGATATCCTTAATGGAAATTACTGCAACACCACAGTGTGCCTGAATGTAAAGGTCATCACGTAGCCCTCACATGGATGCGGGTAAGGATAGGGAACCTGTGAGGTGTCCAGCCAGATGGAGTATTATTGTCCCCATTTTGTGGGATGCAGAATAGCCATGCAGTGCAGTGTTGCATATTTACATGCTGACAGAGATTATTCAGGCCAGATCAGCAAGGTGTAGGTTACAGTAGGCAAGCTGAGGGCTAAATATGGGGGTGGAATTGGGTTTTAGTGGTGATTTCAGGGGGAAGAGGGCAAATCTAGCTGATGACATCTAGACATATAACACAGCACTCACATACAAGCTGGGTAGGTGTGTAGAGGAGGAGAGTGCAGTCCAAGACAACAGCTACATTGCAGACACTAGAGAGGGAGAGTTATGTCCACACACACATAGAGGCTCTGATGGGGGGGGGGGGGGGGTTTAGGTGGACATATAGGCTATCCATGCTTTACCATTCTCAATTTCACACAGTAGGGTGACATGCAGCCATCATGGTCCGGTCACATACACACATCGGGGTGTGGTTTAGCAGACAAAACTCAGCCGTTGAGATATATATTTGAAAATCATCATCATCATACAGCTGTTAAAGTCAGTCAAGGTATGAGATATACACACCAAGGAAATGTATATGGACAGAGGATAAGGGAGGTGCAGTCTGTAAAGGATCTTGGGGGGTCTGCGAGCTGAGGACAGGAAGGTGCAGTGTGTGTTGCAAAGCTAGAACATGACATATGTATGTTTCCCTTGTGTTTCCCAATCCACAGGACATACCTGTTGCAGCTCCTGGTGCTGTGGTGCATTGGCAGGTGACTGTAGGTCATCCAACATGCAGTGGTCTGGGGTAGGTCGTCCTATGACAGAAGAGCCACCAAAATGGTAAAGGGGATGGAAGGATACTCCTATGAAGAAAGGCTAAAAAGGTTGGGGCTCTTTAACCTGGAAAAGAGACGGCTGAGGGGAGATATGATAGAAGTCTATAAATTAATGAACGGAGTGGAACGGGTAAACGTAGATCGATTGTTTACCTTATCAGAATATAGAAAGACTAGCGGACATGCAATGAAGCTACAGGGTAAACTATTTAAGACTAATAAAAGAAAATATTTTTTCACTCAACGTGTAATCAAACTCTGGAATTTGTTACCTGAGGATGTAGTAAAGGCTGTTAGTGTAGCTGGGTTTAAAAAAGGTTTGGACAAGTTCCTGGAGGAAAGGTCCATAAACCATTATTAAGAGGGGACCCAGGATATCAATGCTTGAACCAATACAAGCATTGTGGAACCTGTGTCCCTTGGGGAAACTGCTAGGTACGTATGACCTAGATTGGCCACTGTTGGAAACAGAATACTGGGCTTGTTGGACCTTGGTCTGACCCAGTATGGCATATCTTATGTTCTTATGTTCTTATGTTCATTATGTGGCAGCTGTAACATAAATTTCCACATGTGTTTTTAAAATTCAACATTTTAACAACATATGCTGTTTTCATTTGTGTGTCTCCTGTGTTGCCAGATAGATATGTTTTCAGGTACAGATCATGATTGCTGTGTGTTGGGCCCTCATCATGCATTGTCTACTGTCTACATGCACTCATATGTAAGTAACACATTTGAGGTGAGCAGCAGCATGTTGGGGGTGGGGGGCCTAATGTATACTGCCCACCATGCACCTGATGCACATTATCTCTCCTGCCCCTCATTTGTAGATGTGCCAGTGACCTTTACGTAGGATGTGGGTTGCTGCCCTGCTAAATGTTTCTTTGGTCTTTCACCTGGGATCCACTCACCTGGGTATTATGATGGGGGTATCTACACTATGTGTGACGAATAACCAAAATAAAGATACGTGTTTGACATACATTTGTCTCGGCTGCTGCTTGCTCACACTGACACTTGTATTTGATGAATTTATGGTCATATCCATGGCCCACCTGTGCTCACATCCTTGTACGGTACCAGCTGTCTATCATCCAGGCGTTTACCACATCACTGGATGTTGCAGGTTCCCATAAACACCTTCCCTTTGAGGTACTATTTTGGAATTATGGTCATAGTGCTTGTTTGGGATAGTGGTTGCAGACATGTGTTATAACACTATAGGTTGCAGAATTGATCCCCACATGGGTTTCTTTTGTAAAATTATTCTATTGTGATAACATGACCATTTGGCACCTGCAGCTTCATCACCTATGCACACACACTTCCATCTCTTCACTGTACACCAAAGTGTGCCCTCTGTTCTGCCTAGTCATGACAAATTGGCTGTTACATATGTCTCTTACTTTATGGGGTCCGCTTGGGGGATTGGCACTTCTGCAGTTCAGCTGGTCTGTGGCACACCTGTTTGCAGGTTCAATTCTGTCTTGTTGTGTTTCATATTTTCCACTGCTCCACAGAGCATCCCCTCCTGCCCTTTGGCTTTAGTTTCATTCCTCTTTTGCATGCTGCCTCCACTGCACAACATTTGATTGTGTGTGTGCATATAAGTATATTTGGGTGTTGTCCCAATTACAGACTGTAATATGATCTGTACACACCATATCTGCATGTGCATTTGATCATGGTTACTGTTGGAGGTTTGCCTATCATGGCAGCCAGCGGGCTTCTAGTGTGGTGCCCTGCATATTCTTGTATGTAGCCTTTGCTAATAAGCTCATGTTGGTGGTGTGGCCTACCGGTTTGTGCATTGACATTTGTGCTGATGGTCATAGGTTTGATTCCTCTCTGTTTGCCTGTGCTGCACAGCTACTTTTGATTCCTGTGACAGCCATATCTGTGCAGATCTGTGTTGTTAGCACATTGTACCCTTATCACAGTTGTAAACCATCCTTCTGTCCATCTATGTGTGTCTGCCAGCTGTATGCCATCCTGCCCTGCTGTGCATGCTGCAACCCCACATCCTGCACTGGTACACATTTCTGCATTGCAGATCTCCCTGGTTGCCTCTCCTGTGTGTGCTGTGCATGGCGCTACTCTCCTCTTTCCTCCTGTCATTGCACTTCTCCTGCCACCTCTACCTCCTCTGGTGGACACGTATCCCCATCCTCTGCCACACACTGTCATTGTTGCACTGTACATTACCATCACCCTGTACATCGATACAGCTGCCCCGATATGTTTGTCCACTTTACCTACTGCCACATGGCCTACACGCAGATTTGTCTGGTCCATGAGCTCCGTCATCTACTTCCTCCCATCACCTGTTCATTGCCTTTCCTTGGTGCTCTGTGCAGTGTTATGGCTACATCTGTGTTTGAGCAATACATTTCATGCTTGTGACCTTGGGGCACCTTTGTGCCTCTGAACACCATCTCCTGTATCCCACTCGCATCCCTTGGGCATCTTTCATGGCACCTTAGGTTTGGCCAGCTTATGGGGCACCTTATATGCTGCCTTGGAGGGTGCCAGTCTTTCCTGTCGCCCTCTGGGGCACAGTGTGACCTGCTTTGGTGATTTATGATGTGCCTTATGGTGTGCCCTAAAAGGTGCATTAGGTTACAGCACTGGGGTGAGGCTTTTGTGGCTGGCAGTGCAGATTGTTGGGATGTATCCGGCTCTTCCAAGCAGCAAAAGGGTTTTTCTCAGACAGCCTTTTTACTGAGCCCACTGGGGGCTTGACACTCATCACCTCTGTATCAGCAGGCAATGTATTAACCAGTGTGCTACACCTCTGTTTCTGTGTTTGCATGTCAGCGCGCCTACCTAAGATTACCACGCATTAATGTGCTTAGCAGCTTCTCGCACGATAACGTGCGCAGCGCACGTTATCGCGCGATAATCCCATTTTGCTACGTTAAGACCGACACGGCCCACTCCTTTTATGGCAGCCTGCACACTAGCGCCGGGTGCACGTTAAGACTGCTTAGTAAACATACCCCTAAAAGTACTCTGCTGATGCTAGGCCCAGAGTGACTATTAAATTTAAACTACAAGCTCTCTGATGGGTTCTAAATTTAACCAGAAAGCTCTCTTCTGTGTTTTAAATTTAAACTAAAAGTTCTTTGCTGATGCTAGGCCCTGAGTGACTATTAAATTTAAACTACAAGCTTTCTGCTGGGTTCCAAATTTAACCAGAAAGCTCTCTTCTGTGTTTTAAATTTAAACTAAAAGTACTTTGCTGATACTAGGTCCTGAGTGACTATTAAATTTAAACTACAAGCTCTCTGCTGGGTATGAAATGTAACCAGAAAGTTCTCTTCTGTGTTTTAAATTTAAACTTAAACTGCTGCTTCTAGGCCTTGACTGATTTAACAAAAAATAGTGGGTTCACAGTTTAATTAGCTTTAATACAAAGAATTCATTTCAGAAAATTCCCAGAAGTATATACTCACAATTGCAGATCTCTCTCCAGACATAACAGTCCCCTTTTCTAGTCCTTCAAGACTGAGGATCACAGAGCTCTGGTTGAGCTATTTATGCATATGCTGCTGAGGTAAGCGGTGACCAACTTCCTGGGTGATTAACAGTCCTTGCTTGGATAGAAGGAGTCTTTCAAAATGGCCTTTTGACCTGCCATCTGGTGTTAACACCTGTTGAAAAAGTTTCACAGGTCTCTTGCCCCCTAGGTAGAAGGCCTCTTTGTAAAAGGTCTCTAGAAGACTTTATTTGTTGCTCAAAGAGTACTGACCCTGTTTTGCCTTTTGTGCTAAGCTATATTCTGATTTGATTTAAATTATAGCTCTTTGCTGCTGCTAGGCTCTAACTAATTATGAAATTTAAACTACAAGCTCTGCTGGGTTCTAAATTTAACCAGAAAGCTCTCTTGTGTGTTTTAAATTTAAACTAAAAGTACTTTGCTGATGCTAGGCCCTGAGTGACTATTAAATTTAAACTATAAGCTCTCTGCTGGGTTCTAAATTTAACCAGAAAGCTCTCTTCTGTGTTTTAAATTTAAACTAAAAGTACTTTGCTGATACTAGGCCCTGAGTGACTATTAAATTTAAACTACAAGCTCTCTGCTGGGTATGAAATGTAACCAGAAATTTCTCTTCTGTGTTTTAAATTTAAACTTAAGAACATAAGAACATAAGATATGCCATACTGGGTCAGACCAAGGTCCATCAAGCCCAGTATCCTGTTTCCAACAGTGGCCAATCTAGGTCATACGTACCTAGCAGTTTCCCCAAAAGACACAGGTTCCACAATGCTTGTACTGGGTCAAGCATTGATATCCTGGGTCCCTTCGTAATAATGGTTTATTGACCTTTCCTCCAGGAACTTGTCCAAACCTTTTTTTAAACCCAGCTACACTAACAGCCTTTACTACATCCTCCGGTAACAAATTCCAGAGTTTGATTACACGTTGAGTGAAAAAATATTTTCTTTTATTAGTCTTAAATAGTTTACCCTGTAGCTTGTGATAAGGAAGCTTATCATAGCTCAGGTAGGAGCTATAGAAAAGATGATGTGACTCTGAACAAGCAACCTGTCAGTTCTGGTAGAAGCAAGAAAACAGAGTTTTCACATAAAAGACTACCAGTCCCAGAATGCACCAGGTTTCCAGCAGCCATGAGAGGGGCTGAAGTGAGAAAATGTGTGTGCAATCAAGAGAGCTATGAGGTTATCCCTAAGCACTCATCTCAAAGGGCAGGGCCTGATTCAAGACAGCTGCGCTGTGTTAGGGAGCAGCACACATTAGAACAGGATAAGAATAGAGCTGATTCTTCAGATAACGGCTTCAGGGAGAGCTACAGAGGGAGGAAGAGATACAGAGACAGCAACGGCTACAAGCTCAAGCACCAGTATCACCTGGAGAAACAGAAGCCAAGCCAAGCAGATAGAGAGAGAAGGAAACTCTCTGGAAGGAAGAGAAGAAAGGCCATTGGAAGGTCTGGGAGATTCCAAGGCAGTACCCATACTGGGAGGTATTCCAAAAGCCAGCAGAGTCCATTGGACTGGATTCAGCCAGAGGAATGGAGTGGCAGAGATAGGAATCACCAGTGGCTACCTGGAAGAGAGAAGACTGCATGTGGAAGGGACTTTCAGACCAAGGCCAGAAGGTATGTGAGAGGAGATCCAGTGTCCAGGGATCAAGATTGGAAGGCTGGACATCAGAACTGGATTACATATTGGCCAGGCTATACAGAGAGGAATAATGATAGCAGGAGAGGCTCAGGTATGAACACTGATCCAGACCCTATCTATAATAGAGAATGGCAGCAAGGGAATGAGCATTCTCATGATAGTGCCTTAATGAAAGACTCGTCTGTGCCAATGTATGATAATGACCCTATGCTGATTGATACAGCAGATGAAAGTACAGTTTATATGGACTGTTCTCTATCTAAATGCTATTGCTAGCTTTCTCTGAGCAAACACATCAGCCATCACAAAGAAACCTAACTTTGTTCTTTAGTTTCACTGCAAACAGCTCTTAAAGCAGGATTTGGGCTCACACAGTAGCAGCCAGCCAGCTAAAGGCTTTCAGCTGGTCCATTGATAGTAATTAGGGCTGCACCTGATTGTGTGGGTGAGCAAGGGAGAATCACTGCTGAGATCTGCGTGAAAAATAAGCAGAAGTTAACCTAACCAGCAAAGTTTATTCTTTTCTTTGTGCCTTTGTATTTGGTAATTATTTGCTAAGAAAACATTAGCTAATTGCCTGACAAGCTGAAGGTTGTTTTCTGGTTTACTTTGTGACTTTTTGTTATCCATTTAAACACTGCAAGCAAGTAACCTCATTTATAGTGCTATCAAGCATACATGTGCTGGGTGAATTAAACCCCATCAATAAAAGAAGTATTTTATTGATCTTACCACTTGGTTTCACAACTGAAATTATTGTCATCAGCTGTGTTTGGGAGTGAATGAACTACAATTCCCACAATACCTTGCAAGAATCATATGAATATATGCATCGTCAAGATTGTGTAAGTTCTCACCCTAGGCAGCCGTCTGACAAGCTTCATTGCATGTCCCCTAGTCTTTCTATATTTTGATAATGTAAATAATCGATCTACGTTTACCCGTTCCACTCCGTTCATTAATTTATAGACTTCTATCATATCTCCCCTCAGCCGTCTCTTTTCCAGGTTAAAGAGCCCTGACCTTTTTAGCCTTTCTTCATAGGAGTATCCTTCCATCCCCTTTACCATTTTGGTGGCTCTTCTCTGAACCTTTTCTAATATCGCTATATCCTTTTTAAGATACAGCGACCAGAATTGCACACAATATTCAAGGTGCGGTCTCACCATGGAATGATATAGAGGCATTATAATATCTTTTGTTTTATTTTCCATTCCTTTCCTTATGATACCTAGCATTCTATTTGCTCTCTTGGCCGCCGTTGCACACTGGGCCGAGGGTTTTAACATAGTATCCACAATGGCGCCTAAATCTTTTTCCTGGGTGGTGGTTCCTAATGTGGAACCTTGCATTATGGAACCATAGTTTGGGTTGTTCTTCCCTAGGTGCATAACTTTGCACTTGTCCACATTAAATTTCATCTGCCATTTTGATGCCCAGTCTTCCAATTTATCAAGATCCTCTTGCAATTTTGCACAATCCTCTTGGTTTTTAACAACTTTAAATAGTTTTGTGTCATCTGCAAATTCAATAACCTCACTCGTTATTTCACTTTCCAGGTCGTTTATGAATATGTCAAAAAGCAGCGGACCCAGCACAGATCCCTGGGGTACACCACTATTCACCTTTCTCCATTGGGAAAATTGGCCATTTAGCCCTTCCCTCTGCTTTCTATCTTTTAACCAGTTCCTGATTCACAATAGTACACTGCCTCCTATCCCATGACTCTTTAGTTTTGCCAAAAGTCTCTGATGAGGGACCTTGTCAAAGGCTTTCTGAAAGTCCAGATACACTATATCAACCGACTCACCTTTGTCCACCTGTTTATTCACACCTTCAAAAAAACATAACAGATTAGTAAGACAGAATCTTCCTTGTCTAAAGCCATGTTGGCTGTCTCCCATTAGGCCATGACTATCTACATGCTGAGTAATTTTATTCTTTATGATGGTTTCTACCATTTTTCCCGGTACTGACATCAGGCTCACTGGTCTGTAGTTTCCCGGATCACCCCTGGAACCCTTTTTAAAAATTGGTGTTACATTGGCGATCCTCCAATCTTCAGATATTAGAGATGATTTTAATGATAGTTCACAGTTTACTAATAGCAGGTCTGCAATCTTATATTTCAGTTCCTTCAACACCCTTGGATGTATACCATCCGGCTCTGGTGATTTGCTATTCTTCAGTTTATCTAATAGTTGTAATACATCTTAGCTACATGATGGGTATGTGTGGGGATGGGGAGCGAGGAGTCATAGAGACCTGCTACCCTGACGACCACATCGACAGAAGGTGTATCTAACCTATACACAGACACTGTAAGGGTTGGAGAGGGTTTAGGGGTGATACCCAGATGTCTGGTCGTGGCCATGCTCAATTCATGCAGCGGGGTACCTGCAGCCAGCAATGTCAGGGGGCAAACTGCGGTCGGGGTGTGGTCTGCCAAACATAGCTCATGCGTGGTGAGATATCTTTGGGTCACATCAATGTACAGCTGCTAGGGATAGCCAGGGGATGTGCCTGCTGCACCAGGGAACTGGGTATGGGTCCAGGGGGATGTAGCAACCCCTGCATAGCTCCCTTTCGTACAGCACCTGGGAGCGGGTTAGCAGGGGAGGTGGACCCATAGGAACACACACTGAGGGTGCTTTGGGAGACATATGGGGGTGGCAAGCTTGTACCAAGAAGACCTTTGGGATGAGCACGTACAGGGTAGCGCAGTGACGGTTGTGGTCAACGGTCTCAAGGGCAGCAGACAGGTCCCAGAGGGGACAGACAGGCTACAGGCTCTTGGACCTGGCCAGGAACACGTCAGTGGCGTGTTTGGGTAGGGACAATTAGGTACTGTGTCATGACGAACTGCCAGACTGTGACAGGTCAAGGTGGTTATGAGAGATGTTGACGTGAAGCTGGTGTGTTTGTTGCACAGCTCCAATATGACATATATATGTTTCCCTTGTGTTTCTCGACCCACAGGACATGCTTGGAGATGTTCCAGGTGCTGTAGTGCAGTGTCAGCTGTGTGTACCTCTTTCAACGTGCAGGACATTGGGGTAGGTGGACATACAGGTGATTTGTGTGTGTGGACAGTCAGGAGCAACACATGTCACAGGTTATCTGTCTACTGCACATATGTTGTGGGTGACCTATCTATCGGGCTCCCCGGTACCCCATATGTTGATGTTGGCTACACATATCCACATGTGCTCATGCGCAGTTTGTCTTCTCCGGCACTGTCTCTGGGACACATCCAACAGGGCTGTGTGTGTCTACAGGTCCTAGGTGTTCCGATGGTGGGCCCCACTTTCACTCTTCCATGACATTGTAGCATCGGCCAACAGCAGTATCTCATAGCATTTGCCAGGCTTTTATCTCCACTATTCGCCCATTGTGCACATACAGGCCGTATGTTACTGGTGCCACGCTCATGTTCTCATACTCTGTGTGTGTGTGTGTGTGTGTGTGTGTGTGGCTCTGTTATGATACAGTGTGCATGCAGTTTGCACTGTCATGTGGTGTGAGGGGTCTGTACACCTGGGGAGCGGTGGTGACTGTGCTATCTCTACCTTACTGCTGTTTACCTTGTGGACATTGTGGACATGTGTTGTGTGTTGTGAGCTGACATCAACAGTAACTGGACATGGGGACATGGTGACTCTACACATTTCGATGACATCTTCTCCCTTCACCGTGACATGTTGTGGCCTTTGAGCGCCTCAGGGGATCCCAAACATACACTTGCTGCAAACACATGGTAGGTTACACCTTTGGTCTTTTGTGAATGACATCAGCCTTTACAAGTTAATGATTTACTGTCTGTCTCATAGACATTTCCTGTTGGGTCTCTGTACACGAACGCTGATGCACATGGGGTGGAGCTGTGAAACGTCTGTGTAACATGGACATGAACATGGCCATATCCATGTGACACCCTCGTCTGCGGTTCCAATTCAAAATGTCCCCAACATGCAGTGTGTTCTGTGTTGTGATCATGTTATGTTTGCCTGTGTGACGTTTCCTTAAGTACATATTGATGTTTGACTCTCTGCAATTTGGGCTGATGTTGCAAGCAGCATATCAATACATTGTTTATCCTCTTCTGACACAGGGCAGTGAACACACAAAGCACATCTACTACAGTGCATCCGGCGTCACCATCAACCACCTGTTGGAGGACACAACAACACCGTGGAACTATACCTGGGAAACGGTGCCATAGGATGTTTGACCTCTGCGAGTGGGACACATGCCTAGGATGGACAGTATTATTGTTGGACTACTACTTTGGGCATGACAGGCCTGTCCAACACATTGTTGCTGCTGTGCTCTGGCTGGGTGTCGTGTTCATCGCAGGGGACATGCATGACCTTTCCAGTACTGTGGCATATTGGGATGTCACACTTGACTATGCATGCCCAGGGCTTCAAGGACAGTTGTAACATGACTTGTTGGATTGCAGATACCCTTTGCTCTTTGGACACTGTGTACTGGTCCCCACGTGTGCAGCAGGGACTGACATTGTCGCTGTATGTTGTACATCCTTCTGACATTGTATTGTTGTATTTTGTATTGTTGTATTTTGCCCACAAAGTACTGTTGAATTGTGTATCTCACTGTTTTTTGTGAACCGCGCTGATGCCTAATAGTGCGGTATATAAGAGTCTATAAATAAATAAATAAATAAAAATAAAATGTGTGAGACATGGAATGCAGGATACACTCATCTGTTTGTCTCAACACGAGCATACAGCCATGCGTTTGGCATAGGGGGAGCAATGGAGAGGTCCTCTTGTCCATGTCCACCTAGCCTCCACATTTGCCATGACACCATTTTACTGCACACCAGCATCTTGGATTGCTGTTTGCAATCACCAAGGGTGTTACAGTGCATGTGTGGCATCACTGTATCATGTTTCAACTTACATGGTGCATGTGCATGTGACTGACTATGTTGGTGCAACACAGCATGTTGCAATATGGCTTCTGTATAGGTTACTGTAACATGTTCGACCTTTCTTTCCATCTCTATATACAGGTTATTGTGTCTACTGTACAGACGTGACGCTCTGCATTGATTTGCAAACCTAGCATTGCATGTCTGTACAGCCCTATTTATCCCCTGAGGTAACGACACTCACATTGCCCCGTTATATTTGGAGTGTGGCAGTGTGAGTGTCCATTTTCTTCCTTCATTTGTGCATTCCATGTACCGTGATATATGTGTACAGACACTGTATCCACACCAACCAGTGCAGGGGGACCTTCTGCATAGTGTTATCTCTGCATGTTTCTGCGGCTTGTTTTATTTGAATTCTCTGTGTTCATGTGCCTCTGCTACCTGTTAGCATATCCTCATTGTGCATTTGATGATTGTTTAGGGTTACATTTTTGCAGCTTTGATTCCTATATCAGGCATTATGTGACAGCTGTAACATATATTTCGATATGCGTGTTTACACTTTCTTACTTTTAACAACATATGCTGTTTCATTTGTGTGCCTCCTGTGTTGGCAGACACATCATGCACCGCCTACTGTCTACATGCACATATATGTAACTAACACATTTGGGGCATGCAGCAGCATGTGGGGGGTGGGGGCCCAATGCATACTGCCCACCATGCACCTGATGCACATTATCTCTCCTGCCCATCATCTGTGGACGGGCCAGTGACAATTCTGTAACATGTGGGTTGCTGCCCTGCAAAATGTGTTCTCAGATTTTCACCTGGGATCCAATCACCTTAATATTATGATAGGCGGTATCTACACTATCTCTGATGATTAACCAAAATAAAAATATGTGTTGGACATACATTTGTCTCTCCTGTTGCTTGAACACACTGACACACGTATTTAGTGATTTCCTGGTCATGTACATGGCCCACCTGTGCTCACATCCTTGTACGGTGCCACCTGTCTATCTGCCAGCCGTCTGCCACATCACTGGGTGTTACAGGTTCCTATACACACATTTCCTTTGAGATAATATCTTTGCATTGCGTGCTTTGTGTGGTTGTTTGGGATAGTGGTTATGGACATGTGTTGTAACACCATAGGTTGCAGGTTTGATTCCCACATAGGGTTTTTTTTGTGTTATGCTAACCTGACCACCTATCCACACACCCTTCCACCTCTTCATTGTACACCAAACTGTGCCCTCTGTGCTGCCTATCCATCATAAATTAGCTGTTACATATGTCTCTTTCTTTGTAGTGTTCACATAGGTAGTCTGTTTGGGGGATTGGCATTTCTGTGGTTTAGCTGGTCTGTGGCACACATGTTTGCAGGTTCAATTCTCACATGCTCCTTTTCTGTTCTGTTCCATATTTTGCCCTGATCCACAGGGCATCCCCTGCCATCCTTTGGGTTTAGGTTCTTTCCTCTTTTGCATGCTGTATCCACTGCATAACATTTCATTGTGTGTGTGCATGTAGTTATATGTGGCCCTGGTCCCAATTACAGACTGTGATTTGATCTGTACACACCAGATCTGCATATGCATTCCATCATGGTTACTGTTGGGGGTTTGCCTATCCTGGCAGCCAGCAGGCGTCTTGTGTGATGCCCTGCAGTATTTTTGTATGCAGCCTTTGCTGCTGAACTCACATTGGTGGTGCAGCCTACCAGGTTGTGCACTGACATTTGTGCTAATGGTCATAGGTTTGATTCCTCTCTGTTCTCTTTCATTTGTATGCCTGTCCTGCACAGCTACTTTTCATTCCTGTAACAGTCATATCTGTGCTGTTAGCACATTTATTTATTTATTTAACAAGTTTTTATACCGCCTTTTCCTTCAATCAAAGCGGTTACAAGAAATACAAAGGTTTTAAGCAAGGGAAACATACACAGTATAAACATAACAGCACAGTGGTAATATAGGAAAAATAACAAGGGTTAACAATATAGCAAAATTATTTATATAATAGATACAATAGATGATATCTAGACAATTGTTGATCCATAGTGTTCAATGAAAAGTGTAGTTTTTAATTGCTTACGAAAGTCTTATAAATTATCAATTGAACGTAAGTCAGGAGGGAGAGAGTTCCAAATTAAAGGGGCAGCCAAAGAAATTGCTCTTTGTGAAGTACATTTGCATGATTTAGAGTAGTTTCTTGGGGTGTTGAGGGTGTTTGAAGTGGATAACCTTTTTGGTCTACTGCTGTTATCATGGAGTAAGAGTGCATGGAGGCTGATTGCAGAACTCTTGTGTTTCATTTTGAAAATATTTATGATTAACTTATACTTTATGCGAAGGGCTATCGGGAGCCAGTGGAGTTCTTTAAGGATGGGGGTAATGTGGTCATGATTTGTGGAACCATTGATTATTCTGGCTGCTGTATTCTGTGCCATTTGAAGTGGCTTGAGAGCATGTTTTGACAGACCATTGTAGATAGGGTTGCAAAAATCCAGAATGGGAGTAATAAGTGCCTGGCAGACTGTACAAAAGTGTTCATAAGAGATAAGAGGCTTGAGGCGTCTAATTATTTTCATTCTGTAATAAGCGTTTTTAACAGTTTTTCTTATGTGAGATCGTAGGTTTAGCTTCTTATCGAGGGTTACTCCGAGGTATCTTACTTCGTCCTTAATTGGAATCTTTGTGTTGTTGCATGTGATGTATGGTGGGGGTTTAAAGTTGGTGTTTCTAGTTACAATAAGTGCTTCAGTCTTGTTCAAGTTTAATGCAAGGTTGTTATTTGTCAGCCAAATGGAAATGCTGGTAATGCAGTTTGAAATCTTGTTGTAGTCTGGGCAGTTGATATCAATTGGAGTGTAAATCATGATATCATCAGCATAAATCGTGTAGTCTATTTGATGAGTTGCTATTATGTGACAGATTGGTTGGATAAATAAGTTAAAAAGAAGTGAGGAGAGTGCAGATCCTTGCGGTACGCCTTGTTTGATTACCGTGTGATGTGAAGTGTTTAGACCAATTTTAACTTGGAACTGCCTATCAATTAGGTAGGACTCAAACCAGTTTAGGACGGTGCCAGTTAAACCGATGCTCTTTAGTCTGGTTAAGAGGATTGCATGGTCCACTGTATCAAAGGCCGCTGAAATATCTAAGAAGATCATTAAGGTTCCTCTATTGTAATTGTCTATGGTTTGAGTGATGTCATTGAATAAATATAGTAGCAGTGTTTCAACTCCATGGTTAGGGCGGAAGCCATGCTGATGTATGTCAAGTGGCGCATGCTCATCAATATGGTCTTGGAGCTGTAGTTGTACTGCCTTCTCAATAATTTTTGCCAGGAGTGGTAAGCTGGAAATTGGTCTATATGCAGCTGGATTGTTTTTTTCAAGGTTGGTTTTTTTAGGGATAGGCCTAATTGTGGCTAATTTTAGCTGTTCTGGCATGATTCCTTGATTTAGGGAGTTGGTTACGAGGTGGTGTATAAAATTAATGAAGTTTGACTTGGTAGCTTTGATCCAAGGTACAGGGCAAGGATCTGTGGGTGCAGTGCTTGTGTTAAGTGCAGCGATGATGTCTGAAAGTTGCATAGTTGAGGGAGTGTGAAACTTGTTCCAAATTGTACTTGGTAAAATAAGACTGTTGTTTTCAGATTGTACCTTTATCACAGTTGCCAGCTATCTTTCTGTCCTTCTATGTGTGTCTGGCAGCTGTGTGTCATCCTGCCCTGATGTGCAAGCTCCTACCCCATGTCCTGCACTGGTACACGTTTCTGCATTGCAGCTGCTCCTGTTTGCCTCTCCTGTGTGTGCTGTGCATGGCACTGCTACTCCTCTGCCCTCCTGTCATTGCACCTATCCTGCCACCTCTGCCTCCTCTGTTGGACACATCTTCCCATCCTCTGCCACACACTGTCATTGTTGCATGGTACATTACCATCACCCTGTGCATCACTACAGCTGGCCCCGATATGTTTGTCCATTTTTCAAACTGCCACATGGGCTGAACTCAGATTTGTCTGATTCATAAGCTCAGATCTACTTCCTTCCATCACTTGTGCATTGTCTTTCCTTGGTGCTCTGTGCAATGTTGGGTTACATCTGTGTTTGACCCATACCTTTCTTGCTTTTCAATTTGGGGAACCTTACTGCCCTTGGCCAACATTTCTTGAGTGCCCTATACATCCTTGGGGCATCTTTAGCCACACCTTAGATTCAGCCAGCTTATGGGGCACCTAATATGGTGCCTTTGGGGTTGATAACCTTTCAACGTGCCCTCTGGGGCACATTATGACCCACCTTGGCTGACGTGGTGGTTTAGGATGTGCCTTCTGGGGCGCCCTGAAAGGTGCATTCCTTTACGTCCCTCTAGTCCAGTCCCGGAACCAGTGAGTCTTGAATCCCTTCCAGCAGCTTTGGAGACTGACACCTGTCATTTTTTTGATGATCTCAGCTTATATATACAGTAGGACCGCCCTTCACCGTCAGTATGTCAGTCTCCAAGCAGCTGAAGAGGCTTCAGAGCTCTAGGCTCTCTCAACACAAATAAGCAGACTAGCATAGTTCTTTAGTTTTTTTTGTGTTTTTTTTTCCTTAATTGGTTAATTGGGGTTTTCCTTTCTTTTGCAGGTGGTGCTGCGGCTGGAAGTCGGTCGGCTCCCTTCCTTGCCTTTTGTACCCCCTCCCTCCCCTCCTCTCCCCCGTTTTTTTTTTTTTTTTGTTTCTTTTTCCTATTGCCCATCGTTTAAACGAGCAGTAGAGGAGAATACAGCCAAGCACCCCTGCTTTTGCCTCCCTGCTCCCGATCCCACGGTTACGGGTGAGGAGCAGGTTGTAGGCCCAGTGATTGCAGTGTGACAGTCAGTTGCCGCCGGTAGCTGAAGCCGCAGTCCGGCTGAGCTCCGGCGTGCAGGGAGCACCCCCCCTCTTCGTTTTCTCTGGATCGCGGCCCTTGGAAGTGAGTCCTCTCTGAGTCCGTGGTTGTATGTGTGAGGGGCTGCAGACATGAGAGCGTTCTGTGCAGGAGCAGGCCGGCCACCCGATTTCTGGCGGGAAAAGCAGATTGGAGCGGCGGCCATTTTCTTACACCGCGGGCTGCCTTTCAGGCTTAGCGCTTTGGGATTTTGGTCCGGTGCGGTCCTTCTTCTGCGGTTCGGCAGCTTAAAACAGGGTTGCTTCGGCCCCCTGGAGCCTGCGGGCGGGGGTTACTGCTCTTCTGTTTAAGGAAAAAAAAAAAAAACGCGAATATAACCTAGCTTATCTCATAGAGCTCCTATTGCTGATATCTGTATAGGCAGAGCTCGGCAAAACTTGGCAGCGGTCTTCCTAGCCTGGGGTTAGTTTGGGCTGTGTGGTGATTATGTCCCCAAAGCCTCGCTGCCTCGTGTGTGGCACGCGGCGCAGCGAATTGCTGGAAGCGGGGGTCTGCAAGCCCTGTACCCGTGAGGCAGCCCTTATGGAGAGTCCCCTTGAGGGCACGAGCAGGGATCATACAGGGGCCACTTCTAGCCTTCCCCCTTCTCTGGACGCATCAGGGGCTCAGCTCCCGGGTCCCGCGGAGGGGGAGGGGGTGGTTCCCCCGGTATCAGTGACTCAACCCGGCTCTGCGGCTGACGTTCCGCCGAGTTTTTTTACGCTGATGCAGCAGACGTTTGCGCTGTTACAGCCGGCCTTAGGAGGGGTCCCTCAGTTTCCTCAGGGGCTGAAGCGTCCGGCGGTTGCGGAGGAGCAGCCGGTTCCACGCAAGAGGTGTCGGGTGGATAGCCTGGAGGGTCATTCCCCTGCTCCTTGGGAGGACTGGGCGTCAGCGGAGGGAGAGCTGGCGGCCTTCTCAGAGGAGGAGCTTGAAGAGGGTGAATTGCCTGAGGACGAACAGCGCAGTAGAGTGGTCAGGGTGTTTAGGAGGGAAGAGCTTCCGGCCCTGATTGCGGAGACGCTTAAGGCGTTAAATATGCCTTCGGTAGAGCCGGCTACGGATGAGGCTCTGGAGGATCCATTGTTGCAAGCTGTCCGCACCCCCCAGCGTGTCTTTCCCCTGCATAGGGTGTTTCGGAAGATGATCCAGGAGGAGTGGGACATTCCCGAATCGGCTCTTCGGGGGTCTCGGGTAATTGCTAGGTTATATCCTCTTTCGGATCAGGATCAGGATCTCTTTCGTTCTCCAAAGGTGGATGCGGCGGTCTCGGCCGTCACCAAAAAGACTACCATTCCGGTAGAGGGGGCTGCGGCCTTAAAGGATGTCCAGGACAGGCGTTTGGATACCTTATTGAAACAGGTTTTTGATATTAGTGCTCTCTCCATGCGGGCCTCGGTGGTGGCGGCGCATGGGTAGCTAGGGCCTGTCTCCGGTGGTCCCAAGCGTTACACGGGGATCAGTCGGGGGTGCAAGAGACCGAGGTGGCGCGTCTCGAGTCCGGATCCGCATATCTCGCGGACATTCATTATGACCTTATTAGGGGTCTTGCGAAGACTATGGCTTCAGTGGTAGCGGCGCATCGCTATTTGTGGTTACGGAACTGGGCGGCGGATTCTTCTTCGAAAGCCCGCCTTAGTAAGCTTCCCTTTCGGGGGAAGCTTTTATTTGGTGAGGATTTGGATAAGTTGGTGAAGGATCTTGGGGAATCCAAGGGCGGGCGGTTGCCGGAGGATAAGCCTAAGCAGGGTAAGGCGCCCGTGGGTCCCAAAGGGGGTACTAGGGAGTTTCGTAGATTTCGGCCCTTTCGATTTGGCCAGGTCCAGCGCAACAGGTTTCCCATGCGGGGGCACGGCTTTCAGGGATTTTGGGGGGCAGGAAGGGGTTTTGCTCCCTATCAGTCCTCGGCCGCTAAGAAACCACAATGAGATGCGGCGGACTCAGGCAGAGGTGCTGCCCGTCGGCGGTCGGTTACGGGAGTTTTATCCTGCCTGGGTCCAACTTACCACGGATCGATGGGTTCTGGAGGTCATTCGAGAGGGCTATGCTCTGGAGCTCCATCGTCCCATCTTAGATTCCTTTGTGCTTTCCCCTTGCAGGTCTCCGCTCAAAGTCGGTGCGGTGGCGGAGACGTTGGAGAGACTACTTCTGCTGCGGGCGGTGGTCCCCGTTCCCTCGGAGCAGTGCGGGTCCGGTCGTTACTCCGTTTACTTCGTCGTCCCCAAGAAAGAAGGTTCCTTTCGGCCGATCTTGGATTTAAAAAGGGTGAATCGGTGTCTCAGGGTGACGCATTTTCGCATGGAAACATTGCGGTCGGTGATAGCGGCTGTGCAAGAAGGGGAGTTCCTCACCTCCTTGGACCTCACAGAAGCCTATTTGCATATTCCCATTCGCCCCGAGCATCAGCGGTACCTCCGGTTCGCACTGCCCATGGGTCATTACCTGTTTCAGACAATGCCGTTTGGTCTGGCAACGGCGCCACGGGTCTTTACCAAGATAATGGTGGTGGTGGCAGCAGCGCTGCAGAAGGAGGGCGTGTTGGTCCACCCGTATTTGGACGATTGGTTGATATGGGTGAAGTCGAGAGAGGAGAGCGTGCGGGCCACTGCCCGGGTGGTGCAAACATTGGAAGGCCTGGGCTGGGTGGTCAATCGAGCGAAGAGCAGCCTGGTTCCCTCTCAGTCTCTGGAGTACCTGGGTGCGCGTTTCGAGATGGGTTTGGGCAAGGTGTTTTTGCCGGATCGTCGAGCGCGTTCCTTGAGGGGTCTGGTCCGAAAATTCCTGGCGAAGCAGGCGCCGTCGGCGTGGCACTACTGGGACAGCTGCTGGGGACGATGGCGGTGGCGTTAGAGGTGGTGCCCTGGGCGCGGGCGCATATGCGGCCCTTGCAGAGATCCCTTCTTCGGCGCTGGTCCCCTCAATCGGACCCCATGTCCCGCCAGCTGGTGTGTTCCGCGGAAGTGCATCTGGACCTCCGGTGGTGGTTGAGGAAGACGTCGTTGGCCGCCGGGGTCCCGTTGGAACCTCCTTCGTGGAGGTTGTTAACGACGGATGCCAGCTTGCTGGACTGGGGCGCGCATTGCCAGGGAAGGTTCGCTCAGGGGCAATGGTCTCTGGCGGCACGCAGCTACTCCATTAACCGGTTGGAATTGAGAGCGGTGGTCCTGGCTCTCCTGCAGTTTCAGAACGAGTTACGTCACACTGCAGTCAGGGTGCTGTCCGACAACGCCACAGCCGTAGCTTATATCAATCTCCAGGGGGGCACTGGCAGCGTGGCCCTCGAGGACGAAGCGAGCCTCCTTCTGGGTTGGGCCGAGGAGCATCTGCTAGGGTTGTCTGCGCAACACGTGGCCGGGGTGCTCAACGTCGAAGCCGATTTTCTCAGTCGTTGGAGAGTGGATCCGGGGGAGTGGGTGCTCCATCCGGAGGTCTTTTCCTTGCTTGTCCGACGCTGGGGTCGTCCGATCATGGACCTCATGGCGACGTTCGACTCGGCGCAGGTGGACCGGTTTTACAGCAGAAGGCGGGAATGCATGGTGGAAGGACTGGATGCCCTGGCGCAGGTCTGGCCGAGAGTGGGGCTGCTCTATGTGTTCCCTCCGTGGGCCCTGGTAGGTCGTGTGGTGCAGCGCATCGAGCGGCATCCGGGCCGAGTAATTTTGATTGCGCCCGACTGGCCCAGGAGACCGTGGTATGCAGATCTGGTTCGCCTACTGGTGGCGGCCCCCTGGAAGCTGCCTCTCAGGCCGGACCTCTTACGTCAGGGTCCGTTGAGGATGCCGGACGTGGCTCGATTCTCGCTTACGGCATGGCTCTTGAGAGGGCTAGGCTGAGGGCGCGCGGTTATTCCGCGGCGGTCATCTCGACCTTGTTGAAGGCACGCAGGAGTTCCACATCGCTGGCTTATGTGCGGGTCTGGTGTATTTTTGAGAACTGGTGCGCAGACCGGCACTTGCAGCCTTTGCGGTCTTCGGTGCCGCAAATTCTGGCCTTCTTGCAAGATGGTGTCGAGAAAGGGTTAGCGGCGAGTTCCTTGCAGGTTCAGCTTGCGCCATTTCTTGCTTTCTGGGAAAGGTTCAGGGCCAGGTGTTGGGGATGCATGGCGACATCCGCCGGTTTTTGTGCGCAGTTCTGCTTATGCGGCCTCCGCGTCGGGCTTTGGGATTTGAACTTGGTGTTGGAAGCGCTGCTTCAGCAGCCTTTTGAGCCATTGGGATCCGCCTCCATAAAGGATCTTACCTTGAAGACGGTGTTCCTGGTGTCTATCTGTTCGGCTCACCGCATTTCGGAGCTCCAGGCTCTTTCTTGCAGAGAACCTTATCTATCCTTTTCGGAGCACAAGGTGGTGCTGCGCACGGTTCCGGCCTTTTTGCCTAAGGTGGTGTCAGTATTTCATGTGAATCAGGTGGTGTCACTTCCGGTGTTCGCGGGCCGTCCGGATGCTAAGTCGGATCGGCGCTTGCGACTTTTGGATGTCCAACGGACGCTCCGGTATTACTTGTGGGGTACAGTTTCCTTTCGTAAGTCTGATAGGCTATTCCTCTCCTTCGGGGGGCCCCGGAAGGGGGAGGCGGCGGCTAAGTCCTCTATTTCCCGTTGGTTGAAAGAAACGATTGCGGGAGCCTATCTGTTGAAGGTAGAGTGGTGCCAGCGGGGCTCAGGGCCCATTCGACTAGGGCACAGGCTACGTCCTGGGCGGAGTTCGGTTTGGTACCGGCGGTTGACATTTGTAGAGCGGCTACGTGGTCGTCGTTGCATTCGTTCGCTAAGCACTATCGGCTCGATGTACAGGCGGCGGGTGATGGCCGTTTTGGAGAGGCAGTGCTGCGAGCGGGTTTGGCTGGTCCCTCCCATTAAATTCCTTACTGCTCTGATACATCCTCACTGGTTCCGGGACTTGACTAGAGGGACGTAAAGGAAGACGAAATTAGACTTACCTGCTAATTGTTGTTCCTTAAGGAACTCTAGTCCAGTCCCGGATCCCACCCGAGATGTTTTGGGGTTCTTTTGGGGGTTCTGTCTGCACTGCCTTCTGCGATTCTTTCTGCTGTTTCGTCTATATTGTCCTGACCGGCTGAGTTCCGGTTGCAGCGCTACCTCCTTCCTCGTCCTTGTTTAAAAAAAAAAAAGAAAAAAAAAAGGGGGCGTCGGGAGGAGTGGATGCCGTCTAGTTCTAGATTCATTTTTACTGTGTTTAACTACTTATTTGTTGCTCTGCTGAGTTTGCTTTGTCAATAGGTACTGACGGTGAAGGGGCGGTCCTACTGTATATATAAGCTGAGATCATCAAAAAAATGACAGGTGTCAGTCTCCAAAGCTGCTGGAAGGGATTCAAGACTCACTGGTTCCGGGACTGGACTAGAGTTCCTTAAGGAACAACAATTAGCAGGTAAGTCTAATTTCGTCTTAGTTTATGGTACTGGGGTGCGGGTATTTTTAGCTGGCAGCACAGATTGTTGGGCTGTTACGAGCAGGAAAAGGAATTGCCTTGGTCACCCTTATTCATTAAGCCCACTGGGGGATTGACCTTATGACCCCTGTTTTAGCAGTCATTGTATTAACCAGTGTGCTACACCTCTATTGCTGTGTTTGCACGTCAGCACATGAAGTTAAGGTTAACGTGTGGTAACGTGCGCTGCTCCCTCTATCGTGCAATAACGGACACGGCGCACTTTATCGCGCGATAACCCGCGATTGCTACCTTAAGACTGGAACGCCCACTCCTTATATGGCATTCTTCACATTATCGCTGCAGCTAGCGCCAGTGACATTAAGACGGTTTAGTAAACATACCCCATTGTGCAAACAGCAAGGACAATATTCTTCAAAAACCAGGATGTTACAGCACCTTAGACTCCCATGACTTCCGATCAATGCTACAAGCGATGACTCTCCCCCATCTGGACTTCTGTAATGCTATCTATCAAGGACTTTCACACTCCACTCTCAATCCACTATGGACAGCCCTAAACATGACAGCCAGGATCATCCAAGGGGTGAAGAAATATGACCACATCACCCCGATCCTGATGCATCTCCACATCCTCCCACTGGAAGCCTGGATCAAATACAAAATGTTAATACTCATTCATAAAGCATTACACCAGCACCAAACATCACACCTCCACACCTACTACCATAACTGAACTCGGGCTGACCAACATGTCAGGCCACTGATAACGTGCTGATAGTGCCACATGAAAGGACAAAGTACAACCTCCAAACCTGTACCCGTGCTTTTGAACTCTACGCTCCCTCCACATGGAACTCCCTACCAACCAAAATCCGAAACAACAAGGACCTCTCCTCATTTAGAAAACAATTAAAGACCCACTTATTCAGAGAACATTTCGGGACAGAATAGAGCACCATACAGTGAACATATGCCCACACTAACCACCAGAAAAATATGGACTGTGAAGCAAAGGAGAATTGTAGGTATGTTAAGAAAACCTGATGCATATCAAATCAGGAATAAACAAAAACCCCTTCACTGGTGAAGGTTTAACCCCCCTCCCCCCCCCCCACACACAATGTAATTAAGTTATCCCATGCTTCAATGTATCTATTGTTGTTTTTTGTGAACTGATTTGACCCTGTGAAAAACGGTATATAAGCATAGCTAAATAAATAAATAAAAAGAGGATCTTGATAAATTCAAAGACTGGACATCCAAATGGCAGATGAAATTTAACGTGGACAAGTGCAAAGTTAAGCACCTAGGAAAGAATAATCCAAACTACATGATACAAGGTTCCACATTAGGAGCCATCACCCAGGAAAATATTTAGGCATCATTGTTGATAATACATTGAAACCTTCTGCCCAGTATGCAGTGGTGACCAAGAAAGTAAATAGAATGCTAGGAATCATAGGGAAGGGAGAATAAAACCAAGACTATTATAATGCCTCTGCATCATTCCATGGTGCGACCATACCTTGAATATTGTGTGCAATTCTGGTAGCCATATTTTAAAAAGGATATGCTTTGACAGAATTAGAAAAATTAGAGCCACCAAAATGATAAAGGGGATGGATGGATGGATACCCCTATGAGGAAAGGCTTAAAAGGTTAGGCCTCTTCAGCCTGGAAAAGAGATGTTACCGGAGGATGTAGTAAAAGCTGTTAGTGTAGCTGGTTTAAAAAAAGTCTGAACAAGTTCCTGGAGGAAAGGTCCATAAACCATTGTTAAAGAGGACCCGGGAAATCTACTGCTTACCCCAGGACAAGCATTGTGGAACCTGTGGAACTTTTGGGAACCTGCCAGGTACTTGTGACCTGGAATGTCCACTGATGGAAATAGGATACTGGGTTGGATGGCTCTTGGACTGACCCAGTATGGCATATCTTATGTTCTTAGGGGATTCGGGGAGGATCAGATGATGCAGGACTGTTGGGTGTCAGGTGGGTGTCAGGGTGGATAGTAAGAGGAAAGGACTTGATGTTCAGAGTGTGTGTATACTGAAAGCAGCAATTTTAAAAACTGCTTTTGCAGACATGTGGGGTAAAACTGTGCATTTTTTCCCCACATGAAGCTTTTTAAAAATCACTGCCCCTCAGGACATGTGCAGTTCTGTATGTCCTGTCATGTATTTTACAAGAAGATCTGCATTTGTTAGAACCTTCTGTAAACAACACTGGGTATTTTCCACATCCTGAACTGGACATCTTAATTCCCCTCTCCATGTCTATCTAAAATTTTCCTTCACAGCTCCTTAATCAATTTGGCACAATGATATCTTGTGAGGATCCACTCAGTTTAAGATTAGTTAATAGGATGTTAATTCTTTGACAATGAAAATGTTTCAGAAAATGGAATTATTGCCTTCTCTCTATTATCCTTTTCATTTTGGAACTCACATGTGCCAAGTGGAAGAGTGGCCTAATGGTTAGAGCACTGGCTTGGGAACCAAGACACCAGAGTTCAATTCCCACTAGTACTTCTTGTGGCCTTGGGTAAGTCCCTTCACCCTCTATTGCTTCAGAAAAATCCAAGTTATTAACCTCCCTGTTTTAATGTACATTACCAAGTTTAAATTACAATATAAACTGCTTTGACTGAAATGATAAAGCAGTATAAAAACATGTTAAATAAATAAATAATCCTTGATGCCAAAGAATTAGGTAGTAGAGTGAAACTGAAAATGATTGCCTAATAAGATCTGTTTATACTGGTGCAATATATAGACCTTCCTCATAAGCAGAAGAAAGAGATTTAATCAAAGAAATTCACAGTATTGTTATGAAAGAAATAATGCAATTGCTTAGTGACTTCAATTAGCCAGATGTTGATTGGAACATCCTGGCTGCTATGTCATTTAGAAAAGTGCTTCTACATACACCCACAAATAGCCCACCCCACCTACCACCACACACACATTCATATACATAGGCACCCCAAACCACCTCCCAACACATACCCACATGGGCACCCCATCCTTAAATTACACAAACACAGGCACCACACATATATCCCATCCCTGAACAACACCCTTGCATACACTCATCCCTGCACCACAGCCCCATATCATACACACAGTGGAGTTCAGTTGCTGGAAAGAAGCAGATTATATCCACACACTCTCACAAACACTCCACCTCCACACCTCCCATAAACATATATCCCACCTCTGCAACACACACACATACACGCACACACACACACACACACGCAGAGGCACCACACCCCCAAACCATACATACAGATATCTGATCCCCGCACTTGCACACCACATCCCTGCACCCCACACCGTCATGCCCATCCCCATCCCTGAATCCCACTCCCACACCACACCCACACACAGACATCCCACTTCTGCCCTTCTCTCACACACACACACACATACACAGACACCTACAGTAGCACTGTGACGCTACCACTAGAGGATCACAAGCATCATTTTGAATACTGAGCCAAAGCCAGCAGGATTGAGAGGGGTTTTCTCCTGCTGGCCCACCCCCCTAAACCACCAAGGACTTTAAAAGTAGCACTTGGTGGCCTTCAGGAATTTTGTAGGTCTTTGAGATGTGGGGTGTACTAGGATTTGGGGGTGGGCACTGGGGGAAGGGGTTTATTTGTACAGGGAGGAAGAATCTTGTGACCTAGATTGGCCACTGTTGGAAACAGGATACTGGGCTTGAGGGACCTTGGTCTGACCCAGTATGGCAAATCTTATGTTCTTAATTATAAGTGGTGCTAGGGGAAGGGGACACCGGACCACCTGTCTTATTGCTACAGTGCAGTTCCTTTAATTTCATGGTCTAGAGCATTGGGCCTTCTCTTAAAGACCCGATGCTCCCAGCAGAAAGATAATGCCAGCTTTAAGCCTGTGCTATTTTTCCATGAATTACCGCAAATAATGTTGTTTGATAATAATGAATGTTTTGCATGTATTTTCATGCTTTGCATATTATTCACAGTGTGGTGCAGTGCACAATAGTAAGATAACACAAATATTTGCCCTGTATTGCATGGTAAAGGGCAAAAACCATGTGTCATTCCTAGAATGCACGTTATGAACTATCCCCCTTTAATGTGCACCACTTTGTTGGTTCTAAGAGAGGTGGTAAAGTAAATGTGGCAATAACTATATTAACAACAGAACACACAACACTATTGAGCAATAGTGTGCACTTCTTATGATACTGCCCCTGAAACAAAAAAAAAGAAATTAAAAACCTCAATAAAATGAAAAGTCTCATAAAGAACAAAGTAAATGAAATAAAATGAAAATTTTTAGTCTGCACATACCTATAAAGTTTTGTTTTCAGTGTTTCTTAGTGACAAGAACTTTTTCCATGGATTAAGCCAGGAGTTAACTATTGAACTTCTATTACAATGAGAGCGTTGAGGAGAGATCCTACATCTATAGAATGGCTATGTTTCTGTCATATGTTAATGTCATTGTACAGTATTTAGAAACTAGCTAACACATCTTCAGATCTATTTCTGGCTGCTTTGTTTTAAATGAATCTAATAAAGGACTTGTATTATGTCACCACCACATCTTCCAACCAGGGACATGCAGCAAATAGTCCTGTGGGAGTGCTGCCTGACTTTTAACTTTGTTATTTTCGGACAGCAGTCCTCGCTCTAATTTCAAAAGTTGCAGGAATCCATGTCTCTCTAGTCTAGGAAAAAGATGTGCTATTTCAAAACTATGTGAGCAAACTGACTTTAGAGCTTTCCTCTCTTTTTTCCCCCAAATCTGAAATCTGTCCTATAATTTCAAATTCTACCTATTGTCCTGTGAAATGCAAAGTAGTTTGCCTCAAATATTAGTCAAGTGTTGGTGAGTGTGCTGAAAACATACCTGAATGCACAGCTGTTGTGATTAAATATAGCAGTTATCAGCTCATTAACAGTTATCACTTCTCAAAGAGGACTGTTCAAACATTCCCTTAACAGCTGTCAATCATATTAAATTAACAGCTTCCTCCGAGCAGGAAGCTTCTGCAACCTGTTAAAGAAATCCCAGCCATAGTGTGTTGATCAGCTTACTTAAAGGAGTTGGATTTGCAGTTCTACACAAATATATGCATATCACAGGCATGCAGTAGAAATGACTGCATATTTCAAAAGAATGCATGGCAAAAAAACATATACAGGGTCAATATGAACCACGAATAAGATGCATGCACGTAAATGTTGGACATGTTCGTCACTTGCACATCTATATGCTATCCCAAAAGCAAGGCGCTTGCGTACAGGCGAGATATACGGGCAGTCTGGATGTGGGCATGGAGGGGAGGAACATGGACGTTACCGACTGCATAAACGTCTAAACCGTATTTTGGACACCTATGTTAGACCTGCTAAAACGTGGAATAACAGCCTATGTCTGTTAAAGTAGCACTCTGGTGTAACAACACAGAAGGACATCTATGTTTAAATAAAGCAGGTAGCATAGCTGGGTATAAAAAGATATGGAACAGTACCCGAAGGAAAAGTTCCTACTGTAGACATGGGGAAAAAAAACGACATACTCTGGGGGTAAGCAATGTAGCATGTTGCTATGTTTTGGGGATGCTACACTGTAATTGTGATCCAGATTGGCCATCTCTGAAAATAATAATAGACTACATGGACTTCTGATCTGAGTCAATATGGAAATACCTATCCCCTTATGTTCAGTTAGGTGCAAGAGTATGCAGACTGAAGGAAAGCAAACTGAACCATGTGGAAACAATAGGGGTCCAATGGTAGCCAGAATCAGAGGGACCAAAATAAGGGAAAGAAATGTCACTGCATACAGCCAAACATAGGGGCATGTTTACTAAACTGTCTTAATGTGTGCCCGGCGATAGTGTGCAGGCTGCCATATAAGTAGTGGGCGTTTCAGTGTAAAGTAGCAAAACGGGATTAGCGCGCGATAACGTGCGCTACTGCGCACATTATCGTTTAAAGTGCTGCTAAGTGCGTTACCACGTGGTAATCTTATGTAGGCGCACAGGCATCCACCATAGAAACAGAAGTGTAGCACAATGGTTAATACACTGACTGATGATACAGGGGTCATGAGTTCGATCCCCCAGTATGCCTAATGCATAAGGCTGGCTAAGACATCAGCTTTGACATGTAAGTATTGTTTCCTGAGGCATTTTATGTGTATTTTAATTATTGCTGCAGCAAACACACCCTCATGTGCCGTAACCTAAGGTGCTGCAGAAGGCACCCTATAAGGCACTCCATAGGGCACATTATAAAGTACACTGTCTGCCACGGCACCCTATAATGTCTGCTATAGGGCACCCTATAAGGCGCTCCATAGGGCACCTTATACAGACTGTAACCATAAGGTGCCTCAAAAGGCGCTTTATAGGATGCCCTATAAGGCACCTTATAGGGCGCCTTCTGAGGCACCTTATGGTTACAGTACCCTGAGGGTGTTATGCTGGCAGCACTAATGTACATTAAAAAAAGACAATGCTTTGGACAGCCCTATCAAATAACCCCATGGTGGGTTTGAACCCATGACATCTGGCTCCACAAGCAGTGTAGTAACCAGTGGGCTACAGCTCCATAGCTGCTAGCAAACCCTTGGCTGGCTGCAGAATGACTGCACGTCACCACACAAACAGTCTGCTGTGGTCACCAGGATAGGGCTAACCCACCCATACCCATGATGCACTGCACATGCAGATCAGCCATCTAGAGATGATCACAAGATGGGGTATGCACCCCCACAGCACCTCGGCCTGGTAGGGGGAACTGACCGTTTGTGGTACTGGCACAGAGTAGCTACACACCGTCACATTGTGCAGGTACTGCACTCACCCTGAGGGTGAGGTGGGGCGCCCAGCACCAGGTCCACAGCAGAGATAGGCAATGCTGCAGGTCCCCAGCAGTGCTAATGTGTGCAATAGGTAGTTTCTGCAGACACACCTTGGATATATCTGTATTTCTCAGTCAGGTTTAGCCCTTATGGACCCATAGGAGGATTATGTATCACCACCCTCCTCCCCTGGGGCTGAGAGTGGTAAACAGGGTCTCCCACCAACAGATCCACATTCTACCTCCCTGCAATGGACTCAACCCCAGTCCTACTGGGAACAGACACCCTACAGGGCAGTCAATGCAGCTCTGTACACATCCATAAAGCAATAGCAGACAGACATTAGGCCTGCATATGCTAAGCTGCACCCCACCACTATCTGATTTTCTCCTGCAGCAAGCCTTCAGCCGCTGCACCCTGTAAGGTGTTCCATCAAGACACATACCAGCTGCAGACAGTCTGCTAGCTAGTCCATAGTGCATGTTCCTGGCGGAAATGCATGCACCCAGAACTGGGATGTCAGCATACACACCAAGCAGATAAGTCAGTGACTGGGCCCCAAAAAGGAACCCATAAATATCACATGAAAGAAACACTATATAGCACTATGGGGGAACCTAGCCATGCCGTGGTCACTGCTCAGTCAGGGTGAGAGTGATCTCCCAGCAGAACATGCTGTGGCCACCCTGTCTGTGCAGGTGGTGGCTGGGCACTACAATGTCCCAGCCAGTGCCCTATGCCCTGTGCAGATGCATCCTGGCCAGGCCACCCTGTCCGGGCTATACCCATGGTACCTTGCTCCTCATTATGCACATTGGCAGGCCAATACTGGCAACAGTGCTGGCAGTGTGGGCTGTGGAGGGTGTTTGCAGCCACCACACACTGGATAGACAGACACACACTCCCACACCTATGCCAGCATTGTGCTACTATAGAGGTGTTTAGCAGCCCTGGCCACCATACCAGTCCTGGGCACAGTACAGGCATGGATATGGTACGCAATACTGTTGGGGGTCACTCCCCAGTGTGGTAAACACTGTCAGACACCAGACCTGAAGCACACTCCACAGACATCAGAAAGGTTGCTATGATGGAGCTCAGTCAGCAAACTGTGCTTAACGTAGGAATTGCTATCTGCCAGTAATCATAGCAACCTTTTGATAGCTGTGTACCATATTCCCAGGTTTAGGGTGGCATTGCTAAGGTATGCAAGTGCTAGTATTGGGAGATGCACGCAGGTCCCAATGTCCTGCCTATCCAGGAGGCATTGGCTAATGGAGCCTGTGGATGTGGGTGTGTCTGCCCCTGTTGGCTGCTGCTTTACGGTAGAGGTTCCCAACTCCAGTCCTGGTGTGCCAAACACTGTTCAGATTTTCATGCTGTCCCTCATGAATATGCATGAGATACATCTGCATACCATGGGGGAGGTGCATAGATATACAGCACAGGCATCTTTATTAGAGGCAGCATGGAACCTGAATGGTGTTTGGCCCTCCAGGACTGCATTTGGGAGACTCTGCTCTAGGTAATGCGCCTGTTTATGGTGTCTGTGCTTTGTAGGATAAAATGTAGGTGTTTTGGGCATGTTTATGTCATCTGCAATAAAGGTTCTGTCTGTATTAGCACGTTTTAGTAGTGGGTAAAAAAATGGGAGCTGGGTTGGCAGGAACCTCAGCTGGGACTTGAACCTGTGACTTTTTGCTCCTGAACACACTGGCTGTGTGCACTGCACCACCATGTTACCACAGAGACAGTACATTCCCTGGGGATACCATGACTGTTCATCAGACGGGGCCTGTCTGTTGCAGTGCATGGCACCCACCTACACAGGGCTAGGCCACGGTCTGCTCTGGGCAGCTGCCACTGCCCCCTCCACCACCAGTGCCCCTCTGCCACCCTGCTGACATGCCCTTCTGCTGGTGGTGCTGGTGGAGCACAGACTCAGGCCATCCAGTGTGCGGGTAGGCGGCTGCCTATGGTGCGGGTTCTGGGGTAGGGGTGCCTGCATAGGTGTCCACGCTTCCCCCCAGCACCGCCTGCCACTGTTATGTGCCCTTGGGGGTCCCTACTGGGTACTATCCCCTGTGACACTGTGGGAAGCACACTCGTGCCTATGCTGGGCCCTCATCAGTTGCTGTCTGGCTGCTCTACTGTTTCAGCATTCCTATGGGCCACCTAGGCATCACCCTAGTCCACACTGTGGCCCAGCTTCAGTACAGCATGTGCCGTCTGCAGCCCTCTGTGTCCCCTTTCCCAGCATCTGTCCAGTTGCCCATTCCGACATGCCCGCCCTGCTGTTGTGGAACATGTGCACCCCATAGGAAATCTGTCCAATCGAGAGGGAAACCCTGATGAGCGCAATTGCACTGTGGGATCATTCACCTTGTATGGGGACGGAGCGCAGACCCTTCCACAATTCATATCTTTTTTTTTAACCTTCTTGGGAGTGCTTTTTGATGTTTCCCATTAATATCACTATTGCCCAGCTTGGTTATGTTTTTTTTATATTTTGTTGGGGTCATTTTCAATGTTTATTTGCACTTTTGTTCCGTGCACATGTATCACACTTATCACTTTTTTGTTGGTTTCCCTGATTTTGCTGTACATTGCTGACAGAAATGGTTTCTCTTCCCTTTAAATCAGCTCTAATGCCAGGGTTTCACTGGCGTTAGTTTTGAGCCTTGAATTTCACATCGTTAGTATGCGGGGAGCCTCTCCCCTCCCACTCTCCACCCATTGACCCCTTCTCTCCGCCCCTGGGGAGCCTTCCTCCGCCCTCAGGGAGCCTTTACTCCACCTTCAGCGCTCGTTTGCGCTGCTGAGTGCCGCTGCACACGTTAGCGCGCGATAAGGCGCCTTATCGCATGGTAATGCGCCATTATCGCATGATAAGGCGCCTTATCATGCGATAACGTTTCAGAGCGCACATTAAGACGGTTTAATAAACATACCCCATAGTATACCGCTCTGTGCCCTACCGCATCCCAACAAGAGGTGTGACAGTGACACTACTTATGTGCATGCCGTAGCAGGGTGCACAGGATGCAGATGTATGGTGATGCACAAAGGAGAGACATGTAAAAGTTGCATGAGAAATGACAGGCAGTGCCAGGGAAACAGGACCAAAAAATGCATATGTCTACAGTGATGGAGGCAGCCACATGTGCCTCCTCGGTGCCACCGAGTGTGCTATAATTGGTGAGCACCACCTCAATGAGGAGGGCCTACTCCCCTTCGGTGAGGTTCCTCTCTTGCGAGGACACCTTTGGAGCCATTTAAATATGAAAGTGCCTGTATTGACGTCTGGTTTGCAGTCAGTAGTTTGGTATTTTCAGAGGCGTGTCCATGCCGGAGTTATATGTTTTGTAGCAGTTAGACGTACAACAACATACATGTCCATACTCTCAGAATACCAAACACGTTTGTTGTTGTTGTTGGTAAGTGCCGTCGAGTTGGAGTCGACTCATGGCGACCCTCTGGATAGCTATCCAAAATTGTGTTCGGTCTTCAGTCAGGCGGCTCATTGTTGACAGACTGGTACCCGTAGCTGCTGTTATTGTATCGATCCATCTCATTGCTGGCCTTCCTCTTCTGCGTTGACCTTCTATCTTGCCAAGCATAATGTCTTTCTCCAATGATCTCTCTCCTCGCATGATGTGTCCAAAGTATGAAAGTCGAAGTCTTGTCATCTGAGCTTCTAAAGAAAGCCCAGGTTTGATCTCCTCTAGTACCGACTGGTTTGTTCTTCGGGCAGTCCATGGTATACACAGTATTCGCCGCCAGCACCATAATTCAAAGGCATCAATTTTCTTCCTGTCTATCTTTTTCACTGTCCAGCTTTCACATCCATATGATGTTATTGAAAATACCATGGCTTGAACAAGTCGAATCTTTGTATGGAGAGAGACATCTCTGCTCTTGAGAATCTTATCTAGGTCTTTCATAGCCATTCTGCCAAGAGCAATGCGTCGTCTGATTTCTTGACTGCTTGCTGCTTCTTTATTGATAGTTGATCCAAGTAGGTTAAAGTTGTTCACAATTTCAATTTCTTCTCCTTCAACGATGAACCTGTTGATTATGCCAGTTGCCATGATCTTTGTCTTCTTTACATTAAGGTGCAGGCCCATTTTGAGACTATGTTCTTTGTGAGAAGCAAATGTTTCAGATCATCTTCACTTTCAGCCAGTAAAGTGGTATCATCAGCATAGCGAAGGTTGTTGATGAGTCTTCCACCAATCGTCACACCTCTGTTGTCTTCATACAATCCTGCTTCTCTGATGATTTGTTCTGCATATAAATTAAACAGGTAGGGGGAAAGTATGCAGCCTTGTCTTACACCTTTGCTTATTTTAAACCATTCTGTTTCTCCTTGTTCTGTTCGAACTATTGCTTCTTGATCAATGTACAGATTGCACAAGAGAACGATCAGGTGTTCTGGTATACCCATGCTTCTTAATGTGGCCCAGAGTTTCTCATGGTTTACACAGTCAAAAGCCTTGCTATAGTCGATAAAGCACAAATAGATATCCTTTTGGTATTCTTTAGTCTTTTCAAGGATCCATCTCACATCCGCAATGATGTCTCTCGTTCCTCGCCCTTTCCTGAACCCTGCTTGCACTTCAGGTAGTTCTTGTTCCAGGTATGGTTGTAGTCTCTTTTGAATAATCTTCAGTAGAATCTTGCTGGCATGTGGGATCAGAGCGATTGTGCGATAATTTCCACAGTCAGTTGGATCACCTTTCTTTAGTATTGGTATAAACACAGATCTTTTCCAGTCAGTTGGCCATGATGTTGTCTTCCATATTTCTTGGCAGAGCCTTGTAAGTACGGTAACAGCTGCATCAGATTGCTGCAATACTTCTATGGGAATGCTATCAATGCCTGGTGCTTTGTTCTTTGATAAGGCTTTCAATGCTGCTTCAACTTCTTCTTTCATCACCAATGGTTCCCGATCATAAGGAACGGGTTCCCGGGTTGAAACGGCTGTTGGTCCACTTGATCTTTATCATATAAAAACTCTGTATATTCCTTCCACCTTTTCTTGATCTTCTCAGCATCATTCAACATAGAACCTTGAGCATCTTGTAACATTCCAATTCGAGGCTGGAACTTTTTCTTTAACTCTCGTAGCTTTAGGAAAGCCAATCTTGCTCTTCCTCTAATAGGTTCTGCTTCTATTTCCTTGCAAGTGTCATTGTAGTACTTTTCCTTGTCCTGTCTTGCTGCACGTTGGAAATCTCTGTTGAGTTCTGCGATTGTCTTTCTTTCTCCTCTGGCTTTAGCTTCTCGGCGTTTCTGGGCAATTTTCAGAGTTTCTTCCGTCATCCATTTTGGCCGTTTTTTGCTTTTTCACCTTTTGTAGAGACTTCTCGCTTTCTTCCAACACAACCTTCTTGATGTCATTCCATAACTCTTCTGGAGCTCTGTCATTTGTATCTAAAGCAGCAAATCGATTTTGCAGGCAGTCTTTAAATTCCAGTCTTTAAATTACACATCCAAAAACATGTGTACGTTCACCTTCCATGGAACACATTAATGCTGGGATGGTTCCACATGTTTTTCTATGCCCATGTTCAATGAGTCTTGGACATTATTGTTATGGAAACAGTTCCTTTTGGGCTCTAGGCAAATGACATCATGATATTTCTCACCAATGTCTTTATTTGCACAGCTATGAATCAGCTGTTGCTAAATATACAAAACTCAGAAGTACTGGTTGTTACTCTCTTGCATTAGTGTTACCTAAACATCTGATGGCAAATAATTACATAGTTCTCATCCACAGGGCCACCAAAACGATCCTGCTGTGAACCTCAAATCATAACATCTATTTTCTTTATGTACTCACATATTAATTGTTATATACCTCTTTGTCCTGGTAATCAGAGCGGTTTACAGATAACATTGTAACTATTGCACAAGGCAGTTTATAGAATGGTTTACAAGGAACAAGGAACATGTATGTAACAATTGTAGAACTAACAAATGGCCACATGCAATAGATATTTAACAATAACAAAGAAGTGCAGAACTATTTACAGGAAGAACTACAAAAGGGGACTGCTACTTCTGGAGAGAGATCTGCAATTGTAAGTATTTACTTCTGTGAATTTTTCTAAATCTTGGGGAAAAGGGAATTCTTTAGATTAAAGCTGATTAATCTGTGAACCCAGTGTATTTGTTAAATCAGTCAGGGCCTAGTAGCAGCAAAGAGCGTTCAGTTTAAATTTAAAACACAGAAGAGAGTTTTCTGGTTAAATTTAGAAAATTTTGAAATTTAGAAAATGATATTATATGTTGATACACACTAGTGTTATTATATTTGTTAGTGATTAACATTTGATGGTTATGTTATGAATTTAGAAGTTATTAAAGAGAGATGATGGTGGGAGGCATTTGCGTTGTGTATTTTTGGTTGTTTTCATTTTTTGCAAATAAGTGGTGTGTTTTTTGGCTTAAATTTAGAACCCAGCAGAGAGCTTCTACTTTAAATTTCATACTCGGTCAGGGCCTAGTATCAGCAAAGAGCTTTAATTTAAATCAAATCAGAATATAACTTAGCATAAAAGGCAAAACAGGGTCACTATTCCTTGAGCAATAAATTATTTCTAGAGACCTTTACAAAGAGGTCTTCTACATAGGGGGCAAGAAACCTGTGAAATATTTTAAATAGGTATTAAAGCCAGGTGACAGATCAGAGGGCCCGTTTGAAAGACTCCCTCTATCAAGCAAGGACTGTGTTAATCACTCAGGAAATTGGTCACAGCTTACCTCAGAAGCACAGGCATAAATAGTTCAACCAGAGTTCTGTGCTTCTCAGTCTTGAAAGATTACAAAAGGGGACTGCTACTTCTGGAGGGAGATCTGACATTGTAAGTATTTACTTCTGGGAATTTTCTAAATCTTGGGGAAAAAGGAATTCTTTAGATTAAAGATGATTAATCTGTGAACCCAGTGTATTTGTTAAATCAGTCAGGGCCTAGTAGCAGCAAAGAGTTTTCAGTTTAAATTTAAAACACAACAAAGAACTTTCTGGTAAAATTAGAACCCAAGACTCCCTCTATCCAAGTAAGGGCTGTGGGACTTCCCCTGGAGATTGGTCATAGATTACCTTAGAAGCACAGGACAGGGTACTGTGTAGCAGCCAGCTTTTAATAAGTCTTCTTTCCCTCCCTCCCTCTCCGACACCCACCCACCCCTGGGATAATCATAGCTTTATAGGTGCTTAAATCTCTTAAAGGAAAGGAGGCACCACATTCACTCTCAGGTGCAGCTGTTTATTCCCATCAGCATACATTAAGGACATGAGATTAATTAAACTTTAGGTGAACAAAGTACATTAAATGTATTAGGTATAGTTTTATTAGTATAAGTATCCCTAGCAACCCTTAGTAAGTAAAAAACTTAAATATCTAAACACAACCTTAAAACTAAAATGCAGACAGCGGTTCAGCAGCGAGATGGGGGCTTTCCAGTCTTTTGCATTGACTGTCACATGTATGATTTTCTCTCCCAGTTGGTGAGGGGTCTTACGTGTGCACAAGGTGCAAGGGGCTCTTTGCTCTCAGGGAACGAGTCCAATCTCTGGAGGCAAGAGTAGCAGACTTGGAAGACATAAGAAAGACAGAGAGGTACATAGACGAGACCTATAGGGATATAGTCCCACCTCCAGTCTTGCCATTTATTTTATTACAATTTTTATACCGCGTTTTCCAAGTGATCAACATTGTGATAACAACATTGTGAATTGTACGGAAACAAGTATATATTCTGTTACAGAGAATGATATTAGAACTTTATACATAGAAGTTGATACAATTTTAACTATGTACATAAATTTATTTATTTATTTTATTTATTTACAGTTCTTATATACCGCGCTTTTTGGTACCAGCGCGGTTTACAGTCAACAAATATTTGCATTGGAACAATCCTTTGCTTACATTATAACAGGGTCAGTAACTTGGAGATAACAGGGGAAACTATATACAAATTATATACAAACAGAATTTTATCTGTGGCTAATTTACAGTTCAGGTTACATTGGGATCATGAATTTGGGTGTGCAGAGAGTTTGGTTCGTGTTCTGACAGGACTATGTTGTTGGAATGTCTGAGGCTGTGTGAGTGATTTGAGAGATGGTGGGAGAGGGTGTAGTGTTAGGGCCTAAAAGGTGAAGACAGAATAGGTAGTGTTTAAGGGTCTTCCTAAATTGAGAGAGGTCTTTTATTGATTATGCGCTTAGGAATTCTAGGCAGCGGGAGTGATTTACATATCTGGGCTGATTGAAGTGTGGTATAACATTTAAGAGGATTTAGGGTGCAGGGGTGATAGTTACAGATGTATTGTGTTCTGCTAGTATGCCATAGTGGATGGAGAATAGGTGGGTTTTAAGGTTTTTGCAAAATGTTTGTAGGTCATTTAATTCCCTGAGGTTGGCTGGTAAGGTATTCCAAAGGTTTGGGGCTACATGAGAGAAAGCTTTATTGTTTGTTAGTTTTCTGGATTTCCTGAAGTCTGTCGAAATAACCAGTTTGTTTTTGTTCCAGTTGCATTGATTTCTATTGATGGATTCCTTAGATAGAAGCGTGGATAGGTTATGATGGGGCAATGTCATTTATTACTTTGAAGGTGGAAACCAAAATTTTGTAATTAATGCGGCTTTGGATGGGTAGCCAATGGAGAGCATAAAGAGTTGGGGGTAATGTGCTCCATTGAGTTGACGTTCATAATTATTCTAGGAGTTATAGTTTGGATTGTTTGGATCCATCTTAATGCCTGTTTTGTGATACCCTGTAGCATGGTGTTGGCAAAGTCAAAATGAGGCGTAATTATAGCTTGAATGACTGATCTGAAGTCATCATTGTGGACAAGAGGGCGGAGTTGCTTTAACAGTTTTAGTTTGTATAGTATCTTTTTGGTTGTTTGGTTTAAGTGGGGTGTCATGCTAAGAGTG
Organism: Ichthyophis bannanicus; assembly: GCA_033557465.1. Taxonomy (NCBI): domain Eukaryota; kingdom Metazoa; phylum Chordata; class Amphibia; order Gymnophiona; family Ichthyophiidae; genus Ichthyophis; species Ichthyophis bannanicus. Next base: position 2,342,407 of record CM066040.1, read on the forward strand.
CGGTCTATGATTACTCCCAAATATTTTACTTCTCTGTTGATCGATATGTTGATATCATGGAGTCTGATTGTTGTTGGGGGTTAGAATTGTTGGTTCCTGGTTATGTACATGGCTTCAGTTTTTGTGGCATTGATCATTAGGTTATGATCTTTGAGCCAGGTCAGGATTTCAGAGAAGCAAACAGAGAATAATTGTATTGGGGGTTTGTGATGTTAAAAGGGAGATATATCATAATATCATCTGCGTAAATATGATAGTTTACCCAGAATCTTTTAAAAATGGAGCAGATAGGTTGGAGGTAAATATTAAAGAGCAGGGCCAATAGGGAGGATCCTTGGGGGAGACCCTGTTCTTGTTTGTATGGTGCTGAGATTTGCTGGTCAATTCTTACTTCTTGTGTTCTGTCAGATAGATATGAAGAAAGGGAGGAGTGGCCTAGTGGTTGGGGCAAGTTACCTCAGGCCAGAAGGTGAGAGGTTCAAATCCAACTAGAAGGACCTTGGGCCAGAAGGGCTGGGGTTTCTAGTCCCACAAATGCTCCTTGTGGTCTTGGGTAAGCTACTTAACCCTCCATTGCCCATGTTCCCTGTAAAATATTTATCTCCAAGTTATAATGCCCTGTTCTATGTAATTTCAGTTTGTTCAGTGTAAACCACCTTGATATCATGAAAGGCGGTTTATAAGAAATGTTAAATAAATAAATAAATAAACCATTTAAGGACTGCTTCTTTTATTCCAATCTGCTGAGGTCTTGTGAGCATTATCTTATGGTTTACGCTGTCAAAGGCTGCAGTAATGTCCAGAAAAATGAGGAGGAAGACTTGTTTGGCATTATCAATACCACGTGTAAGTGTATCAGATAGGACTGTGAGGAGTGTTTCGACACCATGGTAGGGAGCAAAGGTGTCAATGTGGTCCTGGAGTTGTAATTGTACAGTTTTTCCAATTATTTTGGCCATAAAAGGTAAGCTTGAAATGGGCCTGTAGGATGTTGGGGATTTGTTATCACTTATTTTATTTTTTAGGATTGGGTGGATTTGAGCGTGTTTCAGAGAGGCAGGTAGATACCCACTTTGGAGGGAGAGCTTGATTATAGGGAGGATGAAAGATGAGAGTTCAGGTATTTATCCAGATTACTGGACATGGGTCAAGGTAAGAAGTGGTGGTATTTATTTTGGCTATGATGTTTTTGACTTCATGATGACTTCATGACTTTATGATGACTTCACCCAATAGATTGTATAAAAATCAAATTGACTACATCTGTGGATGTCAACGATGGAAAAGTTCTATAACATCAACAAAGACAAAACCTGGAGCTGACTGTGGTACAGATCATCAACTACTAGTATGCAAACTCAAGCTAAAGTTGAAAAAGAGCAAACCACTCATGAATGCAGCAAAATATGACCTTGAGAATATACCACTGGAATTTAAAGACTGCCTGCAAAATCGATTTGCTGCTTTAGATACAAATGACAGAGCTCCGGAAGAGTTATGGAATGACATCAATAAGGTTGTGTTGGAAGAAAGCGAGAAGTCTCTACAAAAGGTGAAAAAGCAAAAGCGGCCAAAATGGATGACGGAAGAAACTCTGAAAATTGCCCAGAAACGCAGAGAAGCTAAAGCCAGAGGAGAAAGAAAGACAATCGCAGAACTCAACAGAGATTTCCAACGTGCAGCAAGACAGGACAAGGAAAAGTACTACAATGACACTTGCAAGGAAAAAGAAGCAGAAACTATTAGAGGAAGAACAAGATCAGCTTTCCTAAAGCTACGAGAGTTAAAGAAAAGGTTCCAGCCTCGAATTGGAATAAGAACATATAAGAACATAAGATATGCCATACTGGGTCAGACCAAGGTCCATCAAGCCCAGTATTCTGTTTCCAACAGTGGCCAATCTAGGTCATATGTACCTAGCAGTTTCCCCAAGAGACACAAGTTCCACAATGCTTGTACTGGGTCAAGCATTGATGTCTTCGGTCACTTCTTAATAATGGTTTATGGACCTTTCCTCCAGGAACTTGTCCAAACCTTTTTTAAACCCAGCTACACTAACAGCCTTTACTACATCCTCCGGTAACAAATTCCAGAGTTTGATTACACGTTGAGTGAAAAAATATTTTCTTTTATTAGTCTTAAATAGTTTACCCTGTAGCTTCATTGCATGTCCCCTAGTCTTTCTATATTCTGATAAGGTAAACAATCGATCTACGTTTACCCGTTCCACTCCGTTCATTAATTTATAGACTTCTATCATATCTCCCCTCAGCCGTCTCTTTTCCAGGTTAAAGAGCCCTAACCTTTTTAGCCTTTCTTCATAGGAGTATCCTTCCATCCCCTTTACCATTTTGGCGGCTCTTCTCTGTACCTTTTCTAAAATCGCTATATCCTTTTTAAGATACGGTGACCAGAATTGCACACAATATTCAAGGTGCGGTCTCACCATGTTACAAGTTGCAAGATGCTCAAGGTTCTATGTTGAATGATGCTGAGAAGATCAAGAAAAGGTGGAAGGAATATACAGAGTTTTTATATGATAAAGATCAAGTGGACCAACAGCTGTTTCAACCTGTACCTTATGATCGGGAACCATTGGTGATGAAAGAAGAAGTTGAAGCAGCATTGAAAGCCTTATCAAAGAACAAAGCACCAGGCATTGATAGCATTCCTATAGAAGTACTGCAGCAATCTGATGCAGCTGTTACCAAACTTACAAGGCTCTGCCAAGAAATATGGAAGACAACATCATGGCCAACTGACTGGAAAAGATCTGTGTTTATACCAATACTAAAGAAAGGTGATCAAGAAGCAGCAGTTTGAATGGAACAAGGAGAAACAGAATGGTTTAAAATAAGCAAGGGTGTAAGACAAGGCTGCATACTTTCCCCCTACCTGTTTAATTTATATGCAGAACAAATCATCAGAGAAGCAGGATTGTATGAAGACAACAGAGGTGTGAAGATTGGTGGAAGACTCATCAACAACCTTCGCTATGCTGATGATACCACATTACTGGCTGAAAGTGAAGATGATCTCAAACATTTGCTTCTCACAATCAAAGAACATAGTCTCAAAATGGGCCTGCACCTTAATGTAAAGAAGACAAAGATCATGACAACTGGCATAATTAACAGGTTCATCGTTGAAGGAGAAGAAATTGAAATTGTGAACAACTTTAACCTACTTGGATCAACTATCAATAAAGAAGCAGCAAGCAGTCAAGAAATCAGACGATGCATTGCTCTTGGCAGAATGGCTATGAAAGACCTAGATAAGATTCTCAAGAGCAGAGATGTCTCTCTCCATACAAAGATTCGACTTGTTCAAGCCATGGTATTTTCAATAACATCATATGGATGTGAAAGCTGGACAGTGAAAAAGACAGACAGGAAGAAAATTGATGCCTTTGAATTATGGTGCTGGCAGCGAATACTGTGTATACCATGGACTGCCCGAAGAACAAACCAGTCGGTACTAGAGGAGATCAAACCTAAGCTTTCTTTAGAAGCTCAGATGACAAGACTTTGACTTTCATACTTTGGACACATTATGTGAAGAGAGAGATCATTAGAGAAAGGCATCATGCTAGGCAAGATAGAAGGTCAACGCAAAAGAGGAAGGCCAGCAATGAGATGGATCGATACAATAACAGCAGCTACGGGTACCAGTCTAACAATGAGCCGCCTGACTGAAGACTGAACACAATTTAGGATAGCTATCCTGAGGGTCGCCGACTCGACGGCACTTAACAACAACAACATGATGTTTTTGAATATCTCTTTTGAGGAAGGGTAAAGGTTTAGCTAGGGGTTAGGGCGTGAGGAATGGTCTTCATTAGTGTACATTATGGGTGATGTTTAGTGTTTTAGTTTCTGCATGTAGTGGTTTGCCAGGATCTGTGGAGAAATGTTATGATTGCCTGAGCATTGGTTTGCCGAGTTATTAGTTAATGATTGGACAATACTGAAGAGTTCCCTGGGGTGGTTTAGTGATTTAGATAATAAACTAGAGTAGTAGTTTTTCCTTGCTTTATCAATGGAATCCCTGTATAGTTTAAGGGCATTTAAGTAAGTCTCCTGGTGGGTTTTGGATTTTTTGTGATGCCATTTGCACTCTGCTCTACGTAGGTCTGCTCTTATGCGTTTTATTTCTAGTTGGAACCAAGGGGCATTTTTCCTCTTTGTTGGCTGGCCATAGGTTTTATTTGAGGTAGCTGCCTTAGATATAGCATCATTCCAGTTTGTTATGGCATCATCAAGGTTTGTGGGGTCTAGGGTAAGATGTTGAATAGTTTGATTCAGGAATTCATCTTTGTTAATTTTTTTTAATCTATTGAAATGAGGGGTATGCATAGGTTTGTTTCAAGAAATGTTCATCCAGGGTAGTTGGAATTTTATCAGGTGGTGATCTGACCAGGGGACAGGATGTATTTCTAGCGAGTTGGGGTTATATTTATCATAGAGTGAGTTAGGTAGGAACACAAGGTTGAGGGTACTGCCTTTTTTTGTAATTATATTTTATTGATGTTTTGAAATTATACAACAACACAACACAGAAAGAAAAAGGAAAATCTCCATAAAGTATGCAATAAAGCATGCCAAAAAGTAATAAAAAAAGAAAAAATGGAAGTTAGCCCACATCAAGGGAGCAATGACTAAATAAAAGGAAAATACAAATGTAAAGGAAAACAAGAGACGATAGTCTCACAAAAGCTGCAAACTAAGGGGTATGTTTACTAAGCAGTCTTAACGTGCGCCCGGCGACGTTATCGGGCGATAAGGTACCATATCGCCCAATGAAGGCACGTTATCGGGCGCTAAGGTACCTTAGCGCGCGATAACGCGCACAGCGGCACAAATGAGTGCTGAGGGCTGAGAAAAGCTCCCAGAGGGCAGAGGAAAGCTCCCCAGGGGCGGAGAGAGAGGGTCAATGGGCGGAGAGTAGGAGGGGAGAGGCTCCCTGCACACTAACGCCGTGGAATCTGGGGCTGAAAACTAACGCCAGTGAAATCCTCGCGTTAGAGCAGATTTAAAGGGAAAAGAAACCAGTTCCGTCAGCAATGTACAGCAAAACCAGAGAAACCTACAAAAGTGATAAGTGTGATACATGTGCACGGAACAAAAGGGCAAATAAACATTGAAAATGACACCAACAAAATGAAAAAAAAAAATAACCAAGCTGGCCAATAGTGATATTAATGGGAAACATCACAAAACACTCCCGAGAAAGCTCCAAAAACAAAGATATGAATCTTGGAAGGGTCTATGCTCCGTCCCCATACAAGGTGAATGAGCCCACAGTGAAAGTGCACTGATCAGGGTTTTCCCTCTCCATTGGACAGGTTTCCTATGGCATGCACATGTTCCGCAACAGCAGGGCGGGCATGTCAGAACAGGTAACTGGACAGATGCTGGAAAAGGGGACATAGAGGGCTGCAGGCGGTACATGCTGTGGTGCAGCTGGGCCACAGTGCGGACTAGGTTGAGGCCTAGGTGGCCCATGGGAATGCTGAAACAGTAGAGCAATTCATGCAAGGGGAGCATAGGAACATGGAATGTTGTGTCCAGGGTGCTACGCACAGTACACATAGGTGTCACTGCACACATGCCCAGACCCACAGCCGCACATGCAGGTGGCACCGGGAACAGTTAGTACATGACACACAGAGCAGTGGAGCAGGAGCAGCACGATCCTCCTCACAGAGATGTCTAATTAATGTTGGCCACCCACCATAGATTTATTTATTTATTTATTTATTTATTATTTATTACAAATTCTTATATACCGCGCTATTTAGAATCAGTGCGGTTTACATTTTTATTTGCAATAGAACAATATCTTTTGCTTACATTATAACAGGGATTATAACTTGGAGGTAACAAGGTAACTATATACAGTTCAACAAAGGAGCTTATAGATTATTTAAGTTATATTATGTAGTAGAATCGTAATGTGGTCATGGTGATTATGAATGTTCTTGATGGTGGATTCTTTGTAAGTCACTATAGGTTATGTTGGTATATCAGATGCTGTGTGAGTGAGAAGAGGTGTTGGATGTGAATGTACTAGGTCAGTGTGGGTAAAATAAAGGCAGAATAGGTGATGTTTAATAGCCTTTCTGAATTGCGAGAGGTCAGTAATTGATCTTAAATGAGGTGGGAGATTGTTCCAGCACTTAGGAGCATATAGTGTAAATGCTCTGTTTCTAGTCGTTTGGGTACATTTGATGGACTCAGGTGGTATAGATAGTGTTGGTTGTTGATCTCCTCAGTCTGTTAGTGGGGATACTAATCAGGAGTGATGAGAGGGATGTAGAAGATATCCAGTTAATTGCTTTAAATGACAGTATTAATGCCTTGTAGGTAACTCTGAATTGTACAGGTAGCCAGTGTAGGTCCATAAGTATGGGAGTTATGTGGTCTTTTCTAGAGATGCCGTAGAGGACGCGGGATGCTGTGTTCATTGCCATTTGAAGAGGATTGAGAGAATTCTTAGGGAGTCCATGTAGGATGATGTTGGCATAATCAAAGTGTGGCATTACCAGTGTTTGAAATACTGTTCTGAAGTCGTCCGGGGCTAGTAGTGGTCTTAAATGTCTTAGTGTCCGTATTTTGTTGTAGATGGACTTAGTGGTATTCTTTATATGCTCTTTAAAGTTAAGCTGCTGGTCCATTGTAATCCCCAGATATCGTATTACAGATTTGCAGGGGAGCTCAGCGTCACGAACTTTCAATGAAGCAGGGGGAGAGAAGTCTTTGTTCCTGGTTATGAAAAGGACTTCAGTTTTTTTTTAAATTTATACGAAGATTTTGAGACAGGAGCCAATCAGTAATTGCATTGTGTGATAGTGACAGCACTACTGATCAGATGGAATGGGAAAATAGTGAGCAGTCTGCCTTTAAAAGTAAGAGCAAGACAGGTTCCCATAGCAACAGAATGCTTTCAGCTAGAACGGAGCTCAGCCATAGTGCTGACATAGAAGCTGAATGCAGCTCTGATGACTTCCACCTGAGTAACCAGAGGGGTGTGGCTGCAGGAGGAAGCCATTTTAAACTGGCTTCAGAGTCAGACTTTAACTCAAAGGACTGGAGGAGTTCAGGAAACTCGAGGAGTTCAAGGAGTTCAAGGACCTCAGGATTAGAAGGAGGAAAGAGAAAGGAAGGCACAGAGAAGCCTTGACAGCCGTCTGAGCCACTCAAGCAGCAAAGGTACACAGGAAAGCAGCAACAAGGGAAACGTGGGAACCCAGGTCAAGTTGAGAAAGATTCTGGAAGGTCCATTTCCTTTAACCCTGAAACGCTGGAAGCAAAGCCTCTGTGGAAGCTACCCGAGGGAAAGGTAAAACAGTATGCCTGCACGAGGGGAGAAAGCTCTGAGTACAGAGAAGCCATTGCCAGTAAAGAAGGTATGTCTGCATTATTTCCTAACCAGAAGCTTGCTGAAGAAATAGTACAGCAGTTAAAAGCTAGTGCCAATAAGAGCAGAGATAGCACGGCTCTGAAAACTGCTCATATTAGAAACATTCTTACCAAATGCTTTGAACCAGACATAAAGGCTGCAGTGAAAAGTTTAAGTAAGAACCAGTTTCCTGCCTTAGAAAAAGACACTGCTATTGAGAGGGACAACTTCATAAGGCAGCTGCAAGAAGTTATCCACGAGTTGCAGTCTAAAAGATCCCCAAAGCAGCGCTACAATGATTACAGTGAGGATATGATTATTGACCCAGAAAACAAGTCTGATATATCGGAGAGTTGTGAGATGGACTGTTCTCTGTGTAAGATTGACCATTTGGACTTACGTTAAAAGCCAACTTTGTATGAGGAAAATACAAAGTTGTTTTGCCTGTTTATTTGCTGTGAAGAAACAGTTTATTACCTGCTTTGTTTTCTGACTTTAATTTGCTCCTGATTTTCCTGTTGTTTTGCCGTGCCATGTTTTGAGCCATTGAACCCATGTGCAAGGGAAGAATCCCCAAATAAAAATTTATCTGTTTAAAAAAAGGACCCTCGTGCCACAACACATTTGTTGAATAGCTACTTAAACTACAACTCCCAGCAACCCTTGCTGCTATAGTAGTCAATAAGGACGCTTGAAAACATATAAGAGGTCGCCCTCGCCATAGAGCCATCGGCCCTAGGCGGGGGAACAGGACAATTGAAGTGGAGTGGAGGAGTGGCCTAGTGGTTGGGGCAAGGTACTTCGGGCCGGAAGGTCGGGGGTTCAAATCCCACTGGAGGACAGCAACCTTGGGCCGGAAGGACTGGGGTTTCTAGTCCCACAGGTGCTCCTTGTGGTCTTGGGCAAGCCACTTAACCCTCCATAGCCCATGTTCCCTGTAAAATAGTTCTCTGTGTGCTGTGCTTTCCTGTCTAATCAATGTGTTTATACCTCAAAAAAAAATTTCCTGTCATGATTTGACAATTTCCAATCTGTAATCAAACCGCTGCTGATCGCTGGAAGTAGCGGTATACAAATGTATACTAAATAAATAAATAAATTGAAGCATTCAATAAGTGGAGCAAGGTTTGGCTGCTTGATTTTAATTGGAGCAAAAATCAGTACATCATCCGCATAGATAAGACTGGAGATGTTAAAAGAACGGATGATATCACAGATGGGTTGCATATAGATGTTAAAGAGTAGAGCCGACAGGGATGATCCTTGGGATACTCCTTGTTGCTGATGGAATGGTTCCGATGTTGAGGGACCTATCCATACTTGTTGCCAGCGGTTCATAAGATAGGATTTGCACCATTCCCAGGCAAGGCCGTGAATTCCCTTTTCCTGTAGGCGGGAGAGAAGTTGTGCATGGTTAACAGAGTCGAATGCAGCCGCTATATCAAGAAATATGAGCGTGAATCCATTCTCAATTTTGTCGATCGCTCTGGATAATGTATTGATGAGTAGAGTGAGTAGAGTCTCAACACCATGTGACTCACGGAATCCATGCTGAGAAGGGTCAAGGGGGCTGATATGTCAATATGTTGTAGTTGCATTTGAACCACCTTCTCTATGAGTTTGGCTAAATAGGGTATACTTGAAATCGGGCGGTATGAGTCTGTCTTTGCTGGGTCAAGTTTGTTGCTTTTCAAGAGCGGTCGTATGGAGGTTTGTTTCAGTATTTCTGGGAATGTTCCTGTAGAAAATGAGAGTTCCATGATGTAGACTAAAGTTGGGCTAAGTTCTACACGCATCGATCTTATCCAATGGGCAGGACAAGGATCATTTGGCGCAGTAGTGGTGTTGAGGTTGGCAATAAGTTCAGCAATGTACTTCTCTGTCGGGGGTGTGAATTTTGACATTGGCTGAGGTATCTGGGGGAGGAGGCACGTTGTAGGGCTTTGCGTAGAATTTGTTTTTATAACTTTAGATTGTAAGTACTCAGCAAATGACTGAGGTTGGATAGACACTGTTTGATTGGAGGATGGTGTCTTGGTTAGTGTTTTAGCAATGCTAAAGAGGTCTCGCGGTTTATTCAATGATCTAAGGAGGGTATCCGTGTGGTGCTCTCTAATTTTTTTGTATACTTTTTCACGGTGTTGTTTCAGGGTGCTCTCATACTCTGATTTGTCAGATGTGGATCGAGATTTGCGCCATTTTATTTCTTGCCTTCTTAAAAGCTGAAGCAATGTACGTAATTCAGCAGAGAACTAGGGGGATGGTTTTCTATGTCGTGGTTGCTTGTTGAATGCTGATGATTTTTTGGCTGAAGGTAGATGTGAACAAGAGGTAAGGGTGGAGTTCCATCTATGGATCATTTCATAGAGGTTCTGCGCTGGTTGACGGATTGATGGGAGAGTGTTGTTGAGGAAATCATCTCTGTCCAAGGATTTGAAACGAGTTTTTTGTCCTGAAGAGATGGAGTTTGCTTGGTTGGTTGAAGTTTGGGTATGCTGGCATGGGATTTGGAAGGAGATCCCATTGTGGTCTGACCACGGGACTGGTGTGGCTGCTAGGCAAATATTCTTGATTAATTCAGATTGAGGGGCAAAGATGAGATCAAGGGCATTTCCCTTAAGATGTGTTGGAGAGTTCACCAGCTGGGTATAACCAAGGTTTTTCATGGTATCAAGGAATGTATCAGAGTAACTAGGCTGCAATGATGCAAGGTTAAAATCTCCAATCAGCCAGTTAGGTTTACTTGGGCTTCCAGGGTTACATGCAAGGTCTATAATGTTGGATAAATCTTCTGGTGGTGAAGAAGGGACTCTATAAATAAGATTTATGTTAATATATTTGTTAGCAATAGATATTGTGTCCATGTGCAGGATACTCATTGATGCTAGTAATTGCATCACCTCTATGCTGTTGCTGTGTTCCTCTCTCTTCCCTTTTGTTAGCCATCTTTGTCCCCCGACTGCTCTCTGTTTCTATCCCTTTTTTCTTTGATTTTATGGCGTTCCTTTTCTGGCTCTTTTTCGCAGCCCTCTCCTTTTTAACAATTTTATGTATTGTGAACCGCCCAGATGCTAATTGTATTGGGCGGTATATAAAATTTTAATAAACATAAACATAAACATAATTGGAGCTGGAGATTACTTTTTGAAAGAATGAGGACTCCTCCTCCTTTATGGTTGCTTCTATGACAAGCATGAATCACATAGCCGTGGGGGATAAGTTGATTTATGATGACGGTATCCGTGTCTGATAGCCAGGTTTCTGTGACCATAAGGATATCAAGGTTCTGAGTGGTGATAAGATCTGTGATAGCTGGCCATTTTTTCCGAATTGATCGCGAGTTGATGAGGGCACATTTTAAGTTGTCTTGGAGAGGAGTGTTTTTAGACTCCAGATTAAGGAAATTGTTAATGGAAATGTATAGTAAGTGCGACTGCCTGATATGATGTGTATGTGATTGTGTATGGTGGGAGCTGCTACTGCTTCTCCTTCCCAAGTTATGCAGGATAGGGATGTAGCTATGTGTGGGTGATAAGGCTGATGTGTTTTGGGTGAAGTCTGCTAAGAGGTAGAAACTAAAAATAGCAAATAAGGCTATAGCCATGTCAGGGTGATAGGCTAGAAGCAATAGTATATTAATTCAATCACAGTGATAGGTTACTGGCAACAGTACAATGGTGATTAGTATTAGTGAGTCTACTGGCAAAAGTATAGAGATATACGAGCAATGATAAGTTAATAGCAACAATATAATATGGTGTACATATATATATATATATAAATGGCAACTGTTTAGTATGGTTACTGGCAACAGTATAGTATGGTAACAGCAATAGTATATTAATTCAAACACATTGATAAGTTACTGGCAACAGTACAGAGGTGACTAGCATTAGGGAGTCTACTGGCAACAGTATGGAGATATACAATCAGTGATATGTAATGTTTACTAGCACTATTAAGGTTACTGGCAGCAGAATAGTAATTAAGTAGTAATGAAATGTGGTGGCTATAACTGTGATAATCCGTCATTGATGCTTCCACACATTGTTTCCCCCCCCCCGCAGGTCGAGGACCTCTGTAAGAAGGGTAGAGAGCTCCGGCTGCACCACCCCGAGTACCTCGCCTGCCTCCAGAGGGGGGCGATGGCACAACGTGCAGGTGAGTATTGCGGACATTGCTGCCCAGTAAATAATGTCACAGTGGCCCACAAGCCTGTGTGTTGCCTGAATATGTACATGTGTTATGTGATGCACATCATAGTGTGCTAATGACTGTCACCCTCCACAGAGGGCGATGGTGATGGTGATGGTGCGGGTCACTCCACGGCTGGACAGTCTCTGAGGCGCCCCCCTGCCCGCCATGCAACAGAGGAGGAGGAGGAGGTGGTGGAGGAAGGGGCTGAAGAGGTGGAGGGCGAGCCCGAGGAGGAGGCGGCGGCCACAACGGAGGAAGAGGGGGATGATGAGGGCACGGAAGGGGTGCAGGGTGGGGTGGGAGGGGAGGGAGATGGTGGGGGTGATGGTTTGGGTGGGGGCAAGAGGGGGGAGTGTGGAAGGTGTGGAGGGTGGGTGGGGGTGGCAGGGGGGGAGGTGGGGGGCTTTGGGTGGGGGGAAGGTGGTAGCGAAAAGAGGGCAGCACAGGGCACTGTGGGTTCCCACCTTCCACTGCCTGTGGTTCCAGGGGATGGACGGCTGGGTGTGCAAATGCCATGCAGGGTCACACACACATCACATGCGCATGCCACCACACAGACACATGGCACCATGTGTGTGTGTGGTGGCAGGTGCGTGCACGACCTGCATGTATCCCTGGATGGCATGGAGCAATGCCTCCATTATCTGCTACATTCAGTCCAGTGGATGGCGGGATCCATTCAGTGGATGGCCTCCGAGATGGAGCGTCTGCTCTGTCGGCGGCCATCCCCTGAAGGGCGTCCCAGGAGTGTCTGATGGCCCCTGTGACGCCCACACATGTGCCCTGTGCTGTCCTGTGTTCCATCACCCGACAGGACAGGTGGGTCCTCAGGACCTGGAAAGTCCCCTGTCACGAACAGGACACTGGGCGTAATGGACCCTCGTGTGACCCATTGTGTGATATGTTAAATTACGCATCACATATATTTGTAAATATTGTTGTGGTATGTTGTTTGTGTTTATTATAAATACAGTTTCTTTGGAACATCACAATGGTCATGTGTCGCCCTTACAGACACACTATGGATGTAAGCATGGGACATGTGTGTAGATAGGTATGTGTATGCAAGGTAGACAGGGGTATCATACATGGACTGGCTCCACATGCAGTTCTGGAGGCTGGCCATGTGCATAGGTGTGTGAGTCCAAGGTTGACCCTGGAATGTGGCAATGTAGAGCATCTCCCCAAATACCTAGGCACATGCATGCTGTGTGCAATGTGTGTGAATCATTTCCGATACACAATGTATGTGTGCCAATTGTGGAACCGGCAAACTGCTATAGAAACATGATGACAGAAAAAGACCACATGGCCTATCTAGTCTGTCCTTCCATATCAACAACTACAACAGTCCACTTTTTACCTTTAGAGATCGTCTGTGTTGGTCCCATGCTTTTTTGAATTCAGTTACTGTCCTCATCTCTACCTCCTCCACTGGGAGACTATTCCATGGATCCACTACTCTTTCCGTAAAGAAATATTTCCGCATATCACTCCTGAATCTATCTCCCTTCACCCTCATCCCATGTCCCCTCATAGCAGAACTTGCTTTCATTTGAAAGAGGCTCTCTCCCTGAACATTTATGCCACGGAGTTATTTAAACATCTCAATCATATCACCTCTATCCCGCCTTTCCTCTAAGGTGTACATATTAAGTTCCTTAAGTCTGTCCTCATATGCTTTATAATGAAGCCCACTAATCATTTTAGTAGCCACCCTCTGCACCGACTCCATCCTGTTCACATCCTTTTGAAGGTGCGGTCTCCAGAATTGCACACTATACTCCAAATGAGGTCGCACCAAAGACTTATACAGAGGCATTATCACCTCCTTTTTTCTGCTAGCCATTCTTCTCCGTATGCACCCAAGCATCCTTCTAGCTTTTGCCGTCACCTTTTCTACCTGTTTAGCTACTTTAAGATCATCAGACACAACCACGCTTAGGTCCCGCTCCTCTTTAGTGGACAAAAGTACTTCACCTCCTATACTGTATTGCTCCCTTGGATTGCTGCAGCCCAAATGCATGACCTTACATTTTTTAACATTAAATCCCAGCTGCCAAATTCTAGACCATTCTTCAAGCTTAGCTAGATCCCTCCTCATGTTATCTACACCTTCCTGGGTGTCTACTCTATTGCAGATTTTGGAATCATCCGCAAAGAGGCAAACCTTACCCGACAGCCCTTCCGCTATATCACTAACAAAGATGTTAAAAAGAATCGGACCAAGGACAGATCCCTGGGGCACCCCACTGGCAACATCCTTCTCCTCAGAGTGAGCTCCATTTACATGTACTCTTTGTCGCCTCCCACCCAACCAATTTCTAACCCAAGCAGTAACTTTAGGGTCCATCCCTAGGGTGCTCAGTTTGCTTATAAGTCGCCTGTGAGGAACAGTGTCAAAGGCTTTACTGAAATCTAAATACACCACATCTAGAGCTCTCCCTCGGTCCAACTCCCTGGTCACCCAGTCAAAGAAATCAATCAGATTTGTCTGACAAGACCTGCCTCTGGTGAATCCATGCTGCCTCGGATCCTGTAATCCGCTGGACTCCAGAAACCTCACTATTTTCTCTTTCAGCAGCGTTTTCAATAATTTACTCACCACCGAAGTTAAACTAACCGGCCTGTAGTTTTCAACCACATCCTTACTTCCGCTTTTGTGTAAAGGCACCACATAAGCCTCTCTCCAGTCCTTTGGCACCACTCCTGACTCCAATGAGGCATTGAAAAGGTCAGTCAGTGGAGTTGCTAGAACGTCCCCAAGTGTCCTCAGTATTCTAGGGTGTATCCCATCCAGTCCCATCGCTTTGTCTACTTTAAGTTGAGCTAGTTTCTCACTAACACAGTCTTCTGAAAATTGTTCAAGATGTCCCTCGCTTCTGTTCCTATTTGTGGGTGTTTTCTGAGGTCCTGCTCCTGGTTCTTCATCTGTGAACACAGAACAAAAATATTTGTTAAGCAATTCCACTTTATCCTTATCAGCTTCTACATATTCCCCCCCTGCACCCTTGAGTCTGACAATACCACTTTTGCCCTTCCTCTTCTCACTAATATATCTGAAAAATGTCTTATCCACCCATTTTATTGCATTGGCTATTTCCTCCTCCTTTTGAATCTTTGCCTTCTTGACTACTTTGCTAGCTTCTCTAAGTTTTTCCAAATACAGATGCCTGTCTTCCTCTCTCTGTGATCTCTTGTATTTCATGAAGGCCTCCCTCTTTTTCTTCACTTTTTCAGCTACTTCCTTCGAAAACCATAGCGGTCTCCTTTTCCTTTTGCCTTTATTTACCATTTTAACAAAAAGATTGGTTGCCCTTAAAATATCCCCTTTCAGTTTGTCCCACTGTTTTTCTACATCCCCCAGCTGTTCCCATCCCACTAACGACTCCCTGAGGTATTGGCCCATCTTCGCAAAGTTAGTCTTCCTAAAATCTAAGATCCTCACCTTGGAATGGATTCTAACAGCCCTAGTCCTAATACTGAACCACACCATCTGGTGATCAGTGGATGCAAAATGATCTCCCACTACAACATCAGAAACACTTTCACCATTGGTAAGCACCAAGTCCAGTATGGCCCCTTCACGTGTGGGGTCTGTTACCAATTGCCTGAATAGTTCTCCCTGTAGAGAATCCAGGATCTCCTTACTTCTAGATGATACTGCAGCAGGAATGTGCCAATCAACATCTGGCATATTGAAATCTCCTAGCAGTAGCACTTCCCCTTTCCTAGCAATGCTGCGTATGTCTTCAATTAACTCTCTGTCCACCTCTTCCTCTTGTGAGGGAGGTCTGTATATCACAACAATGCAAATAGATTTCTCTTTCCCTCTTTCTAGTTTAACCCACAATGCCTCCTCTCTCCCTTTTAAGCTCTGTAATTCCAAAGCTTTAATAGTAGTATTATGTGGCATGGAGTAAAATGTATATTCCCGAGCATTGGGATGCATAAGGCGCCACGGGTCAACTAACTCAAAGGTCTCCTTCAAGCCCTGCAAAATCCCGGATGCCCTGGACTTATTTTGCGGCTTATAGGGGGTGCGATCCAACAGAGGGTCCTGTACTATATTAAAGTCCCCACCAAGTATAATGTGCATTGAAGCCACATCTCTCACCTCCATTGCAACTTGCTGGAAAAAATTTGGATCTTCGACATTGGGACCATAAACTGTCATTAATAGGTAGTCATCTGATCCAATCTGAACTTGCGCTCTCTCCCATCTTCCATTTGGATCTATTTTGGTCTCTTTAACAATTGGATCCAAAGCTTTCCTGATGAGTATAATTACTCCTCCCTTCTTTTTTACTGCTGGGGAAGCTAAGATATTCTGGTATACGCCGTTATTAACTTTGTAAGATTCTGATAAGGTCAGATGCGTTTCTTGTAAGTACAATACATCTGCTCCTTGTCTTTGACAGTACGTTAAAATTTTCGTACGCTTGACAGGGTTGTTAATGCCCTGAACATTTAAAGTTTAAACTCTTATCCCACCACTAGCCATCAGGAAGCTTACGAAACTCATTGAGGTCAGCGTCCGTCGCCAGGTGTGTTCTCATCTTACAATTACAGTATAACATATTCTGTATACATAGCCAGTTTACAAACAAAACTATAAATGAATCTATTTGTATGGTGGAGTACATACCCTCTGAAATCAGGCCGCCAACTCCCGCCCCCCTGTAACTAACAGTAGGGGAACCATAATCATATCTCCCTCTTCCCCCTTCCATCCCATCCTTCCCCTCATCTCTCCAACCAACCATACCCATGCATAACAATACCACATCCTTCCATCCGTAAACAATCCCTCTATATTCCCCTGCCCCGCAATTGAAAGCATTATGTGAGAGACAGATTTGTAAAAGTCAGGCCTGGGTATGAACAAGCCTGCAGACCCCCCCCCCCCCCCAACATCCTGCAATAGTCCTTATAGCAGCGCCATCACATCAAGCCGCTATTGAGGTCACAATATCTTCCATCCTTCAAGTGAAAACCCAGGTTAACATCTTCAACGGCCCGTCTCCATCTGGGAATAGTCCTGCAAGAAGGATCGCAGCATCGCGGCGTTGTCAAAATTCCCCGTTACGTTGTCGACTGTAACCCGCATCTTGGCCGGATAAAACAGACCGTAGCGTGCCTGGATCCTCTGAAGCATAGGCCTGCAGGCAAGCAACTCCCTCCTCCGCTCTACAGTTTTTTTTGACAGATCAGGATAAAAGGTGATTTTATTGCCATTTAACTGTAGGGAACTTTTCTGCTTCGCCACTTGCATTATCTGTAGCACCTGAGGATATCGCAGAATCTTAATCACCATTGGTCGCGGCCTTTTCACTTGAGCCGTCGTTAGTGTGGGCACCCGATGCGCTCTCTCAAGTTCGAAAGGGGTTGTAAATTTAATTTGCAGGAGCTCTGGAATCATTTTTTCCATGTATCCAACCGGATCCTTTCCCTCCGCTCCCTCCGGGATACCGACAACCCGAACGTTACTCCTTCAAGATCTATAGCTCTGCTCTTCTAATTGCAACTCCAGCAGTGCGACTCTTTTAGCCAGGGGGCCTATCTGCGTGAACATGCCTTCGTGCTTCTGAGCCAAAGCCTCTACTTTCACCAAACGACCATCCATATAATTCAGCTTCTCACGAACCTCATGCAACTCCTCCTGCATTTGAGTAAGTGTCTCTCCGTTGTTGGCGAGCAAATCCTTCATAACTCTCAGCTCAGCCAAAATTTTGCGGACGCCATCACCGGCCTCCTTTTCCAACTTCCCTTTTTGCGGAGAGGCCACATCTTGCTTTGAGCGTTTTACCGCTTGACCCCCGGAAGGCTGAAAGTCTAACTTGGCTGGTTTTAAAGATGCCATATTCACCCTTATCCGTGTCTCAATCGTTACCATCAAACACACCTTTTAACGGGAAGAGGAGGCAGATTCTCTAGTGGGAAACAGGAGCGAGCTTGTTAGGCGGCCATCACGCTCGCAGCAAGCTCCGCCCCTCCAAGTAAACTATTTATAAACTTTTAATTTACGAGATGTTCTCACTTTTTTGGGCCACCCTGTAAGCAGCTTAGTAGTTCTCAGTCTCCTTCTGCTAGTAGAGAGTAAAACCACAAATCTGGATTGCTCTAGGGTACTCTAAGGGAAAAATTAGTAGATAAGACCAAAGTTCTCCTCCCTTTTAATAGCAGTCTGCAAACTCTCACATGATGAACTAGATACCCCATGGCACTCCCCATAAGTGTGCAAGAAATAATTTATTGCATTTTATTGTAAACCACTCTGTATGGTAAGATTCACATAAGTAATGAACGAGACAGTGAAGGGCATCAGGATCCAAAAGCAGCCTCAAAAACAGGTGGGTTTAGCCTGGATTTGAATAGTGCCAGAGAAGGAGCCTGACGCACCGACTCAGGTAGTTTGTTCCAGTCATAAGGAGCAGCAAGGTGGAATTGATGACGTCTGGAGTTGGCAGTGGCAGAGAAGGGCACAGCTAAGAGAGATCTGCCAGAGGAGTGGAGTTCCCGAGAAGGAGTGTAGAGTGAGATAAGAGAAGAAAGGTAGCGAAGAGCAGTAGAATTAATGCACCTGTAGGTAAGTAGGAGAAGTTTCAACTGGATGTGGAAACGGATAGGGAACCAGTGAAGTGACTTGATTAGTGGGGTTACATGAGCATAGCAGCACTGGCAGAAGATAAGCCGTGCAGCTGAGTTTTGAACAGATTGAAGGGGAGAGAGATGATTCAGAGGGAGACCAGTGAGGAGCAGGTTACAATAATCAAGACGGGAGGTGACTAGTGAGTGGGTGAGGTCTTAGTAGTGTGTGTAGAAAGGAAGGGACAAAGGAAGGGAGAAACAGTTTTAGCTATCTGTTGGATATGTGCAGAAAGAGAGAGCAGAGTCAAAGATGGCCCCAAGGTTGTGAGCTGAACAGGGAACAGTGTAGAGTTATCCACAGAAATAGAGAAGGGAGGAAGGGGGAGGTAGGTTTAGGGGGAAAGATAAGGAGCTTGGTTTTGGCCATGTTCAGTTTCAGACAACGGTGTGACATCCAGGCAGCAATGTTGGATAAGCAGACAGAGATCAGTGCCTGGAATTTGGGAGGGATTTCAGGCACAGGAAGCATAAAGATGGTATTGAAAACTATGGGAGGAAATAAGTGCACCAAAGGACTTAGTGTAGAGAGAAAAGGAGAGGTCCCAAGACAGAGTACACCAGCTGAAAGCGGGATGGCAGTAGAGGAGGATTCACCAGAACATACACTAAAAGTGTGATGGGAGAGATAAGAAGAAAACCAGGACAGAACAGAGACACTAAATCCAAGTAAGGACAGGGTATCGAGGAGAAGCTTTTGATCAACAGTGTCAAAGGTAGCAGAAGGGTCAAGGAGGATGAGAATCAAGTAGAGTCCTTTGGATTTGGAGAGGAATTAGTCACTGGAGACTTTGGCAAGAACTATTTCTGTGGAATGTAGAGATTACAGTGAGTCCAAAAGGAGCTTGTAGTCTAAATTTAATAGTCACTCAGGGCCTAGCATCAGCAAAGTACTTTTAGCTTAAATTTAAAACACAGAAGAGAGCTTTCTGGTTACATTTAGAACCCAGCAGAGAGCTTGTAGTTTAAATTTCATAAGACGTTAGAGCCTAGCAGCAGCTAAGAGCTATAATTTAAATCAAATCAGAATATAGCTTATCTCAACAGCACAAGACAGGGTACTGTGTAGCAGCCCTCTTTTAATAAGTGTTATTTCCCTCCATCCCTCCCCACACCCACTCACCCCTGGGATAATCGTAGCTTCATAGGTACTTACACATCTTAAAAGACAGGAGGTGCTCTCAGGTGAAGCTCATTACCCAAATCAATCATACACTAAGGACCTGAGATTAGTTAAGCTTCAGGTGAACAAGGTATATTACACGTATTAGGTACAGTTTTATTAGTATAAATATCCATAGCAACCCTTAGTAAGTAAAGAACTTAGATCTAAACACAAACTTAAAACGAAGATGCAGACAGCAGTCTAGCAGCGGGATGGGGGCTTTCCAGTCTTTTGCATTGAGTGTCACATGTATGATTTTCTCCCAGTTGGTGAGAGGTCTTACGTGTGCACTAGGTGCAAGGAGATCTTTGCTCTCAGGGAACGAGTCCATTCTCTAGAGGCTAAAGTAGCAGACTTGGAAAGCATAAGACAGACAGAGAGGTACATAGACGAGACCTACAGGGATATAGTCCTGAAGTCCCACCTCCAGTCTGGCAGCATCCCTGTTGCCATGGAGGAGAGAGGTCACGTGACAGGAGAGCATCACCCTGGTGTGGCAGGAAGTGATCCTGTAACTAGGACCTGTCCTCCAGGTGATGTAAAACCCTCTCGCACCGAGGAAGTTTCTCCAGGGCCATGTGCCCATGAGGGAAGGGTTAGGACAGCCATTATAGTTGGTGATTTGATCATTAGGCATGTAGATAGCTGGGTGGCTGGTGGACGTGAGGATCGCCTGGTAACATGCCTGCCTGGTGCGAAGGTAGCGGACTTCACTGTGATAGGCGATGGCCTAGTATGTAGCAGAGCTAGGTCTGAAGCCCTCCTTCTCCTGGAGAAAATGTTATTGCTGATTTTGGAAAATTGCAGAATGCTGTTAGCTGTTAGAAAGAAATTCCGTTCTATTCTGGTTTGATAACATGTTCTGCTCTCCTGGAGATAAGAGAATTAAACCTTGGTACTGTTTATTGTTTAGGTAAGTCAGATGTCTCTTTCAGTAGAATGCCGAGCCACTGTATCTTTGCTGATTGTGCACTGACCTCGTAATTAGGATGAAAATATAGCAGAGAAACTGAACAGTGTAAGAATATTTTGTCTAGCATTATGAAGATTGTTTAGTGTTTTGAGCCAAGGCTAGAGATACGTCTTAACCTTGCTTTGTTTGGCCTCGCTTTGTTTTACTTTTGTTAAGAATGCTTCTGATATGCCTTCCACTATCTTTGCAGAAGTAGCAAAATATACTGTAGTAAAAGTATTATGTTAGTGTTATGTCTAATTGCTGACCCGTGGCTAGTAAGACCCAAGCAGGGGGAGCGAGTCCTGGGCCCGGTCAGAGATGTCTATTGGATGAGAGTAAGTGGGCCACTGTGGCCAATGAGGAGTTTTGCCTGTATTAGACTGGAGAAGAAAAGTATATAAACTGTCATTTTTCTGAGCTCTGTGCTCAGACCATTTTGAATGCTACTGCAATCTGAGCCTGTGCACATTAAACCGGCTTGATTCTTTGCCTGACTCCGGGTATTATTTATTGCATTCTTATCAGCTACTACATCACGGCCACCTAGATAAGGTCTTAGATAGTGCTGGGGAGGAGTCTGCTGTCTTGGTACATGTCGGTACCAATGACATAGGAAAATGTCGTAGGGAGGTTATGGAGGCTAAATTTAGGCTTTTAGGTAGGAAGTTGAAATCCAGAACTTCCAGGGTAGCATTCTCCGAAATGCTTCCTTTTCCACGCGCAGGACCCAAAAGGCATGCAGAGCTCTGGAGTCTCAATGCGTGGATGAGACAATGGTGCAGAGATGAGGGTTTTGGATTTGTTAGGAACTGGGGAACATTCTGGGGAAAGGAGGGGCTCTTCCGAAGGGATGGGCTTCACCTTAACCGGGATGGAACCAGGCTGCTGGCATTAACCTTTAAAAAGGAGATAGAGCAGCTTTTAAACTAGATATTGGGGGAAAGCCGACAGTCGCCCAAGAGCGGATGGTTCGGAAGAATGTATCTTTGAAGGATACTACCAAAAGCAGAGAGGTTCCACAAAAGAGTAAAGTAGCCCAAATGCCCTCAAGTATGGAGCAGACTGAGCTTAAAGATCCCAAATTACCCATGTCTAACAATAGCCAAATTAATATGAATAAAATACATTCTCTAAAATGCTTGTATGCAAATGCTAGAAGTCTAAAAAATAAGATGGGAGAGTTAGAATATATAGCACTAAATGAAAGGTTAGATATGATTGGAATATCAGAGACATGGTGGAAGGAGGACAACCAGTGGGACACTGTGATACCTGGGTACAAACTATATCGTAATGATAGAGCTGATCTAATTGGTGGAGGGGTTTCTCTCTATGTTAGAGAGGGCATTGAGTCAGAAAGGATTAAAGTTTTGCAGGAAACAAAATCTGCTGTAGAATCTATATGGATTGAAATTCCATGTAAAAGAGGGAAGGCAATGGCAGTGGGGGTGTGTACTATCGAGCGCCTTGCCAGAATGACCAAATGGATGATGAAATGCTCAAAGAAATCAAGGAAGCTAACAAACGTTACAGTGCAGTAATAATAATGGGTGATTTCAACTACCCCGGTATCGACTGGGTCAGTGTCACGTCATGACATGCTAGGGAGATAAAATTCCTAGATGAAATAAATGACTGCTTCTTGGAGCAGCTGGTTCATGAACCGACCAGAGGGGAAGCCATATTAGACCTAGTCCTTAGTGGAACACCAGATCTAGTGCAAGAGATAAGGTTGTTGGGGCCACTTGGCAATAGTGATCATAGCCTTTGATTTAATTAGTGGAGGAGGGATAGTAAGGAAATCCACAGTACTACCTTTTAACTTTCGAAAGGGAGACTATGATAAAATGAGGAAAACAGTTAAGAAAAAACTAAAAGGAGCAGGTTGCAAAGGTTAAAGACGTACATCAGGCTTGGCTGTTGTTGAAAAATACTATCTTGGAAGCCCAGACCAGCTGTATTCCACGCTTTAAGAAAAGTGGAAGTCCAAAAAACTGCCAGCATGGTTTAAAGGTGAGGTCAGAGAGGCCGTTGTTGCCAAAAAAGCATCTTTCAGAAAATGGAAAAAAGAGCCAAACGACGAAACCTGGAAACAGCAGAAGCACAGGCAAGTCAAATGCAAGGCATTGATAAGGCAGGCAAAGGGAGAATTTGAGAAGAAGATTGCTGCGGAAGCAAAAACGTGAAGTAAAGACCTTTTCAAGTACATACGTAGCAAAAAACCTGTGAGAGAGTCAGTTGGTCCATTAGATGATAAAGGGGTTAAAGGAGCACTAAAAGGCGACAGCGGAGAGATTGAATGAATTCTTTGCTTCAGTCTTTACTGAGGAAGATGTAGGGATGTTACCCATGACTGAAGTGGTATTTAAAGGTGCGGAAGAATTGAAGGAAATATCGATACATCGGGAAGATGTATTACAACTATTAGATAAACTGAAGAGTAGCAAATCACCTGGGCCGGATGGTATACAACCAAGTGTGTTGAAAGAACTGAAATATGAGATTGCAGACCTGCTATTAGTAATCTGTGAACTATCATTAAAATCATCTCTAATACCTGAAGATTGGAGGATCGCCAATTTAACACCAATTTTTAAAAAGGGTTCCAGGGGTGATCCAGGAAACTACAGACCGGTGAGCCTGACATCAGTAGAAACCATCATAAAGAATAAAATTACTCAGCATGTAGATAGTCATGACCTAATGGGAGACAGCCAACATGGATTTAGACAAGGAAGATCTTGTCTTACTAATCTGTTATGTTTTTTTGAAGGAGTGAATAATCAGGTGGACAAAGGTGAGTCGGTTGATATTGTGTATCTGGACTTTCAGAAAGCCTTTGACAAGGTCCCTCATCAGAGACGTTTGGCAAACTAAAGAGTCATGGGATAGGAGGCAGTGTACTACTGTGGATCAAGAACTGGTTAAAAGATAGAAAGCAGAGGATAGGGCTAAATGGCCAATTTTCCCAATGGAGAAAGGTGAATAGTGGTGTACCCCAGGGATCTGTGCTGGGTCCGCTGCTTTTTGACATATTCATAAATGACCTGGAAAGTGGAATAACGAGTGAGGTTATCAAATTTGCAGATGACACAAAACTATTTAAAGTTGTTAAAACCCAAGAGGATTGTGAAAAATTGCAAGAGGATCTGGATAAATTGGAAGACTGGGCATCAAAATGGCAGATGAAATTTAATGTGGACAAGTGCAAGGTTATGCACCTAGGGAAGAACAACCCAAATTATGATTACTCGATGCAAGGTTCCACATTAGGAACCACCACCGAGGAAAAAGATTTAGGCGTCATTGTGGATAACATGTTAAAACCCTCAGCCCAGTGTGCAGCGGCGGCCAAGAGAGCAAATAGAATGCTAAGTATCATAAGGAAAGGAATGGAAAATAAAACAAAAGATATTATAATGCCTCTATATCGTTCCATGGTGAGACCGCACCTTGAATATTGTGTGCAATTCTGGTCGACGTATCTTAAAAAGGATATAGCGATTTTAGAAAAGGTTCAGAGAAGAGCCACGAAAATGGTAAAGGGGATGGAAGGATACTCCTATGAAGAAAGGCTAAAAAGGTTAGGGCTCTTTAACCTGGAAAAGAGACGGCTGAGGGGTGATATGATAGAAGTCTATAAATTAATGAACGGAGTGGAACGGGTAAACGTAGATCGATTGTTTACCTTATCAGAATATAGAAAGACTAGGGGACATGCAATGAAGCTACAGGCTAAACTATTTAAGAGTAATAAAAGAACATTTTTTTTCACTCAACGTGTAATCAAACTCTGGAATTTGTTACCGGAGGATGTAGTAAAGGCTGTTAGTGTAGCTGGGTCTAAAAAAGGTTTGGACAAGTTCCTGGAGGAAAGGTCCATAAACCATTATTAAGAAGGGACCCAGGATATCAATGCTTGAACCAATACAAGCATTGTGGAACCTGTGTCTTTTGGGGAAACTGCTAGGTACGTATGACCTAGATTGGCCACTGTTGGAAACAGAATACTGGGCTTGATGGACCTTGGTCTGACCCAGTATGGCATATCTTATGATCTTAGGGCTTGAGAGGAAAGAAATTCAAGACAGCGGCCCCCCCGAATGCCCCCCGTGGAGACGTGCATAGTTTGACATGCCCACACACACCTCACAGCCTTTCTAAAGTGGTGTTTACACATGGGCCTAGCTTCCAAGTTTTTATGGTGCCACATCCACCTTTAGAATGTGAATAGGGCTTTTAAAATAAACCCTGTGTTTATAAATGAACTGAGTGTGGCTCTCTAAATCTCTTTCTCCAGTGTACATGCCTCGCACACCCACTTCTACCAGATGCTTGCTGCATCATCACCTCCAGCTGATCCATTTTATCCTGGCACCATGTAGATCTAAGTGAGTTTGAGTCATGCAGTCCTTAACTCCCACATTCTTCTTGTGAGATTGTGAGAACAGTGTGGGAATGTTGGCACTGCATAGAGAGCCCTGTAGTTCTGCAAAAAAATGGAACAGATGTTCCAGAGGTGGCATAGACAACAAGTATAATTCATGCATATTTGTTAGGGATATTGTCAGAACCAGACCTGTTTGTGTAACTCTGGAATTGCAGGTTGACATTTGTAGTTTAGGTAGAGATACCTCTTCAGGAGTTTATGGATAATAGTAGAACGGTATTTTTGTTAACCTCTAATAAGGGCTGCACCAGGTTTTGTTGGGTCTGGAGAAAAGCTAAACTAGGGTGTTCCCTATTAACCCTAAAATCTCTTCCCCTCCTTTGTTGCACACCTGGAAGTTAACGGGGTTACTTACCTGTAACTGGAGTTCTCCGTGGACAGCAGGATGTCAGTCACACCTGGTGTCATCCTCCGGGCGGCGCCATAGTACGGAAGTGCTCTCTAGAGCTCAGAAAGATGATACTTTCTGAGCCTACCCAGGTAGCCCACCTCCCCGCTCCGCCCCCTAGCCACCAGTAGGTTCCAAGCTAGTTCACCGGCTAGGGAGCGGCCCCTAGGATGGCCTCCTCCAGGGGAGGCGGGAGGGATTGTGTGGCTGACTTATCCTGCTGTCCACGGAGAACTCCAGTTACAGGTAAGTAACCCCGTTTTCTCCATGGACAAGCAGGATTGCGTCAGCCACACCTGGTGTCTCCCTAGCTGGATATGCTGGGGGGAGGAGGCCCATAGAGCTGTATGGACCTGGATATGTGAGTTAGACACCTAGTCGAAGATCAACAACTGTATGTTTATTCAGGATTAGAAAGTGCAATCGTGCTATAACAACATAGTAGTGCACCGAGGTGCTAGCAGCATAACAGTGTCAACAGTGCAACAACAACGACAGTGCAATATGGCAAACAGTGCAAACAACAAGCAGTGTAACAGTGCAACAGTAATGTCAATTGTCCAGTGTAACCGAATGCCAGCAACGCATACCGGTAACACGACTAAGTGGTTGGGATTAGCTTCTGAAGCCGCTACCTCATGGGGTAGGAGCAGAGCTAATCGCGCCTCGTTGCCGTGGAGAGGATGGCAGCACCGAGAGCGCAATCATCCTGGGAGCGGAGGTCAAGGCAATAGTGTCTCTGGAACGTGTGTGGGGAGGACCAGGTGGCCGCTCTGCAGACATCGGCCAGTGGCACTGCGCGGAGGTTTGCAATTGAAGTGGCCAGAGCCCTAAGATGGTGGGGGCCCACGCTTGGGTGCTCACTGGCGTCTGAGGAATCAAGGCAATAAGCGACACAGGCGGAGACCCAATGGGACAGAGTCCTCTTGTTGACGGGTCTTCCGGGTCTGTTCGGGTCGAAGGAAATGAAGAGTTGCTCGCCCTGTCGGATAGCTTGCGTTCTTTGTAGGTAGATCCGGAGGGCCCTGAGGCAGTCGAGAGTGTGCAGGTGCCGTTCCTCGTCCGAAGAGTGAGGTTCCGGGAAGAAAGATGGAAGCTCTATCGACTGGTTAACATGAAAGGCCGAAGACACTTTCGGCATGAACCTAGGATTGGTTCGCAGAGAAGCATGGTTCTGGTGCAGCTGTGTGTAGGGGGATGTGATACTAGAGCATGCAGTTCGCTAATCCTCCTTGCGGATGTGATGGCCACAAGGAACAGTGTCTTCCAGGAGGCGAACTTCATGTCGGTTGACTGAAGTGGTTCAAAGGGTTCTTGTGTCAGGCGTTGCAGGACCATGTTGAGATCCCAAGGTGGTACAGGTCGTCTGATCGGAGGCTTCAGATTCGACAGGCCCTTCATGAAGCGTGATGTAAGGGGCAGTGCCCCGATAGAAGCGGCCCCTGTTGGCGGTGCATGGAAGGCCGCTATCGCCGAGAGGTGTACTCGGACGGACTGCATTTGCAGGCCAAGATTTGAAAGGGACTTGAGGTACTGCAGGACCTTGGGAAGAGGGCACGTGGTGGGTTTGAGACCCTGGCTTGTGCACCAGATGCTGAATCTCCTCCATTTCAGACCATAGGACTTCCTGGTGGAGGGTCGCCTGGCCGCCAGCACCACATCCTGCACTTCGGAGGGTAGCTGGAGTTTGGAAAGGCTTAGCCACTCAACCTCCAGGCAGTGAGAGACAGGGCTCCGAGGTTGGGGTGCCGTATGCTGCCCTCGTCCTGTGTCAGCAGGTCCGGCCTGAGAGGTAGTCGCTTCGGGGCTCCATGCGCTAGACGCAGCAGTAGGGCAAACCACATCTGGCGTGGCCAGTGGGGTACTACCAGGATGGCGTTGGCTCTGTCCTGCACAATCCGTTGCAGTGTCGCTGGGATGAGGGGCGTTGGCGGAAAAGCATACACCAGAGACCCCAGAACACGTCGAATGCATCCGCCGCCAGCCTGGTTGACAGGTGCCTGGAGCAGAACAAGGGACATTTGGCATTCCGTTCTGTGGCGAAAAGGTCGATGCTCGGAGAACCCCAGTGCCGAAAGAGATTGCTTGAGACCTCCGGGTGCAGGGACCATTCGTGGGGCTGCTCAGTCTGTCTGCCAGGATATTCTGGTCCCCTGGGAGATAGGACGCCCGAAGGTGGCAACCGCTCTTCAAGGCCAGGGTCCATATCAGTGTAGCCTCCTTGCAGAGGGGACGTGAGCCGGTTCCCCCTTGTTTGTTGATGTAGAACATGGCCACCTGGTTGTCCGTCTGGATGAGGATTGATTTCCCGCACAATTGCGGGAGAAACACTTTCAGAGCATATCGCATGGCCCTTAGCTCAAGGAGGTTGATGTGTAGAAGCCTCTCATGCTGGGACCACTCCCCCTGAGGGATCGGATATGAGCGCCCCAGCCAGAGTTTGATGCATCCGTGGTGAGAACAATCTGGTGCTCGCGGGGGTGGATGTCTTTGCCCACCGACAGGTTAGTTGGCATCGTCCACCAGTGAAGCTGGGAATGGATCTGTGGAGTCATCATGATCACGGTGGAAAGAGGTTGACAATGCTGGTTCCAGTGAGTGCGTAAGTGCCACTGAAGTGGGCGCATCTGCAGCCTTGCCATGGGAAGGACTGAAGTGGTGGCCGACATGTGTCCCAGGAGGCGCAGGATGGATCTCGCTGAGGAATTCGCTGCCTTGGTCTCCTTGACTGCCAGTGCTGTGATGGCGGATAGTCTGCATTCTGGGAGGTAGGCCTTCGAAGCCTTGGTGTCGATCATGGCCCCTATGAACTCCAGGCTCTGGGCTGGTGAGAGGTGCGACTTGCTGAAGTTGATGACAAACCCCAGGGAGAACAGCAGCGTCATGGTTGTCCGTAGTGCCTCCTGTAGTTCTGAGGCTGAGGGGCCGTGAGGAGCTAGTCGTCCAGGTACGGGAAGACCGCTATGTTCTGCTTGCGGAGGTGGGCTGCCGCCACGGCTACACACTTCGTGAAAACCCGTGGAGCTGGAGATAGTCCGAAGGGTATGACTCTGTATTGGTAGTGCTGGCCAAGCACTTGGAAACGGAGGTACTTCCTGTGCGACTTGTGGATGCGGATGTGAGTGTACGTGTCCTGCAGATCCAGGGACGCCATCCAGTCGCCGGTTTGAATGAGGGGAAGGATGGCGTTCAGGGAGTACATCCTGAATTTCTCTTTGCTGATGAACATGTTGAGCCGGCGGAGGTCCAGGATGGGACGGAAGCCGCCAGTCCGCTTGGCGATGAGAAAGTATCTGGAATAGAACCCCGAGTTCCTCTCGGGCGGGGGAACCTCCTCTATGGCCCGAGAGTGCAACAGGTGTAGCAGTTCCGCTGCCATGGCGAGGCGCAGCTGTTGGGGTGTGTCACTGACTGGAATGGAGTTCTGATGGGGGTGCGCCGCAAAGCGCATGTGGTAGCCCTCTCGAATGACCCGCAAGACCCAGGAGTCGGAGGATATTCGCTGCCACTCTGGCAAGAAATAGGTCAGGCGTCCCCCGATCCGGTAGCTCGCCCTTAGTATGGCGTCAAAAGGAGGGTCCACCTTTGCTGGAGGGCGCGCTGGTCTTTTTTTGTTTGCGGTCCCTCTGCGAGTTTCGCTGGTGAGGTGGCCCTTGGTAGGGATTGTTTCTATATCTGTTGTTTTGCCATTTGTGGCTTGACGGGTACCTCTTGTTGGAGGAGTAGTAAGGTTTCCTCTGGAATTTATTTCTCTGGGCGCCGCTGTTGCTCTCAAACCCGTCCTCCGCCAAGGTCTGTAGCGTGGTACAGTGCTCCTTCATATCATTGACGGTGTCTTTTACCTTGTCGCTGAAGAGAGACTCGCCAGAGCAGGGTGCATCCACAATCCTGTCATGTGTGTCGTCACGCAGACCAGACGCCCTCAGCCATGACCATCGCCTCGCTGAGATAGCTGTCCCAGCGGTTCTCAGCGCTGTGTCAAAGGAGTCACAGGTAGCACTGGCTAGGTGCTTGCTGCATTCGGACATGTCTGCGAGAGCCGCAGATGCCAAGATCTGAGATTCCTTTGGGAGTGAGGTCATAGCGGCTTTTAGGTTCGCCATGCACGCATCCTGGTATAGGACTTGTTGAAATTGATGAGCCACTATCTTCGTGTTTAGCATGGCTCCCTGGTACACTTTCCTCCCGATATCGTCGAGGAGCTTGTGGTCCGGACCCGGCGGGCTGTTGGCATGCGTGCGCGAGGACTTAACGCGCTTGAGGGCTGAGGACACAACGATGGATTGATGCGGTAGTTGCGAAGATGTAAAGCCTGGCACAGGTTGCACCTGGTATTTTGTTTCCAGCTTCCTGGGAAAGGGGCGGCCAGATGCTGGGGTCTGCCAGAGCCTCAGATGGTTGTCTCGGAGTGTCTGGTGGATAGGCAGCACGAACACGGTTCTCGGGGTGGCTAGGTATTTAAAGACCTCCGGTACCGCTTCCTTCTTGTCGTCCCGGCCTTGTAAGGACAGGGTAGATGCAAGTTTAAGCAAAAATTTGGGATAGGTGAGCTCCTCAGGGGGCGGAGGTTCTTCTGGGTCTGGGGAGCGTCCTCTATCCGGGGTCGCGTCCCCACTTTGGTGGGCCGTGGACCCCACAACTGCCCCTCCGAGCTCACCTCTGTCAGCGTCAGGGGGCGGGTCGCTCGAGGGTTCACTGCCTGGCGAGGGTGCCCGGTTGTCCTCAATCCGTGGATCTGTCTCCGGGGTATCCGGCTGGGCATCTGTAGGGAGTGGAGCTTGCTGAGGCATGTGCGCAGGGGCTGCAACGGCAGATTGCTTGAGGAGCTGAGACAGCAGGCGTACCACTGAACTGGAAGCCGATCCGCTCCGCATGCTGCGACAGGGGCTGGGGGAGGCAGAAAGGCTCACATGGCTCCTTTTGCGTTTCTGGCGCTGATGCTTGGTGTGGTGTCTAGACGAACGGCTGTCTCTGTGCCTGGGGCTCCGAAGCTGGCTGGATGAACTGCTGCTGCTGCTGCTGCTGGAGCTGCGGTGGCGTCTGCCTCTGCTTTTCTTGTGCTTAGAGCCCCATTTCCGACGCGATGAGCGGCTGCCGCTCGCGCTGCTGGATCGTTCGCGCCTCCCTTGCTTTCTCCCTCCACGGCGTGTCCGTCCGTCGGAGCTGCTGCTGCTGCTGATGCGGTCACGTTCATGCCTTCGGCGCGCAGGGGATCCGGCGCCGAGGAGGGAGGCGTTGCCATGGCTCCCCGACGATGCCGAGCGATGGAGAGGCTCGTGGGCGGGGCTGGAGGACTGGCGCCGGCAGACCTCTATGGCCGCATCTCGGGTTCCTGCCGATTGGCTCCTGGAATCACCAGACTTGCTGCAGGAAGGGGCGGGGTTGGAGGACTGCTTTCCAGTGTTGGAGGACCTAGACCGGGCGCCATCTTCTGCCACCGCATGGCTCTCCTTAGTTCTTTTTACTGGAAGGGAGCAGGCAGGCCTCACTTCCCCTTGCGAAACCACCGCGGGCGACAGGGATGGTGGTGGGGGGCCAGGCTGGAGATATTCAGCACCGCGGTCATGGAAGGAGGCCGCACCGGGCGCATCCAGAGCCGGGACATGCAGGAAAACAGCCGGAGCAGATGCAGGTACTTGGAGGGAGGGAGAAGATGTACTTGCGGTTTCTGAGAGGAATTCCTTTAAGTTATGTCCCCGGATCTTCAGGGCTCTGGGGGACATTCTCCAGCAATGCTCACAGTCCTCAGTTTTGTGGTCAGGCCCCAGGCAACGTAGGCAGTTGCCATGTGTGTCCGTGATGCTCATCTTCCTCTTGCAGAGGAGACATTTTTTAAACCCCGGCTTGGTCATTGATAAAATAACAAACAAAATAATAAATGGTTAATGGAGAGAGAGCAGGGTCCGTCTTGCTGGCAAGGCGGAAGGAAGAATACTGGTGGCTAGGGGGCGGTGCGGGGAGGTGGGCTACCTGGGTGGGCTCAGAAAGTATCATCTTTCTGAGCTCTAGAGAGCACTTCCGTACTATGGTGCCGCCCGGAGGACGACACCAGTTGTGGCTGACGCAATCCTGCTTGTCCATGGAGAAACTAAGCTACATAGTGCTGGCAGCATGAAAACAGCAGGAGAGTTGTGCTGGTTGTGTGACGCATGTTTTTGTGGAGGAAGAAGAGGGTCTGTCTGAGGACTGGTTTCCTAGCAAACTGCCTCCCTGCACTATATTTTGTGATTGCTCTGCCCCAATAGATAATTTAATTAACGGCAACTGAGCTGGACATCTCTTTGTGGACCATATGGAATATACTGAAAATGAAGCTGCTGGTTTGAGCTTGCAGCATCATCTGCTAACTGTCTTTATTTCATATCTCAGATTCTAGCTGTGTTTTATGAAGTCTAAAATTTCAACTAGTGTGTCTTTCCATACTAATTCATTAGTCACTATTCACACCCTTTGCAGCTGCAAGTGGTGAGGTTCTGAACCCTGGCATTCTACAGTAGGCTTTGTTTCTCATTTACATTTGCATATTAAAGTGTTTGCCTGAAATGGGCTATTGAAATTAATTCAGGATTAATTGGTGTCTTTATCTCATTAGGACGATCTAATTTAAGGATGATGAAATTGTTTAGCCTCCCGTTTGCATAATTAGATTGCTGTGAATTGCTGTCATTATTGGCTCTTTAGCATCATCTGTAGGCCTCAAACAGACAAGAGCTTCAACCTCATAAAGACCAATCATGTGTTACAGTCCAACACTGTTAACTCCTTTTAACCCAGACTCACAAAATGCGGCTTTCAAGATGGAATGCCCATTGTTTTCCAGGCAGAGCAGAGCACATCACTCTAATAATCCTATTTACATTTGCTGCTTTTCTCTCTGTTTATATGTTCAGCCCTGATGTATAATTACCTTCTTTACTACACAGCCAGAGCCTCAGAATCCCTCCGGGAGTAAGATGCTGAATCAGTAAATTCATAGTGCTAGGATATAAAAGCAACTGCTTCTGATTGTAAACTTGTATTCTAGTGTATTTGCATAGTATGTAGGTAGAAAAAGCAGTAATTCTATGCCTTATATTGTAATCTTCAGAAAGAAAAGGGGTCATTTCTAAAGCTAAGCCAAACTTACATTGGTAATCAGTGCAAGGTCAGTGAGTGGAGCAGATTAGGAGCAATATTAGCGTGTGATGGAACTGCTGCCCTGGAGAGGTGAGGAGTCTCAGCGCAGGAACCCCTTTCAGCTGCTGCTATTGCTAGAGGCTCCAGAGCAGACTCGAAAGGATAATTATGATCACAGCCAGGCCACCCTGTAGCAACCACAAACCTGGAAGTGTCAGGTTGTGGTGTCATGAAAAAACATCAGGACATTTATTTTATTCATTTTTTTATTTTTTTATTTATTTATTTTATGGGTTTTTTAGACCCCTCATCCTTACAACGAAATGGTTTACATTTTAACTCAATTTTTTTTTACAATTTAAGAGTAGGATATTAATTTACAGTTTAACAGTTTAACAATACAATATTTAACTTGTGCTACAACTTGTTTACAAGAACAGTTTAACAAAGCAAAAACATTTAGCTCATGCTAAAACTTATTTACAACCTTGTCTTCTTCTCTAATTGATTACCTGCTAACTTCTGTACCTCAGTTCTTCCCTTACCTGACCATCACCTGCTAAGCATCATTCTTCATCACACCCTGCCTCAACCTCACCCATTCTCCTTCAAACTCTTTAGAAATCTTCATGCTATTGATCCAGTGGTTCTCTCCACTATTGTCTCACCATCTCTTTCCTGCTATATCAGCTGAGGCAGTAGCTTCTTATAATACTGCACTCTCCTCTGCTCTGGATGCTCCTGCCCCGCCCATGCCACATCCTGTACCTCAGCCGTCGCTGTCTTCCACTACCCACTATCTACATTCCTGTGCCTGCACAGTTGAGCGCACTTGGCTCAAATCCCACACCTTTGCGGACTTTCTACACTTCAAATTCATGCTTGCCTCCTTCCAGTCAGCCACAGCACTTGCCAAACAAGACTATTATGTTCATCTGACTAACTCTCTTGCCTCTGACCCTTGCTGTCTCTTTACAACTCTCAACACTCTCCTCAAGGTGCCGCCACCTCCAACTCTTTCTTCCCTTTCTGTCCAAACTTTGGCCAACTATTTTCATGACAAAGTCCACAAGATCACACTCCAATTCGCACCCAACTTTCTGATAGACAACGGCAACATATCAACACCGGATGTCACCCCCATCCCATGGTCCAACCACCACATAGTCAAAATTAAGGTCATCCTGCAAGGACAAAACTATGACAAAAACCTAGATAAAACAACAGCACAAAGAAGATTTAAAAGCTTCAACAGGGAGCAATTTCTCCAGGACGCTCTACCACACCTGAATACGGAAGATGAGGACTTAGACAATCAAATCAAAAGATGGAACAGCGTCATCAATGCAGCCGCCAAAACCACCAAACCCAGACGCAAGAAAGAGCACCGCACTAGGGCACATCACACACCCTGGTACTCTAGAATCATACGGAACAAAAAAAGAGAACTCAGGAAGTCAGAACGGTGATGGAGACACAACAAATCTCACAACAACCAGACCATATACTTAACAAAACAAAAGGAGTACAATGACCTCATCAACCAAACAAAGAGAGAACACCATACCAACATCATACTCAAATCAAGCAACAAACCAAGAGAGCTCTTCGAAATTGTGAAGACACTCACCAAGGAACAGAGACCCGACAGCGAAGTGCAAATTGACCCACAAGCATTCACAGACCATATCCAAGACAAATTCCATTCAGCCCCACAAAGGAAAGTGGTCACAAACATCAAGCCAACCACCCCCGCAAGAAAAATCTGGGACAAATTCAGCAACCCATCTACAGAACAGCTCTCACACATCATCATCGCCCTCAACACAAGCACAGCCCCAACAGACCCATGCCCAGTCACATGGATCAAAACGACAAAGTCAAATTTTATCCACACCATACACAACATGGTGAAAAGTTCCCTAACCCAAGGTATCATGCCAGGCCAGCTAAAACTTGCCACAATACGGCCAATTCCGAAGAAATCAGCACTCGACAGGTACAACCCAGCAGCCTACAGACCCATCTCAAGCATCCCCCTATTGGCCAAGATTATTGAGAAAGCAGTACAACATCAACTACAAGACCACATCGACAACTACGCACAACTCGATCTCAACCAACACAGTTTCCGACGCAACCATGGAGTTGAAACACTACTGATATACCTTTTTAACGACATACTACACCTCATAGACAACAGCAAGAATGGAATACTGATGATCTTCATTGACATATCATCAGCCTTTGACACAATCGATCACGGAAGACTTCTAGCAAGACTACAGAACATCGGACTACACGGAGACACACTGAGGTGGTTTCACTCTTACCTAATGGACAGAAAGATACAGGTCAACATCGGGCACCTCCCGACCCATAAAAGTCAGGCAAGGTGTACCCTAAGGATCCGCACTATCAGCTCTTTTATTCAACATCTACATCCAGCCAATATGCAACATCATAAGAGAGCATGGGATAAAATACACAATATATGCGGACAATATAATGATATACACACCAATCATCCTCGACAACCTAGACCACACCAAGATAACAGATTGACTCACACACATGAACACCTGGCTCCAGGACAACAACATGACCATAAACTACAGCAAGACCGAGCCACTAGTCATCCCCCCCCCCCCCCGTGACATCAAAATAGGCACAACAACCATACCCATACAATCAGAAGTGAAATACCTCAGAATGACCATGGACAAAGAACTCAACCTACAGTCCCACATCAGCAGGACCACTAGAAATGCATACCACAGGATGAGAATAGTACGATGCCTCAAACCCCTCCTCGCTCAGGAACACTTCCGCACAGTCTGTCAGGCTCTAATAACACCAGTCCTAGACTTCTGCAACCCAATCTATCTGGGCCTAACAAAACAGATACCAAGACCATTGCAACTGGCACAAAACACTGCAGCATGCATAATAACTGGCACCACAAGACAAGAACATATAACACCTAACCTAAAAGAGCTCCACTGGCTGCCCATCAGTGCCCGCATTAGATACAAGACAACCATAAACATTTTCAAAATCAAACAACAATCAGCTTTCAGCCTACACCCACTCATACAACCCGACAGCAGCACAAGACCGAGGAGAAGAGGCACATCCAACCATGTCAATACACCCAAGGACAGCAACAAATTATGCAGGGAAACCGAAAAATGAGCCTTAGCAAAGGCGGCACCAACAATCTGGAACGCCCTCCCCGACGAACTACGCTCAACAACAGACCTTAAGGATTTCAGGAAACTTCTGAAGACAACGCTGTTCATAGAACACTATGGTGACATTACTTAAACCAGGCAACAGACTCCTCAAGACCCCCCACACATATCACTCTAATAGGAGTTAAGCAAGGACCCGATAGCCATAGCATTGTAAATAGTGCACGCTGTAAAATAGCTCACAAAAATCAATGACCAGTCACACTCACACCACACATTCCCACTGCAAGTACACACTAGCCACATTTCTTTCTGATTGTTTGCTGTTCAGACCGCCTTGATTGCAGGATAAGGCAGTATAGAAATCTGTTTTAAATAAATAAAAAATAGAAAGGGATTTGAAGACGGAAGGGAAGAGGCAGAAGGAGAAGAAAGGGATTTGAGAACCTGATAAAGGCGCCTAGAAGAGTTCGAAGAAGAGGCTATGAGCTGTGAGTAATATGATTGCTTGGCTGAAGTTATCATAGAACAGTAAAGAAGGTGTGCCTGGCGGAACGCAGTGGCGGAAGCAACAGAGGGTTTCTTCCGCCACAAGCGCAGGTGAGTACGGTGCAAGTATAAGCCAGGATGATACCACAGGTGATGTGAGGAAGAGCGAGGGGGGATGGGATGGAGTGGAGCTAGAGTGTCGAAGGTAGCAGAGAAGATAGAAGTCCAGGTATCCACCTGCTGGTCCACGGAGAGAGAAGCGAACTCTGGAGGGAGAAGGGAATCAGCTGGGGGGAAGCGTTGAAGAGTGAGTGGGGTGAGGTGACGTTTGAGAGTCTGAGAGGGAGGGCCCAAGGTGGCAAATTTAAAGGTTCCTGGGGACGGAAGGGGGAAAGAGAACAGTAAGCAATGGTGATCAGACCAAGGGAGAGGGAATGCCTGGATACAAGACGGGGAGTAGGGAGAGGATACAAGAATAAGAATGAGGTCCAGAGTGCAGCTGGAGGTGTGAGTCGGGCAGGCTACATGTTAGGTGAGGCATAAATCATTAAAGAGTGAGATGAGGACCTTGTCACGCAACCTTGTTTGGGAGTCAAGGTGCACATTGAAATCACCCAGGATAACCAGGTGTGGGGATAGGAGGACAGAGTCAGATAAAGAAAGTAGAAGGGAATCCCAGAGATCCGCATGCAATGAAGGAGGAACATAAAGAAGAAGAAAGTACACAGGGGTGGGAGACTGAACGAAACAGAAGGGATTCAGCATAGTGAGGGGGAGGCGAAACGAGCGAAAAGGAGAGGGATGATCTGTAAACCTGTAAACAGCACCCAGTCCCTTGCTGCTCTCATCTCTTCTCATGGATTTCAGTATCATTTTTATGCTGATGATTCTCAGATCTTTCTACACCTGATATCTTTTTGACACTCCAATCTCGCATCTCTGCCTGCCTGTCTGACATTGCCACCTGGATGTCTTACCGCCATTTGAAATTCAACATGGCCAAAACTGAACTTCTTATTTTTCCCCTAAACCTTCCCCCCTCTCCCCCATCCTTTTTCTATCTCTAAGGATAAAACTCCTTTACTTCCTTTTTCCTCAACCTCGCAACCTTGGGGTCATCTTTGACTCCTCCCTTTCCTTCTCCTTACATATCCAACAGATAGCTAAAACCTATCACTTCTTTCTCTATAACATTAACAAAATGTGCCCCTTCCTTTCTAAACACACTAGTAAAATAGTTGCCCACTCTCTAATTACTTCCCATCTCGATTATTGCAAACTCCTTCTTGCTGGTATCCCTCTTAGCCACCTTTCTCCTCTTCAATCTGTTCAGAACTCTGTTGTGCAACTAATTTTTTATCTGCCTCGATATTCTCATATAACACTTCTTCTCCTCACTTCATTGACTTCCCTACCATTTCCATATCCATTTCAAGCTTCTCCTTCTGACCTATAAGTGCATTCACTTTTCTGCTACTTTCTCCCTTTCCTCTCTTCTCTCTCCCTACACCCCTCTTTGTGAAT
The DNA here is from genome assembly GCA_033557465.1 of Ichthyophis bannanicus. Lineage (NCBI taxonomy): Eukaryota > Metazoa > Chordata > Amphibia > Gymnophiona > Ichthyophiidae > Ichthyophis > Ichthyophis bannanicus. Next base: position 2,379,934 of record CM066040.1, read on the forward strand.
TCCGCTCTTCTTCTGGCTTGCTTCTCTCTTTGCTTTTTTCTTCCACTGCCAACTCCAGACTTCAGTCCTTTCACCTTGCTGCTCCTTATGTCTGGAAAAAACTCTCTGAGTCTGTACGCCAGGCTTCATCTCTGTCCCTTTTCAAGTTCATGTTAAAGGCTAAACTCTTTGAAGTTGCTTTTAGATCCTGACCCCCTTTTTCCTTGTGTCTCCTTACTGTCCTTTCCCCCTTATTCTTATCCTTTGTCTTGTCTGTCTTAATTAGATTGTAAGCTCTCATGAACATCTCTATGTTTGTACCATTTTTGTATGCCTTATAGCGCTTTATAAATGATTAGTAGTAGTAGTAGTAATAGTAGTAGTCCTAATTTAGTGTTGTGTGCAGAAAGTCAAAAGGATATATATAGGATAGAGTTGGTGGAGAGAGTGGCTATCAAAATGGTCAATGGGCTTCGTCATAAGGCATATGGGCACAGACTTAAAGATCTCAATATTTATACTTTGGGAGAAAGACAGGAGAGAAGAGACAGAGACATTTAAATAAGCAACCTACTTCTGATCACACAGCCAAGAAAACCCAGGAGCTGCTGGGTCTCCAGGAGTCAGCATTGACTCAAAGACACACATTGCATTTTCAAGGACATGCAGACTTAAATTTAGATTTAAGCCTCAGTCAATAGCCTCAGAGATCATTTAATTTAAATTTAAACATCAGTCAGTAGTCCCAGAAAACTTTTAATTTAAATTTAAACCTGTCAGTAGCCCCAGAGAGCTTTTAGTTTAAATTTAAACCTCAATCAGTAACCCCAGAGAACTTTTATTTTAAATCAAATTAGAGTATAGCTAAGCATAGAAGGAAGAATAGGGTAAATATTCTTTGAGTAGAAAGAAATTGTTTCTAGAGACCTTTACAAAGATGCCTTCAATTAGGGGCAAAAGACCTCTGCTCCATGCCTGGTTAAATAGGTGTTAAAGCCAAGTGTCAATTCAATGGGGGCAATTTGAAAGGCTCCCTCTATCAAACCAAGGGCTGTGTGAATCACCCAGGAAATTATTGAGAGATTACCTTAGAAGCACAGGTCAGGGCACTGTGTAGCAAGCCAGCTTTTACTAGGTGTTCTTTCCCTCCCACCCACCCTGACTCCCACCCTAGGCATAATCTTAGCTTTATAGGCCCTAAAACCTATTTAAGGGGAGGAGGTGGTTAAATTCACTTCAGGTTCAACTGGTCACTAGCAACAGATTGATTAATCTTGAGGTACACTAAGTCCCTTCAACCTTTTAGGTACAGTTGTAACAGTACAAGTATCCCTAGCAAATTTAAGTAAGTAGTCAACTTAAATAGCTAAACAAAACCTTAAAACTAAGATGCAGACAGACGTCCAGGAGCAAGATGGGGGCTACCCAAACCTTTGCATTAAGTACGATTTTCTCTCAGTTGGTGAGGGGGTCTTATGTGTACACCAGATGCAAGGAGCTCTTTGCCCTCAAGGAACAAGTCAGATCTCTGGAGACTAGAGTGGCAGACTTTGAGGACATAAGGAAGACAGAGAGGTATAGAGACAAGACCTACAGGGACATAGTATTGAAGTTCCACCCCAGTCTGGCAACCTCTCAGTTGCCATGGAGGAGAGAGGTCGCATGAAAGGAAAGCATCATTTTGGTGTTGTAGGAAGTGATCCTGTAGCTAGGACCTGTCCACAAGGTGATGTAAAACCCTCTTACACTGAGGAGGTTTCTCCATGGTCATGTGCCCATGAGGAAATGTTTATTTTTATGTTTATTGAGCTGGATATACCGCTTTTCAAGCAATAATCAAAGCGGTTTACAATTCGTAAGGGAAAAAGTTGGCCATTGGCCTAGAAAAGGAAAGGAAGTTACAATCTCAAACAGGACAGCCAAGAGAGAAAACTAGGGATAGACAGACACAATACATGGACACAATAAAAGAAGAGAAAGAGGGGAACCAGGGTAAACAGAAATATATAGGGGTAGCTGGACCGAACAAACAGAAATAGGACAACACTACATAACGGACGAAGGACAATGATACAACTACCTGATAAATGTGCTAGTATTAGTAAGAGTTAGGACAGTTATTATAGTTGGCAATTCGATCATTAGGCATGTAGATAGTTGGGTGGACATGAGGATTGCCTGGTAAAATGCCTACCTGATATGAAGGTAGCGGACCTTACGTGCCACCTATGCAAGGTTTTACTTGTTCTGGGGAGGAGTCTGTGTCTTAGTAAATTTTGGTAATAATGACATAGGAAAGGGTGGGAGGGAGGTTATGGAGGCCAAATTTAGACTTTTAGGTAGGAAATTGAAATCCAGAACTTCCAGGATGGAATTCTTGTGTCCACATGCAAGACCCAAAAGGTAAGCAGAGCTCCAGAGTCTCAATGCGTAGATGAACCAATGGTGCAAAGAAGACATTTTGGGGTTCACTGGGAACTGAGCAACATTCTGAGGAAGGGAGGGACTTTTCTGAAGGGATGGGCTATACCTAACCGGGATGGAACCAGGCTACTGACATTAACCTTTAAAAAGGAGATAGAGCAGCTTTGAAATTAATGTTTAATGTTTATTTATTTATTTGATATACTGCCATTCGTAGTTACAGCAGAGCGATTTACAATATTCAAATTATAAGGAAAAGGCCACATAATAGTGGAAAGCCAATAGTCGCTGAAGAGCACACAGTTTGGAAGGATGCATGCTAGAAAGATACTAGCAAAAAAGGGACGTTAGGGCATCCCAACAGAGAGGTTGCAATAAAGATAAAAGTAACGCAGATGCCCTTAAGTACAGAACTGAAAGATTCCAAATTACCCCTATCAAATGATAACCATATTAATATGTATAAAATACAATCTCTAAAATGCCTGTATGGAAATGCTAGAAGTCTGAAAAATAATATGGGAGAGCTAGAATTTATAGCACTAAATGAAAGGTTAGATATGATTGGCATCTCAGAGACATAGTAGAAGGAGAACAACCAATGCGACACTCTGATACCTGGGTACAAATTGGTGGAGGGGTTGCATTTTATGTTAGATAAGGCATTGAATCACACAGGATTAAAATTTTACATGAAACAAAACACACTGTAGAATCTCTATGGATAGAAATCCCATGTAAAAAGGGGAAGGCAATGGAAGTGGGGGTGTCCTATGAACCGCCTGGCCAGAATGAACAGATGGATGATGGATAATGAAATGCTAAGAGAAATCAGGGAAGCTAGCAAATGTTAGACGACAGTAACGATGGTTGATTTCAATTACCCTGGTATCGACTATGTCAGTGTCAGTGCAGGACATGGTAGAGAGATAAAGTTTCTAGATTAAATAAATGATTGCTTCTTTGAGCAGCTGGTTATTGATCCGACATGATGGAAAGTTATTCTGGACCTAGTCCTTAGTGGAACAGAGGATCTGGTGCAAGAGATGAGGGTGTTGCGACCACTTAGCAATAGTGATCATAGCATGATTGCATTTGATTTAATAAATGGAAGAAGGACAGCAAGGAAATCCACATTACTACCATTTACCTTTCAAAAGGGAGACTATGATAACATGGGAAAAATTTGTAGCAAAAAGCCTGTGAGAGAATCACTTGGACCATCAGATCATAGGGGGGTAAAGGAGTGCTAAGGGAGAGCAAGGCCATAGCGTAGAGACTGAACAAATTATTTGCTTCGTTCTTTACCGAAGAAGATGTAGAGAAGTTACCCATGCCTGAAATGGTATTAAAAAGTGATATATCAGAAGAATTGAAAGAAATATTGATTAACCGGGAGAATGTATTACAGCTGTTTGATAAACTGATCACCTGGACCAGATGGTATATATCCAAGGGTGCTGAAAAAACTGAAAGATGAGATTGCAGACCTACTATTAGCAATCTATGAATTATCATTAAAATCATCTGTAGTACCTGAAGATTGGTGAATGGCCAAGATAATGCCAATTTTTAAAAAGGGTTCCAGGGGAGATCCGAGAAACAACAGCCCAGTGATCCTGACATTGGTATCGGGCAAAATGGTAGAAACCATTATAAAGAATAAAATTATTGAACATGTAGATATTCATAGTTTAATGGTTTAATAGGAGAAAGCCAACATGGATTTATCCAAGGGAAGTCTTGTCTTACTAATATCTGTTATATCTTTTTGAAGGTGTGAATAAACAGGTAGACTAAGGTGAGCAGGATGATATAGTGTATCTGTATTTTTAGAAAGCTTTTGACAACACCACTCATGAGAGACTCGTAGCCAAATTAAAATGTCATGGAACTTGGAGGCAGTGTGCTAATGTGGATCAGGAGCTGGTTAAAAGACAGAAAACAAAGATAAGGGCTAAATGGCCAATTTTCTCAATGGAGAAAGGCGAATAGTGGAGTACCCCAGGGATCTGTGCTGGGCCTGCTGCTTTGTAACATCTTCATAAATGACCTGGAAATGGGAATAATGAGTGAGGTGATCAAATTTGCAGATGGCACAAAATTATTTGAAGTTGTTAAAACACAAGAGGATTGTAAAAAATTACAAAAAGACCTTGATAAATTGGAAGACTGGATGTTCAAATGGCAGATTAAATTAAATGTGGACAAGTGCAAAGTTATGCACCTAGGAAAGAACAACCCAAACTATGATTACACAATGTAAGGTTCCGTATTAGGAACCACCACCCAGGAAAAAGATTTAGGCGTCATTGTGGATAACATGTTAAAACCCTCCGCCCAGTGTGCAGCAATGGCCAAGAAAGCAAATAGAATGCTAGGAATCATAAGGAAAGGAATGGAGAATAAAACCAAGGATATTATAATTCCTCTGTATTGTTCCATGATGCGAGTCTGTGCAATTCTGGTCACCATATCTTAAAAAGGATATAGCGGAATTAGGAAAGGTACAGAGAAGAACCACTAAAATGGTAGAGCTTAAAATGTTAAGACTTTTCAACTTGGAATAGAGATGGTCGAGGGGAGATATGATAGAAGTCTATAAATTAATAAATGGAATGGAACAGGTAAACATAGATCGGGTGTTTACGCCATCAAAAAGTATAAAGGTTAGGGGACACACAATGAAGCTACAACTCCATTTTAGACTAATAAGAGAAAATATTTTTTCACTCAATGCATAATCAAATTCTAGAATTCGTTACCGGAGGGTGTACTAAAAAATATTAGTGTAACTGAGTTTAAAAGAGGTTTGTACAAGTTCCTGGAGGAAAGATCCATAAACCATTAATAAAGAGAATCCAGGAAATCCACTGCTTGCTCCAGTATAAGCATTGTTGAAGCTGTGTGCCTTTTGGGAACCTGCCAGGTACTTGTGACCTGGATTAGCAACTGTTGGAAACAGGATACTGGGCTTGATGGACCATGATCTGACCCAGTATGGCATTTCTTATGTTCTTATGAATGGATAGGCTGTATGGTCATATCTGCCATCATGTTTCTATATACTGAAACTTTTAATGGTGTTCCAAAGTGTAACCATTGTAAAAACTGCAGGTTTTTTCATAAAGTTAGATGCTAATAACAAAGTGCTTGCCTCCCTTGCCAGCACCCACTTCAGTTTAGCACCAGCCTGAAGACTAAAATCCTCTTGGCATTTTCTCAACCCTACGGTGGAGGAGGTTGCAACAGGGACTCTCTCTTTGCAGCCTTCTGGCAACACGCCAATATGGGCAGCAAGATAGAGTGCTAAACCATTGCTACAAGCACTTCTGTGTCTTGGTGGTGCAACTCTGTTTGGAGCTGAAGAAAACCCCCTTAGCACTAAGGTCAGATAAGGGAGCCCCATTGACTCCACCAAAGCACCATTCTTCTCTCCTGCTTACTGAACTCCAAAAGTCTCCAAAGTTGCCTGCATTGCCAAAGGAGTCTGCCTAGAACCAAAGGGATGATTCTTAGACTGTCTCTTCCTCTGTCCCTTCATGAATCGTGGAAAGATCAATCGGCATCTTGCAAACAGTCATAAAGTAAGAGGAGCTCTGCTCACGCATTCATCTCTGATGCCTTCTTGCACCCCAGACCTTTCTGAACTTTCTGAAAACACTGTTATAACAAAAAGGTGAATTTAGTGACCTGGGTAACAGATATTAAAATCTCCCATCACTATCCTCCTGTGATCACTTATATGAAAGCCATCTCATCAATAAATCAAAAAGGGGGCCTGCTGGGATGATGCTGTCAGCAAAGAAGAGCTTTCTGGCTTCTCCCTCTCACCATAAGGATTGGGTTTGAGGGATCTAAGGCTTTCTTGAGTCTTTAGTAGATACAGTAATGTGCAAGTGCAGAATTTCAAGTCTGGGCTGGTGACAGGACCGGCCCATCCATTGAGCAAGAATGATTTTTGCACAGGGCCCCGCATTTCAGGGGGCCCTGCGCAAAAAAAACCCTGCATCAGCCCAGGTAGATTAAAAAAAAAAAAAAAAAACCTAGCTGCTGCTGCCGCTGCTGCTGCCACTGTGGCAGCGGCAGAATCAAGTCTCGCGGGGTCCCCCCCAGCCCGGCAGAGCCCTCCCTGCAGCATCAGCTCCCTCAGCATCGACTTTCAGAGCTGCGAAGGGAGAGTTTCTCTCTCGCAGCTCTGTTAAGCCTGCCGGGGCTGATGGGACTTCCTGTTTCTCCATCAGCCCCGGCAGGCTTAACAGAGCCACAAGAAAGGGAAACTCTCCCTTTGCGGCTCTGAATTGACAGGGCTTGGGCATCAGCCATGGTATAAGGGCTGAAACCTCACCTTCTGTGATGTCTTCAGCAATGGACAGCTTGCTGGTTCTATCCTTTCACCATGAGGATAAATCCACCTCTCTCAAATAATAATATGAAAGCTCATGATCCAATGGTGTGAAATGCAGTTGGCAAGTAAAGCATCACCAAAATGGGATCTGTTTCCCAGTCCTCCTGCATTTGAAAACCATTAATAAGATTGTTTCCACACTATGGACCCGATATTTTATTGGGTGGGCTATGAGCTGCGTCGGAGCATAGCCCTGCCCGCTGACCTCTAAACCCGGATATTCAATGCCGCAGTGACAGCATTGAATATCCGGGTTAGATGCCGCGTGGAGTTGGCTGCAAAGACTAACTGGGTAGTGGCGATATTGGACCACTACCTGATTAGCAGCCACGGCTAGAACTAGGTGATCCAAAAGCTCGCTTAGTTTTAGCTGTGGAAGGCTAACTGGGTAGTGGTCCAATATCACTGCTATCCGGTTATCGGGACTCCCCGCCTCTGCTCCACCCCAGAACGCCCCCAACATGCCCCGATGCTTTCTGGATAGCATCAGGGTACATAGGTGACATAGTCAGAAATATTCAATGGCACTAACTGTGTAGCTGCTGTTGAATATTCTCGGTTAAGGCATTTATATGGTTTACTGGGCTGTAAACAGTGTAAATGCCTTTCAAATATTGGGACCTATATTCTTTCAAAAGTGTAACTGTTATACCTGAAAAAAAGCTGAGTTAAGCTCCTTAATTTGTACCCTATTTTCAGTCACATCTAGGGGTCTAAGGGGTATGTTTACTAAACCGTCTTAATGTTCCCGGCGCTAGTTGCAGCAATAATGTGAAGGATGCCATATAAAGAGTGGGCGTTCCAGTCTTAAGGTAGCAATCACGGGTTATCGCGTGATAAAGTGTGCCGTGTCCATTATTTATTTAATTTATTTATTTATTTAAAGTTTCTTTTATACCGCACTATTTGGCATCAGCGCGGTTTACATGGAACAAAAACATCTCAGTACATTTAACAAGTATGAGTTTACAGATAACAGTTTAAGAACTTGGATAACTCGGATACTCTATTTGTAGAACCATTCCATAAACTATTTACATAAGGTCAACAAAAACATATGTATTTAAATTTACATGAGATCAACAACATAAATATTTCTAAGTGGATATGCAACTGCATTGCGTAATTTTAATACATTTGGGTTTTTGATAAGCATTGGAGGTATATGTTGCAGGTGATCTATGTTACGGTGGCTGAAAGTATTCCGTGAATAAATAGTGCTTGATAGCCTTTCTGAATTGTTTAATATCTCGTATTGCTCTAATATCTGGGGGGAGTTTGTTCCAGCATCTAGGAGCAAAAGAATTAAATGCCCTGTTGATCGTTGATTGGGACCAATTTGTGGTTTCACTGGTTATAACTAGCATGTTTTCAGTGAGAGGTCTTCTTGCTCTTGTGCTAGGTGCTTTACAGATGAGGTCAGCGATCGTTGATGGCAAAATGTTATGGAAGGCATTGAATGTAATAAGGAGTGCTTTATAAGTAATTCTGCATCTTATTGGGAGCCAGTGTAGGTCCATTAGGATTGGCGTAATATGGTCTCTTCTTGATGCGCCAACTAAGAGCCGTGCCGCAGCATTCATTACTAGTTGCAACGGGTTGATGGTGTTCATTGGTAGGCCATGTAAGACAATATTTGCATAGTCAAAGTGAGGAGTGACTATTGCCTGGAATATTGAACGGAAGTCATTCGCTTCTAACATGGGTTTTAGGTGGCGTAGGCTTTTTATCTTAAAGTAAATCGTTTTTACTGTACTTTTTATATGCTCAGTAAAATCTAGCCATTGATCTAGTATAACACCTAGGTAGCGGATTGACTTCTTAATTGGGAGCTCAGCGTCTCTTACTTTGAGTGAAACTGGTGGGGAGAATAGCTTGTTTCTGGTGACAACCAAGACTTCTGTCTTTTTGAGATTAATTCGCATGTTTTGGGCTAAGAGCCAATCTGTTATTGCATTGAAACAGTTGGTTAAGTTAGTGTAATTTGGACTTGTGGTGTCAATCGGAGTGAAGATAAGCACATCGTCTGCATAGATGAGGCAAGATACATTGAAGGATTTGGTGATTTGGCAGATTGGCTGCATATATATATTGAAAAGCAGCGCAGAGAGGGAGGATCCCTGTGGGACTCCTTGCGTTTGGAGGAATGGTTCGGATGTGTTTGAGCCAATGCGAACTTGTTGCTGTCGATTTTCCAGGTATGATTTACACCAGTTCAATGCTAGACCTTGAATACCCTTTTCAAAGAGTCGTGATAGTAGTATCTTGTGGTCGACTGAGTCAAATGCAGCCGATATATCTAGGAAAATCATTGCTACACCTGACTTTATGTTATTGATCGTGATGATTAGTGTATTGATTAAGGAGGTCATGAGGGTTTCGACGCCATGTGCTTCCCTGAATCCATGCTGGCTCTGATCTAACGGGGAATATGTGTCAATATACTGCTGTATTTGGCATTGAGTCTCCTTCTCCAGTATTTTGGCAGGTATCGGGATACTGGAGATTGGACGATAGGATTCTTCCTTCTTTGGGTCCATTTGATTGTTCTTTAATAGTGGTCGTATTGAAGTTTGCTTGAGTGCGACTGGGAAGGTTCCTGATGAAAAGGAGAGGTTTGTGATTTTGGCTATGTATGGACTGAGATCCGATCGCATTGATTTGATCCAGTGTGCTGGGCATGGGTCATTAGCTGCAGTTGTGGTATTCAAAGTAGCAATAAGATCTTCAATTGTTTTAGATGAAGGAGGTGAGATACTGAGGAGCGGTTCTTGAAGTTGTGTGGACTGGGGGGAAACTTGTAAAGAAGATGAATTTGTTCTGACTAATTTGGATTGGATATAGTTGGCATACTGTTGAGGGTGGATATGTTCTTGCTGTTGAGGTGACGGCTCCTTGGATAGTGCATTATCACGTGATAGAGGGAGCTGCGCACGTTACCACGTGTTAACCTTAACTTCGGGTGCTGACCTGCAATCACAGCAATAGAGGTCTAGCACACTGGTTAATAGAATGACTCTGGAGGCAGAGGTCATGGGTTTGATTCCATAATGGTGATATGTAATAAGGCTGTCTAAGGCTTTACCCTTTACTTTAAATCAGTGCTGTCTGAGGCATTTTCTTTTTTAATTTAAATTAGTGCTGCCAGCAAACACACCCTCACAGTGCCGTAACCTAAGGTGCCACATAAGGCGCCCTATAAGGCACTCCAGAGGGCACATTATAACGTGCACTGTCCGCCAGGGCACCTTATAATGTTCACTATAGGGCGCCTTATAAGGCGCCTTATGAGGCACCTTAAGGTTACAGCACTGTGAGGGTGTTTTTGCTGGCAGCACTAATTTAAATTAAAAAAGGAAATGCCTCAGACAGCTCTATCAAATAACACCACTGTGGGATCAAACCCATGACCTCTATCTCCACAGTCAGTGAAGTAACCAGTGGGCTACATCTCTATAGCTATTAACAAGCTCCTGGCTGGCTACAGAAGGACTGCAGGTCACCACACAAACTGTCTGCTGTGGTTACCAGGATAGGGTTATCCCACCCGTACCCATGATGCACTGCACATGCAGATCAGCAGTCTACAGATGATCACAAGATGGGGTATGCACCCCAACAGCACCTCGGCCTGGTAGGGGGAACTGACTGTGTGTGTTACTGGCACAGAGTAGCTACAGACCGTCACATTGTGCGGGTACTGTGCTCACCCTGAAAGCGAGGTGGGGTGCCCAGCACCAGGTCCGCAGCACCTGGCTTAGCTGAGATAGGCTATGCTGCAGGTCACCATCAGTGCCAGTGTGTGATAGGTAGTCCTTGCAGACACACCTAGGATACACCTGTGTCCATCCATATTTCCCAGTCATATCTAGCCCTTGTGGACTATGATGCACCCAGAGTAGTGCATATCCTGTGTGGGTGCCATGGTCACATGATTTAAGTGAAGGGGTGTGTTTGGACCCATAAGCGAATTATGTAGCACCACCCAACCCACTCTCTGGGGCTCGGGGTGGGAGACAGGATCTCCCACGAACAGATCCACAGTCTACATCCCTGCAATGGTGGCAGTAGAGGGGACCATCAACCCTGCTGGGGAACGGGCACCCTACAGCGCAGTCAATGCAGATCTGTACTCATTCATAAGGCAATGGCAGACAGACAGTAGGCCTGGAAATGCTCAGCTGCCTCCCACCACTATCTGACATTCTCCAGCAGCAAGCACAGTGAGTCTCCAGCCATACACATACTAACTGTAGACCGTCTGCTAGCTAGTACATAGTGCATGTTCCTGGAGGAACTGTGTGCACTCAAAAATGGGATGTGAGCGTGCACACACACCAAGCAGGTAAGTCAGTGATTGGGCCACAGAAAAGGGAACCCATAAATATCACTTAAGAAAAACACTATATAGCACTATGGGGGAACCTAGCCATGCCATGGTCACTGCTCAGTCAGGGTGAGAGTGACCTCCCAGCAGGACATGCTGTGGCCACCCTGTCCATGCAGGTGGTGGCCAGGCACTACAATGTCCCAGCCATTGCCCTATGCCCTGTGCAGATGCATCCTCCCAAGGCCACCCTGTCCGGGCCATACCCCCAGTACCTTGCTCCTCATTATGCACACTGGCAGGCTAACACTGGAAACAGTGGTTTATGGTTTATGGTTTTAGGCATTTGATATACCACCCTTTACTTACGCATCAGAGCGGTTTACATGTATATACTAACAGGTACTTTTTTTATTCCCTTGTCCCCGAAGGGCTCACAATCTAAGTGTACCTGAGACAATGGAGGGTTAAGTGGCTTGCCCAAGGCCACAAGGAGCAGCCATGGGACTAGAGACCTCAGTCCCTCTGGCCTGAGGTTACTTGTCCCATGCGGGAATTGAACCCCCGGCCCTCAGGCCTGAGGTGCAAGCAGTGTGGGCTCAGTAAGGTGTAGGCAGACACACACTCCCACACCTATGCCAGCATTGTGCAAATATAGAGGCTTTTGGCAGCCCTGGCCACCACACCAGTCCTGGTCACACTGCAGGTATGGTTGTGGTACGCAATACTGTTGTGGTCACTCCCCGGGGTGGTAAACACTGTCAGAAACCAAAACTGAAACACACTCCACAGATATCAGAAAGGTTGCTATGATGCAGTTCTATCAGCAAATTGTGATTAACATAGGAATTGTTATCTGCCATTAATCATAGCAACCTTTTGATATATATATGTGGAACGTGTTCCCAAGTTTAGGGCAGCATTGCTAAGGTATGCAAGTGCTAGTATTGGGAGATGCTGCTGCGCGCAGGGCCCAACAGCCTGACTCTCCATGAGGCTTTGGATAGTGGAGCCTGTGGGTGTGGGTGTTTATGCCCCTGTTGGCTGCTGCTCTAGGGCAGAGGTTCCCAACTCCGGTCCTGGTGGGCCAAACACTGTTCGGGTTTTCATGCTGTCCCTAATGAATATGCATGAGATACATTTGCATACAAATGCAGCACAGGCATATTTATTAAGGACAGCATGACACCTAAATGGTGTTTGGCCCTCCAGGACTGCAGTTGGGAAACTCTGCTCTAGGGATTGCACATGTTTATGGTGTCTGTGCTCTGTAGGGTAAAATATAGGCGTTTCAGGCATGTTTATTTTATCTACAATAAAGGTTCCATCTTTATTACCACAGTTTAGTATTGGGTAAAATATGGGTAAAGGGTTGGCAGGAGCCACAGCTGGGACTTGAACTAGTGACCATCTGCTCCTGAACAAACTGGCTGTGTGCACTGCACCACACTGTTGCGACAGGGACAGAACGTTCCCTGGGGATACCATGACTGTTCGTTGGACAGACCCTGTCTGTTGCAGTGGATGGCACCCACCTAAACGGGGCTTGACCATGGCCTGCTGTGGGCAGATGCCACTGCCCCCTCCGCCACCAGCACCCCTCCGCCACCATGCTGACATGCCCTTATGCCGGTGGTGCTGGTGGTGCGCAGTCCCAGGCCATCCAGTGTTCCAGTAGGCAGCTGCCTATGGTGTGGGTTCTCGGGTAGGGGTGCCTCCATGGACATGCGCGCTTCCCCCCGGCACCGCCTGTCAATGTTATGTGCCTTTGGGGGTACCTGCTGGGTAATATCCCCTGTGACACTGTGGGACACACACTCGTGCCCATGTTGGACCCTCATCAGTTGCTGTCTTGCTACTTTACAGTTTCGGCATCCCTATGTGTCACCTAGGCATCTGCCTAGCCCGCACTGTGCCCCAGCTGGACCACAGCATGTGCTGCCTGCAGCCCTCTGTATCCCATTTACAGTTGCCCTTTCCTACATGCCCTCTCTGCTGTTACTGCACATGTGCACGCCATAACAAACCTGCCCAGTATAAACGAGAAAAATCCTGATCAGCGCTATTTCAATGTGAGATCATTCACTTTGTAGGGGGACAGAGAATAGACCCTTCCAAACATGATATCTTCATTTTTATGCTTTGTCAGTGGTGTTGCTTTATGTTTATCATTATTAGCACTATTGGCCAGCTTGGTTATTGGGATTTCAAATGTGGTTTTGGTCATTTTATATGTTTATTTGCCTTTTTTGTTCCTGCAGATGTATCACTACTATCACTTTTCTGGGTTTCTCTGCCTTTGCTGTACCTTGCTGACTGAAATGGTTTCTCTCTCCTGCAAATGTGCCTCTAGCGTGAGGTTTTCACTGGCGCTAATTTTCAGACCCTGATTTCATGGCGTTAGTGTGCATGGAGCCTTTCCCTGCCCACTCTCCGCCCATTGACACCTTCTCTCCACCCTCTGGGAAGCCTTACTCCACCCTTCAGGCCCAGATTTCACAGCGTTAGTGTGCCTTAACGCCACCGCTGCTTTATCGTGCAATAAGTGACAGCACACGATAATGTTATATTATCGCGCGATAATACCACCGCTGTGACGTTAAGACGGTTTAGTAAACATACCCCTAAGAAACATAGAAACATAGAAACATGATGACAGAAAAAGACCACAAGGCCCATCTAGTCTGTCCTTCCATAACAACAACTACAACAGTCCACTTTTTACCTTTAGAGATCCTCTGTGTTGGTCCCATGCTTTTTTGAATTCAGTTACTGTCCTCATCTCTACCACCTCCACTGGGAGACTATTCCACGGATCCACTACTCTTTCCGTAAAGAAATATTTCCGCATATCACTCCTGAATCTATCTCCCTTCACCCTCATCCCATGTCCCCTCGTCACAGAACTTGCTTTCAATTGAAAGAGGCTCTCTCCCTGAACATTTATGCCACGGAGGTATTTAAACATCTCAATCATATCACCTCTATCCCGCCTTTCCTCTAAGGTGTACATATTAAGATCCTTAAGTCTGTCCTCATATGCTTTATAATGAAGACTACTAATCATCTTAGTAGCAACCCTCTGCACCGACTCCATCCTGTTCACATCCTTTCGAAGGTGCGGTCTCCAGAATTGCACACCATACTCCAAATGAGGTCGCACCAAAGACTTATACAGAGGCATTATCACCTCCTTTTTTCTGCTAGCCATTCCTCTCCGTATGCACCCAAGCATCCTTCTAGCTTTTGCCGTCGCCTTTTCTACCTGTTTAGCTACTTTAAGATCATCGGACACAACTACGCCTAGGTCCCGCTCTTCTTTAGTGGACAAAAGTACTTCACCTCCTATGCTGTATTGCTCCCTTGGATTGCTGCAGCCCAAATGCATGACCTTACATTTTTTAACATTAAATCCCAGCTGCCAAATTCTAGACCATTCTTCAAGCTTAGCTAGATCCCTCCTCATGTTATCTACACCTTCCTGGGTGTCTACTTTATTGCAGATTTTGGTATCATCCGCAAAGAGGCAAACCTTACCCGACAGCCCTTCCGCTATATCACTAACAAAGATGTTAAAAAGAATCAGACCAAGGACAGATCCCTGGGGCACACCACTGGTAACATCCTTCTCCTCAGAGTGAGCTCCATTTACTTGTACTCTTTGTTGCCTCCCACCCAACCAATTTCTAACCCAAGCAGTAACTTTAGGGTCCATCCCTAGGGTGCTCAGTTTGTTTATAAGTCGCCTGTAAGGAACAGTGTCAAAGGTTTTACTGAAATCTAAATACACCACATCTAGAGCTCTCCCTCGGTCCAACTCCCTGGTCACCCAGTCAAAGAAATCAATCAGATTTGTCTGACAAGACCTGCCTCTGGTGAATCCATGCTGCCTCGGATCCTGTAATCCGCTGGACTCCAGAAACCTCACTATTTTCTCTTTCAACAGCGTTTCCATTAATTTACTCACCACTGAAGTTAAACTAACCGGCCTGTAGTTTTCAACCACATCCTTACTTCCGCTTTTGTGTAAAGGCACCACATGAGCCTCTCTCCAGTCCTTTGGCACCACTCCCGACTCCAACGAGGCATTGAAAAGGTCAGTCAGTGGAGTTGCTAGAACGTCCCCAAGTTCCCTCAGTATTCTAGGGTGTATCCCATCCGGTCCCATCGCTTTGTCTACTTTAAGTTGAGCTAGTTTCTCACGAACACAGTCTTCTGAAAATTGTTCAAGATGTCCCTCGCTTCTGTTCTTATTTGTGGGTGTTTTCTGAGGTCCTGCTCCTGGTTCTTCATCTGTGAACACAGAACAAAAATATTTGTTAAGCAATTCCGCTTTATCCTTATCAGCTTCTACATATTCCCCCCCTGTACCCTTGAGTCTGACAATACCACTTTTGCCCTTCCTCTTCTCACTAATATATCTGAAAAATGTCTTATCTCCCCATTTTATTGCATTGGCTATTTCCTCCTCCTTTTGAATCTTTGCCTTCTTGACTACTTTGCTAGCTTCTCTAAGTTTTTCCAAATACAGATGCCTGTCTTCCTTTCTCTGTGATCTCTTGTATTTCATGAAGGCCTCCCTCTTTTTCTTCACTTTTTCAGCTACTTCCTTCGAAAACCATAGCGGTCTCCTGTTCCTTTTGCCTTTATTTACCATTTTAACAAAAAGGTTGGTTGCCTTTAAAATACCCCCTTTCAGTTTTGCCCACTGTTGTTCTACATCCCCCAGCTGTTCCCATCCCACTAATGACTCCCTGAGGTATTGGCCCATCTTCGCAAAGTTAGTCTTCCTAAAGTCTAAGATCTTCACCTTGGAATGGATTCTAACAGCCCTAGTCCTAATACTGAACCACACCATCTGGTGATCACTGGATGCAAAATGATCTCCCACTACAACATCAGAAACACTTTCACCATTGGTAAGCACCAAGTCCAGTATGGCCCCTTCACGTGTGGGGTCTGTTACCAATTGCCTGAATAGTTCTCCCTGTAGAGAATCCAGGATCTCCTTACTCCTAGATGATACTGCAGCAGGAAAGTGCCAATCAACATCTGGCATATTTAAATCTCCTAGCAGTTTTCAGCTAAAAAATCTTTTTAATGTAGGAGCTTAAAATTTATGCTCCTAAATTTAGTCTTGCCAATCATTTACCTAGTTTTATGGGGGGACATATTCAAATTGATTTCTGCAGTTTGCAGACCTGTGAATTCCCCTCTCCGCATTCTTTCTAAAACTCGCCTTTAAATCAACAACTTTCAGAGTACACGCCTTTGGCAAATCAGCACATTTTTTGTTATTAGTGCAGTGTGCAGTACTTTAATCAGAAGAGGTCTGCACACATGAGCATGCATTCATCTCATTTGGGTTTGTGCTTGTACACGCATATTCACATGAATTAATACTAGGACAATGTAAAATCATTCTTGCACACGTACATGTATGCTTAAAAAAACAAGTAGGTGAAGCAAACACAAAAAATGCACAAAAATTGGGAAAATGTGTTTTAAATGAACATTAGCCAAACATTCTTTTGGCTGTGATCACTACTATTAATCAGTTTTATCAGTTATTACCTCCACTGTGAGCTAAGCAGATGAACAATGGTGAACGAGCGCATTCTAATTCCCACCGACTAGTAATTTGTACAGCCCTGTCTGTTGCCCTTCCAACTAGGACAGCATACCAGGATGATGGATTGGTTGCACTTCTTCAATACATCCTTTTCATCTCCATGCCAGCACTGTTCTTATCATCATTTCTTGCTCACCTCACATCAAGAATTTGAGCCATCCTGGAGATGACAGCTGGCCTTTGCTATAAGAAGAATCAACTCGGAAAAAGCAAAGAAAAACTAAGAAAGTCAATACCTGATGCCAATTCTGGAACAGTGAATAAAAGAAGACAGTATTAGAGGAAGAAATATTTACTGCAGTAGCTTCTTGAAATGTTTGCTTGGAATAGTTAAAGAAAGAATTAGGAAAAAAGTATGACAGAGAAAAGAGAGAACAAAACTGCAAACACATATGGGAAGAAAGTCTGCCAACTTTTATTATTTTGTTTGGATTTTGGGGTTGTTGTTTTTTTTTGCTTTAACTTCCTAAAAGAGTTTATATGTAAATTTCAACCAGTTTTTAAGGGTTATTTCACATGAGTGAAATCTATCAAGGAAAGAGGGTTATTTTTATAGCGTCTAGTGACTGTGGATTGCCATAGCAGCGTGCCTTGTGTAATGCAATAAAGCATCTCTTTCTTATCGTAAACACAAAAGAGAAGCACAGAAATCTATTAAAAAAAACTATTACAAAATTCCAGTGGTGCATTTGGATATCATGTGCTGTGACTTAGGCTGAAAGTTGTCTTGAATCCCTTCCTTGCCCTTCACCTGGTGTCTAAAGCAGATACGGCAGTGTAGAAGGAACTTTCACTTCTTTCTGTGGAAACTAGAAGTAAATAACTAGCTACTGTTGAATGGTAAATGATGTTTCACAATAATTGTTGACCTGGCAGTTTTCCTTGCTCCTTTTATACCTCCTGCTCACTCAGACCAGCACTGGGATCATGAGCAACTATCTGGTGACTTTTTACTTTGCATATACAGTGTTGCTCCAACACACCTGATTTCATCATTGCAGTGGAAGTCGTCATCTGTGGGCCCGGCAGCAGAGCTCCTAGAATCCTACAGTCATGGGGCCTGAATCCAGTCATGACTCTCCTTCACAGCGTCCCCAACCCCTGGGGAATGCAGAGAGGACTATCTGCCTGACAACACATAGCAGCTAACACTTGAGTCACAGGCTCATCCCCCTTCCCCTCCACAATAAATATATTTTCCTGGAGCATTATTTATATTCAGAAGTAAGCATGGACAATGAACATTTAGCACAAGACTTCATATAGTCTACGCAGAGTACAATGCAAAATGAAATACATTACTTGGATTATTAAAGTACTACATACACTGAGATAGATGTTCAAGGTTTGCCTGGGTAACTTCAGGAGTTAACCAGACATTTCTTAATTGTTGTTCAGATAAGTTGTTCAGAGAAAGGTTAACACTCCCTGGGACAGAAAATTCCAAATGTAACTGGTTAAGCATGGGAAGTGGTAAAGATGTGCTAGTGTAGAACCAGGCAGTCACCTAGGGTGACAGCTTCTGGAAGCAGCAAAGAGCCGGGCATTCAGAGCTAAACAATAGATTCTGAGAGCAAAGGGGGCATAAGCAGTAATGGGATCCAGCTAGTTCAGGCCGCATTCAGCGAACTGGGCTGAAAACGGCATCCAGATGCCGGCGCTGCACTGGCGGGACTCCCCCCACCTGCCTATGTTTTGATGGCATTGGGGGATTGCAGCATCTCGGGAAGCCCCCGATACCATCAAACCACTTGTAGACAGGGGGATTGGGCCACTGGGACACCAAAGAGCTTCTGCCCTGTGGTTCCTGCCAGCAGCCCGAGTGTGCGGCGCCGGCACATAAATGTGTGCCGTGCTGCCGCCCTCTCAGTCCTGTCAGTGGCGAAGTTGATCCGAATCGGTTCCTGTTTGGATCAAATCCCGTCACAGGGCATAAGGCTTAAGATTTGCCTAGTAGGGTGCCAACACCTTGATCCAACTCTGGAGCCAGCCCTGTGCCAGGGGCATGGTTAAACTTTAATTAAGCATTGATATTCCCAGTCCATAAGAGGACATTGCCTCCTAATGCATTTTAATTTCCTCAGGAATCTCTGATGAGGAACTTTGTCAGACACTTTCTGAAAATCCAGATACACTAAAGGGGTTATTTTAGAAGCATCCCACACCTAAAAAGCAGCATTCACCAGGGCCGGTGCTACCCAGTAAGCCAGGTAAGCATGGTAGGAGGGCGCTGATGTTAAGGAGCCAGAGGAGAAAAAGACTGCAGCAGTAGTACCTGTTTCCGTGTCCATGGGAGCATCCTGTCCCTCAGGCACACAAAAGTAATGCTGAATATAGTTTTCTTTTGCTCTTCAGCCATGTGGTTGTTCTCACATTGATGCTGCCACTGTCAACTGTCGATACCTGCTGACATGAGCTTGAGGATTGAGTCCTGCTTCTTAGTGATCACCGTGGCTTCCATTCTGCTTATACCCAGGGATAGCAGTGGGTAACCCCAGGTTTCTCTTAATAACAGTCTTGATTTTTCTCCAGGAACTTGTCCAAATCTTTAAAAATCAACTACACTAACTGCTTTATCACCTCCTCCTTATTTGAAGGATTTATAAAAGAACTTTGCAATAGTACAAGCAATGGTAAAGACGTGCCAGCGTAGAACCAGTGTCAGTAATAACAATAATAGTCAGGAGAAGAGGCACGAAAACCTAAGTGAACCTTTTTTGGGATACATAAATACATACATTGATTTTGTTTGCTTTGATCACATAAACCCTTTGACTATCACAGCCTGTAAGGAACCTAAAAACATAAGATATGCCATACTGGGTCAGACCTAGGGTCTACCAATTCCAGTATCCTGTTGCCAACAGCGGCCAAGCCAGGTCACAAGTACCTGTCAGGTTCCCAAAAAGGTACACAGATTCCATGCAGCTTATCTCAGGGGTGAGCAGTGGATTTTCGTGGTCTTCTTGTGCAGACCTCTTTTAAACTAACAGCTTTTACTACATCCTCCGGTAACGAATTCCAGAGTTTGATTACACAGGTACACTACCAAAAAACTGCCTCCAGTTTTGCAACTGATTCCTATAGATTTTGGGGTGCTGAATCCAGGAAAAATAGCCAAAATGTTCCATCACGTCACGTTTTCTTGCAAAATTAGATTTCTTACCCATATAAGGAATGTTCACATAATTTCTTTTTAGCCGACTGCAGTTTATTTTCTTGGCCCAAAATAGAGGTTGTAATGGTTAACTAACTAGAAACACTCCCTCATGATATTTTAGAGTGTTTTGTATTCATTTTATACATTAACAGGACAATTGGGAGGCGGGGGGCTAAATCCAGTACTCACGCTGGCGCATGTTCTTTCCTGTTCGCCTCGCCTCGTTCGCTCGCTCAAACACGGTGGTTGCGACATGAACGTTCCTGTCAAATTTCAGTTTCTTGCAAGTTCATTATTACCTTTTGTTTGCTCAGTCGTAATCCAGCTTTATTCTGAAGTGGTTCACTACAGTTGTAGTTTGCAGTGCTGTGTATTTGTGATGGCTCACAGAGCCAGAGGTTGCGTCAACTCTCCGGACAGTTTTTGTTTTATTTGTGGGGAATATACCGTGAAAAAGCAGCAGAGGAACATTTCTGCATTTATTAAAAAAGTATATTTCACCTATTTCGGTTTGAAGTTAGGCGATCAAGACAAACCGTGGGCTCCTCACAAAGTGTGCAAGACATGTGAGGAAGATCTACGCTTATGGATGAAAGGTAAAAAGCAAGCATTTCGTTTCGGAATACCTATGATGTGGCGTGAACAAAGAGACCACAGCAGTGACTGCTATTTTTGCTCTTGCATTGTGAAGGGATACAACTTAAAAAATAAGAACGTAATAAGTTACCCCAACCTTCCCTCAGCAATTAGGCCTATGCCTCATAGCAACGAAGTACCTGTGCCTGAACCACCAAAATCTTTGGATCATATTTGTGTGGACGGTTCTGATCATGATGAGACTCATCAGATGGCTTTTCCCGATGAGTCCAGTACTTCTGAGTTTGAAACTGAACAAGATCCGAAACCTGAACTTTTCTCTCAAGCTGAATTGAATGATTTAGTCTGGGATTTAGGACTCCCAAAAGATGCTGCCCAACTGCTAGGTTCTCCGCTTAAACAGAAAAATCTATTAGGTTTAGGTTTATTTAATTGATATAACCGCCTTTCTGAGGCAATCAAAGCGGTGCACAAATAGTAAAATACATAAAAATTCATAAAATACATAAAATAGTTAAATTATACAAGAATATAAAAGCATAATACATAAAAACTTTGGCCATAGCCGGAAAGGAAAGTAAATGTACAAATTGTATAAAGAATAGAGACTAACATGCAGAGAATACGAGACAGGATACAACAGGTGGGTGGGTACAGTAGGGATAGAGTCATACAAAAGGGGATGGGATATTGAATGCCAGTGAGAAGAGGTGGGTTTTAAGGTTTTGTTTGAAAATTGCGAAATGTGGTTCCAGGCGGAGGGAAGGGGGGAGAGAGTTCCAGTGTGCGGGACCAGCAAAGTAGAATGCGGATAGACGTGTGAATTGAAGGTGGGCACGGGAGGGGGAGGGGAGAGCGAGGCGGTTGAGATGGAAAGAACGGGGTGCATAACGTGAGGAATGGAAAGATAGAAGGTCAGACAGATAGGATGTCACCAGGAACAACTTTTTATTGGTACCGCAACCGCGAGACACAATTTTTGAAGTATTTCAGCAAAGAGGAAGATTTGGTATTTTGCAACGATATATACGGAGTGATGGAAAAGTTTAAACTCAAGTATAATCCTGCTGAATGGCGGCTGTTCATTGATTCGTCAAAAGACAGCATAAAAGGTGTTTTTCTTCATAATGGCAACACATTCGCTTCAGTTCCTATTGCTCACTCTGTTATTCTCCAAGAAAAATACGAGAATTTGGCCCTGATTCTTCAGAAGATTCGTTATGATGAGCATAAGTGGATGATTTGTGGAGACTTTAAAATTCTATCCATGCTATTAGGGCAGCAATCCGGTTTCACCAAATATCCCTGCTTCCTTTGCTTGTGGGATAGCCGGGCCCGCGACCTACACTGGGGGAAAAAAGACTGGCCAATTCGGGAGTATTTGAGACCCGGTGAGAAAAATGTTCTTCATGAGAGCTTGGTACCTCGTGATAAAATTCTATTACCACCTCTCCACATTAAGTTGGGTCTCATTAAGCAATTCATCAAGTCCCTTCCAAAAGATGGTGAGTGCTTTCGGTACCTTTGCTCAAAGTTCCCCCGACTTTCTGAAGCAAAGCTAAAGGAAGGAGTGTTTGTTGGCCCTGATATAAGGAAACTCATTTCAGATGGAGCATTCGCTGAAACGATGTCTGAGAAGGAAAAAGAAGCCTGGGATTCCTTCAAGGATGTTGTTCTCAAATTCTTGGGGAACAGGCGGGATGAGAACTATAAGGATATTGTTGCCAGGATGCTCAATGCCTTCAAAGAACAAGGCTGTAACATGAGCCTGAAAGTCCATTTCTTGCACTCCCATGTGAACTACTTTCCCGAAAACTTGGGGGCGTACAGTGAAGAACAAGGTGAAAGGTTTCACCAGGACATCAAGGACGCAGAGAGAAGGTAACAAGGAAGATGGAACACCACTATGATGGCTGATTTCTGCTGGGGTTGCTGCTGCGGGAAACCCCAGATGAAAAATACGCCAAGCAGCGCACCAAGAGAAGCATTCGGGGGAAGAAGAAACGGGCCCACCAGGAGACTGATTGACCCAAGAATGACTTTAAAATCTAAACTGTGTTGACAAATATCGTGTTTTTACTAAACTTTGAAATAAAAATTTGCTAGTTATTACCACAGTGTCGGATCTCATTTATTAGAATTTTATTTTCACACCATCGGGTGTTTGTCTTCATGTATTGCAATGGTGCGGTTTGCGTTTTCTATTCTTACATACGTACCTGTACAACATTTTTTGCACATTTCTTTGCTTTGCGTCTAACCTCACTCTTATATGCTCAATGTTTGTGCACATGTATGTGGCTGTTTTAAGTGCAGACAATTTTGCTACCATCACAGTGTGTTTTGTTGACATTACTCTATTCTTATGTGCTGCCTTGTTACAATTTTCTTTATTCTTATTTGAATAACTACTAAACAATTAGTATAAAGAATTCATCCAAGAAACTTTTATCTCGATCGCACTCAATCTGAAATGTTCACCTCAAACTGCTAGCCCAATGTAGCAAATAATCTGTACGTGATGGAGCAAATTGGTTACCAGATTTGGATTCAGCGCACCAAAAAACGTAAAAATCAATCGAAACATTAGAGGCAGTTTAAAAAAAATTTTTTTTAGTGTACCTGTGTTATCTGTGGAGTAAAAAAATGTTTTCTTCGATTAGTCTTAAATGTGCTACACTGTAGCTTTATTGCATGGTCCCTAGTCTTTCTACGTTTTGAAGGAGTAAATAACCGATCTACATTCATCCACTCCACTCCACTCATTATTTTGAAGATCTCTATCATATCTCCCCTCAGTCGTCTTTTTTCCAAGTTGAAGAGCCCTAACCTTTTAAGCCTTTCCTCATAGGGGTATCCTTCCATCCCCTTTTATCATTTTGGTGGCTCTTTGTATCTTTTCTAATTCTGTTCATACAATGTAAATATTTAATCCTCACTACTGATTTTTATTCCTGCAATGTATTTGCTCCTGCACTGCAATTTTCTTGTTACAATATTTGATTTGAAGGAGAAAGCATAGTTACTCACCTGTAACAGGTGATCTCCGGGAACAGCAGGAATTTAGTCTTCACATATGAGTATCATCGGTACTGACGGAGCCTGTGTGGGAACGCTCCCCAGTGTCCAATTAGGAAGCTTTTGGGAGCATCCCACAGCGCCTGCGTGCTGCCTTCCCACCTTTCCCAACTGCCTCTCTCCAGTTGAGTTTAAAGCTGAGACAAAGAGAGAGAGAGGGAGAGAGAAAGAGATAGATAGAGAGATACAACTCCTAGGGGAGGTGGGTGGGTTGTGAAGACTAAATTCCTGCTGTTCCCGGAAATCACCTGTTACAGGTGAGTAACTATGCTATCTCCAGGAACAAGCAGGAATGTAGACTTCACATATGGGGACTCCCTAGCTTTAGATGCCAGGGAGAGACCCCAGAAGTTGTGTGTCCCTGAGACAGGGCTCCACTTCCCCCCATGGATCTCTGGCATCCAACAAGGGTTGGTGGGTAGGAGTTGATTAGGTATGGAACAGGTGTTGGAGAACAGCTTGACCAAACAAGGCATCCCAGCGGGAGTCCTTGTCCAAGCAGTAATGGACTGTGAAGGTATGAACCGAGGCCCAGGTGGCTGCTCGACAGATGTCGTCGATAGACACAGAGTGCAGATGAGCCATTGAAGCTGCCATGGCTCTCACATTGTGAGCTGTGACATGGCCCTCTAGAGGAAGATTCTTACTCTGATACGCAAAGGAAATACACTGAGTAATCCAGTTAGACAGTGTTCTCTTGGAGACTGGAAGTCCCAAATGAGAAGGATCAAAAGCAACAAAGAGCTGAGAGGACTTTCTATGTTGCTGTGTTCTTTGCAAGTAAAAGGATAAAGCTCTTTTACAGTCCAAAGTATGAAGATTCCTTTCTGCATTTGATGCATGAGGCCTTGGAAAGAACACAGGCAGGTAGACCGCTTGGTTAAGATGAAAAGGCGAGACCACCTTTGGCATAAAGTGGGGAAGAGTCCTAAGGACTACCTTGTCATGATGGAACCTTGTATAAGGTGGATCAGCCACTAGTGCTTGCAACTCACTGATGCGACGTGGTGATGTGATTGCAATGAGAAAGATAAATTTCCAAGAAAGGAATTTCAATGAGGTAGTAGCTAGGGGTTCGAAAAGTGGCTTCATGAGCTGACCAAGAACCAGGTTTAAGTCCCATGCCACCGGTGGTGGCCTAATGGGAGGCTTAGTAAGAAGAAGGCCTCTCATAAATCTTGCTACAAGAGGATGGGAGGAAATAGGTTGTCCATTTAGAGGCTTGAAAGAAGCTGCAATAGCACTCAAATGGACTCTTACTGAATTAGTCTTAAGTCCTGCATTGGACAAATGAAGGAGATACTCCAGTAATGATTCCAGAGGTATTGCAAGGGGGTTAAGACCCTTCTGCGAGCACCATATGGTAAACCTCTTCCAATTAAAAGCATAAGAGCGTCTTGTGGAAGGTTTCCTGGAAGCATAAAGGACATTCTTTACTTGCTGAGGGAGGTTAAGATCATGAAAATCTAGGCCTTCAGCAACCAAGCTCTGAGATGCAGAGACTGGGGATTGGGATGCCATAACATTCCATCCTCCTGTGACAGGAGATCTGGAGCAGATCCTAACTCCAGGGAGGGAGCTTGAGAGAGATGTAGAAGCAGAGGGTACCACACTTGCCATGGCCAATGTGGAGCTATGAGAATCATACGCCCTCTGTCTCTCTGAAGCTTGAACAGGGTTTTGGGAATTAGGGGAATGGGTGGAAAGGCATAAAGGAAGTCTTTCCCCCAGTGAAGGAGGAAAGCATCCCTGGCCTGAGAGCCCTGAGCCGGAATTCTGGAACAGAACCGGGGAAGTTTGGCATTCAATGGACTTGCAAAGAGGTCTATGTCCGGGGTTCCCCAAATTTGAAAGATCTTGGCCACCTGGTCTGCATGCAGAGATCATTTGTGTGGAAGCAGAACTCGACTGATTCTGTCTGCCCTAGAGTTCTGTATGCCTGGAAGATACACTGCCAGGAGATGAATGTGATGCTCTCTGGCGAGGACCCATAGTCGCAAAGCTTTGTTGCGAAGCAACAAAGAGCCTGTTCCCCCCTGCTTGTTCACGTAGAACATGGCTACTTGATTGTCCGTATGAATGAGGACTGTCTTGTAGCTGAGCAGGGTGCGGAACACTCGAAGAGCAAGGAAGATTGCTCTGAGCTCCAAGAGATTGATATGCAGATGAGTCTCCTGTGGAGTCCAAGTGCCTTGGGTGGATGGAGAGGTCTTGCAGATGAGCTCCCCAACCCATCAGAGAAGCATCTGTTGTGAGATTTGCCTGGGGTAAGGGTTGTTGAAATGGGGACACCAGCAACAGGTTCTGAGTGGACTGCCACCATCGGAGGGACAAAATAAGGCGATTTGTGTTTGCTATTTTGTCTGACAGGCACCCGCTCTCATATGGAGGCGAACATATGGAACCACATGCACGGTAGATGCCATGTGGCCTAGTAGTTGTAGCATTTCTCGAGCAGTGAGATGAGGCTTTAGCACTGCTTGAGAAGCTAACTGCACCATGTGAAGGCAACGGGCCTGGGAAAGATAGGTCCTTGCTTTCCTGGTATCCAGCAAATCTCCTATGAACTCTAGAGACTGAGTGGGAGTTAGACAGGATTTTGGGATGTTTATGACCAGACCCAAATACTGAAGGATGCGCATTGTGCAAGATAGAGAAGTCCTGGCCTCTGACTCTGATGGGGCTCAAATGAGCCAGTCGTCTAAGTAGGGGAAGACGAATATCCCTAGAGTGCGGAGAAATGCTGCTACTACAGCCATGCATTTCGTGAACACCCTTGGTGCTGAGGCCAGGCCAAAAGGAAGCACCCTGCATTGGTAGTGCTTTCCTTGAAAAAGGAACCGAAGGAACTTTCTGTGAGTTGGATGGATGAGAACATGGGTGTACGCATCCTTGAGATCTAGAGAACAAAGCCAATCCTGACCCTGAAGGTATGGCAGCAGAGTTCCTAGAGAAATCATCTTGAATTTCTCTTTGAACAGGAATTTGTTCAATTCTCTGAGGTCTAAGATAGGTCTGTATCCCCATGTTTTCTTTGGGATAAGGAAATACGGGGAGTAAAACCCTGTCTTACCATTGTGGGAGAGGGGCATGCACAGAAAGTGCAGCTTGTACCCCTCTCTTATAATGGAGAATGTCCAATGCTCTGCTGTTATCTGCTCCCACCTGGGGGCAAAGTGACATAACCTTCCTGGAATAGTGGAAGGCTCTGGTCCATTGAGGGCCAGGAAGGCTAAGTTCTCTAGATGAAAGTCAAAGGCCTTGTAGAGGCTGAGACTGCTGAGATGGTTGAGGCTCAGCAGTCTTTGCTTTCCTTTGTTTAGGTGGTTGCTGACTTTTCCGGGCAGGCTGACCTGCAGAACGTCCCTGTTGTTTGAGAAGAAAGAAATCTTTCAAGAAGCCTTTCTCGCAGGATCAGCTGTGCCTTTGGATAGCCTATCCAAAGTGGAGTTGTCAGCATCTAATTCATTGGCTTTTTCTTGCCAATGTTTGCCAAATAGATTCTCATCTGTACAAGGGATATTGCCCAGTTTGTCCTGCACCCAGAGCTCCAAATCGGATGCCTGGAGCCAGGCAGTTCTACTTGCACCTATGGCAATGGCAGAGGTGCTGCTTATGCACTCAAAACAATCAAAAGCTGCACGGTTGACAAACTTAGACACATCCTGGGCATGTTTGACCAGTGTGAGAAAATCCTGCCTTCTATCCTCAGGAAGAAGAGGGCTCAAAACCTCTAAATCACCTGTGACTTCTTTAAGGAACATTCCCATATATAAAATATAGGAACTGATCCTGGCAGAAAGCATGGAAGCCTGGAAAGTATGACGTCCAAAGGCATCCAAAGTTCTACACTCACGTCCTGGAGGATTAGAGGCATGCCTCTTTGCACTCCTGATCCTTCTTATAGCTGATTCCACTACAATAGAGTGGTGAGGAAGCTGAGTTTTCTGGAATCCAGGACAAGGAGGGACTCAATACATGGTATCCAGTCTGCGAGAGTGAGGAGAGGTGGTGAGAGGTGTCTCCCACATTCTCAACATGAGATCATGTAAAATCTCATGGATAGGCAAGGTAGCTGCCTCCTTAGGAGCTTTGGGATATTGCAAAATCTCCAACTCCTTAGGAGTCACAATAATGGACAACCCACGAGCCACCTCCCTGATGAAATCTTGGAAGGAGATATCTTCTGGAGGAGACATCCTACGTTTAGGAGAGGAAGGCTCCTCTGGGAGAAGTATCCCGGTACCAGCAGAGCTATCAGAATCCTCAGAGTCCTCCGAGGATTCAAAGTATCGTCTGTCCGGATGCTCTTGAAGAGCCCGATACCCGTACCAACCGAAGTCGGTACCAGGGGTAATCGGTACCGGTGTATCAGCACCAGAAGGCATCGCATGACTGGGTGCCAGCAAAGCCGATACCGATGTCGATGTCGATGC
The DNA here is from genome assembly GCA_033557465.1 of Ichthyophis bannanicus. Lineage (NCBI taxonomy): Eukaryota > Metazoa > Chordata > Amphibia > Gymnophiona > Ichthyophiidae > Ichthyophis > Ichthyophis bannanicus. The sequence continues at coordinate 2,407,975 of CM066040.1, forward strand.
TATCGGTACCGGTACCGACACCGGTACCGGCATCAGTGCCGGTACCGGTTGAATCGTCTGACGCGGTTCAGAGGGCGTTGATGCCACAAGGAGAGCTGCCAGACTGCGTTCAATAGCCAGGAACCTCTGGTCTATCGACGCTGCTGATGCCTGGGTGTCGGTACTGGAGACAGCCGGTATCCCAGAGCATGGCACCAGTAGTTCTGCAGAGGTCGAGGCCTCGAGAACATCCTGGATCTCTGATAATGCTTTGGAAGCCGAAGCCTCCAACCAGGGCAACTTTGCCGGTATGGAACCCTCAAGGGCAATGCCAGAGGCATCTCGATGCTTGGAAGGAGATCTACCCTTTGAGGACTGGCTGGACTTATGTTTAGTTACCTGAGATCCATCGGAAGAAGACAAAGCCCTGGAAGACATCGATGCCACCGAAGCTGCATTGGAGGGAAAAAGGGCACTGAGCTTGGCAGCTCGGTTCTGTCGACCCCTTTTGGACATCATGGCACAAGCCATGCACTTGGAGATGGAGTGGTCAGGACCTAAACATTTAAGACACCACTCGTGGGTGTCGGTGATGGAGATGGTACCACCACATTAGGTGCATTTTTTAAAACCCAAGGCAGGTTTCTCTATGGTGGAGGAAATTTTGGGCCTAAGGCCCAAAATGGTGCGTGCACCTGGAAAGAAAAGTTTTGAAAAAAAGAATACTATTTTTTTTTTTTTGAAAAAGAAAGAAAGAAGAACCGGCGGTACTGGTGTAACGTCGAGGAAGGCAGACGTGACCACAAAAAAGAAGAATAAGGAAAATAATTTTCTGCGGTGACAGGAACACGACCTGCTGGCTCCGCGGAAAATGAAGAACTGGAGAGAGGCAGTTGGGAAAGGTGGGAAGGCAGCACGCAGGCGCTGTGGGATGCTCCCAAAAGCTTCCTAATTGGATGCTGGGGAGCGTTCCCGCACAGGCTCCGTCGGTACCGATGATACCCATATGTGAAGACTACATTCCTGCTTTTTCCTGGAGATATACTAGTATCATGTAAAGAGAGTTCACAAGGGAGTATTGGAAAAGGGGAGCCTATCCCAAATAGTAATGAGGGAGGAGGGGCGCTAATCTGTAGGTTCCAGAGAGGCGCCAGAAATCCTGGCACCGGCCCTGCCATTCCCACATGTGGATCGGAATAAAAGTGTGAATGTCATTTCAGAACAGGCTTTTTCAAGACGTGGGAATACTCACCACCTCTACTGTGCCAAGAAGAGTGGTGGGTTTGGAAGAAGGGAGAGCTTGGATTCCCCGTTTTAAACAGAGGATTCACAACTTACTGACAATTTCCAGGTGTCAGCATGTACAACTTCCCCCAGGTATGAATAAGTACCGCCTGGCTGGGGCAGGAGTCAATGCCGATGTCAGTGCCCACCAATCATCCCCCCCCCCTCCCCAGCTGTGAGTACTCCCTCCTCTACTGGCTCACAATTTCACTCCCCAACATGGAGTTTAAGCACAACACTCTCTCAGGTACAGACAACACTTCCCCAAAGTAGGCAAAACACCTCCAGACCTCCCCCCACCAAGAAGCATAGCAGCAAGCCCCCTGGGAAACTCTGATCACCCCTCAAAGCCCTCCCAGTGAACAATACTCACTATCTTAACCCCCTCTCAACAACAATCCCCATGAATGCTCTCCCGTTTCCAGGACAGCTCTCCCACCCTCTGATCTCCAATCCTGGGATTACTGGGGGCCATTGGTGGCCAGTCAGAGAACAAGTGAGGCCAACTTGAGTGTCACATGTATGATTTTCTCCCAGTTGGTGAGAGGTCTTATGTGTGCACTAGGTGCAAGGAGCTCTTTGCTCTCAGGGAACGAGTCCGTTCTCTAGAGGTTTGAGTAGCAGACTTGGAAGACATAAGAAAGACAGAGAGGTACATAGACAAGACCTACAGGGATATAGTCCTGAAGCATCACCTCCAGTCTGGCAGCATCCCTGTTGCCATGGAGGAGAGAGGTCACGTGACAGGAGAGCATCACCCTGGTGTGGCAGGAAGTGATCCTGTAATTAGGATCTGTCTTTCAGGTGATGTAAAACCCTCTCGCACCGAGGAAGTTTCTCCAGGGCCATGTGCCCATGAGGGAAGGGTTAGGACAGCCGTTATAGTTGGTGATTCGATCATTATGCATGTAGATAGCTGGGTGGCTGGTGGACGTGAGGATCACCTGGCAACATGCCTGCCTGGTGCGAAGGTAGTGGACCTCACGCGCCACCTAGATAAGGTCTTAGATAGTGCTGGGGAGGAGTCTTCTGTCTTGCTATATGTTGGTACCAATGACATAGGAATATGTGGTAGGGAGGTTCTGGAGGCTAAATTTAGGCTTTTAGGTAGGAAGTTGAAATCCAGAACTTCCAAGGCAGCGTTCTCCGAAATGCTTCCCGTTCCATGCGCAGGCAGAACTCCAGAATCTCAATGCATGGATGTGACGATGGTGCATCGATGAGTGTTTTGGATTTGTTAGGAACTGGGGAATATTCTGGGGAAATGAGGGGCTCTTCCGAAGGGATGGGCTTCACCTTAACCAGGATGGAACCAGCTGGCATTAACCATTAAAAAGGAGATAGAGCAGCTTTTAAACTAGATAATAGGGGAAAGCCGACAGTCGCCCAAGAGCGCATGGTTCGGAACATGTATCCTTGAAGGATATTACCAAAAGCAGAGAGGTTCCAAAAAAGAGTAAAGTAGCCCAAATACCCTTGAGTATGGAGCAGGCAGAGTTCAAAGATTCCAAATTACCCCTGCCTACCAATAACCAGATTAATAAGAATAAAATACAGTCTATAAATGCTTGTATGCAAATGCTAGAAGTCTAAAAAATAAGATGGAAGAGTTAGAATATATAGCACTAAATGAGAGGTTGGATATGATTGGAATCTCAGAGACATGGTGGAAGGAGGACAACCAGTGGGATACTGTGATACCTGGGTACAAACTATATCGTAGTGATAGAGCTGATCGAATTGATGGACGGGTTGCGCTCTGTGTTAGAGAGTCGCGGCCCTCACGGCTAGAATGGGGGAAATGGACTGCAAAATGGAGTCTCACGAGGCATCCCTCCGGCAGGTGGCTAAAAACTGCAAGCGGCTGGACGCTCTTGAGAGAAGCCTAGAGGATAAAAGTAATAGAGCGCGGAGAAAATTTGAGGCTCCTTGGCTTGCCGGAGGGCGCGGAAGGAGCTAATCCCGTGGAGTTTTTGGAACGCACCCTCCCTAAGATTCTTCAACTAAAGTTTGCTCAGCCATTTGAGATCGATAGAGCGCATAGGGTACCTTCGCAGGCCAGCCCTCAACAGAGATACCCGCGTCCTCTGATTATGCGAATCTTGCGCTACTCGCAGGTGGCTCAAATTCTGGCGGTGGCTAAGGCAAGGTCTCCGATAAAATTCGAGGAGCACACTATAACTCTGTATCCGGACTTTTGCAAAGCTACAGTAGTCAAGCGGAAGCTTTTGCTGGCACTCCGACCGCGCCTGCAGCATTTACAGGCTAGATATGGCATGTTCTACCCGGCGAGAATGCGGGTAACTCTCCATAACCAGACTCGTACCTTCGAGGATCCAGCGGCCTTAAGTGCTTTTTTGGAGGAGAATGAGGCACGTGCAATGCAATGAGGAACAGTGCTTTTCATCTTGAGTAGCTGTTGCACTTAATCCCCTTGGGGCTGCAAGGGGATGTTCGGCCCCTTGAGGGAGGCTGCGTAGAGGCTGGAGCCTTGTGGCGACTTGCGTCTTGCAGAACCCCCTGTTTCTTCTGAGGGTGCGGGCAATGGACCTTGTTGTGGCCTGTGGGAAGAGGGGCTCTGTATAGTGTATAATTGTTTAATGTAGAATGTCTAACGTCTAATGTATATTGATATAGCGGGGCATAATAGTTATTAGAAGGATTTGGCCTTGGGTGGTGGGATGGGGACTGTACGGATGGATGTGTGTGTATGAGTGGGGTTGGCTGTGTGTGTAAGGTGGGGTGGATCTGATGTCCAAGGCACGCGCAACGCAATGAGGAACAGTGCTTTTGTCTTGAGTAGTTTTAGCACTTAATTCCCTTGGAGCTGCAAGGGGATGTTCGGCCCCTTGAGGGTGGCTGTACAGAGGCTGGAGCCTTGTGGCGATTCGCGGCTTGCAGAACCCCCTGTTTCTTATTCTCCTGTTGCCTGGGCGTGGGCTGGCTTCAGTCGGGCCCTGGTGGTTCACGAGCCCTCCTTGGATGTTGTGACCGCGCACCTGTTGCTCCTCCCTGATGACTCAGAGGAATGAGGGTGCGGGAAATGGATCTGGTTGTGGTCTGTGGGTAGAGGGGCTCTGTACGATGTATAATGTATAATGTATATTAATACAGTGGGGCATAGTAGTTATTGGAAGGATTGGCCTTGGGTGGTGGGATGGGGCCTGTAAGGATGGATGTGTGTGTATGAGTGGGGTCGGCTGCGTGTGTGAGGTGGGGGGGAATCTGGTGTCAGGGAGGGGGAGGGGGGGACTTTCTTCATCTGGAATGTGCTGGGGGGGGGGTTGTTACCAGAAATAAGCTGTATGGGGGGGGGCTCGGGTAGTTATGTTGTGTAGATTAATGTTTGGATTGTTTTCCCTGTATTATTCTGTATTTGATAAATAAGGGGACAGAGATTCTTGGTAGGGGCGGGGGGATGTGGTAGTCTTGCTTGGGATGGCTCGCCTGTTGGTACCTCCATTATGGAGGGCGAGTATGTCTTCCTGTGACCTCACACTCTGCTATTTTCGAAGCTGCTTCCTCACTCTTATTGCTGCCCATCATAGTCTTTTCCAATATGATAATCTTGTCCCATGAAACCTGTTAAGTTTGTGTCTCTGAATGTTAAGGGAATCAGTAATCCAATTAAGAGAAAAAAAATCTTAGTGTATTGTAAGCATGAGTCTGCTGATGTTGTATTGCTACAGGAAACGCATCTGTCTTCCTCCGAAACGGCGAAACTGGGACTGGGGAAATATATCCTTGCAGGGTACTCTCCTGCGGTTGCCAGGAAAAACGGGGTAGCCATCCTGGTTAGTAAAGCTTTAGCTCCGGTAATTTTGCAAACTAGGTCGGATATTGAGGGTAGATGGGCCAAGGTGATGCTCAAGATAGGCAATCGTACCCTCGCCATCATGAATGTGTACGGGCCCAATCGGGACGACGTTAGTTTTTTTAAGGTAATTGCAGAGGAGGTGAAGGCGTGGGATTCGGTGGATTGGATAATTGGAGGGGACTTCAATATGGTTATTGATCCTTTGTTGGATCGTCAGCCATATCGCCCCCAGCGGCAAAGTAGAGCGGCTCTAGTGTGGCAATCTATTATTCAGGAATGCAGGCTCTCTGATATTTGGCGATTATGGCATCCCAAAGATAGACAGTTCACTTTTTTCTCCTTACCCCATAAGTCTCATTCCAGAATAGACTATTTTTTGGTCTCCAGTACTTTACTTTCGGAGGTCACACAAGCTGGTATTGCTGGCAAGCATATTTCTGATCATGCCGCCGTGCACTTTACTATAGACCTTGCTGATGTCGCCCGGGGAGGGTGCACTTGGTCTTTTCCCAGGGACTTTTTGCAGGAGCAGGAGTTCTGTGATGAGATTAAGAAAGCAGTTAAAGAGTATTTTGCCTGGAATTCCCCCTCAGAGACTCCGGTCTAGGCCTGGTGGGAGGCCTTTAAAGCTGTTATCCGAGGCGTTGTTACTAGTTATAAAATCAGGGTAGGCCGGCGAAGGAAAGTGCAGCTCGAGGAGTTGGAGTCTCAAATCCTAGCAGGGGAGAGTCTGTTGGTCTCCAGGGCCGACCCAAGCATTCTTATTCGTTTGCAGAGGCTGCGATATCAATATAATGACATTATGAGTGCTGAAGCGAGCAGGTTGATTTGTAGCGCTCATGGGAAGTATTATTGTGATAGCAATAAAGCAGGGCAATTATTGGCACGAACCTTGAAGCCCCGCATGTCCAAGCGTAGAATCGAAGCTATTCAGGACGAACAGAGGGGCCTCCTCACGAGTGAAGCCGACATCGCAGACTGTTTTCAGTCCTTTTATAGGGATCTGTATTCTTCAGAAACGGGCTCTAGTTCCGCAGCGTTTCATAAATTGTTCGGTCGGATTCCTCACCCAGTGCTTAAGTCTAGTCAGGTGAAGGAGCTTGATGGGCCGCTGCTGGTCAGGGAGATCAGAGAGGTTCTCTTTGGTATGAAGGGGGGGAAAGCGGCCGGTCCGGATGCTATTCCAGTGGAGTTTTACCAAATATTTCCCTTACTTGCTTATATTTTTCCAGGATCTTTTGGTGCAAGCCCCTTTAACAGGGTCCTTTAGCGAAGCGATGATAGTGGTGTTGGAAAAGCCGGGCAGGGACCCCCAGAAAGTTGGAAATTATCACCCGATTTCCCTATTAAACGCCGATTACAAAATTTTCTCATCAATCTTGGCCCATAGACTGGTTAAGGTCGTACCCGATCTTATCCATCCTGACCAGTGCGGGTTTGTCCCCGGGCGGTCAACTGCGGATAATGCCCGCCTCTTTTTAAACTTAATGGCGGCTGCGGAGGGTCTGCAAGGACCTCTCGTTGGTCTATCTGTCGACGCTGAAAAAGCTTTTGACCGCCTGGAGTGGGACTTCCTGATGCAGGTGCTCCGATGGTTTGGGGTTGGGGAGATGTTTATTAGGATGGTTAGAGTGCTCTACATTTCACCGTCGGCGCGGATCCTGGTCAATGGCTCCCTGTCTGGTTCCTTTTTACTGAATAGAGGAACTCGGCAGGGTTGCCCCTTATCTCCTCTTTTATTTAATTTGGCCTTAGAACCTTTAGCCATTCTCGTGCGACAATTGCAGGAGGTGCGGGGAGTTGAGGTGGCTGGCTTACAAATAAAACTATCGGCTTATGCGGATGACCTTTTGCTATTCCTGCATCCTGAATCTATAGGGGTGGTATTGGATATAATTGGGCAGTATTCGGCATTGTCGGGCTACAAAATTAATTGGGACAAGTCCATTGCATTCCCAATGAATTCAGGGACTTTTTCCTCGTCGGTCGCTCAATACCCTTTTAGGTGGGAGGCTAGAGCCATAAAGTACCTCGGAGTTTGGTATGGGATCTCGTTGGAGGAGACGGTAGACATGAATGTTAAATCCTTGAAGGAAATGGTCCAGGCTTTTACGTTGCAATGGGCTCCCTTGCATTTGTCCTGGTGGGGCAGATTGGATTCTATTAAAATGGTGCTCGCCCCCAAAGTAAATTACATCTTGGAAATGATCCCTTTAGAGTTTCCCCGCAAGTTTTTTTAAGTCCCTAGAGCGTATTTTGACAGAGTTTCTGTGGCAGGGAAAGCCCCCTAGGATCGCGTTGCACAAATTGAAAGCGAGTAAGCAGGAAGGGGGGGTGCAGTTCCCCGACTTTAGGTGTTATCATGCTGCTCTCTTGCTGAAGCACGGCTCTCAATGGCTTCTTAATAGGGAGGGGAGTTGCAGGCCAGTTTGGGTGGATTTGGAGGAAAGATGGATAGCACCCATCCCCGTGCACTTATTAGTCGGTATGTTACTGCCAGGGCAGGGGAAGAACCTTAAAATACTCCAGGCTACGCAACACGCCTTTCTTTTGCTAGATTCCAGACTGGCTCTTGGAGGCCGTGTATCGGCTGGATCTCCGATTTGGTTTAACCCTTACTTGAAGATTGGGCGTCGAACTTTTGCGTGGAAGACATGGCAGGACCGTGGTATTTGGACTATCGGGCAGTTAATTAGCGGGACGTCATGGAAATCCTTTGAGGAATTACAAAAAGAATTTGGGATTCAGGGTTTATTGTATTTTCAATGGATTCAGCTAAAACATTGTCTGACGGGTCTCCCTTGTGATCCCTCCAGAGTCACGGCTCAGTGGGAGCTTCTGAAGGAGGTGGATGTGTGTCTTAGTGGAAAGAGAATCATGTCTAAGTTTTACGCCCTACTCAGGGATAACTCTGGGGTAACTTCTACTGACTTGGGGCGCCGTTGGGAGGAAGAATTTGCGATCCTCATTCCCAGGCAGACGTGGCACACTTTGTGGGGTAGAGTGAATAGAGTTTCCAGGGCGGCTGCTCTGACGCAAACCTTTTACTTTATTCTTCATAGAGCGTATCTTACCCCTGACAGGGTTGCAAAGTGGGTGCCGGGGGCTCAAAATAAGTGTTGGTCCTGTAAAGGTGATAAGGGCACCTTTAGACATATGCTCTTTGAGTGTTCCTATGTTCAGAGATACTGGCTTTCGGTTTGGGACAAGATTAGCAGGGTCTTGGGCTTCCAGTCTCCATTGAGGTGGGAAATAATTATTCTCCGTTCTTGTGCGAGTGGGCTTGTATTGGAAAAGGAGAAGACCTTCCTATTCAACTTTATGATGGCTATTGCGCTCAAGTTGATAGTATCTAATTGGAAGGACTTGTCAAAATTGGATAGCCTGCACTGGTGGAATCTAGTTTGCCTTTACTCTAGTTATGAGAAGGCGCAGGAGAAAAGAGAAGCCCTTTGGAGGCTGGGAAGTAGAACTTGGCAGGCCCGAGAGGGTTCCTCTAGGGATGGGCAAGCTCATAGCAAATGGTTTTACCTCGATGACTATTCGACTAGGGCAAGGTGCAGCTTTTCTCTTTAACCTTAACCTTCTGGTAGTTATTGATTTAACTCATGGATGGATCTCATGGATGGGTGTGATAAGGGTCGCAGGAGGACGGGGGGAGGGGGGGAGGGACTGTTGGGGGGTGGTTGGTTAGAGGGAGTTCTGTAGTATGTAACCTTGTGTTGCTGTGTGAAGATGGTGTTATGTATTGTTGTATTGTTGGAAATTATAAAAATAAAATTTAAAAAAAAAAAAAGAAAAGAATGCTAGGTATCATAAGGAAAGGAATGGAAAATAAAACAAAGAATATTATAATGCCTCTGTATGGTTCCATGGTAAGACCGCACCTTGAATATTGTGTGCAATTCTGGTCGCCGTATCTTATAAAGGATATAGCGTTCTTAGAAAAGGTTCAGAGAAGAGCCAACAAAATGGTAAAGGGGATGGAAGGATACCCCTATGAAGAGAGGCTAAAACGTTTAGGGCTGAGGGGAGATATGATAGAAATCTATAAATTAATGAATGGAGTAGAACGGGTAAACGTAGATCAATAGTTTACATTATCAGCATATAGAAAGATTAGGGGACATGCTTTGAAGCTATAGGGTAAACATTTTAAGACAGATAAGAGAAACTATTTTTTCACACAATGTTTAATCAAACTCTGGAATTTGTTACCGTAGGATGTAGTAGAGGCTGTTAGTGTAGTTGGGTTTAAAAAAGGTTTGGACAAGTTCCTGAAGGAAAGGTCCAAAAACCATTATTGAAAAGGGACCCAGGATATCAATGCTTGACCCAATACAACCCTCCCGCTACTCATCACGACAGCACCCTGCCTCGAGGAAATGATCTCCAGCTGGGATAATAGCCTCAGCTCCATTGCTCAACTACCACCCTCAAACAAGCCTCCAAGAAAATGAAAAGCCGCACCCTGGTACTCCACTGAACTGCGAACATCACTCCTGCACCTAAGGAAGCTGGAAAGACGATGGCGCCGGTCACGCTCCACCGAGGACCAGAGGGCATATAACTCACATTTGACAAGACACTGCGAAGCAATAACAGAGAAAATGAGGCAATTCCACACAGACATCCTGAAACAATCCCTAAGCAAACCACACGACTTGTTCAATCTTGTCTAGGACTTAACAAAAGAAGCACCCCCCAACCAACCACGCGAGCTGCAACCTCAGGAATTCGCGTACTACCTACAATCAAAATCATGCCAGACCAACAGGACCACATCCCCCACTCCCTCACATGAGCCACCCCACCCACCTTCTGCACCCCATCCAAGAAATGCATTGAGGATACCATCGCTGCCATCAATACCACCACTGAACCAACTGACCCCTGCCCTGCTTTCTGGATAAAAGCGTTTCACAGCGAATTCAGCCTGTTCCTAGCCGGGTTCATGGAACAGTCATTCTCAAAAAGCTCATTCCCGCGAAGGCTCAAACACATTTCCAACAGACCGCTGCTGAAAAACAAGAAACTGGACCCCCAGAAGGTCGATTCATACAGGCCAATATCAAGCATCCCACTACTTGCGAAGATAATTGAAAAGGGAGTCCAACGCCAAATCCAACACCACATCGAGACCGCCGCTCCACTGGACCCCAGCCAACTTGGATTCAGGGAATTTCATGGTGTTGAAACCCTCCTTACCACCCTCTTCTGTACCATAATCGCTGGAATCGACAACACCCGACAAGGGTTTGCCCTTATCTTTATGGATATAGCCGCAGCATTCGACTCCGTAAGCCACGAGCTCCTCTTGGTGCGTCTCAAGGAGAAGGGGATTCAGGATACAGCCCTAAGCTGGTGCAAATCATACCTGACTGACAGATGGCAGCACATACGATCCGGCGCTACAACATCAGAACCATTCCATCAGAATCAGGGTGTACCACAGGGATCCTCCCTCTCCACCCTGATGTTCAACATATACATGCAGATCATCTGTGCCCTTATCCAATCTTTCAACATCGCCTGCCTGGTATATGCCGATGACATACTGCTCTACATGCCATTCTCAACCGACCAGCTGGACTCCTCCCCACTAACAAACTGCTTTGATGCTGTATCCAACTGGCTCCACACTCAAAACCTCCGAATAAACCACAAAAAGACAGATGTCCTTTTCATTACGAGGAACCAAAGCTTCACCCCTCCCGCCTACTTAAAGGTCAAAGAAGCTGAGCTGCTAACCAAACCCACAATCCTTTACCTAGGAGTCACATTAGATCATCGTCTAGACATGAAGGCCCATATAAGCAGCACAGTAAAGGCAGTTTACCACAGGATTCGGACACTCCGGCATCTACGTCCCCTGCTAGATCCAGAGGACTTCTGGACAATCTATCAAGCGCTGGTAATCCCGCATTTCGACTACGCCAATGCAATTCTACAAGGACTCTCGCATACCACCCTGAATCCACTCCAACTCGCAATGAATGCCGTGGCCAGAATTCTACACGGAGCTTCCAGGAATGATCATGTAACACCAATCCTGAAACACCTCCACTGGCTGCCCATCCACTGCAGACTCTCTTTTAAAATTCTATTAATGACCTTCAAGGCCATCAACAAGCTCTCCTCCACTTCTCTCACGGAGCTAATCCACCCCATGCCCCCTAAGAGATCCAGAAGATCTGCAGACGTCAACACACTGGTAGTTCTGAAGGCAATAACAAAATGCACCCAGGCAATGATAAACAGGGCATTTAGGTTCTATGTACCCAGATGTTGGAAAGCTCTGCCGCCCAACATCCGGGCAATCTCTGACCTTGCCCAATTTAGGAAGGCACTGAAGCAGCACCTTTTCCTCATGCACTACTCTGATGACAGCCCACAAACTGCCACCCCCCTCCACCAGGTCTGGCCCACTAGCACACCCAGCACGCGATGAGGCAACCACACCCAGGGGCGCCATTATCGACCATGCATAACTTGTAAATAGCAGCATGTATATAGCCCTCACTTTTGTAAAACGTTACTCTACCCAACGATAGTCCTGCGTGGACCTTGACTATTTCCAACCTGTAAATAGTTACCCTAGCGATGTCCAAGTTACAGCACATGTTTCATTGTAAATACAGTGCAGCCTAGGCCGCACTGTATAAGTTACTGTTGCATGTAAACGGCACTGATTTTAAATAGCATGGTATAAAAGAAACACTAAATAAATAAATAAAGTAAATAAATAAATACAAGCATTGTAGAACCTTGTCTTTTGGGGAAACTGCTAGGTACGTATGACCTAGATTGGCCACTGTTGGAAACAGGATACTGGGCTTGATGGACCTTGGTCTGACCCAGTATGGCATATCTTATGTTCTTATGCATCTGTGGGGAAGCCTCGCCACTCAACGTGTAATCAAACTCTGGAATTTGTTACCGGAGGATGTAGTAAAGGCTGTTAGTGTAGCTGGGTTTAAAAAAGGTTTGGACAAGTTCCTGGAGGAAAGGTCCATAAACCATTATTAAGAAGGGACCCAGGATATCAATGCTTGACCCAGTACAAGCATTGCGGAACCTGTGTCTTTTGGGGAAACTGCTAGGTACGTATGACCTAGATTGGCCACTGTTGGAAACAGGATACTGGGCTTGATCGACATTGGTCTGACCCAGTATGGCATATCTTATGCTCTTATGTTCTTATAACTTGCTCCTGCTCAGCACGCGCTCAGAGCCAAAATGGTGATGTTGACCCCTAGTGGTAATCTTGTGGTACTCCTATGCTGCATATCTGGTTTCACTGGCAATCATGGCAGCTATCTGCTCAGAGGTGATATTCAGCCTCTAACCAGATAGCTAAATGTCATAAGGTTAGGACAGTCATTGACTGGATAGCTGCCAGCACCATCCGCTCTCTATCCACAGACCACCCTGAATTTAATGGGGCATCTTTCCTATAGCCTTGGGGATACTCATCGGCTGCAGTACTACAGAATATCTGGTTTACCAGGGATTAGCCAATTAGTAGATCCTGCTAACTGACTAAACTCATTTGACATCTACCCCTATGTTCCCTGATCTTGATAAGCAGATATTTTAGATTGTCTTTACTTTCATCCAGTAACATGGTACTTTCAGCATAAAAAAGATTGTATTAGAATCTTCTATCAGCCTTCATATCTCAGTTGTCTCCATACAATCCTGATGATTTGTTCTGCTGTAACCTTACTGCAGTTCATAAAACACATGTAGATACCCTTTTGGTAGATCCAAAAGCAGGAGCAACCACACTCACAGAAGCAAGCAAGAACCAGTACCAGCAAGGTGTAGAAAACAGAAATCTTCACATGTTTTGATGTTGGTCTTCATCAGCGGTATTACCTCAGTGGAAAATAGTAAAATAAATTAATTAATAAAAAAATACTAAAAATAATTGTAAAGTGCCGTACAATACACATAAATAAACAAAAGTATATAAAGCATATAGAGCTAATAAGATACTAATGTTGGTAAAATTAAAACATCATATAATATAATATACTATAAACAATAAAAACTAAATGAACATGAATAACAATAAAAGTGAATCCAAAATATATGACGATCGAGGAAAAAGATGTAAAACCTGACCTAATCACAGAGGGATGTTTACTAAACAGCGGTAGCAGGTTCCATGCGATATCAGAGCCACGGCTCCACTGAATTAAACATACCCCATAGCGTGTAATAAGCATATGCATGAGAGAATGACCATACGATAAAATACACCACTGGGTAAACAGCAAGCGGTAAACAAGGGAACCACATGGACACTAACGAACATGTTTACTAAACGGCGGTGTGCAAGTGTGCCGTTAGCGTGTGTTAACGGCACACCTGCACCTCTACTGTGTCTAAAGTAAGGCATTAGCACACGCCTGAATTGCCAGAATTGCTAAGTGTGCTGTGGGCGGAGATTCGGCCTGTACAGGGTGGAGAGTGGGGGTCAATGGGCAGGGAGTGGGCAGAAAGAAAGCTGTCTCCCTTAATGCTGTTATCTTAGCAGCAGGAGCTGTAACACATATGAAAACTTGGCGGAAAGGGTACATTTTGAGGAGAGAGAACCTATTTAAATGTCCTCAATGTGATGTATATACAGGGGAGCTTCAGACAGTGATAGTAGTGATACACAAGTAGCAACAGTATAGTGTCCTGCAATGGGAGGCCATAGGGCTGCTGGTGGCAATGTGTTAATGCAATTTGTGAGTGTGTGCTCCTATGGTGGTAAGGAGGTGCCCTTTGGTTGTCTGTGAGTGCAGTCCAGAATCTGTATAGTGGCAAGGCAGCTGCTAAACAAATTGCATGCATGGGATGATGTTCCAGTAACAGTGGCAGTAGCCGCACATGGCCCTTCTGTCAGATGTCATGGAAGACACCCCCAATGTCACCATGCCACTGCTGTGTGTGTGTGTGTGTGTGTGTGGTGTTGCAGGGGGTGTCACCTGTTACATCTGCAATATGTGTTCCATTGGCATGGGAGCAGTGCAGCACAGCAGCTCCCACTGTCATTACGCTGACAAACGTGGTAAGAGCATGTAATTTGTAATGCAGTCACCTTCCCACCACTACATTCGCAACTGCTACAAACATACCCCTTGTGGCATGAAGCCCTGACACCTCAAGAACTCCAATGGCCAAAGATGTTCCTGAGACTGAAGATGGCTAAGTGCACATATGCAAACCTCAAGTGCTGCCACATAGAATGCTACAAAGTCATCCTCAATATCTCTCTAACACAAAACTCAAAAGGCATCCCTGTGGCACTGCACCCAAGGTGTATGTTTGTACAACTCTGCAATCATGTGTTCAAGACGAGCTTGTGGATGAACAATGCTGTTTGCATTAATATTATGCACTCCAGGTTTATGACCTGTTGGTTACAAGCTCCACATTATCCTCAGCAGTGATCCTCACACAGATCTTAAACACATGAATTGTCCGATGTCTGACTGCCTGGAAGAGCAGGCCAATGACATTATGTGCTTGAAGTGATTGCATGGGAAAAGGCAGCTTCATAATGCTTGCAGACCAGGAAAGGGAGGACACTGCACAAATATGTGTGGGCCACAAAGAGACATGTCACACATACAACCTATCAAGACTCTCCACCTGTGTTTGTGAGTCTGTCTGAGTGTTAGGTAACACTGTAATGTGGCAATGGAAAGTGCATGAATGGGAGCAACATGTCTTAGCAAGGGCAAGGTTCATACAATGGTGTGTGGATAATGTCATCCAGATATTTCCTGTAATTGTGTTTACGTGGGTACATTCAGACATACCGTCATATGCTGCACATTCTAGGCTAGATGGTCTTATAGTCACATAAAATCCTTTAGACACACATGTACTACAGCATGCCCATCATGTCTGCAGATGTGTCCAATGAAAACATGTCACAATCAACCTGAAGAAGACAGAAGCAGATTCAGATGACCAGGATCAAATTGTCATACCACCAACACAACTCACCTTCTGAAGAAGCTGCATAAGAGTGCAAACACAAATAAAGTACTTGTAAATCATCTCCACCTAAGCCTCTCACAAGGAGCAGATTGTAAAAAATGCAAGAACAATCATCTACCAAAACCACATGATACTGTGCCTTGGCCCACTCCTATACACCCTGGTCTTCCAATTGCTTCTCCAAGCAATGACACCTGCTCCCTTCACTAATGATATGTTGCAGAGCAAGGACACCTAATCCCCACTCATAACCTGCTTTGGACATCTATAAACAGTACAAGCACCATCATTGCAAAGGGTGAAGATATATCACAACCTAAGCCTGGTACAGAAGCACCTCCACAGCCTTCTGCTGGAAGCTATGATTCATTATAAATCAGTAAGAATGATATAGAAAGCACTGCTCCCAGAAGAAACATTGCATCTTCTCTCTCTGCTACAACTGAGACAACGGAAGACAAACTATACTCAACATAACAATGTTCAGACAGTGCCACATGTAAGGACGAAGTACAATCTCAAAACATGTATATAGCCATTTCTCCACCATGCTGCGTCCTGATGGAATTTGCACCTAACACAAATTTGCTACAATCTGCAATTCTCATTATTTGCAGAACAATTAAAGACACACTGATGCTGAGAATACCTTGGCAGCAATGGCAACACCACCCAATGAATACATAATGGCCTTGAGTAACAGATATGTTTGAGACTGATAGACAAATGATCATTGTAAAACAATTATAGAAAATTTGATACATAACTGTGTAATGTTTATGTTTATGTTTATTTCGCTTGATATACCACCTTTCAAATTACAACCAAGGCGGTTTACAATTCCAAAAATATAGAAATGGGCCAGAGGCACCGAAAAAGAAGGAAGTTACATTAATGACAGGAAAGCAAGAGACAGAGATACAACATTTATGTAACTACAAAACAGGACATAAGAGGGAGGACATAGGGCTAAACAGGGGTAGCGGGTAAGTTGAAGGCTTCGTTGAACAACATTCATGTAACTACAGAAAAGGACACAAGAGGGAGAACATAATATATGACCCTTGTAAGTATGTTATGACATGTGTGATGTAGCACCTCTTGTGTATTGTGAACATTTCTGACACAATGAACATTTCTATCTCTGCTGAGGCAAATAAATATTGACTTCAAATACTTGGATCTGTCTGGCCATTGATGAGTGATGAGTAAGAGACGTGGCAGGAAGTTCTAAAATTGCCTTTATTGTTCCACGGATAAGGTGTGCCAAACCCAACACAGGCCGTGTTTCGTATACCACTTCCTCAGGGGTTAAGGGCTCACTAAAAAACATTCATATACATGTTAAGTACGAATATTAAATAAAAACACAGCAAATAAAACATATGTAAATACATAATAAAACATATTCCATCACAACAAATAAAACAATAAATACATAAATAATTATAATGCGATAACTCATTGATAAAATACATATGATGCAATAAAAGAAGGATAAAAAATAGGGGAAAGGAGTGAATCAGTAAAGTCCCCCGAAAATCAAATGGCATCTTGCAAAACTACTATAAAAATGATAATAAATAAACAAATGCAAAATCTGAAACACTCATAAAATGTAAATTAAAAACCTACCACGGCTTGCCAATCTGAAACAAAACTCTCCGTGATCGGCAGAAGCGTGGAAAACACCTGCCTCTAGTTCGTGATGTAATATACACTGTATATGAATAAATAAATACATGAATAAAACAAAAAAACATGACCATTCTCAAAACATGGAATGTACATACTAAACTATCCCCAGAGTTACTCTTTTATAGGACACAAAAAAGAACCGATATATAAATAAAATTAACTTAAAAACACTAACACACTTTGTTGTATGGCACATTGCTTAAGACAAGATTAACTCTTTGATGGATTTCTCAGGGAAACAAAACAAACCATTTGCTTCTTCACAATACTACTAAAAAATGTATATACACACGAAGGAGAAACCTTTAAAAAATAAATTACTAAAAATCAGGGATAAGGAAAAACCTACTTGTCTTCAAATACAGTGGTCACCACCAATAAAACAAACCCAATCGCCAACTGGAGATTGTGTGACAGTATAATGTCTTAAAAAGAATTGTTTAAGAAAACGGACAAAGCAGGGCCACCGTGTCTTTAAGAGAGGAAGGAACATGAATAAATAAATAAAGCTGCCCGACCTCCAATGAGCCAGAGAACTAAACAGAATATTTTATAATCTCATAATTCATATACAGTGTATATTACATCACGAACTAGAGGCAGGTGTTTTCCACGCTTCTGCCGATCACGGAGAGTTTTGTTTCAGATTGGCAAGCCGTGGTAGGTTTTTAATTTACATTTTATGAGTGTTTCAGATTTTGCATTTGTTTATTTATTATCATTTTTATAGTAGTTTTGCAAGATGCCGTTTGATTTTCGGGGGACTTTACTGATTCACTCCTTTCCCCTATTTTTTATCCTTCTTTTAAGTGTAGTAAGTAGTTTTTTTTACTCTCATGTAATGATCAGTGCCTATGGCACATCCTTTTTAATCCTCCTCATCTCTTTCCTTTTTTATTTGTGTTTTTACTATCTTATATATTTTTTTGGTACAAGCATCTTAAGGTTAGCCTCTTTATATTGATGTATTGTTATTGTAATCCGCATTTTATCAAGTATTTATTGCATCATATGTATTTTATCAATGAGTTATCGCATTATAATTATTTATGTATTTATTGTTTTATTTGTTGTGATGGAATATGTTTTGTTATGTATTTACATATATGTTTTATTTGCTGTGTTTTTATTTAATATTCGTATTTAACATGTATATGAATGTTTTTTAGTGAGCCCTTAACCCCTGAGGAAGTGGTATACGAAACACGGCCTGTGTTGGGTTTGGCACACCTTATCCGTGGAACAATAACGGCAATTTTAGAACTTCCTGCCACGTCTCTTACTGGTTCCTAGTCGCCTACGTGGCGGTTTGCTGTTTTTTGGTGGATCATTGATGAGTGATGGACATTTGTTTCTTTGAGATGTGATGATGATGACACTGTGAAGGTCTGGTGATGTAGTTAGAGCACTGCTTTGTAAATAGTCAAATCCGGTTTCAACCCCACCTATGCAGATCCCCTATGTTGCCTTTTCCAGTTTGGGAAAATATTTTATTTTTTCTCTGTATTCATTTCCTTAATGGACCCAAAAACATATTATTGACCATGCTACGGCCTGTACCTGATGACAGACACACATCAATGTGCTATAGGCAGTGTTGCAGTAGTTCTGTCCTTTCCCGGAACGACATTAGCATTTCACTAGACCATTATGTTCCTTCTGGATGATGTTGTGACCCCTAGGCCGGTCACTGACATGGTGATCAGTGCTACTTTTCACCAACTTTGTAGATAATAGTTAAATGCTCCGTGTGACATCCTGTCCCTTTATTTCAACATAGAAACATAGAAAAATGACAACAGAAAAAGACCACATGGCCTATCTAGTCTGTCCTTCCATATCAACAACTATAACAGTCTCCTTTTTTCCTTTAGAGATCCTCTGTGTATGTTCCATGCTTTTTTGAATTCAGATACTGTCCTCATCTTTACCACTTCCACTGGGAGACTATTCCACGGATCCGTCACTCTTTCCGTAAAGAAATATTTTTGCATATCACTCCTGAATCTATTCCCTTTCAACTTCATCCCATGTCCCCAGAACTTGCTTTCAATTGAAAGAGGCACTACCCCTGTGCATTTATGCCATGGAGGTATTTAAACATCTCAATCATATCACCTCTATCCTGCCTTTCCTCTAAGGTGTACATATTAAGATCCTTAAGTCTGTCCTCATATGCTTTATAATGAAGACCACTAACCATTTTAGTAGCCACCCTCTGTACTGACTCCATCCTTTTTATATCCTTTTGAGGGCGTGGTCTCCAGAATTGAACACTATACTCCAAATGAGGTCGCATCAAAGACTTATACAGAGGCGCTATCACCTCCTTTTTTTTGCTAGCCATTCCTCTCCGTATGCACCCAAGCATCCTTCTAGCTTTTGCTGTCACCTTTTCTACCTGTTTAGCTACTTTAAGATCATCAGACACAACCATGTCTAGGTCCCGCTCTACTTTAGTGGACAAAAGTACTTCACCCCCTATACTATATTGCTCCCTTAGATTGCTGCAGCCCAAATGCATGACCTTGCATTTTTTAACATTAAATCCCAGCTGCCAAATTCTAGACCATTCTTCACGCTTAGCTAGAACCCTTCTTATGTTATCTACACCTTCTCGGGTGTCTACTCTATTGCAGATTTTTGTATCATCCGCAAAGAGGCAAACCTTACACGACAGCCCTTCCGCTATATCACTAACAAGGATGTTAAAAAGAATCGGACCAAGGACAGATCCCTGGGTTACACCACTGGTAACTTCCTTCTCCTCAGACTGAGCTCCATTCACCTGTACTCTTTTTTGCCTCCCACTCAACCAATTTCTAACCCAAGTAGTAACTTTAGAGTCCATCCCTAGGGTGTTCAGTTTGTTTATAAGTTGCCTGAGAGGAACGGTGTCAAAGGCTTTACTGAAATCTAAATACACCACATCTAGGGCTCTCCCTCAGTCCAACTCCCTGGTCACCCAGTCAAAGAAATCGATCAGATTTGTCTGACAAGACCTGCCTCTGGTGAATCCATGCTGCCTCGGATCCTGTAATCCGCTGGACTCCAGAAACCTCACTATTTTCTTTCAGCAGCATTTCCAATAATTTACTCACCACCGAAGTTAAACTAACCGGCCTGTAGTTTTCAACCACATCCTTACTTCCGCTTTTGTGTAAAGGCACCACATAAGCATCTCTCCAGTCCTTTGGCACCACTCCCGACTCCAATGAGGCATTGAAAAGGTCAGTCAGTGGAGCTGCTAGAACGTCCCCAAATTCCCTCAGTATTCTAGGGTGTATCCCATCCAGACCCATTACTTTGTCTACTTTAAGTTTAGCTAGTTTCTCACAAACACAGTCTTCTGAAAATTGTTCAAGATGCCACTCGCTTCTGTTCCTGTTTGTGGGTGTTTTCTGAGCTCCTGCTCCTGGTTCTTCATCTGTGAACACAGAACAGAAATATTTGTTAAGCAATTCCGCTTTATCCTTGTCAGCTTCTACATATTCCTCCCCTTCACCCTTAAAGTCTGACAATATCACTTTTGCCCTTCCTCTTCTCACTAACATATCTGAAAAATGTCTTTTCCCCCTGTTTTATTGCATTGGCTATTTCCTCCTCTTTTTGAATCTTTGCTTTCCTGACTACTTTGCTAGCTTCTCTAAATTTTTCCAAATTCCAAAATTCTAAATTTTAGCAGTACCAAAAGATTACACAAAAGCTAGAAAACAAACCAACAAGAGGGCCTTCTCACATTCAGCACCTATCCTCTGGAATAATCTTCCTGACAACATTCGCCTACTGTCGGACATAAAGGAATTTAGAAAAAAATTGAAAACCCATTTATTCTCTTTACACTACAACAAAGGAGCAGAATCTAATCAAACTACACAAAGAGACACAGGTTAACAACCATACTACAACAATTTATAACTATGTGATTCGTCACTCTTAAAATAATTTATGCAACCACAGGTGATCTATGATATAATTTGTAAATACCCACAATGTAAATAGGTTCTAATAGTTTGCTGTTCTAACTTTGTATTGTTACCTGTAAATAATTCCAACTGTTCTATGTAAAATGACTTGGTATGATATTTCCCATACCATATAACTTACTGTTCATTGTAAACCGCACTTGATACTTGGGAAAGAGCGGTATAGAAATAATTGTTAAATAAAATAAATAAATAAATAAATATAAATGCCACATGATGCTGTTGTGTCAAGCATGTGCAGTGTCCAAAGGATGGCCATCCCTGGGACCAAGACACCATCCATGTGATATGTGACCATGTGCTCGATGCACATTTCTGTATGGTACAACATTGAATTCTTGATGATGAGACACAATATGGCATAAATGAGCATAAGGCATGAGCTGAAACACCTCCATTGCAGTCACATTAGAAACCTGACCCAACATCACTGTACCTATGCGTCTGCCCCATGTATGTGTCAGTGCTGCAACTGTCCACCTATGCATCACATGCACTGTGCTATAGTCTGAAGACACATGCAGCCATGTACATGCACACCTTCTTCTGTTGTATATATATTGTGGATCATAATGTGTAATGGCAGGGACATCACGTTCATCTCTTCACCACTGTTATGTTCCTGTCGCTATTAGATATTAAACGACAATCCCTTCCAATGTTGGTGATGCATATTGGTGTGCCTATATGTCCCTCTGTGATCCATTATGCTCTCTGAAACCTGAATGTCAGGCTAATGGTGCTAGTGTGTTGTTTTGTGTCTACACAATTCTTTCTCCAAAATCCATCACAAACCTGTCACAGCTATTTAACCTTTACTCTCACATCACAAATCCTGATTTTGCTGCAGGGGCAGAGAGATACTTCCATTCTCCAGGAACAAGCAGGAAGTCAGTCCTCACATATGGGTGACGTCGGCACCGACGGAGCCCTCATGCGGAGCAATCCCCAGCTTTCAAAGAAAGCCTTTGGGATTGAATCACGCATGCGCGGTCCCCTTCCCGCCCAAGGGTGCCATCTTGCTCAGTCTCCTTTTTTCCGCAGAGCCCAATGGAAGTCGTGCAAGTTCCCTCGTGAAAAAAGTGTTTAAAACTGTTTCAAAGTCAGAAAAATTATTTTCTGCCTAGCTGGTTCGATGTCAGTTCCCCTTCCCGCCTTGGCTCAGTACACCGGTATCGAGTCCCATCCAAATTTTCGGTTTTTGTCCTTAGAGAATAGCATTCGTGCTCATTTTTCTTTTTAGCTGGCAGTCCAGTCCTTTGACCTCGCAGGGGCCCTTTTTCCCCCGATGGCTGCCAGTGGGTTTAAAAAGTGTGACCGGTGCACGAGATTAATGTCTCTCACCGACACACACGACTGCTGCCTCTGTTGCCTCGGGCCCGACCACGACCCGAAGGTCTGTGGCCCGTGTTAGAAAATGTCTTCCAAGGTCTTGAGGAGCAGGCAGCAGCAACATGATAGGATTTTTATTGAGTCCGCACCCGCCCGGGCCCAGACCTCATCGGAGGCCTCAACCTCTCGGGAGCTCTCTGATCCTGAGCTGCGTCGGGTGTGCTCTGAAAGGGGGGTCTCCCTCGCGGGAACACTGGAAGAAGAAAAAAACCTGTGAGGGCGGTGTCGCTAGATGGCTCTGAGTGGCCGGATCCTCGGAGTCGGAGAGACCTACAAAACTCCCTCATAAGGAACCAGAGATACCCAGGCAGGTAAGCACTGTCCTCATTGTGGACTCCAGGAGAGCCGGTGTCAGGCCCAACGGCGTCGGGACCCGATCCGGGGGCTGCGGAGCCTCCTGAGCTCAGTCTCAGGATGGCGGCCTTGGAGGGCAACATGTCTGTCTTCATGGACCAGCAGCGGGCGCTGATAGCTGGTCTCAACGGTCCATCCACCTTGACCACCCAGACATCGATGTCGAAGTCGACCCCGGAGGCCGAGCCGATCCTCGAGACACTAAGAACTCGAGTCAATCCTCAGCCGAGGTCCCCCTCAACCTCCCATTTGGGGCCAAGGTCATCGACGCCGATTCCACCGGCGTCAGGGTGGTCGAGACTGAAGCCCTCGAGGCCGGAGCTGCTCGATTCCTCCTCGGAGGGGTCCGGTTGGGAAACGGAGGACAAGGAGTCACCGGATACCCATCAGACCAAATACCTCCCCTCTGATTCACTGGGTTCTGAACCCCGGAGAAGGTACCCCCCAGAAGACACTCGGTTCTTGGACTTCGTCCATGACATGGTAAAGGCTTTGTCATTCCCGGCGGAGGCCGAGGAGGAGCCTCGAGCCGAAGAGCTCTAGATCCTCCAGTTTGACTTTCCCCCTCAGCAAGCCCTTACTGTACCGGTGCCTCCCATTCTGGAATGGCTGATGCGCCGCATGTGGGAGACACCGGCCTCGATGCCAGTACTCAGCAGGCGAATCAATTCCATTTACTAAGTTCGCAAGAGCCCTGGGTTCCAAAAAGCACAACTGCCGCACAACTCCATGGTTGTGGAATCGGCCATGCACCGGCTGAAGAGCCAGAATACGCACTCCTCGGTGCTTTCTGGCCGGGAGGTCCCAACATGGATGCCCTCAGCAGAAAGTGCTACCAGAGTTCGATGCTGTCATGCTGAATCCAGATATACCAGCTATACATGGGCATGTACCTACAAGACCTGGCAAAGGAGATTGCCGGGTTCTCAGCTGGCCTCTCTGAGGGACCTTTGCAGCACTTCCAAGTTTTGTCCACTGGGATCTGGGAGTGCTCGAAGTTTATGACTCAGGCAGCCTATGACGGCTTCGAGGCGTCGGCCCAGGTAGCTGCGGCCGGCATCGGTGCACGCTGCCAGGCATGGCTACAGTCGTCAGACCTGGAGCAATGGGTACAGGACAAGTTGGTCGATGTCCCTTGCTGAGGTAAAAATCTCTTTGGCAAGCCCATGACAGAAAAGGCTGCCCAGATCGAGTCTGAGTACCTGACCCTGACAAGACTTGAGAAGAAGACTTCTGCCCCTTATAAGAAGCAGGGCTCGGATAAGAAGCCCTTTTTCCCGAGAAAAGGTACGGCTTACCACAACTACCCCACATATCAGGCCTTCCCAACTCCCCAACAGGGGCAGCAGGTCAAGGGACAGGGGCATGGCCTGCGTAAGCAAAAAGCCCCCAAGCCTAGGACACCAGCTCCGGCCCAGCCTGGAGGTTTTTTTTTACTCCCAGAGCATAGTCCCTCTCTCCAAGGAAGCAAGGCCATGCACAGGAGGAAGGCAGACCCTGTATGCCCACAGGTGGCCAGCTATCACAACAAATACCTAGGTTCTGCAGATAGTCCAAAAGGGCTATCGGCTACATCTCACTCAGGCACCTCCCTCTTACTTTCCAGGGGAGAATCTCAGAACCCCCCTTCACAGGGACCTCCTCTTAAAGGAGTTGGCAGGTCTTCTCGATGATCAGGCAGTAGAACTGGTGCCCCACCACCTGAAGGGAAACAGCTTCTACTCCAGGTACTTTCTGATACCAAAGAGAACTGGAGGTCTAAGACCCATCTTCGACCTGCGAAACTTAAACAAGTTCCTAGTGAGAGAAAAGTTCAAGATGCTTTCCCTTGGAATATTGCTGCCGTACCTCCACCAGGGAGACTGGCTATGTTCCTTAGACCTAAAGGATGCTTATGCACACATTCTCATTCATCCAGACTACAGACAATATCTAAGATTTGTGGTAGGAGGAAACCACTTTCAGTACAAGGTGCTTCCATTTGGCCTAGTCTCTGTACCCAGGGTGTTCACAAAGTGCCTAGGGGTGGTGGCAGCCTTCCTAAGAAACCAAGGGGTATTTGTTTTCCCCTACTTGGACGACTGGCTCATCAGAGCCCAGTCAGCCCTGGAAGCCCAACAGGCCACGTCTCGCACTATCCAGTTGCTACAGCACCTAGGGTTTGTGATCAATTACACAAAGTCCACTCTGGTTCCCTCTCAGGGACTTGAGTTCATAGGAACAAGGTTAGACACTCTTCAAGCAAGGGCTTATCTACCGGAAGACAGGGCAAAGAGACTTGTGGCCCTAGTGCAGCAAGTGAGTCGCAGATCCCAGATCTCAGCAAGACACTTTCTGCGCCTTCTTGGTCACATGGCCTCCACGGTGCATGTGATGCCCAATGCCCGCCTCCACATGAGAACAGCTCCGTGGTGCCTCAGGGACCAGTGGACACAAGCCACAGGCAGACTCAGAGACAGCATCAAGGTGTCCAAACAACTGGTGCAGTCATTGACATGGTGGCTTCAGCCATACAACCTACTGGAAGGAGTGCCTTTTCAGCCTCCCCTGCACACAAGAGTACTGACTACAGATGCCTCCTTGCTGAGCTGGGGAGCCCTTTGCCAGGAATTGTGCACTCAAGGGGTGTGGTCTCCATAGGAGAGCACACAACAGATCAATCTCCTAGAGCTTCGAGCTATCCGCCTAGCTCTACAGACCTTCTGTCAAACCCTGGCTCATCAGCGTGTCTTAATTCAGACAGACAACCAAGTGGCAATGTTCTATGTGAACAAGCAGGGGGGCACAGGGTCTCACATCCTCTGTCAAGAGACCCTGGACCTATGCACTTTTGCGGTCAACCAGGGTATGCACCTCAAAGCAGTTTACTTGCCAAGTCAAGAGAACTTCTTAGTCAACAAGCTAAACCGAATTATCCAGCCACACGAGTGGCAACTGGATCCCAACATAGTCCAACAGCTGTTCCAGTGCTGGGAGTGACCATCCATAGATCTGTTTGCGAGCCCACAGAATCACCAGTTGCCCCGCTTCTGCTACAGACAGCCACACCCATGCAGGGTGGCTGCAGATGCTTTCCTAATATCATGGTCTGTGGGCCTCCTGTATGCGTTTCCTCCCACGCCCCTGGTGGCCCGGACTCTATTCAAGATCCTTCAGGACAAAGCCTCAGTCATCCTGATGGCACCCAGGTGGCCGAGACAGCCATGGTTTCCGCTGCTGCTCCAACTGGCAGCAGAGGTTCCAATCCCTATGGGATTACACCCCAACCTCCTGTCGCAGGAGGGGGGCACTCTTCTGCATCCCAACCTCAGGACTCTCAACCTGATGACATGGCTGCTGAAAGGGTAGTTCTCACACCACTTCTCCTCCCTAAAAATGTAGAGGATGTACTGCTAGTATCAAGAAGGCAATCGACTACGAAAACCTATGCGTTTAAGTGGCATAGGTTTGAGCTGTGGTGTGATAAGCAGAGCGAAGACCCTTTCTCCTGCCAAGTGTCAGTGGTATTGCAGTACCTGATTCACCTCTCAGATTTAGGTCTCAAGTCAAACTCTGTCCAAGTCCACTTTAGTGCCTTATCAGCACACCACTCTACAGTGGAAGGACAACCTCTTTCTGTACACCCTTTGGTGTCCAGGTTCCTGAGAGGTTTATTTCTGCTGAGACCCCCGGTTCGTTCCCCGGCAACCGAATGGGATTTGAATGTGGTCTTAGAGCAGCTTACTCGCCCACCTTTTGAGCCGATGGCTACCTGCCATCTCCGCTTCCTCTTGTGGAAAGCACTTTTCTTGGTGGCACTCACATCAGTGAGACGAGTGAGTGAGCTGCAGGCTCTGGTTTCCAATAGACCATACACACGGTTCTATAGGAACAGGGTCATGCTTCACACTCACACCAAGTTCCTTCCGAAAGTTGTCGCCTCGTTCCACCTCAACCAGGAGGTGGTACTTCCGACCTTTTTTCCCAGACCACATGCCAGTCGGGCAGAAGCAGTTCTGCACACCCTGGACTGTAAGAGGGCTTTGGCCTTCTACATGGAGCGTACGTGGGGACATCAAAGGGCTTCTCAGCTCTTCGTTTCCTATGACCCCAGTAAGATGGGGTTGCCTGTCTCCAAGCGTACGTTGTCCACTTGGGTGGAAGATTGTATCGCCTGGGCATACAGGTTGGTCAATCTCCCGTTGCAGGGTCAAGTCACGGCCCACCGGGTCAGGGCTCACTTCCGCATCAGTGGCTCACTTCCGCTCTGTTCTGCTGGCAGACACCTTGCCAGGCCGCCACTTGGTCTTCAAGCCAGACTTTTGTGGCCCATTACTGCCTGGATAGGGAGTCGCAACGGGACAGTGCTTTCGGCCAGGCTGTACTCCATAACCTGTTTGAGGTTTAGGAAACTCCTACCCTCTGACCCGTTGGTGTCAGGCTACCAGAGTGTTATGTTCTCAGTTGAACTGCTAACATGGCTGCTGCGGCTCTTCTAGAGGGAGCCTATTTTTCAGTTATGGGCTTTCGGTAGCCTATAGCTAGGGAGTCCCATATGTGAGGACTGACTTCCTGCTTGTTCCTGGAGAAAGCGTAGTTGCTCACCTGTAACAGGTGTTCTCCAGGGACAGCAGGAATCAGTCCTCATGACCCTCCCTCCTCCCCTGAGTTGCAGTCCTATTATTAATTTTTATTCTTTGCCGTCTTTTTAGCTATGTCATTTGACTGAGCAAGATGGCACCCTTAGGCGGGAAGGGGACCAAGCATGCGTGATGCAATCCCAAAGGCTTTCTTTGAAAGCTGGGGATTGCTCCACATGAGGGCTCCATCGGTGCTGACGTCACCCATATGTGAGGACTGATTCCTGCTGTCCCTGGAGAACACCTGCTGCAGGTGAGTAACAATGCTAACTAGGCTAGTTTCCAAGTAGAAATCCCAGTGTAATATGTTCATGATGTACACTATGGGATGCTGCTGGTGCTAGAACACAGGTCCTCGCAAATGCCTGTGTAATGCACAGGTGTCATCTGCCATTGACATTAGGGTGATGTGTATGTCAACTTTACCTGGAACACTGCCGGTGTGTGTCATGTATCACAAATGCATCGTGCTATCATGGGTCTGTGACATGTGAAAAGTTGGTAGAACAGGAACGTTTGATTGCACTCTCTGTCCGTAATGCTCTGTCATTTGCCACTGTTCAACATGCAGTATGCAGCCCCTCTAATCATGAAGTCAGAGATGGCTGAGGCAAGAGCCATTGAGAACAGGAACACTGTAGCCCCAACCATGCAACATGTGTGGCTGCAGTGTGGGAAATAATGGCCATGTCCAAGGCCTGTGTGGTATACAATGGATGTTGACAACACAATGGAAAAGGGAGTCGCACATGAAATGCCCAAACAATTTATTAACAAACATTAACTGTAGCCTTTTCCATATATATACATGTCACCATGGGCATCAAATGACCCTCCCCCCTTGGCTGTTGGTATACCATCGCCCTACAAACCCCCCCCCCCCTCTAGTGGTGGCTGGGCCTGGTGCTGGTGTTTGACATGTTTCCATGAGAACATAAGAACATAAGATATGCCAAACTGGGTCAGACCAAGGTCCATCAAGCCCAATATCCTGTTTCCAACAGTGGCCAATCTAGGTCATACGTACCTAGCAGTTTCCCCAAGAGACACAGGTTCCACAATTCTTGTACTGGGTCAAACAATGATATCCTGGGTCCCTTCTTAATAATGGTTTATGGACCTTTCCTCCAGGAACTTGTCCAAACCTCTTTTAAACCCAGCTACATTAACAGACTTTACTACATCCTCCGGTAACAAATTCCAGAGTTTGATTACACGTGGAGTGAAAAAATATTTTCTTTTATTCGTCTTAAATAGTTTACCCTGTAGCTTCATTGCATGTCCCCTAGCCTTTCCATATTCTGATAATGTAAACAATTGATCTACGTTTACCTGTTCCACTCCGTTCATTAATTTACAGACATCTATCAAATCTCACCTCAGCCGTCTCTTTTCCAGGTTAAAGAGCCCTAATCTTTTTTGCCTTTTTTTCATAGGGGTATCCTTCTATCCCCTTTACCATTTTGGTGGCTCTTCTCTGAACCTTTTCTAATAACGCTATATCTTTTTTAAGATACGGCGACCAGAATTGCATACAATATTCAAGGTGCAGTCTCACCATGGAACGATATAGAGGCATTATAATATCCTTTGTTTTATTTTCCATTCATTTCCTTATGATACCTAGCATTCTATTTGCTCTCTTGGCCGCCGCTGCACCCTGGGTGGAGTGTTTTAACATATTATCCACAATGACGCCTAAATCTTTTTCCTTGGTGGTGGTTCCTAATGTGGAACCTTGCATCGTGTAACCATAGTTTGGATTGTTCTTCCCTAGGTGCATAACTTTGCACTTGTCCACATTAAATTTCATCTGCCATTTTGATGCCAGTTTTGATGCCAGTCTTCCAATTTATCAAGATCCTCTTGCAATTTTCCACAATCCTCTTGGGTTTTAACAACTTTAAATAGTTTTGTGTCATCTGCAAATTTGATAACCTCACTCGTTATTCCCTTTTCCAGGTCATTTATGAATATGTCAAAAAGCAGTGGACCCAGCACAGATCCCTGGGGTACACCACTATTCACCTTTCTCCATTGGGAAAATTGTCCATTTAGCCCAACCCTCTGCTTTCTATCTTTTAACCAGTTTCTCAACCACAATAGTACACTGCCTCCTATCCCATGACTCTTTAGGTTTTCCAAAAGTCTCTGATGAGGGACTTTGTCAAAGGCTTTCTGAAAGTCCAAATACACTATATTAACCGACTCACCTTTGTCAACCTGTTTATTCACATCTTCAATAAAACATAACAGATTAGTAAGACAAGACCTTCCTTGTAAAAAGCCATGTTGGCTGTCTTCCATTAAGCCATGACTATCTACATGTTCAGCAATTTTGTTCTTTATGATGGTTTCTACCATTTTTCCCAGTACTGCCGTCAGGCTCACCGGTCTGTAGTTTCCCAGATCACCCCTGGAACCCTTTTTAAAAATTGGCGTTACGTTGGCCATCCTCCAGTCTACAGGTATTACAAATGATTTTAATGATAGTTCACAGATTACTAATAGCAGGTCTGCAATCAGATTAGTACGTAAGACAAGATTTTCCTTGTCTAAAGCCATGTTTGCTGTCTCCCATTAGGCCATGACTATCTACATGCTGAGTAATTTTGTTCTTTATGATGGTTTCTACCATTTTTCCCGGTACTGATGTCAGGCTCACCGGTCTGTAGTTTTCCCCTGGAACCCTTTCTTCAGGTATTAGAGATGATTTTAATGAAAGTTCACTGATTACTAATAGCAGGTCTGCAATCTCATATTTCAGTTCTTTCAACACCCTTGGATGTATATCATCCGGTCCTGGTGATTTGCTACTCTTCAGTTTATCATATACTTGTAATACATCATCCCGATATATCGATATTTCCTTCATTTCTTCCGTACCTTTAAATACCCCTTCAGTCATGGGTAACATCCCTACATCTTCCTCAGTAAAGACCGAAGCAAAGAATTCATTCAGTCTCTCTGCTATCGCCTTGTCACCTCTTAGTGCCCCTTTAACCCCTCTATCTCTAATACCTGAAGATTGGAGGATCGCCAATGTAACACCAATTTTTAAAAAGGGTTCCAGGGGTGATCCAGGAAACTACAGACCGGTGAGCCTCACGTCAGTACCGGGAAAAATGGTAGAAACCATCATAAAAAATAAAATTGCTCAGCATGTAGATAGTCATGGCCTAATGGGAGACAGCCAACATGACTTTAGACAAGGAAGATCTTGTCTTACTAAACTGTTGTTTTTTTGAAAGTGTGAATAA
The DNA here is from genome assembly GCA_033557465.1 of Ichthyophis bannanicus. Classification (NCBI taxonomy): domain Eukaryota; kingdom Metazoa; phylum Chordata; class Amphibia; order Gymnophiona; family Ichthyophiidae; genus Ichthyophis; species Ichthyophis bannanicus. The sequence goes on from CM066040.1 coordinate 2,438,366, forward strand.
ACAGGTGGACAAAGGTGAGTCGGTTGATATAGTGTATCTGGAATTTCAGAAAGCCTTTGACAAGGTCCCTCATCAGAGACTTTTGGCAAAACTAAAGAGTCATGGGATAGGAGGCAGTGTACTACTGTGGATCAGGAACTAGTTAAAAGATAGAAAGGAGAGGGTTGGGCTAAATGGCCAATTTTCCCAATGGAGAAAGGTGAATAGTGGTGTACCCCAGGGATCTGAGCTGGGTCCGCTGCTTTTTGACATATTCATAAAAGACCTGGAAAGTGGAATAACGAGTGAGGTTATCAAATTTGCAGATGACACAAAACTATTTAAAGTTGTTAAAACCCAAGAGGATTGTGGAAAATTGCAAGAGGATCTTGATAAATTGGAAGACTGTGCATCAAAATGGCAGATGAAATTTAATGTGGACAAGTGCAAAGTTATCCACCTAGGGAAGAAGAACCCAAACTATTGTTACACAATGCAAGGTTCCACATTAGGAACCACCACCCAGGAAAAAGATTTAGGCGTCATTGTGGATAACATGTTAAAACCCTCGGCCCAGTGTGCAGCAGCAGCCAAGAGAGCAAATAGAATGCTAGGTATCATAAGGAAAGGAATGGAAAATAAAACAAAAGATATTAAAATGCCTCTGTACCGTTCCATGGTGAGACCGCACCATGAATATTGCGTGCAATTCTGGTCGCTGTATCTTAAAAAGGATATAGCGTTATTAGAAAAGGTTCAGAGAAGAGCCACCAAAATGGTAAAAGGGATGGAAGGATACTCCTATGAAGAAAGGCTAAAAAGGTTAGGGCTCTTTAACCTGGAAAAGAGACTGCTGAGGGGAGATATGATAGAAGTCTATAAATTAATGAATGGAGTGGAACGGGTAAACATGGAGCGATTGTTTATGTTATCAGAATACAGAAAGACTAGGGGACATGCAATGAAGCTACAGAGTAAACTAAGACTAATAAGAGAAAAGATTTTTTCACTCAACGTGTAATCAAACTCTGGAATTTGTTTCCGGAGGATGTAGTAAAAGCTGTTAGTGTAAATTTGTTTAAAAAAGGTTTGGACAAGTTCCTGGAGGACAAGTCCATAAACCATATTAAAAAGGGACCCAGGATATCACTGCTTGACCCAATACAAGCATTGTGGAACCTGTGTCTTTTGGGGAAACTGCTAGGTACGTATGATCTAGATTGGCCACTGTTGGAAACAGGATACCGAGCTCGATGGACCTTGATCTGACCCAGTATGGCATATCTTATGTTCTTATGTTCTTAGATGTATTACAATTATTTGATAAACTGAAGAGTAGCAAATCACGTGGACCCCAACAGTATTGCTTACCATAGCCATGCCTGAAATCTGGTCAGGACTGGTGTGGTGGCCAGCGCTGCCAAACACCTCTATAGTTGCACAATGCTGGCATAGGTGTGGGGAGTGTGTGTCTGTCTATCCAGTGTGTGGTGGCTGCAAACACCCTCCACAGCCCACACTGCTAGCACTGTTGCACTTATTGGCCTGCCAATCAGCATAATGAGGAGCAAGGTACTGTGGGAATAGCCAGGATAGGATGCCTGGCCTGGATCCATATGTACATAGCATAGGGCAATGGCTCGGACATTGTAGTGGCCGGCCACCACCTGCACGGACAGGGTGGCCACAGCATGTCCTGCTGGGAGGTCACTCTCACCCTGACTGAGCAGTGACCACGGCATGGCTAGGTTCCCCCATAGTGCTGCGTAGTATTTTTCTCATGTGATATTTATGGGTTCTCTTTTGGGGCCCAATCACTGACTTATCTGCTTGGTGTGTATGCTGACATCCCAGTTCTGGGTACACGCATCTCCTCCAGGAACATGCACTATGGACTAGCTAGCAGACTGTCTGCAGCTAGTATGTGTCTTGCTGGAACACCTTGGAGGGTGCAGTGGCTGGAGGCTTGCTGCTGGAGGATGTCAGATAGTGGTGGGGGGCAGCTGTGCATTTCCAGGCCTACTGTCTGTCTGCTATTGCTTTATAGATGTGTACAGCTCTGCATTGCCTGCCCTGTAGGGTGTCTGATCCCCAGCAGGACTGGGGTGATGGTCCCCTCTACTGCCACTATTGCAGGGCGGTAGAATGTGGATCTGTTGGTGGGAGATCCTGTCCCCCACCCTGAGCCCCAGAGGGTGGGTTGGGTGGTGGTACGTAATCCGCCTGTGGGTCCAAACACCCCCCTTCACTTAAATCATGTGACCATGGCACCCACACAGGGTATGCACTTTTCTGGGTGCATCATAGTCCACAAGGGCTAGATGTGAAATACAGATGGACACAGGCATATTCTAAGGGTGTTTGCAAGGACTACCTATCACACATTGGCACTGATGGGGACCTGCAGCATAGCCTATCTCAGCAAAGCCAGGTGCTGCGAAAATGGTGCTGGGCACCCCACCTCACCATCAGGGTGAGCACAGGACCCGCACACTGTGACGGTCTGTAGCTACTCTGTGCCACTAACACACACTGTTGGCACCCCCTACCAGGCTGAGGTGCTGTGGGGGTGCATACCCCATCTTGTGATCATCTGTAGACTGCTGATTTGCATGTGCTGTGCATCCTGGGTACGGGTGGGTTGACCCTATCCAGGTAACCACAGCAGAATGTTTGTGTGGTGCCGTGCAGTCCTATCATAGCCAGCCAGGGGTTTGTTAGCAGCTGTAACCCACTGGTTGCTTCACTGCCTGAGGAGCCAAAGGTCATGGGTTCAAAACCCACAGTTGGGTTTATTGCTAGGGCTGTCTTAGGCATTGTATATTATTTATTTTATTTTATTTAGTATACATTTGTATACCGCTACTTCCAGCGATCAGCAGCGGTTTTGATTACAGATTGGAAATTGTCAAATCATGACAGGAAATTTTTGAGGTATAAACACATTGATTAGACAGGAAAGCACAGCACACAGAGAACTATTTTACAGGGAACATGGGCTATGGAGGGTTAAGTGACTTGCCCAAGACCACAAGGAGCACCTGTGGGACTAGAAACCCCAGTCCTTCCGGCCCAAGGTTGCTGTCCTCTAGTGGGATTTGAACCCCCCGACCTTCCGGCCCGAAGTACCTTGCCCCAACCACTAGGCCACTCCTCCACTCCTCCATATTAGTGCTGCCAGCAGAAACACCCTCAGAGTATTGTCACCTTAGGGTGCTTCATAGGGCGCCCTATGAAGCGCCTTATAAGGTGTCCTATAGGGGGACATTATAGGGTGCCTTGGCAGACAGCGCACTTTATAATGTGCCCTATGGAGTGCCTTTTAGGGTGCCTTATGCGGCACCTTAGGTTACGCCACTGTGAGGGTGTGTTTGCTGGCAGCACTAATTAAAGTAAAACTAAAATTCCTCACAACCCAATACTTAACCCTTTCCAGGCCAAGCCCAAAACTCTCGGGATCCAAAATTCTGACTAAATATTCCTATCAAATGGTATATAATTCATGACCATAGCAGAAGGAAAATCACTATTAGAACATATTGAATAAGACGGGTACAATTTTCCTGAAATATGCAAAAATTAACCCGGCTGCAGAATGTGGATTAAAATTTTAAAGTAGGCCTTCAAAGGGTTAAACATAATGCCTCAGCCAGCCTTATTCATTAGGCACACTGGGGAATCAAACCCATGACCCTTGTACCATCAGTCAGTGTAGTAACCATTGTGCTACAGCTCTGTTTCTGTGTTTACGTGTCTGCGCACCTTCTTAAGATTAATGCGCGGTAATGGTGCCGCAGCGCCCTATAACGCTCGTTAATTTATGGCGCCTTGTAATGCGCATTATCGGTAACGATGTACCGCCCATGTCCTTATTTGGGTATTTCTGCCTCTATCGCGGATCCTAACGCGAATGGCATTACCGCAGTTTAGTAAACATACCCCATTGAAACAGGACAGCAGGAAAAGACCACATGGTCTGTCTAGTCTGCCCTTCCATATCAACCACTACAACTGTCCTCCCTTATGAGATTGTTAGTATGCTAACTAATGAGCAGGTAGAATGTGATCCTGGCAGTGCCAAGGCTAAGAGCCCTGCACAAATATAGGGGATGGTAGAGAGTTGGAAGTATGCTGCTGGCCTTTCATGATTTCCTCCGCACTAGCTATGGGTCCAACAGCAGTATCAAGAGCAGCAGCCTTCCACCCTCCAAGTAAGGGGAAGTGTCATAAGACCTCATATGTTTGGAAGCATTTTAAAATGCTTCATAGCCATAGTATACAGAATGCAACTACTATAGGCAACACATTGGCAGAGGGAAGCTGATGCCCAGGGCAGGCCTCAAAGTTGGTTCAAGCAGGGGTGGCCCAAGGGGGGTGCGGGGCCATGTGCGGAGACTCGATGCGGGGCCTCATTTGCATAAGGGACCTCATTTGCATAAATATTTGCATAATGCTACCATACACTAACTTTTAGTAAACATGCCTCTTAATGAGTGTATGAATAAAGAAAGACTAAAAGACTTCTACATTACTATAATCCAGTGCCAACCGCCAGACACATTAGGAACTACTACAAACACTGCCCATTTAGAACCCATAGCAAACCCGCCGTATCCTAACAGCACTATCAGGACTCATAAAGCACCATACCCTAACTATCAAAAGGAAATGTTGCAAATATTAAACCAATACATTTCAGAGAACAACACTACATGACCTACTGGGGAAAGAGAACAAGTGGCAATGTCAAATAGGAATTACATAAACAGAATACCTCAGCTCAGTTACATATGCAGAACATAGACCATCACTAAACAAGGAATCACAATTTAGAAACAGGAAGACAATAATTAAACTGGGAATCCCAAAAGCCAAACTTGGAATGTACAACACTGTAGAAATAAAACTATACATTAATTTGCTCTTGTACTAAACAAAGCGCAGACGTTAATGATGCACATTTCCCAGAGCTGACATATTCCAATTAATAAATTCAAAATAAAGAGATATTTTTCTACCTTTTGTGCATTTTTTTTCAGCTGCAATTGCTCCAGTCACATTCTTCTGGTTTCTTTGTGTCTTCCGCTAACTCTCCATCGTTTGCTGTCTTTTCTTCTCTCGTCTAGTTTTTTTCCATTCTCTCTCTACATCTGCTTTAACATACTAATCTTTCTCCTTTTGCTCTTTCCTCATTCCTATTTCATCTACTCAAATTTTACCCCTCCATTCTCAATCCCCACTTACTCTCCCAATATCCGGCCAATTGTAGATTTGTCTTCCCTCCCACACAAAATATTTTTTCCCTCTCCATTTCACTCTCCCAGCTCCATCCCATTCTAATCCTTCCCCAACATCAGCTCCTTTCTAGTTCCAGTCCCACCCAGAATCCGCTCCCTTCTAGTCCCCGCATCAGCCCATTTCCAGTCCTAGCCCCCCATAAGCCCATTTCCAGTCCTATCTTAGACCCACCATCAGCCTATTTCCAGTCCTAGCTCCCCCATCTATTTCCAGTCCCATCCGAGTCCCTCCATCAGCTCATTTCCAATCCCAGCCCCCCATGAGCCCATCAGCCCATGTCAAATCCTAGCTCCCCTCCACTCAGCCCATTTCCAATCCAAGCCCCCCATGAGCCTACTTCCAGTTCTAGCCCCTTCATGAGTCCATTTCAATCCAAACCCCCACCACAGCCCATTTCCAATCTTAGCACCCCCCAACAGCCAATTTCCAGTCCTATTCTAGCCCCTCCATCAGCCCATTTACTGTCCTAGCCCCCCACTCACCCATTTCCAGTCCTAGCTCCCTCCCCCTCACAACCCATTTCCATTCCAAGCCCCCGTCCCCATCATCTATTTGCAGTTCAAGCCCTCCTTCCACTCAGCCCATTTCCAGTCCTAGCAACCCCCCAGCCCATTAACAGTCTTAGCCCCCCCCAGCCCATTACCAGTCCTAACCCCCCATCAGCCCATTTCCAGTCCTAGCCCCCCATAGCCCATTACTAGTCCTAACCCCCCCCCCCATCAACCCATTATGTCCTAACCCCCCCATCACCCTATTTCCAGGCCTAGCCTCCCCATCAGCCTATTTCCAGTCTTAGCCCCCCATAGCCCATTACCAGTCCTAATCCCCCATCAGCCCATTACCAGTCCTAACCCCTCCCATAGCCCATTACCAGTCCTAACCCCCATCAGCTCATTTCCAGTCTTAGCTCTCCCCATAACCCATTACCAGTCCTAAACCTCCCCATCAGCCCACTTCCAGTCTTAGCATCCCCCCATGGCCCATTACTAGTCCTAACCCTCCCCCATCAGCCCACTTCCAGTCTTAGCCCCCCCCCCATAACCCATTACTAGTCCTAAACCTCCCCATCAGCCCATTACGTCCTAACCCCCCATCACCCTATTTCCAGTCCTAGCCTCCCCATCAGCCTATTTCCTGTCTTAGCCCCCCATAGCCCATTACCAGTCCTAATCCCCCATCAGCCCATTACCAGTCCTAACCCCTCCCATAGCCAATTACCAGTCCTAACCCCCCCATCAGCCCATTTCCAGTCTTAGCCCCCCCATAACCCCTTACCAGTCCTAAACCTCCCCATCGTCCCACTTCCAGTCTTAGCACCCCCCCATGGCCCATTACTAGGCCTACCCCTCTCCCATCAGCCCATTTCCACTCTTAGCCCCCCCATAACCCATTACTAGTCCTAAACCTCCCCATCAGCCCACTTCCAGTCTTAGCCTCCCCCACATAGCCCATTACCAGTCCTAAACCCCCTTCCCCCTATCATCCCAAATTAAAAAATAAAAAAAAACAGCTGCTTCTGCCGCGGCAGCATCAAGAGTGCCGCCGCGGGGCCCCCCCTGCCCGGCAGAGCCTCCCTGCATCGTAGGCTAGCGTTGAATCCCCGAACGCGGGCTTCTTTCAGAGCCGCGAGAGTTTCCTTTCTTGCGGCTCTGTTAATCCCGCCGGGGCTGATGGGAAATCCCCGGCGGGATTAACAGAGCCGTGAGAAAGGAAACTCTCGCGGCTCTGAAAGAAGCCCGCGTTCGGGGATTCAACGCTAGCCTACGATGCAGGGAGGCTCTGCCGGGCAGGGGGGGCCCTGCGGCGGCACTCTTGATGCTGCTGCGGCAGAAGCAGCTGTTTTTTTTTTTTTTTTTAAACTTGGGATGATGAAGAATGTTTTTTGTGCGGGGCCCCCTCAAATGCGGGGCCCTGTGCAAAAAACATTCTTGCTCAATGGACGGGCCGGCACTGGGTTCAAGGTATTGGCACTCTAGGCAAACCTTAAGCCATATGCCCCTCTGGGTGTCAGAATCTATTGTTTAGCTTTGAATGCCCTACTCTTTGCCACCCACAATAAGCTACCGCCCTAAGCAACTTGATTTGCCTACGGGTTGGGCCAGCCCTACTGTGGTTTGCTTTACAAACAGTAGCATGCTACATCATTTGGAAAAACAGCACCCTTTCTTGCTCAGTAGAAAGGAATGACTGATCTTAGGCTGGGTACTCCATCCAGGAGCAGAAATAGCAGTACTGTTAAAAAGTACAGAAAAAAACTAAATCCTTTTCCTAAGCAGGGCCCCTATCTTCTTTCACTATGGCATGGCAGCAGGCCAAACATACATTGAAGCAAGCCACCATAGAAGCCATGTTCATTAACACTGGCATTGGGCAGACTGCAGGCAGCAAAAAGGGTGGCGACACTGTGCATCAGGGAAATGATAGCCCTGGATGATCATCCCCTGAAAATAGTTTGGAAGGTGATGTTTAAGAGGCTACTGTATCTCTTACCTCCCACTTACCAAGTGTCCTATAGGACAACATTTATTAGGCAAGTGATCCCCAGTCTTTATAATCAGTTTCATCACCAGCTGCAGCTAGAGCAGGCAAAAGCAGAGGCTGGTACCAGCGTGCATTTCACCACTGACATTTGGACTAGTCAGAATGCTACACATGCCTCTGTCTCCCTGACAGCACACTGGTGGCAGTCGGCTGAGGCAGGAACAGGCTACAAGTCTAATGGAGGAGTAATAGCAGGAGGGCACTGATGGGCTATGCTACCCAGCCACACATGGATCCATATCTTAGCAAAAATAAGAGCAATGTTGCAGGGCAAGCACATGGGTCACAAACAAAACACCATACAGTACATCCAGGTTTCTTTGTATCAGATAGTGGAATGAATATAGTCAAGGCAGTGAAGGAGGGGGACTTTACATACTTGCTGCACCTGGTTGTCAGAGACTTCCTAGGCCTGGTCAGCAAGACAAGCGGAAACCCTGTCCTGAGAGAACTGATCAAGATGTGCAGAAAAATAGCTTGGTACTTTCACTGGAGTGTGAAGGGTGGGTATGAGCTACATAAGAAACAGGAAGCAATAGGGACACCTGACACCAGCTAACACAGGTTGTTAGCACCAGGTGGAATTCCAGTTATGACATACTGGACAAATAGTGGAGCAACAGGAGGCCCTAAATCAAATGTAATCAGAGAGCAAGACTGGCATCAATGGAATCCTGGGTCACTAGAACTGGGCAAATATCACACAGGTGATGGAAGTCCTAAATCCCTCTAAAGACAGTAGTCAATATTTTATGGGCCAAATGAGAGGTTTCAGCAGCAACAGGGATTCACAGTAGAGGTTTTAGTGATGGTGGACTTTTTGCATGGTCAAGGGGAAGACGTTTGGAACACCTTATGAAGAAGAAGGATACTTATATGCTTATAAGGTACAAACTTAGATTATGAGCCCTTGGGGACAGGGAAATGTACACAGTTCCTGAATGTAACTCATCTTATTCTTTTTCTGGAAAGGCATGAGCTAAATACTATAAATGAATACTTAAATGCTAGTTGGTTTCTGTGACCCACAGATGAAAGGAACTTTCACTCTACATTGCAGCTCACTAACTTATTGGAAGGAAAAGCTGCTGACTAAGATGGAGGAAAGTCAGCATAAGAGGAAGGGGGTCAGTGCCAATGGTGATGCAGCAGGGGAATACCCGGCAAGCTGGCAAGGGGTATTACTAGCACCTTGCTACCTACCACTACTCCCATTGGCTTGACTTTACATGCATGAGGCCCATTGTCAGGGACAATCTTTAAGCCATAGCCATAATACTAAACTACAGAGATCAACCTGCCACACATGGGACTACTTCATGGATTTCAGTGATATGCTACCTTGCAGATCCCATCGATGCCATGCACACAAATTCCTTGGCATACTGGGTATACAATTTGGCAGTCTGGACAGATCTGGCCAAGAATGCACAGATTTCCTGTCTTTCCCTCCATCCAGTGTGCCCAGTGAATATATATTCTCCATGGCAGGGGATATTGTGGTCCATCAACAGATTCAAGGTCACATTGACAAACATGCCCCCCTTGATCTCCAGCAAAGTGTTGAAAACCCTCATAACAGACTCATTCAAGTTATACAAAATGCACAGCAAGGCTTCATTTTAGTTTTATTTGACATTTCCGCAGCATATGACACAGTGAACCATACCATCCTCCTCCGACGTCTACAATCTATTCAAGACACTGTACTAAAATGGTTTCAATCCTACTTAACCAATCACCAACAATAAATCAAAATGGGTGACATCTCTTCTACCCCCTATACTCAAACCCAGGGTGTCCCACAAGGCTCCACTCTCTCAGCTCTGCTATTCAACAGATACCTCCAACCTCTATGCACACTCATCAATTCTCACGGCCTATTCTATCATCTCTATGCAGATGACATCATGCTCTACACCCCCTTTGACACCAATAACTCAGCTATACAAAACTACAACACTGCTTCACCGAACTCTCACACTGGCTTACTATAAACCATCTCTCCATCAACTACAGGAAGACAGAGGCAATGCCACTCACCAAAGACAAGAATTTTTCACTGCCTACCTCGATCACTCTGAATGACATCCAAATCAAGATACAACCAGAAGTAAAATATCTCTGCATCACCCTTCACCAAAACCTCATTTTCAACCAACAGGTGAAAAATACTGTGAAAGGAATTTACTACAAAATCCGTACTCTACAACTCCTTCGCACAGGATGATATGGTTCAGTATTAGGACTAGGGCTGATAAAATCCATTAAAAAGCGAGAGTCTTAGACATTAGGAAAACTAACTTTGCCAAGATGGGACAATACCTCAAAGAGCCATTAATGGGATAGGAACAGCTGAGGAATGTAGAAAAACAGTGGGCAAAACTGAAAGGGGATATTCTAAGGGTAACAAACATTTTTGTTAGAAAATTAAATGAAAGGAAAAGAAAAAGGAAGCCACTATGGTTCTCAAAAGAAGTAGCTGAATAGGTGAGGAAAAAGAGGGAGGCCTTCATGAAATAGAAGAGATCACAGAGAGATGAAGACATCTATATATGGAAAAACTAACAGAAGCTAGTGAAGTAGTCAGGAGAGCAAAGATACAAAAAGAAGAAGAAATAGCCAATGCAATAAAATGGGGGGATAAGACATATTTCAGACATGTTAGTGAAACGAGGAAGGGCAAAAGTGGTATTGTCAGACTCAAGGGTGCAGGGGAGGAATATGCAGAAACTGATGAGGATAAAGCAGAATTGCTTAACAAATAGTTCTGTTCTGTGTTTATAGATGAAGGGCCTGGAACAGGACCTCAGAAAACACCCACAAATAGCAAGAGAAGGGATGAGAATCTTGAATGATTTTCAGAAGACTGGGTTCGAGAGGAACTAGCTAAACTAAAATTAGACAAAGCCATGGGTTCAGATGAGATATATCCAAGAATACTGAGGGAACTTGGGGACATTCTAACAGTTCCACTGTCTGACTTTCTCAATTACTCTTTGGAGTCAGGAATGGTGCCAGAGGACTGGAGAGAGGCACATGTGGTCCATATACACAAAAGCAGAAGTAAGGATGTGGTTGAAAACTACAGGTTGGTTAGTTTAACTTCGGTGGTGAGTAAATTATTAGAAACGTTGTTGAAGGAGAGAATAGCAAGGTTTCTGGAGTCCAGTGGAATGCAGGATCTGAGGCAGCATGGATTCACCAGAGACAGGTCTTGTCAGATAAATCTGATTGATTTCTTTGACTGGGTGACCAGGGAGTTGGACCAAGGGAGAGCCCTAGATGTGGTGTATTTAGATTTCAGTAAAGCCTTTCCTCACAGGCAACTTATAAACAAACTGAGCTCTCTAGGGATGGACCCTAAAGTTACTGCTTGGGTTAGAAATTGATTGAGTGGGAGGCAACAAAGGGTACAGAAAAATGGAGCTCACTCTGAGGAGAAGGAAGTTACCAGTGGTGTGCCCCAGGGATCTGTCCTTGGTCCGATTTTTTTTAAACATCTTTGTTAGTGATATAGCGGAAGGGCTGTCGGGTAAGGTTTGCCTCTTTGTGGATAATACCAAAATCTGCAATAGAGTAGACACCCAGGAAGGTGTATATAACATGAGGAGGGATCTAGCTAAGTTTTAAGAATGGTCTAGAATTTGGCAGCTGAGATTTAATGTTAAAAATGCAAGATCATGCATTTGGTCTGCAGCAATCCAAGAGAGCAATATAGTATAGGGAGTGGAGGAGTAGCCTAGTGGCTGGGGCAAGGTACTAGAGGACAGCAACCTTGGGCCAGAAGGACTGGGGTTTCTATTCCCACAGGTGCTCCTTGTGGTCTTGGGCAAGCCACTTAACCCTCCATAGCCCATGTACCCTGTAAAATAGTTATCTCCAAGTTATAATGCCCTGTTCAATGTAATTTCAGTTTGTTCAATGTAAACCGCACTGATGCAGAATAGTGCAGTATATAAGAGAATGTAAATAAATAAATAAATAAATAAAATAGGGGGTGAAGTACTTTTGTCCACTAAAGAAGAACAGGACCTAGGCGTAGTTGTGTCTGATGATCTTAAAGTAGCTAAACAGGTAGAAAAAGCGACAGCAGGTAGGTGGTAGAGCTAACCTCAGAGCAAGATGGAGGACTAGAGTCTCAGCTCTGGAGGAATCCTATGTGACTCAGCTGCCCTGTTCAAGCTTCATTTGATTACTCGTCTTCCTGTCTTGTATCCCTGACATACACTATGTCTGTATTTAAACTGGCGCATTTAGACTTTCAAGGGAACGCCGCAGCGGGAATAAAATGCTCTAAGCAGGAGCCCCCTTCCCCGCAAAAAATGGCGCCTCCACAGGATCAGCTAGAAGGCCTGACAGAGCTGCTCGCTGAAATCAGAGCAGTAAAGGAGCTTGTACAACTCAACGGAAACTCGTTAGGGTCTATACAAATCGATCTCATGGACATGAAAGAGCAATTGGCTTCATTAACTTTATGGACAGATAAAGCTGACAATACTCTCGCGGTGCATGAAGAACGCTTCCGCGTGGTAGAGCAAAATACCAAACAAATCATTTAACTGGAACATAACCTGGAAGATATGAACAATAGAGCTCGCAGAAACAACATCCGAGTCCTAGATTTGCCCGAAGGTGCAGAGGCACTGACACAATAAAATTTATGGAAGAATTTCTACCAAAATTTCTGCAGTTGCAACTTCCTTTTCTGCTCGAGATTGACCGGGCTCATCGAGTACCCACGCATCTGAAAACACCGGGGAGATATCTGTGGCCCATTGTGTTCCGGGTCTTGCGATACCAACAGGTGGTAGAGATTATGAATGCAGCTAAAGTTCACTCCCCTATAGTGCATGAGGGGTACAAGATTATGTTTTTTCCTGATCTCTCTAAAGCTACAGTGGAGAAGAGGAGACAACTGCTGGAGTTGCGGCCGCGTCTGCAGAAGTTACAAGCTTGGTACTGGATGTATTATCCAGCACTGATTCGAATTACGCTACATAACCAAACACGCTCCTTTGAAGATCCCAATGCTCTGCGGTCTTTTTTGGAAGAAAAGGAGTCTCTTTTGATGCATTGACTTAGACAGGACCCTGTTGCCATTGTACTGCGAACAGCTCTTATGTTGGATTGTTTGAACCGTAGTTGCCTCTTCTGGTGTGACAGGTTGGGTCAGGAAGTTACAGGTTTTCCCTTACCATGTCTCTTTTCTTTTCTTTCTTTTTTTTAGGTAGGCCTCTCAAGGTGTTTACCCTTATTAAAACTTCCTACAGTGCTGAATTGCTATATGTGGGGCTAAACTAAGCACTGTAAATGGCTGGGAGATTGATTCATCTCTTAACTATTAGTGAACCGTTATCATATTGTATTGTTCTGGGTTAAAGTTACCGTATGCTTGGAGTGAATTTTAGGGATAAGTGGTCAAGGAGGGACTAAGAGTTGGGAGGGTGGAGTTTTGTTTTGTTTTTTTATATGCAGTGTGGGCTTTAAGGTTTGAGAAGGACTTGTGTCATGTGTAGAGGGAAGGGACAGGATCTATAGAGATCTGTAGAGTTTTATTGGGTATGGGCAATGCATTATGAAACTAGTGGTATCAATGGCAAATATTGCTATTGTTATGTTACTTCTATTTTATTTCTACTGCCCTCATTGTTTACCACTATTCCCCTTTTTTCTTTTTTTTCTTTTCCTTATTTGTGGAAAGGGCTAAAGGAGGGCAGCAAAGGGAATCTTAGCAAATGGGGTGTATCTGGTGGTATCTTTTTTGCCGGCTATGAAAAAAAAGAATGGGGTAGACATCTTGGTATGTAAATCGCTTATGCCGATGCTTACTTATACAAGGTCAGATATGGAAGGAAGATGGACCAAAATGGTAATGCAAGTTGGACACATTACTTTAGGGCTGTTGAATGTTTACGCCCCTAACTCTGATGACCCTAGTTTTTTTCATGGTGTCGCTGAGGAGGTGATGGAAAATAGCTTGTATCCAACAGTACTAGGTGGAGATTTTAATTCAGTTATGGATCAGTTGATTGATCGACAGCCTTATCGCTCACGTAAAGTCTCTCGAGCTCCACGCTTTTTGTAAAGACAGTGGTCTGGTCGATATTTGGAGACTTCAGCACCCCACTGAATGAGATTATATCTCTTTTTCAGTGCCGCACTCCTCGCACGCGCATATAGACTTTTTCTTGATCGCTAAGTCTTTAAATCCTTGTGTAGCTTACTCTAACATTCATGCTACTCATATTTCAGACCATGCGGCAATATCCTTTGAACTTGAGATCAGTTTGAATGAGCGACCTCCCGGAATATGGAGGTTTGACAGGTCTCTATTGGCTGACCCACAATTCTGTGTCATTATGCGCAAAATGATTAATGAGTATTTTTGGTTCAATAATCCCATGGCCACTTCCGGGTGGGCTTGGTGGGAAGCCTTTAAAGCCACAACTCTAGCAAACATTACCGGTTATGCAATAGGATTAACAAGGCAGCGTAAAGAGGAGATGAGAAGATTAAATGAACAAATTAAAGCTGGTGAGCATATTTGTAAGGCACAAGGACACTAGTATACTTCTTCAATTGCAGAGATTGAGATTTCAGTACAACTCCCTTCTAACTGCGGAAGCAGTTCAAACCCTGCAAGGTCAAGCAGGAAGATACTACACTCAGGCAAATCAGGCAGGGAAATTGTTAGCTCGTACCCTGAAAAGTAGGAAAGGAGCATCTAAAATAAAGGCCATTGGCGAGGAAGGTTCCCAGCGCTTAGTGACTCGAGACAAGGAAATAGCAAGGTGTTTTGGTACTTTCTATTCTAATTTGTACTCCTCAGAGGTACAAATGGAAGAAGATGCATTTGTGAGTTTGCTCCGAAATGTTGAACGCCCCATTCTCTCAGTGGAAGAGTCCAATAGGTTAGACAATGAGATCTTACAGGCTATCAAGTCATTAGTATCTGGCAAAGCGGCTGGTCCAGATGGAATTCTGTCAGAATTCTACAAAACCTTTGCTGGGGACCTCATTCCTTTTTTGTCTCAGTACTACGAGATGATAGGACAATAGTCCCCACAGGTTGGGGAGGTTTGCAGCAGCAATAGTGGTGGTGTTAGAAAAGCCAGGGAGGGATCCACAAAGAATGGGCAATTACCGCCCTATTTCGTTATTAAATACCGACTATAAGATATATGCGTCAGTATTGGTCGATCGGCTGGCAAACGTAATCCCCCTGCTGATTCATCCGGATCAATGTGGATTCATCATGGGGCCCTCCACTGTAGATAACGCAAGGGTGTTATGTCACGTTCTAGCGGAGGCAGAAAAGAGAGTAGACCCACTAATAGGGTTATCGTTAGATGCTGAAAAAATGTTCGATAGGTTGGAATGGTCGTTCCTCCTAGCAGTACTCAAATGGTTTGGATTTGGGGAGGTTTTTGTTAATATGGTTAAGTTAATGTATGCACACCCAAAGGCAGTAAACAGCATCTTATCCACACCCTTTCCACATAAGAGGGGCACTCGGCAGGGTTGTCCCCTGTCTTCCTTACTATTTAATCTAGCACTGGAACCTTTGGCTCTTCTAATTCGTCAAAACCCAGATATCCATTTATTTATTTATTTAACAGGTTTTTTATACCGCCTTTTCCTTCAATCAAAGCGGTTACAAGACTACATCAGGTTAGACATATCAGACTACAAAGACAAAACAATGCATCCAGTTTTATATCACCTTATCCAAATATCAATATCCATGGTTTGCAACTGGCAAATATAGAGTTAAAGTTATCTTGTTATTATTTGTAGAAATACTGTTGCCTGTAGCTATCTCATTTATAAAACTGTTCCCAAGTTTTCAGACTATCACTAACAGCAAGTAATCACGCATTGTATTATTACTAGTAGCTAATTGTTAACAGTAACTAGTTCTCTCACCCTCCTCTCGGATATTGTTACATTGTTATATTGTCATCTGTAGCACATATACTATTGTATTGTTATTTGTAACCCAGTAGCTACAACACTATAGAGTGTATCCTATTAGTCATCTACTATTGCCAGCAGTCACCCAGTTCATCGAAAACTGTCACAGCCAGCTATATACTATCAATACACAGACACATCCACTAGTCCCCATTCCCAGAGCCCCGTTCTCAGAGTTCCTTTGCCCACCAAAATATATACACAATGTCTCCCACAAGACAGGTAAACCTCCCACTCACTCTCATTCTAATAACTCTCCTAACTCAACACATCTACTCATACAAAATCAATCAAAACCCCTATAACCATATCCCCATCATACATAATCGTCACAGAAACCCATATAACAACATTATCACTACCCACAATCCGCACCAAACACACCACACTGTTCAACCTTTACACACACCCACAATAACTACTCAAGCAATGACTCAAACAGACACCATCGCAGACTCATCCAAATAAAACACCAGCCACACTCTGGTTTAAGCGACAACACAACCAAAATAGATACCCAAACAAAGCTCATCTTAATAAACGTTAGATCCATACGAAATAAAATACCAATCATCAACGACCTGATAAAAGATACAAACCCGGAAATCATCTGCATTACTGAAACATGGCTCACTCCCACAGACACCGTACTACTAAACCAGTTAACATCACATCAATATGATACATTCAGCTGCCATCGGGATGCAAAAAGAGGAGGTGGCGCTCTCATACTCACTAAAAAAGACCTACAATTCACCTTAACATGCTTAAACAATATAGATGGAATAGACATCATCAACATAGAAAATAGAACCCTTGCACTAACTCTCATATATAGACCCCCTTCAACTGATCAAAAAATCCTCTCCTCCATCTTAGAACTTACATGCACAGCATCACCAAACAAACCTCTCATAATCCTAGGTGATTTGAATCTCCCTTCCCTGAATAACTCTCAATCAGACAATTTCATGGATGCTATGACCCAAATGGGTTACACTCAGATAATACATGCTCCCACCCACATAAAAGGCAACACCTTAGATCTCATCTTCCTTCCCTCCTCCCTTCTTAATAACCAACACCAACATACCCCTCCAACAATAACAGAGGTACCATGGTCTGATCACTACCTTATCACACTCCACCTCCCAGCTCAAGCAACACTAAACACAACAAACTCATCACCCCACATATCACGTTTTACACACTTTGACAAAGCTAATTTCCTTGACAAAGTATTACCTATACTCAACACAAACCTCCCAG
Source organism: Ichthyophis bannanicus (assembly GCA_033557465.1). NCBI lineage: Eukaryota > Metazoa > Chordata > Amphibia > Gymnophiona > Ichthyophiidae > Ichthyophis > Ichthyophis bannanicus. Next base: position 2,455,430 of record CM066040.1, read on the forward strand.
ACATCGAATCCGCTGTAAACCACTGGAATCAAACAGTCCAGAAAGCAGCTACCCCCACACATACCATACATAAACAAGTAAAAAGACAGAAAAAATGGTTTCACGAGAGAACTAGCAAATATAAAAAAAACAATTGAGGAAACAAGAAAAGAAATGGAGGAAAACTAAATCTGACGAAAACAAATCCCAATATATGACCACCCTCAACAATTACAAAAATGCAATTAACAAGTCAAAAAAGGATTACCACTCCAAAGTAATAAACATGGCTATCAACCGCCCCAGAGAACTATTCGCAATCGTAAAAACTTTGACAAAAGCTAAAAACCAAGAGCCAAAACAGTCGGCTATAAGCATACAGACCTTAGCAACCCACTTTGCAGAAAGACTAAAGTGCAAATCCAACACCATACCAATGACACTACCTACAAACACTGAATCAAATAACACATGGACCTCCTTCAACACGATAGATCAAAAACACCTTCTTAGGATCATAACACTTATCAACACCACAACTTCTCCACTTGACCCATGTCCTGTGTCATGGATCAAATGCACAAAAGAAGAACTCGCTGAAAACATCCAACAAATGGTGAACCAATCCCTTGTTCAGGGCATCATGCCCAACGCCCTAAAACTCACAACGCTTCGACCAATAATAAAAAACAATAAACTTGACCCAAAAGACCCAAACTCTTACCGACCGATAGCCAGCATTCCATTTATAGCTAAAATAATAGAAAAAAACGTCCAATTACAATTGCAAGACCATATCGATGAACACAAACCCTTAGACTCTCACCAGTTTGGCTTCCGCCCCTACCACGGTGTAGAAACCCTTCTAACTACACTGATAGACTTCCTCATCAAAGGCACAGATGATAGCAGTCAAGGCTTCCTACTCCTCTTCATAGACATCTCTGCCGCCTTTGACAACATCAACCACATTACTTTGATCAATAGATTAGAAAATCTAGGAATAGGTGGGACAGTACTCAATTGGTTTAAGTCTTACATCACAAACAGACTAATACGTGTTCAAATAGACCAGGAAGTGTCAGAAACCTTCCCCCAAGGACAAGGAATACCCCAGGGATCCGCCCTTTCTGCCCTCCTTTTCAACCTGTACCTCCAACCCATTACAAAAATATTCAGAAAACACAAAATTAGTCACTTCATCTATGCTGATGACATCATGCTTGCTCTCCCCATATCCATCAAAAATCCTACCTACGATGCCCTATCAAAATGCATGGCGGAGACCACCTCCTGGATGGAATCTAACTACCTTAGCATCAACCTCAAAAAAACTGAGGCAATGTTCGTAACAAGATCACCCGTGACTGAGGACACCTATCCAACATCAATCTCAATCATAAATACAACTATACCCGTCAAAAAAGAGGTAAAATACCTAGGGGTAATAATAGACCATACACTCACCATGCTACCACATATAAAACAGACGGTAAAAACCATATTCTACAAACTCAAAACCATACAACACCTAAGACCCCTTCTTGACACCCATGACTTTAGATCAGTTGTTAACACACTCATCACCCCACACTTCGACTATTGTAATAGTCTCTTAATTGGCCTACCACAAAAAAGTATATACCTACTTCAAAGAGCCCAGAACATCTGTGCCAAAGTAGTCACAAAAGCCCGCCTAGTAGATCATGTAACCCCAATAATGCTGGAACTGCATTGGCTCCCTATAAACAGCAGAATCAGATATAAAATCCTCCTAATCACATTCAAGCTCCTGAACAACATCGCCCCATCATATCTATCCATGCTATTACATACCCCATCAGAATCAAGAACTCGCAGACTAAACGCAACACACTCACTTGAAATACCAAATTCATTCAAAAAAACTAAAAAATCCACCAGCACCAGAGCCTTCTCATTCACTGCCCCCATGCTCTGGAATAATCTCCCAATAAACCTTCGGATCATAAAAGACCTCACCCAATTTAGAAAGGAACTTAAGACATACCTTTTCTCCGAACACTATGAAATCCCATACCCCCAAGTCCAACCACACACCATCCCCAAACACTCAAACACAAAGCCCTAAAACCACACTCAACTACCCACACACATACACCCACCACATACCCCCACCACATACACCCCAAAACACTCCCAAGAGATGAAAAAAGGAAATAAATTCCTCCACACACACACACACATATGAAAGGTAGAAAACTCTGACTACCTATAAAAAGGTAGAAAAACTCTGATCAACACTACGCTACAGAAACTTATTAATGTATATAAAATGTAAATAGTTTTGACAATTAATGCACAGTTATTTGTATAAAGTTACAATGTTATAAATCTCTGTTAATAACTATTATCTGAATAAAGCTAAAAATCTCTGTTCCATGTAATGTATACATTAGTATACAAATTTGTTTACTTGTTCCATGTAAACCGCCCCTGATCTCTGGAAGGGGCGGTATAGAAGAAATAGATAAATAAAAATAAAAATAAATAAATAAATTTGCTACTCCGGCGGCCTCCATTCCAAAGATATTTGAGCAAATTAAGCGGTACTCACAGATCTCTGGCTACAAAATTAACTGGGATAAATCTGTCGCTTTTCCACTTAGCTATTCGACGCATAAAGCACATGTTAATTTTCATCCACTTTGTTGGGAACCTAAGGGGATCAAATATCTGGGAGTCCAATATGCTGCATCACTTACTGAAACAATGCTCTGCAACGTGGATAAGTTGCTGTTGGTGGTGCGTAGCATGACAGAACAGTGGTCGCCCCCGAGGATGACTTGGTGGGGGAGGCTTGAGACTATAAAAATGACTATAGCTCTTAAGATAAATTATGTGCTGGCTACGTTGCCCTTTTTTCTTTCGGACTCATTGTATACAACTTTGGAGCGTATTTTGGTCCAATACCTATGGAAAGGTAAACCGCTCAGGATTGCTACATGGAAGCTAAAATGGAGCAGGAAGGCAGGTGGGGTGCACTTCCAGGATTTTCGTTGGTATCATCATGCCTTTCTTCTGCAGCAAGTTGCACAGTGGGTTTGAGATAATAATTTGGGACATTGCTCAAGATGGTGCAAGTTAGAGAAGCAGCTGGTCGATCCCATACCAATAGAGTTGCTCCTCGAAATGTCCTGTCCTTTCAAGACATTGAGGCACCCTCAATGATAACACAGGTACACTAAAAAAATTTTTTTTTTAACTGCCTCTAATGTTTCGATTGATTTTTACGTTTTTTGGTGCGCTGAATCCAAATCTGGTAACCAATTTGCTCCATCACGTACAGATTTTTTGCTACATTGGGTTAGCAGTTTGAGGTGAACGTTTCAGATTGAGTGTGATCGAGATAAAAGTTTCTTGGATGAATTTTTATACTAATTGTTTAGTAGTTATTCAAATAAGAATAAAGAAAATTGTAACAAGCAGCACATAAGAATAGAGTAATGTCAACAAAACACACTGTGATGGTAGCAAAATTGTCTGCACTTAAAACAGCCACATACATGTGCACAAACATTGAGCATATAAGAGCGAGGTTAGACACAAAGCAAAGCAAAGAATGTGCAAAAATGTTGTACAGGTATGTATGTAAGAATAGAAAACGCAAACCGCACCATTGCAATACATGAAGACAAACACCCGATGGTGTGAAAATAAAATTCTAATAAATGAGATCCGACACTGTGGTAATAACTAGCAAATTTTTTATTTCAAAGTTTAGTAAAAACACGATATTTGTCAACACAGTTTAGATTTAAAGTCATTCTTGGGTCATCAATCTCCTGGTGGGCCCGTTTTCTTCTTCCCCCGAATGCTTCTCTTGGTGCGCTGCTTGGCGTATTTTTCATCTGGGGTTTCCCGCAGCAGCAACCAGCAGAAATCAGCCATCATAGTGGTGTTTCCATCTTCCTTGGTACCTCTGCGTCCTTGATGTCCTGGTGAAACCTTTCACCTTGTTCTTCACTGTACGCACCCAAGTTTTCAGGAAAGTAGTTCACATGGGAGTGCAAGAAATGGACTTTCAAGGCTCATGTTACAGCCTTGTTCTTTGAAGGCATTGAGCATCCTGGCAACAATATCCTTATAGTTCTCATCCCGCCTGTCCCCAAGAATTTGAGAACAACATCCTTGAAGGAATCCCAGGCTTCATTTTCCTTCTCAGACATCGTTTCAGCGAATGCTCCATCTGAAATGAGTTTCCTTATATCAGGGCCAACAAACACTCCTTCCTTTAGCTTTGCTTCAGAAAGTCGGGGGAACTTTGAGCAAAGGTACCGAAAGCACTCACCATCTTTTGGAAGGGACTTGATGAATTGCTTAATGAGACCCAACTTAATGTGGAGAGGTGGTAATATAATTTTATCACGAGGTACCAAGCTCTCATGAAGAACATTTTCTCACCGGGTCTCAAATACTCCCGAATTGGCCAGTCTTTTCCCCCAGTGTAGGTCGCGGACCCGGCTATCCCACAAGCAAAGGAAGCAGGGATATTTGGTGAAACCGGATTGCTGCCCTAATAGCATGGATAGAATTTTAAAGTCTCCACAAATCATCCACTTATGCTCATCATAACGAATCTTCTGAAGAATCAGGGCCAAATTCTCGTATTTTCTTGGAGAATAACAGAGTGAGCAATAGGAACTGAAGCGAATGTGTTGCCATTATGAAGAAGAACACCTTTTATGCCGTCTTTGACGAATCAATGAACAGCCGCCATTCAGCAGGATCATACTTGAGTTTAAACTTTTCCATCACTCCGTATATATCGTTGCAAAATACCAATCTTCCTCTTTGCTGAAATACTTCAAAAATTGTGTCTCGTGGTTGTGGTACCAATAAAAAGTTGTTCCTGGTGACAATAAATTTTTCTGTTTAAGCCGAGAACCTAGCAGTTGGGCAGCATCTTTTGGGAGTCCTAAATCCCGGACTAAATCATTCAATTCAGCTTGAGAGAAAAGTTCAGGTTTCGGATCTGGTTCAGTTTCAAACTCGGAAGTACTGGACTCATCGGGAAAAGCCATCTGATGAGTCTCATCATGATCAGAACCGTCCACACAAATATGATCCAAAGATTTTGGTGGTTTCAGGCACAGGTACTTCGTTGCTATGAGGCATAGGCCTAATTGCTGAGGGAAGGTTGGGGTAACTTATTACGTTCTTATTTTTTTAAGTTGTATCCCTTCACAATGCAAGAGCAAAAATAGCAGTCACTGCTGTGGTCTCTTTGTTCACGCCACATCATAGGTATTCCGAAACGAAATGCTTGTTTTTTACCTTTCATCCATAAGCGTAGATCTTCCTCACATGTCTTGCACACTTTGTGAGGAGCCCACAGTTTGTCTTGATCGCCTAACTTCAAACCGAAATAGGTAAAATATACTTTTTTAATAAATGCAGAAATGTTCCTCTGCCGCTTTTTCATGGTATATTCCCCACAAATAAAACAAAAACTGTCCGGAGAGTTGACGCAACCTCTGGCTCTGTGAGCCATCACAAATACACAGCACTGCAAACTACAACTGTAGTGAACTACTTCGGAATAAGCTGGATTACGACTGAGCAAACAAAAGGTAATAATGAACTTGCAAGAAACTGAAATTTGACAGGAACGTTCATGTCGCAACCACCGTGTTTGAGCGAGCGAACGAGGCGAGGCGAACAGGAAAGAACATGCGCCAGCGCGAGTACTGGATTTAGCCTCCGCCTCCCAATTGTCCTGTTAATGTATAAATGAATACAAAACACTCTAAAATATCATGAGGGAGTGTTTCTAGTTAGTTAACCATTACAACCTCCTATTTTGGGCCAAGAAATAAACTGCAGTCGGCTAAAAGAAAATTATGGTGAACATTCCTTATATGGGTAAGAAATCTAATTTTGCAAGAAAACGTGACGTGATGGAACATTTTGGCTATTTTTCCTGGATTCAGCACCCCAAAATCTATAGGAATCAGTTGCAAAACTGGAGGCAGTTTTTTGGTAGTGTACCTGTGTAATCTGTGATACGCAACATGCCTATCAGTTTCTAATTAACAAAATTGGTATTGATAATAAAGCATCGCTGAAACTTCCTTTATGATTTAACCCAAAATTTAAGATTCTGGGTAAAACTGTTAAATTGAAGGCATGGTATTCTCGAGGGATCTGGTCGTTAGGTCAACTCTTTCAAGGTTCCAGGTGGAAATCGATTTCTTCATTACAAGATGAGTACACTCTGCCTAGCTCTTGTTTCTTCCAATGGATGCAGTTAAAACACTGTGTAACTAAGGGGTATGTTTACTAAACCTTCTTAATGTGCGCCCGGCGTTAGTGTGCAGGATGCCATATAAGGAGTGGGCGTTTCAGTCTAAAGTAGCAAAACGGGATTAGCACGTGCTAACGTGCGCTGCTGCGCACATTATCGGGCAAAGCGCTGCTAAGTGCGTTACCACGCGGTAATCTTAAGTAGGCGCACAGACATACAAACATAGAAACAGAAGTGTAGCACAATGGTTAATACACTGTCTGATGATACAGGGGTCATGAGTTCAATCCCCCAGTGTGCCTAATGCATAAGGCAGGCTGAGGCATCAGCTTTGACATGTAAGTATTGCTTCCTGAGGCATTTTATTTGTATTTTAAGTATTGCTGCCAGCAAACACACCCTCACGTGCCCTAACCTAAGGTGCCGCATAAGGCACCCTATAAGGCACTCCATAGGGCACATTATAAAGTGCACTGTCTGCCACGGCACCCTATAATGTCCCCTATAGGGCACCCTATAAGGTGCTCCATAGGACACCTTATAAGGCACCTTATACGGACTGTAACCATAAGGTGCCTCAGAAGGCGCTTTATAGGGTGCACTATAAGGCGCCTTGAGTGGAGGAGTAGCCTAGTGGTTAGAGCAACTGCCTCGTACCCAGAAGATCAAGGGTTCGATTCCCACTGGCACTCCTTGTGACTTTGGGCAAGTCACTTTACCCTCCATTGCCTCGGAAGAAAAGGCTGGCAATCTACTTCCGGTGATACATTGCCAAGAAAACCCAGAGGTAGCTGGGTCGCTATGAGTCAACACTGACTTGATGGCACTAAACAAAAACATAAGGCGCCTTATAGGGCGCCTTCTGAGGCACCTTATGGTTAAAGTACCCTGAGGGTGTTTTGCTGGCAGCACTAATGTACATTAAAAATAGACAATGCTTCAGACAGCCCTATCAAATAACCCCACTGTGGGTTTGAACCCATGACCTCTTGCTCCACAAGCAGTGAAGTAACCAGTGGGCTACAGCTCCATAGCTGCTAGCAAACCCCTGGCTGACTGCTGAAGGACTGCACATCACCACACAAACAGTCTGCTGTGGTCACCAGGATAGGGTTAACCCACCCATACCCATGATGCACTGCACATGCAAATCAGCAGTCTACAGATGATCACAAGATGGGGTATGCACCCCCACAGCACCTCGGCCTGGTAGGGGGAACTGACCGTGTCTGGTACTGGCACAGAGTAGCTACACACCGTCACATTGTGCAGGTACTGTACTCACCCTGAGGGTGAGGTGGGGCGCCCAGCACCAGGTCCACAGCAGAAATAGGCCATGCTGCAGGACCCCAGCAGTGCTAATGTGTGAGATAGGTAGTGTCTGCAGACACACCTTGGATACATCTGTATGTCTCAGTCAAGGTTTAGCCCTTATGGGCCCATAGGAGGATTATGTACCACCCCCCCCCCCCTGGGGCTCAGGGTGGTAAACAGGGTCTCCCACCACCAACAGATCCACATTCCACCTCCCTGCAATGGTGGCAGTAGAGGGGACCATCAACCCCAGTCCTGCTGGGGAACAGACATCCTACAGGACAGTCAATGCAGCTCTGTACACATCCATAAAGCAATAGCAGACAGACATTAGGCCTGGATATGCTAAGCTGCACCCCACCACTATCTGATATTCTCCTGCAGCAAGCCTTCAGCCGCTGCACCCTGCAAGGTGTTCCAGCAAGACACATACCAGCTGCAAACAGTCTGCTAGCTAATCCATAGTGCATGTTCCTGGTGGAAATGCGTGCACCCAGAACTGGGATGTCAGCATACACACCAAGCAGATAAGTCAGTGACTGGGCCCCAAAAGGGAACCCATAAATATCACATGAAAGAAATACTACATAGCACTATGGGGGAACCTAGCCATGCCGTGGTCACTGCTCAGTCAGGGTGAGAGTGATCTCCCAGCAGAATATGCTGTGGCCACCCTGTCTGTGCAGGTGGTGGCCGGGCACTACAATGTCCCAGCCATTGCCCTATGCCCTGTGCAGATGGATCCTGGCCAGGCCACCCTGTCCGGGGCTATACCCATGGTACCTTGCTCCTCATTATGCACACTGGCAGGCCAATACGTGCAACAGTGCTGGCAGTGTGGGCTGTGGAGGGTGTTTGCAGCCACCACACACTGGATAGACAGACACACACTCCCGCACCTATGCCAGCATTGTGCTACTATAGAGGTGTTTGGCTGCTCTGGCCAACACACCAGTCCTGGGCACAGTGCAGGCATGGATATGGTACGCAATACTGTTGGGGGTCACTCCCCAGGGTGGTAAACACTGTCAGACACCAGACCTGAAGCACACTCCACAGACATCAGAAAGGTTGCTATGATGGAGCTCAATCAGCAAACCGTGTTTAACGTAGGAATTGCTATCTGCCAGTAATCATAACTACCTTTTGATAGCTCGTGTACCGTATGCCCAGTTTTAGGGTGGCATTGCTACGGTATACAAGTGCTAGTATTGGGAGATGCACGCAGGGCCCAATGTCCTGCCTCTCCAGGAGGCATTGGCTAATGGAGCCTGTGGGTGTGGGTGTGTCTGCCCCTGTTGGCTGCTGCTTTATGGCAGAGGTTCCCAACTCCAGGCCTGGTGTGCCAAACACTGTTCGGGTTTTCATGCTGTCCCTCATAAATATGCATGAGATATATCTGCATACCATGGGAGCGGTGCATAGATATGCAGCACAGGCATCTTTATTAGAGGCAGCATGGAACCTGAATTGTGTTTGGCCCTCCAGGACTGCATTTGGGAGACTCTGCTCTAGGTAATGCGCCTGTTTATGGTGTCTGTGCTCTGTAGGGTAAAATGTAGGTGTTTTGGGCATGTTTACGTCATCTGAAATAAAGGTTCTGTCTGTATTAGCACGTTTTAGTAGTGGGTAAAAAAATGGGGGCTGGGTTGGCAGGAACCACAGCTGGGACTTGAACCTGTGACTTTTTGCTCCTGAACACACTGGCTGTGTGCACTGCACCACCATGTTGCCACAGAGACAGTACATTCCCTGGGGATACCATGACTGTTCATCAGACGGGGCCTGTCTGTTGCAGTGCATGGCACCCACCTACACAGGGCTAGGCCATGGTCTGCTCTGGGCAGCTGCCACTGCCCCCTCCACCACCAGTGCCCCTCTGCCACCCTGCTGACATGCCCTTCTGCTGGTGGTGCTGGTGAAGCGCAGTCTCAGGCCATCCAGTGTGCGGGTAGGCGGCTGCCTATGGTGTGGGTTCTGGGGTAGGGGTGCCTGCATAGGTGTCCACGCTTCCCCCCCAGCACCGCCTGCCACTGTTCTGTGCCCTTGGGGGTCCCTACTGGGTACTATCCCCTGTGACACTGTGGGAAGCACACTCGTGCCCATGCTGGGCCCTCATCAGTTGCTGTCTGGCTGCTCTACTGTTTCAGCATTCCTATGGGCCACCTAGGCATCACCCTAGTCCGCACTGTGGCCCAGCTGCAGTACAGCATGTGCCGTCTGCAGCCCTCTGTGTCCCCTTTCCCAGCATCTGTCCAGTTGCCCATTCCGACATGCCCGCCCTGCTGTTGTGGAACATGTGCACCCCATAGGAAACCTGTCCAATGGAGAGGGAAACCCTGATGAGCGCAATTGCACTGTGGGATCATTCACCTTATATGGGGATGGAGCGAAGACCCTTCCAAAATTCATATCTTTTTTTTGGCGCTTTCTCGGGAGTGCTTTTTGATGTTTCCCATTAATATCACTATTGCCCAGCTTGGTTATGGTTTTTTTTATATTTTGTTGGGGTCATTTTCAATGTTTCTTTGCACTTTTGTTCCTTGCACATGTATCACACTTATCACTTTTTTGAAGGTTTCCCTGGTTTTGCTGTACATTGCTGACATAAATGGTTTCTCTGCCCTTTAAATCAGCTCTAACGCCAGGGTTTCACTGGCGTTAGTTTTGAGCCTCGGATTTCACATCGTTAGTGTGCGGGGAGCCTCTCCCCTCCCACTCTCCACCCATTGGCCCCTTCTCTCCGTCCCTGGGGAGCCTTCCTCCGCCCTCCGGGAGCCTTTCCCCGCCTTCAGCGCTCATTTGCGCTGCTGCGCGCGTTAACGCGCGCTAAGGTACCTGAGCACCTGATAAATCGCCATTAACGCGCGTTAAGGCACCTTAATGCGCGGTAATGTCACAGAGCACACATTAAGAAGGTTTAGTAAACATACCCCTAAGTCTAAGATGGTTCTATCTCCCTTGATAGAGGAACCGGAGCTAATTAGACAGATGGTATTGTTAGAGGGAGATTCTGGGGTCGCCTCAAAGTTATATAAATTAATACGTGAACACAGTCAGTATCGACCCATAGGAATCAAAAGGATTTGGGAATAGGAGCACCACAGCCATGGCCGCACCATGGCTATGGGCCGCGTTTTGGGATTCACTAATAAGGGTGTCTCAGTCTGCCTCTCTAATGCAGTCTCTTTATTTCTTGTCACACATAGCATTTATCACTCCGGTCAAATTGGCCACATGGGATAGTAAGGTTGGTAATTTATTTACATTCTCTTATATACCACGCTATTCTGCATCAGTGCAGTTTACATTGAACAAACTGAAATTACATTGAATAGGGCATTATAACTTGGAGATAACTATTTTACAGGGAACATGGGCTATGGAGGGTTAAGTGGCTTGTCCAAGACCACAAGGAGCACCTGTGGGACTAGAAACCCCAGTCCTTCCGGCCCAAGGTTACTGTCCTCTAGTGGGATTTGAACCCCTGACATTCCGGCCTGAAGTACCTTGCCCCAAACACTAGGCCACTCCTCCACTCTTCGCTGGTCTTGCAAAGCTGTTCCGGGTACATTCTCTCATATGCTATTGGAATGCCCTTGCATTCAGTCTTTTTGGGTATCTGTATGGGAACATATTCAACAAATTTTAAAATTCCAAGCACCATTGATATGGCAAATCCTTATCTTCCACTCTATAGCGGGTGTTCCCTCCCTAATAGCTGAGAATCATTTTTTTATTAGATTTCATGTTGGGAGTGGCTTTGAATCTAATTTTCAGATATTGGAAAGACTCTCTGCAGCTTAATTAGTGTCTTTGGTGGAACCAACTATGCTTATATAGTAAATACGAGCGTATATGGTTGGTTTCACGTAGCTTCCACTCCCTTGACTTAGGGAAATGGAGGGCTTTGGATAAGTATATTCAACATACATGTTAATGGTGTTTCCGTTTCTCGTTTTTCTTCCCTTTGCCTTTCTTTATCTTATCTTTTCTCCCTCTTGTCTACCCCCTCTATGATTCCTCCCGGGGACTGATAATGACTGCAGCAGATGGCCTCCCCTCAGGGGCACTGATGCTAGAAATGTTGCGCGTTAGACATTTGTTGGGAAAATAATTGCTTCTCTGTATCATCCGTTAACAGAATAAAGGGGTAGGGCGGGTGGGCTAGTTGGGATGTTGTAATTTTGACGTAGAGATGGTTCTTATTGGGGGTTTTCTTTTCTTCTCTGCTTTGTAATACTTTTGTAACATTTTGTTTGTTAAAATGTATATAAATAGATGCAAATAAAAAAATTTAAAAAAGAAAGAAAAAAGCGACAGCAAAAGCTAGAAGGATGCTTGGGTGCATATGGAGAGGAATGGCTAGATGAAAAAAGGAGGCGATAGTGCTTCTGTATAAGTCTTTAGTGGACCTCATTTAGAGTATTATGTGCAATTCTGGATACCGCACCTTCAAAAGGATATAAACCAGATGGAGTCAGTACAGAGGGTGGCTACTAAAATGGTTAATGGTCTTCATTATGAAGCATATGAGGACAGACTTAAGGATCTTTTTTTTTAACAGCTTTATTTTCATTTTCAAAGTACGTCAGTACATTACATCAATACCAAACTAAAGTTAACAAAACTAAACCACCCATCCCCCCACCACTCCTCCAGGACACGTCTCGCGCACTAAGAAAACAATGTAAAGCTGTTGTACAAAATATCAAGGCCATCTCGAACATAGGCACAAATACATATTTGATCAAATCGCTCTGTCCCCCCTTTCATTTGGCTACATTCACAAAGTCATTTAACATTTTCCACTTGAGACTGCTGCCACTTGCCAGTGGCAAGGCCTTCCGGGGCATTTGCTAATACTTGCTATATAAACACACTTGATTCCACCATTCCTGTACACTAAGGTTAGCTGTACACTTCCAGTTGCGCGCAATTAAGTGTATTGCTAGCCCCATCATAAAATCCAACAAGAAGTAACCCTCTTTATGTAAGGATGGGAGCCTTGCCGCCGATCTAAGGCCTATGACCCACCAGGTAAGGGGCTCCTTAAACTTAAGGATAATCTGTATCTGCGCCCAGACCTGCTTCCAAAAGGTTTGTATCCCCGGGCATTCATATGTAATGTGGGCCAAAGTACCGATCTGGCTACTACATGTCCAGCAGAGAGTACTGGCGCTCCTGTCCCATTTCGCCACTTCAACAGGTATATAGAAGCACTGGTGCACAAAAAAGAGAAGAGTCTGAGTGATAGAAGCCGATTTCGAGACTCTTAGTTGCTTGCACCAAAACTTCCTCCACTGCTGCTCGGACAGAGTAATGCCGGTATCTCGCTCTCACGCTTTCTGAATTCCCCGTATCTGCGGATTACGGGTCTGACCCAGCCTCTTGTACAAGAGCGACGCCACACCCGTTGCTTGTGCAATCTCTTGAGCAACCTCTACCACCTCACTCCCTGCTATCTCTTTCTTTGGGTCAACCTTGGAACTTTCAATGCAGTGCCGGAGCTGTAGCCATTAAAAGTATAACTTGGGTGGAAGACCAAATTCCTGCTGTAGTTCGCTATATTCTTTCCACCTATTATCCTTGATTAACTGATGAACAGTCCATACTCCCCTTAAATACCATTGGCTCCAGGCTATAGGTTTCTTCTGGACTTTGAATTGGGGATTGTGCCACAATGGTAACCGGGCTGGAGGACACAGATCTGGGCCACAGGCTTGGATAAGGGGCCCAAAAGCTGCAAGTGTGTCAGTTATCATACTGGGACATTGTACACACTGCATAAGCTGCATACCCGGAAGGCACACCAGTGGTATCGGGGCTAGTAATTTCCCCTCAACATCCAGCCAAATGGGTCTATCTACTAATCGGCGCTCTAGCCATCTTGACCCCTGCTTTAGGAGGAATGCTCTGTGGTAGGATTGGAAATCGGGGAACCTAACGCCACCATCCTCGTGGCTAAGTTTAAACTTCTGCCGCGCAATTCTCTGCACTTTGTTCTGCCACCAGAACTGACTCAATGTGCGTTCTACCTGCTGATATGTTTGCAGTGGCATTAGACAAGGTACCATCTCCAGAATATAATTGATCTTAGGGACAATCATCATTTTAATGGTCTCAAGCCACCCCCACCAGGACAACACTAGAGGGGACCATTTAGTGGTCATATCCCGGGCAATTGATACTATCGCTTCGGCATTAAAGCGGATGGTTTCTTCAAGGGGATAACGATAATGGACTCCCAGGTATTTTACCATGTTGGATTCCCAAACGAACGGGAAGTCACTCATATCCTCCTTGTGCACCCAGTAATTTAACGGAAAGGTGACAGATTTCGTCCAATTAATTTTATATCCTGAGAGCAGCAAATAGTGATCAATCTGCTCCAATAGGGACTGAGTCCGGGGAAACAAACAAAAGAAGATCGTCAACATATGCTGACAGCTTAACTTCTATTCCAGTGATCAATGCCCCTCAAATCTCCGGACATTGCCGGATAATAAGGGCTAACGGCTCTAGCGCTAGATTGAATAGCATGGGAGATGAAGGACAACCCTGGTGTGTACCCTGGCTTAGTTAACTGGCTGGGATTTTGTTCCATTTACACAAATACTTGCAGTGGGCTGAACATACATAACCTCAAGAAAGTGGAGAAAACCAGCCCCAAAGCCAAACCACTTGAGAGCTGAAAACAAAAAGGGCCACTCCAGCCGATCAAAAGCCTTTTTGGCATCCAGGGAAAGGCCTACTAGGGGCTGCGCCATATCTTCGGAGCCCACTAGGATGTGGCATAAAGTTCATGTGTTGTCGGCAATTGACCTTCCTTCTGTGAAGCCACATTGATCCGGATGGATCAGTGAGGGCATTTTTCCCGATAGTCAGGCAGTCAAAACAGTCGCGTAAATCTTATAATCCACGTTTAACAGGGATATGGGTTGATAATTAGCCGCCAGTTGCAGATCTCTGCCTGCTTTTTCAAAGACTACCACGTTTGCCTCTGTGAAAGCGCCAACTTGCGGCTTTGCCTCTACCAGCATCTTGAAGTATTGGCACAGATATGGGGCCAGCTCTTTAGCAAATGTTTTAAAAAATTCAGCGGGAAGTCCATCGGGGCCCGCTGCCTTGCCGGTGGCCAACGAGGTTATCACCTGCTTAATCTTATCCCCCGAAAAGGGCCTATCCAACTCCTCCCTCGCCTTGTCGCTCAAGACCAGCCGCTGTATTCCAGAGACCACCTGTTCGAATTTCTCTTGTGAGAATTCCCGCTCTGTCTCATATAGCTGAGTATAGAAAACTCTGAAAATTTCAGCGATCTCCGAATCCCTTACCACCGTGCCTTGCCCTTGCGGGTCTCGGAGAGCCGTTACCTTTTTAGCCTCCCTTCTACCTTTTAACGCATTGGCCAACAGCCTACCGGCCTTATTTCCTTCCCGGTAGTAGGCACCTTGTTGCGCTTTGATACTTTGAGAGGCTTCAGTTGCCAGAATCACATTAAATTTAAACCTTAGCCGCTGAAGCCTCAGCAGGATGCACGGGTCTGCACGCTGACTTAACATGCGCTCCCCAGCTTTAATTTGTTGCTCTAGAGCTATCAGCTGTTGTTTACACTGTCTTGCCAGACGGATACTAAAGCTGATTATGACCGCTCTTATCGCAGCTTTAAATCCCTCCCACCAGGCCCAACCGGAGGTGGCCTGTGGAGAGTTAAATTGAAAGTATTCTCCGATAGCAGCTTTAACATCTATGCAAAAGTCCGTGTTGTCAAGTAGAGCTCTATCGAAAAACCATTTGGTGGGATTTGCACACATCCTGTCATCCCGCATCACCAATGAGATGGCTGCGTGATCGGACACATGTGCTCGATGTATGTATGCCGCCTCTATATTTGGGACTAGCGCTTTAGATACTAAAAAGAAATCTATTCTCGACTGAGATAGATGTGGGGGCGAGAAATAAGTGAACTCCAGCTCTGAGGGATGATATAGCCTCCAAATATCTACCAGTGCCATCTCTCTGATCAAGGAGGCGAGCACAAGATGTCCTTTGGGAGGTTTAGAGGTCCGAGGTGGCTGCCTATCAACCAATGGGTCATTTGTCTGATTAAAGTCCCCCCCTATAATCAGTGGTATTCCTGCGTCCATACGCACTTTTGCTATTGCAGCGAACAATTCTGGACTGTCTACACTGGGGGCATATAGGCATATAATAACCACCTCTAGACCCCCCACCTTAAGCAAAGCCCTGGACCATCTTCCTTCTGTATCAGAGCGAGTGTGCAGAATGCTAGCATTCAAGGACTTTCTCACCAATATGGCCATCCCATTCCTTTTCTTAGTTGCTGCAGAATATGCGGCTACTACATAGGGCTTTATACTAAGTTTTAGTGACTCCCTTTGATTTAAATGCGTTTCTTGCAGTAGCAAGATATCAGCTTTCTCATGCCGTGCATATGCGATAATTTTTTTCCTCTTGACCGGGCTATTTATCCCTTTTACATTCAATGACAAAACTTTACAAGGGGCCATTTTTATGTTCGTTTGGCCTGTACACCATGGAGTCAGTTCTATTTACCCTATTTTGCATGCGATGAAAATTATGGCCTATGAGGGACCCACTATTGCCATCTATAAAGCATTGACGCCTTTTCATATCTATGTTTAGCATTCTCAGCGCTTTTTTGTTTACATGCCCTAGAGGAGAAGCTTTACCCCAATAAGCTATTGGTGAGCTCGAACCAACAGAGCAGGCTAGAGAGACCCGCCAATTACATATCTGTACAGTTACAGGCACCACTGCTCATGTGCCACAGGTTGCCCACCTATGTATAGCCCCCCTTCCTCCCTACCCAAGTTCTAATAAATGGAAACACTTCTAACTTTAACATTCTATCTCTATGACACACTACATTCATATGCCTTACATTTTTAACCTCAACGCTATAAACTCTGTGCTTCATTACTCAACAAAATGTTCACAGTCTTCAGTTGGTGGTGTTTCCAACCAGCGATCCGCAACAAACTGATGTTCCATTTTCCTTCCAACGTCCCTCAGCGCATCTGCGCCACTTCTTTTTCTTCCAGGTATGCCAGGAGAGCGTCGGGATCATCAAATGATCTGGTCTGATTGTGCAATGTTACGTGCATCTTTGCCGGATACAGAAGACCATAGCGCGCCTGAAGCTGTTGTAGGCGCGGTCTAAGCGCCAAGAATCTTTTCCTCTGATCCACAGTAATCTTAACCAGATCAGGGTAGAAAAACATTTATGGCCCTCAAATTCCAGGGGCGCCTGCACCTGTGCCGCTTCCATAATCTGAGCAACTTGCTGGTATCGGAGGATCCGGAAGATAATAGGCCTCGGCATCCTGCTGTGTGGTGTGGAGTGTGAGGGAACCCGATGGGCACGATCAATTTCTAACTCCTTCTTGAAGGTGAGCTTGAGCGTTGAAGGGATCAGCTTACCCAAAAAGGTTATCATGTCCTTGCCCTCTGCTCCCTCCGGGACCCCGATCAGCCTCACATTATTCCGACGGGCACGGTTATTACCGTCTTCTATATCCCTCTGCAGCGCCCGAAGCTGTTTCTCCAGTTTGTCCACTTTTTCTAAGCGGTCAGGATACCCTCGACTTTTTCTTCTCGGAGGGAAATCCCTTCGATTTTGCTCTGCAGTGCGGTGATTTCCTCATGTACTGTACTCAGGGAATCTCCATTGGCTTTAACCAACTCCTTCATGCCACGAATCTCTCCAAGGAGCTCCTGGAAGACCTTGGGCCCTTCATGTGCGGCCGCCATCTTCTGTGGAGAGAGGGGTTCTGTTTTGGACCTTTTCGCGCTACTATTCAGCGCTCCCGAATAATCGAGCCGAATCGGTTTAGGTCCCGCCATCCCCTGGGCTCACTGTGGCTCAACCCGGTACTCTAACTTCGTGATGCACTACTATTTTCTTTCAGGATTCTTGACGGATCTCTGCTGAGCCTCCGCACTATGCGATCGTCCTGTTCGTCATAAGGCTCCGCCCCCCAGACTTAAGGATCTTAATACCTTAGAGGAAAGGCGGGATAGAGGTGATATGATTGAGACATTTAAATACCTCCGTGGCAAAAATGCACCGGGTGAGAGCCTCTTTCGATTGAAAGCAAGTTCTGCTCCGAGGGGACATCGGATGAGGGTGAAAGGAGATAGATTCAGGATGATATGTGGAAATATTTCTGTACGGAAAGAGTAGTGGATCCATGGAATAGTCTCCCAGTGGAGGTGGCAGAGATGAGGACAGTATCTGAATTCAAAAAAGCATGGGACAAACACAGAGGATCTCTAAAGGAAAAAAGGGGACTGTTGTAGTTGTTGATATGGAAGGACAGACTAGATAGGCCATGTGGTCTTTTTCTGTCGTCATTTTTCGATGTTTCTATGATAGATTTTTTTTGACTGTGTGACCCGGGAGTTGGACTCAGGGACAGCTCTAAATGTGGTATATTTTGATTTCAGTATAAACAAACTGAGCACCCTAGGGATGAACCCTAAAGTTACTGATTGGGTTAGAAATTGGTTGAGTGGGAGGCAACAAAGTACAGGTAAATGGAGTTCACTCTAAGGAGAAGGAGGTTACCAGTGGTGTGCCGCAGGGATCTGTTTTAACATTTTGTTAGTGATATTGAGGAAGGACTATCAAGGAAGGTTTGCTTGTTTGCAGACGATAACAAAATCTGCAATAGAGTAGATACACAGGAAGGAGTCAAAAATATGAGGAGGGATCTAGCTAAACTTGAAAAGTGAATATAAAAGTACCCCAGCACACAGAACCTTCCGTGTAAGTGAATCACTAATCATAAAAAATAAATACACTCTCTTTTTGTCGGAGTAACCATTCAAAGGGAGCAGGAGAACTACCCACTCCTCGCCGTGGTCAGTCCATTTTAATCATTTTAAATGCTTGAAAAACTTAACTTATTTGCTTCAAAATCAGCCATCAGAGAATCCAGAAGACACAACGTGCCACGTTTCGAGCCATCCATATCATCTGTGGCCTTGCATCAGGTGAAAGTTATGGAATCCCAAAGGTAGGCTTTTTAGTTGTATCGCAACGGTAGGTTTAAAAAGGATAGCGTGTGACGTCATTGTACACGGAAAAATCAGCATAGCCAATCGGCCAGCCAGACGTAGCAAGCACATGGTTTATGGGAAAACCCACTGCAAGGGAATCCCAATGATGTCATTCTTATTAAATCATCACAGTATAGTGTGCCATTCTACAGAGGCATTGAGACCCTGAGGAAAAACTGTGTCCAACATGAATATCCATCGTTGTTCAGTACGTTGTAATTTTGCAGTACGATCCCCTCCTCGAGGATCACTAGGAACATGATCTAAGACCCGCCAATATAACTGATGAAACAGATGGTTTTCCTGTAGGCAATGAGTGACCATAGGCGCCGACATCTCTTTCATCCGTAAACGGGACGCATGTTCCCCAAGACGGATTTTAACTTTACGAGTGGTACGACCCACATATAACAGTCCACAAGGACATTTGATGAGATAAACAAAAGAAGAATCACAATCGGTACGCCAATGGGAGCGGTAAACCACAGAGGTTGGAGTATTTTGCCAAACTCGGTTTGGCAAAATACTCCAACCTCTGTGGTTTACCGCTCTCATTGGCGTACCGATTGTGATTCTTCTTTTGTTGTTTATCTCATCAAATGTCCTTGTGGACTGTTATATGTGGGTCGTACCACTCGTAAAGTTAAAATCCGTCTTGGGGAACATGCGTCCCGTTTACGGATGAAAGAGATGTCGGCGCCTATGGTCACTCATTGCCTACAGGAAAACCATCTGTTTCATCAGTTATATTGGCGGGTCTTAGATCATGTTCCTAGTGATCCTCGAGGAGGGGATCGTACTGCAAAATTACAACGTACTGAACAACGATGGATATTCATGTTGGACACAGTTTTTCCTCAGGGTCTCAATGCCTCTGTAGAATGGCACACTATACTGTGATGATTTAATAAGAATGACATCATTGGGATTCCCTTGCAGTGGGTTTTCCCATAAACCATGTGCTTGCTACGTCTGGCTGGCCGATTGGCTATGCTGATTTTTCCGTGTACAATGACGTCACACGCTATCCTTTTTAAACCTACCGTTGCGATACAACTAAAAAGCCTACCTTTGGGATTCCATAACTTTCACCTGATGCAGGGCCACAGATGATATGGATGGCTCGAAACGTGGCACGTTGTGTCTTCTGGATTCTCTGATGGCTGATTTTGAAGCAAATAAGTTAAGCTTTTCAAGCATTTAAAATGATTAAAATGGACTGACCACGGCGAGGAGTGGGTAGTTCTCCTGCTTCCTTTGAATGGTTACTCCGACAAAAAGAGAGTGTATTTATTTTTTATGATTAGTGATTCACTTACACGGAAGGTTCTGTGTGCTGGGGTACTTTTATATTTGGGTTTTACGGATTTTACCCGGTGCTGGGGGTTTTTTCTTGACTGGAAACTTGAAAAGTGGTCTAGAACATGGCAGCTGAAATTTAATGCTAAAAAATGCAGAGTCGTGCATTTGGGCTGCAAAAATCCAAAGGAGCGGTGCAGTGTACTTCTGTCCATGAAAGAACATAAGAACATAAGAGTGAGAACTGGGCGTGATTGTGTCTGATGATTTTAAAGTAGCTAAACAGGTAGAAAGGTTTTACTGCTTTTACTGCAAAAGCCAGAAGGATGCTTGGGTGTATAGGGAGAGGAATGGCCAGCAGAAAAAAGGAGGTGATAAGTCTCTGGTGTGACTTCATTTAGAGTATTGTGTGCAGTTCTGGAGACTGCACCTTCAAAAAGATATAGACAGTTTGGAATCAGTGCAGAGGGTAGCTACTAAAATGGTTAGTGGTATTTGTTATTTATTTATTTATAGGTTTTATATGCCACCTTTTCATGTAATCATGCAGGCACATGGCTGACCATGCCCTTGTGCCTCTGGGGGTATGCATGCATGTGTGTGTGACACCGATCTGTGTCCACTCACCAAGCAGCCAGCCACCTGTATGGTGCTGTCCTCAAAGTCAGCATGTATCCCTGACTGTCGCAGAATGTAGGAATCATGGCACGAACCAGGGAAGCATGCCACAACATCCAGGATCTCCATCTGGGCATTGCAGATAACCTGCATGTTCATGGACTGGTACGCCTTCCAGTTCCTGAAGACCACCTCATGCAGAGGGCCACATGGATACTGTCGAAGACCCCAAGAATAGACTGGAACCCTGCAACCTCGCTGAATGCGAGCATGGTCTGCTGCTGCTGCAGCTGCTGTGGGGTGCGTGGGAAGGAGATGTAATGGGCAGCTTGTCTCAAGAAGGTATCCAGGAAATGGGTGATGCTGCGCGATACTGCCGCCTGGATCAGCCCCAATGCCATTCCCACAACAGACTGAAATGTGCCAGTCCCCAGCACCTTCACATGGACAGGCAGTGTCCCATCTGTGTGCCTGTGCAGCGAGCTGTGGCCACAGCTCCTGACACAGGTCATGTATCACCTCATGGTCAAATGGGAGGAGTAGCCTAGTGGTTGGGGCAAGGTACCTCAGGCCGGAAGGTCGGGGGTTCAAATCCCACTAGAGGACAGCAACCTTGGGCCAGAAGGACTGGGATTTCTAGTCCCACAGATGCTCCTTGTGGTCTTGGGCAAGCCACTTAACCCTCCATTGCCCATGTTCCCTGTAAGTATTAGTGTATGTGTCTCATATCCCCGCGTGTTAAATGTATCCCCCAATTGTGTTGTGACCGCTTTGATTGAAGGATAAGGCGGTATACAAAAACTGTCTAAATAAAATAAATAAATAAATCTGTATCGGGTTCAGCACAGCTCGTCATTGAGGTCCAGGTAATGGTTGCGGGGCCTGAAGACCCTGGCATATGGGTAGTGTCATGCTGTGCACCAGCGCTTACGCTCAGCAAGCATCAGAAGGGTGGTGGCGATCATGGCTCTGGTCTTTTCCTGTGCCATCCTCAGACACTTGGCTGCTGCCCTTGGAACCTGTGGGGGGATGCAACAGATTAATAGTCTGGGCCCTGGGGGAGTGCCACCAACTGTCCCCCCATGTCCCCCTGTGGGTGGGCAGGGGGGCATGTGATGCACTATACCACTGGTCCTGCACCTTCCCACTGCACACATGCTACCAGGGCACCCAGTGGGTGGCCTGTCCACCATGCACTGGTGCATGGCTGCATATCTACCTGTGGACATGCCCATTAGGAGCGAGTACACCCCCATGTGTGCACTGCTATGGTGTCTTTCGCTCCACACATGCAGCAAGGTGTTCAGACACTGGCAACAACACACCTATAGGCATGTGCCTGTGGGGTCAAAGCATGCTCAGCCACTGTACAGTGACCACAGTAAGGGCATGGGGCTGGGGATGTGGGGTTGGGGCAGGACCAGCCATGCCTAAATGCAAGCCTCTACACCCAGGTCCATGATACCACTGTCCCCCACAGGGCCACAGGCACCGCAAACATGCATCAGAAGAACAGGTCCCAGCACACATACCATCGCAGTCACATCATTGACCCTTTCTACATACCGTATCAGTGGCAGTGTTGCATAGAGGTGGAAATGTTGCAGTAAATCAGCTTCCACAATATCCAAGATGCGCTGCACATGGGAAAAGAAATATGTGTGGCTGTGGCATCCATATTTATATGTGGAATGCCGAAGATGGCTGTACATATGCGTCTAGACTTACAGACGTGAACGGTGCTACGTCATTATGGACATATACGTCATTGTATGTCTATCCGCTATAAAATGTGTAACACCAGCGTGGACATCTCCAATGTATGTGCAGGGAGTTTTGGGCAGGGGATACAGTCCCGGATGTCCATCCCCGCTAAACATGGCTCAGAATGACCCCCTTCCTGTTTAAAGAACAGTTCCTGTTTGAAGACCAGGATTCAATTCCCAGTAGCACTTTTTGCGGCCTTGGGCAAGTCACTTAACCCTCCATTGCCTCAGAAAATTCAAAGTTAGCAATCTCCCTGTTTAATGTACATTACCAAGTTTAAGTTACAATGTAAACCACTTTGATTGAAATGATAAAGTGCTATAAAAAAGCCTGTTAAATAAAGAAATGATCCATATAAACTGCCTTGCAAAAGAATAACCTCACACCAACCGCTATCGCCCATGTTTGCCTGTATGACCTGCCATCCCTACTCCCCCCCCCCCCCTGTTATTATGCTCACTGTAATGCTCAAGCTGGTACTGTTACCCTGCATTGTTAAAGTTGATAGTGTTACCCTGTTATGTTCACTTCTATGTTAAAGTTGTTCCCTGTAATGTTACAATTTCATTCCATCTAAACCGTGTTGATCCTTGGAAATGCAGTATATGAAATCTGTTAAATAAATAAATACATAATAAATAAATTTCTTTTCTGGGTTCACAGATGAAGGAGCAGGACCTCAGAAAACACCAGCAAATTGGAATGATTTTCAGAAGACTGTGTTTGCGAGAAGCTAGCTAAACTAAAAGTAAAACTAAAAGTAATCAAAGCAATGGGGGCCGAATGTGATACATCCAAGAGTACTGAAGGAACTTATGTAAGTTCCAATGGCTCCACTGTTTGACCTTTTCAATGCTTCTTTAGAGTCTGGCATGGTCCCAGTGGACTGGAGAAAGGCGCATGAGGTCCCTCTACATAAAAGCGGAACTAAGGATAAGGTTGGGAAGTACACATCAGTTAGCCTGACCTCTATGGTGAGTAAACTAATGTGGTAAAAGCAGTTCAAACTTCTTCTACTAACCTACAAGTGCATTCATTCTGTGACTATTCACTACCTTTCTTCTCTTATCTCATTCCTTTCTTTATTTTTATTTTATATATTCTACATATGTTTTTCTTTATATAGTTTTATTTCTTACATTTTTATTGATTTTATTGTAAACTGCATAGTTTGAATACAGATCTGTGGTATATCAAATAAATTATAACCATGATTACATGAATTATATAAATTATAACCATAACCATTCTACACTCATCCTTGGGAGTTCCGCTCCTCTGGCAGATCCATTTTATCTGTGCCCTTCTCTGCCACTGCCATCTCCAGACTTTGTTCATTCCATCTTGCTATTCCTTATGCCTGGAACAAAGTACCTGAGTCTGTGCATTGGGCTTCTTCTCTAGCCCTATTCAAATCCATGCTCAAAACCGACCTCTTTGAAGCCATTTTTGGATCCTGATGCTCCTCACTCTCTTGTCCACTACTTATGTGTATCTTACCATACTCTAGTCCCCAGTTTTGCTATGTGTTTGATCTTGATTAGATTGTAATTTCTGATGAGCAGGAACGGTGTCTTATGAGCCCCCCCTCTCCCCAAAGGTGGGTGTCTGAGAGTGTGTTGAGTAACCTGGGATAAAGGTAAATGGTCATTTTAATCTGCTAAAGAGATAACTACTAAAGAGGTCAGATGAAGGACAACATTAAGGGAGCAGCCTGCTGTAACGGAAAGTAAATATTCGGAAGGGATATGCAAATCACTGACTATGGGAAGGAGCCAGAGTTCATATTTGCTCACAATTATATCTATTATTAAGATTTACCTTTTAAATCTATAGGGAACAGTGTTTGAGAATAAAGTGCATACACTATACAGAGGGTGGAGAGGCGAATACTGGGGGCTGGTGAAAACTGCTCACCATAAGGGTATCCAATAAACAGGTACTGGTACTAGCAGCCCTATGCAGGACAAAGGAAGAGGACATGAAGCAATTCTGGACTTAGAGCATATTAAGCTTCTTTATCTAAGAGAGTTCTTCCTCATCTGAAGGGGAGGAGGAATCAGGATCGGCAAACCTACTGGTCATAAGCTCTATGGATGAGACTAGTAAGGGAGTGTTCTACAAGCCTTTCTCCTGAAGGTGGTGCTGGAAAGCCTCCTGGGAGCCTATACAGGCTCAGAGTGAAAATGCCAGTAGAGAGCCTCCTACAGACCCAGATGAAGGTAGGAGTGAAGCTGAGGGTGGACAGTTTCCTCTCAACCCAGGGGATGGAGGATCCAGCTGCAGATCATTTCATCAGGGAGCTTCAGCAGCAGAGAGTCCATTCTGGATTAGGCACCACAAGATCCAAGGGGGTCCAGCAGCAGATCAGCTCACTGGAGAGCTGCAGTGGCAGATCAGCTCAAGGGAGAGCTGCAGTGGCAGAGAGCCATTCCAAACTAGGAGCCCAAGCCCCAGGGAAGTCCAGTAGCAGCAGATCAGTTCACTGGAGAGGTGCAGCAGTTCCTCATTGGACAGGAGTGCAAAACCCTCTCCTGATTGGAGGAGGCAGAGCCAAGGCCACAGCCTAAGTGATTGGACAGGCGTGCAAAACCCTCTCTTGATTGGAAGAGAGCTTTCAGAAGGTGGAGTCAAGGCTACAGCCTCAGTGATTAGACAGGATTACAAAACCTCTTTCTTCACAAGCAGTCACTAGTCCAGAGCTTCAGCAATGGGTGAGACTTGGGGGCTAGTGGGCAAAAGCGATAGGGAGGGGAGTTAGGAGACAAGTTAATGAGGTCAAAACCAAAATCTTTAAAGGTTTACTTTAGACACTATGTATAAGATTATGGTAGTTTGAACTGCATTGAAATATGTTTGAGAAGACTGTATTGCAGTTTTACACTTTTAATATTGGTTATTTTTTATAGAAGGAGATGTTTCAATGAATAGTATTGAATGCCCTCTTATCCTATGCTGCTATTTCACTCTACTTGCTTGAATCACTTATCCTACTACTGGTTGTTACAATACTATTATTATCAGTCCAATACTTGATGTTTATATTTGTAAATAAATGATTATTACTATTAAAGCCAGCCTTGTTCACAGCAGTAATTTTTGAGAGATTTTCCTGGGGTGAAAGGAGAGAAATCCTACCCATTAACACCTTTCTTCTCCAGCTGGGGGCACCAGGTGCCAAGCTGACAAGAACCAACAGAGCCTGCTTTTGAGGAGACTCCATCCAGGCCGGTCTTGGACCAGAAGCGCACCCAAGGGGGTGCTATACTTACATTTATATGTACAGAATTGTGTATATCTTGTAACACTATAAAATGATTAGTAGTGGTAGTGGTGGTAGTAGTAAAGGCTGCTGAAACAGAGGATACTGAGGTTTCTGGAATCCATTGAGTTGCAGGATTCATGGCAGTATGGTTTTAAGAGAGGCAGGTCTTGTCAGACAAATCTCATTAATTTCTTTGACTGGGTGACCAGAGAGTTGTGTTGTATTTAGATTTCAGTAAAGCCTTTGATACTGTTCTGCATAGATGACTTATAAATAAACTGAGTTCCCAAGGGATGGACCCTAAAGTAGAGTAGCCTAGTAGTTAGAGCACTGGCTTGATAACCAAGAGACCAGAATTCAATTTCCACTAACACTCCTTGTGGCCTTAGGCAAATCACATAACCCTCTATTGCCTTGGAAGAAAGACCTGGCATATACTTCCAGGTGCACTGCCAAGAAAGCTGAGGATTTGCTGTTGGGTTGTCAGGAGTCAGCATTGACTTAAAAGCACACATTGCATTTGCAAAGCCTTTGACATTGTTCAGCACAAGTTCCCTAGAGATGGACCCTAAAGTAACTAACTGGGTTAGAAATTGGTTGAGTGGGAGGCTACAAGGGATGTAGAGGCTTTAAAGAAAGAGGCTGACTTGGATGTAGTGGTGGTTACAAAAACATGGTTCATGAACAACTATGACTGGGTGTAATTAGACCAGGCTATATTTTATTCAGAAAGGACAGGGTAGGAAGAAGGGAGAAGGAATGGCACTATATATAAAAAATTAAACTAGAAAAGAGGGAAAGAGAAATTCATTTGCATTGGCATGATATACAGACCTCCCTCACAGGGAGAAAAAGTGGATGGAGATTTAATAGAAGACATATGCAAAATCCAAAATCATCACGACAGCCATAAACAAACCTCGCAAACTTTTCCAAATTGTCAAAAAACTGACAAAAGCACCTAGTAAATCTGACCAGCTGCCAGATATCCCCCCTGATCTCCTAGCCCGGCAATACAAACAACTTCAACAACCGCAAAGCTCAAACCACTATGCTGAAACAACCAAGACGAATCCATGCACCATCATAAACAAAGACTGGAATACGTTCGACACAACCTCAAAAGAAGAAATATCTTCCACCATCTCCTGCCTGAACACCACCACCTCCCTGCCCTACTGATTGGATAAAGAAAACCAAAGAAGCCCTGAGTACACCGTTAACCCACATCATAAACGAATCCTTTACCCAAGGACACATGCCAGACGCCCTCAAGACCACAATAATTTGACCGACCCTGAAAAAGCACAACCTAGACCCCCTAGACCCCACCTCCTACAGACCAGTAGCAAGCCTCCCCCTCACCGCCAAGATAATAGAGAAGGTAGTCCAACGTCAACTCCAAGAACATCTGGACATCAACAATATACTAGACCCCCAGCAACACGGCTTCCGACCACTACATGGAGTCGAGACCCTCATGACCACACTGATGAACACCCTCATCATAGGAACCCAAGAAAAACACTCCGGATACATCCTGATCTTCCTAGATATATCAGCGGCCTTTGACACCATCTCCCACGACATCCTCATACACAGACTCCAAACAATTGGAATCAAAGATACTGTACTCCAATGGTTCAGGTCCTATCTAACCAACCGACAGCAACTGATCCACACCAGCACCTCAACTTCGCCCCCCTACCGGCAACATCAAGGATCCACATTATCAGCCATGCTCTTCAATATCTACCTCCGTCCACTCTGCTCAGTCATATGCACCCACAACATCAACTTCCATATATACGCAGATGACATAATGCTCTACGCACCAATTACAACCACAAACCCAGCAAATGACCAGCTATCAGCCTGCTTCACTAACTTATCCAACTGGCTACAAGACAACAACCTATCCATTAACATTAAAAAAACCGAAGCTCTTATAGTAACAAAAGACCCAGACTTCAAGCCACCTACCCACCTCAGCATGGGAACCACGCAAATTCAAGTACAGCCACAAATAAGATATCTAGGCATTATCATTGACCAAGCTCTAACCCTTAAGCATCAAATCAACAAGACCACCGGAACTATATTCCACAAAGCTAAAACTGTACAACGTCTCCGACCCCTCCTCGAACCTCAGGACTTCAGGACAGTAATGCAGGCTGTGACACTCCCACATCTGGACTTCTGTAACATAATCTACCATGGACTACCCGCCACACAAACCAACCCCCTCCGAACTGCCTTAAATACTACGGCAAGGATTATTCAGAATGCGAAAAAATGGGACCACATCACTCCAATCCTAAGAGACCTACACATTCTTCCCATCGAAGCAAGAATCAAGTACAAAGCCATCTTACTCACCCACAAAACCATCCACCAAACACAGAACACCCCACTTCACACCTTACTGCCTCGTCCGATCCACGGCAGAACAACCAGACAATCATCCAATAACTCCATCACCGTCCCCCACAAAAGAACCAAGTCCACACAACGGACCTGCAACAGAGCCTTTGAACTTTATGCTCCATCCCTCTGGAACTCTCTGCCGAACCACATCAGAAACAACGGTGATCTCACATCTTTCAAAAAACAGCTGAAAACGGTCCTATTCTGTGAACATCTCTGAACAGAAACACCACTCCCTCTTCAAGAACCCATGATTAGAAACTGTAGGATTGTAAATGTCTATGTCCATCCCAAATCATAATGTTGCCCCATGGTGTTGGCCCCACCCTATAACCATTGATTCCCCCCCCCCCTGTTATGTGTTACACCGCTTTGACCCGGTGAAAAGCGGGATATAAATACAGTTAAATAAATAAATATGCAGCATTGCCAGGAAAGGGGAAGTGCTACTGATAGGTGATTTCAATATACTGGATGTTGATTGGCGCATCCCTGCTGCGGTGTCATCTAGAAGTAAGGAGATTCTTGATTCTCTATAGGGAGACCTATTCAGGCAACTGGTAACAGAACCCACACATGAAGGGGCCATACTGGACTTGGTGCTTGCCAATAGTGAAAGTGTTTCTGATGTTATAGTGGGAGATCATCTTGCATCCAGTGATCACCAAATGGTGTGGTTCAGTATTAGGACTACAGCTGATAAAATCCATTCAAAAGCAAGGGTCTTAGACTTTAGGAAAAGTAACTTTGCCAAGATGGGCCAATACTTCAATGCATCTTTAGCAGGATGGGAACAGCTGAGGGATGTATAAAAACAATGGGCAAAATCGAAAGGGGATATTTTAAGGGCAACCAACCTTTTTATTAGAAAGGTAAATAAATATAAAAGAAAAATGAGGCCGCTATGGTTCTCCAAAGTAGTAGCTGAAAAGATGAAAAAAATAGGGAGGCCTTCAGGAAATACTTGAAATCACAGAGAGAGGAAGACAGGCATCTATATTTGAAAAAACATAGAGAGGCTGGCAAAGTAGTCAGGAAAGCAAAGATACAAAAAGAAGAAAAAATAGCCAATGCAATAAAATGGGGGAATAAGACATTTTTCAGATATGTTATTGAGAGGAGGAAGGGGAAAAGTGGTATTAGATTCAAGGGTGAAAGGGGGGACTATGTAGAAGCTGCTGAGGATAAAGAGGAATTGCTTAACAAATATTTCTGTTCTGTGTTCACAGATGAAGGGCCAAGAGCAGGACCTCAGAAAACACCCACAAACAGGAACAGAAGCAACGGGGATATCAAACAATGTTCAGAAGACTGTATTCATGAAGAACTAGCTAAAGTGAAAGTAGACAAAGTGAAGGGACCAGATAGGATACGTCCAAGAATACTGAAGGAAATGGGGGACGTTCTAGCAGCTCCACTGACTGACCTTTTCAATGTCTCTTTGGAGTTGGAAGTGGTGCCAGAGTACTGGAGAGAGGCACATGTGGTCCCTTTACACAAAAGCAAAGTAAGGATGTGGTTGAAAACTACAGGCCAGTTAGTTAAACCTCTGTGGTGAGTAAACTATTGGAAACACTGCTGAAAGAGAAAATTGTGAGGTTTCTGAAGTCCAATGGATTACGGGATCTGAGGCAGCATGGATTCACCAGAGGCAGGTCTTGTCAGACTGATCTGATTGATTTCTTTGAATGGGTGACCAGGGAGTTGGACCAAGGGCGAGCCCTAGATGTGGTGTACTTTGATTTCAGTGAAGCTTTTGACACCGTTCCCGTGAGGTGACTTATAAACAAACTGAGCATCCTAGGGATGGATCCTGAAGTTACTGATTGGGTTAGAAATGTGTTGAGTGGAAGGCGACAAAGGGTACAGGTAAATGGAGCTCACTCTGAGGAGAAGGAGGTTACCAATGGTGTGCCCTAGGGATCAGTCCTTGGTCCGATTCTTTTTAACATGTTCATGGTTTCTGGTTACACATCCCCTCACCTGCTTTAGTCAAATTTGCGTTAACATGGAAATCTGCCCTTTTTGCTGCAGCTCCCACATTATAGAACTGTCTATCTGCTCCTTTACGCACCAAACAAAACTTTAAAAATTTCAAAGAAGCCCTGAAAACATATCTCTGGATCTTCATAAATTCTGCCCCCACGGGGCCCCAGATAGAGCCTTAACCATCCCTGTTCCCCTGTTCCCCTTCCTCCCTTTCTTTTTTCCCCTACCACCTCCTCTCCTTTCTCTCCGCTTATGTTTCTCTATATCTTTCCTGTCATATAAGTGGCGTTCCTTTTTCCTTCCTATTGCCGTATATTTTATTTTATTTTATTTTATTTTGAGTATTGTATTGTAAACCGCATTGTTTTTTCCAGAAATTGCGGTATATCAAATAAAGTCAAACCTAAACATAAACATGATGCTCGTTTGATACTGGTGCCCTATGCGAGCACCTGGCTCAAAAGCATTCTCAATGGTAGTACTGTAGATGTGAGGGGAGGCTTCAGGGCTTTACACCACTTGACATTCACACCCAGGGAATGCATTGGCAGCACGTTAGCATGGTGAGTGCAACTACAGGCTGGTGATAGTTGCATCCATGCTATCAGAGTCTTCATGGCTCTAGTGCATGAGCTGCCCACCACTGCTACTGCCCGAACTGCACACTAACCTCATCTCTTTGTGCACTGGTGGTTTTAGCACAGGATCCTTACAGCTGTGCACTCCTTCCTACCATGTAGCCAGAACGTGAGTTAGCCCCATGCTCCTGGCTACCGCGCTTTAGTAAACATGCTCCTGTGTGTTTCTGATTATAATTTGTAGTTCCTTTTTCTGTGTTTGGTTAAGGTCTGTCTGTGTTCTGCATGTGATGTATTCTGCTAGCATGCGGTTTTTCTGTGGGGATGTGTCGCAGTTTAGCTCTATTTTTTCCAGTAAGGTGTATATTAGTGTTCTAGGGCCTAATGTAATCTTACAATGCTGCTTTTTCTGAGGTAGGTTGAAATCATGGAAATGGAAATGACCCTATCAAACATGGCCACTGGGAGATTACCACCACAAACACGCTTGCAATGAACCCAAAGGAATGAGACAGGAAGAAGAGCAAATAAAGGCAACTAAGGAAGACAATCATTAAATTTCTATGTAAGGAATGAGGCAACAAAGGGCAAATGAAATGCGTTGCAAAGGAAAAAGCCAGCAGGCCAGTTAAGAATTAAACAGATTAGGCAGTGACATAGCAGCTTCTGGGAGGCAGCAAAAAGCAGCAGCACTCACAGCAAACAATAGGTCCTGACATTTGCACAAAAGACTTCTCAGCACTTTATAAGCATTAAATCTTTGCATCTTTCCTAGGTACAAATAACACAGCAGCAATAAAAACAGCTTTAAAATGGTTTGATTCACATTAGAACTGTCATACTGCGTCAGACCAAAGGTCCATCAAGCTCAGTGTCTGTTTCCAACAGTGGCCAATCCAGTTCACAAGTACCCAACATATCCCAAAACATAGAAACATGATGGTAGATAAAGACCATGTGGCCCATCCAGTCTGCCCTTCCATACCAACCACTAAGCTCTACAGTCCCTTTTTTCCTTCAGAGATCCTGAGTGGAGGAGTAGCCTAGTGGTTGGGGCAAGGTACTTCAGGCCAGAAGTTCAGGGGTTCAAATCCCACTAGAGGACAGCAACCTTGGGCTGGAAGGACTGGGGCTTCTAGTCCCACAGGTGCTCCTTGTGGTCTTGGGCAAGCTACTTAACCCTCCATAGCCCATGTTCCCTGTAAAATAGTTATCTCCAAGTTATAATGCCCTGCTAAATGTAATTTCAGTTTGTTCACTGTAAACCACACTGATGCAGAATAGCACAGTAATAAGAGAATGTAAATAAATAAAATCCTCTGTGTTTGTCCCCTGAATTCAGATAGAGTTTTTGTCTTTACTGCCACCATTCGGAGACTATTCCATGCATTTACCACTCATTCCATAAAGAAATATTTCTGCAAATTACTACTGAGTCTATCTCCTTTCACCTTCATCCTATGTCTCCTTGTTGCAGAGCTTTCCTTCAGTTGAAAGAGGCTCTCCTCTTGTGCATTTATGCCACAGAGATATTTAACTATCTCTATCATATCTCCCTTCTCCCATTTTTCTTCTAAAGTATATATATTGATAACTTTAAATCAGTCCCCATATGCATTATGGCGAAGACCACTAACCATTTAGTAGCTACCCTCTGCACCAACTCCAACCTGTTTATATCTTTTTGAAGGTGGGGTCTACTACTACTACTACTACTACTATTCAGCACTTATAGAGCACCACGCACGCAGTGCTGCACAGCTAACCTACAAGAGGTAGCCAACATACAAGGGACAGTCCCTGCCTGTCAGAGTCAAGCTCATCGGAGCTTACAATCTAGTTAGAACAGTACATTAGTTAGAACAGTACAGAGCATTAGTAAGTTTGCGCAAGGTACGGTGTGGTACAATTTAGTCTATAGTTTGGTCATAAATGTTGATGGGGGTTAGGGTAGGATGAGGAAGGAGTCAGGATCTGAATGCAATGGTGAAGTGGTGGGTCTTCAACTTGGATTTGAAGAGGGCCAGGGATGATGCCGGGTGCACAGACGCAGGTAGGCTGTTCCAGGCGTAAGGTGCAGCAAGGTGAAAGGAGCGCAGTCGGGAGTTCGCGGTGCGGGTGAAAGGCATTGATAGAAGTAATTTGTTAGGGGAGCGCAAATTTCGAGATGGGACATAGGGAGAGATAAGAGGTATTGAGGGGCCATAGAGTGAATGCATTTATAGGTCAGTAGGAGAAGCTTGAATTGGATGCGGAATTGGACAGGGAGCCAGTGAAGCGATTTGAGAAGAGGAGTAATGTGGGCATGATGAGGCTGGCAGAAGATTAGTTGAGCAGCATGATTTTGTATAGATTAAAGGGGAAGGAGGTGGCTCACGGAAAGACCCGCGAGGAGTAGGTTGTAGTAATCGAGGCGAGAGGATATTAAGGAGTGGATAAGCATTTTGGTAGTGTGTTCAGAGAGGAAGGGGCGGATTTTGCTGATGTTGTAGAGAAAGAAGTGGCAGGTCTTGGCTACAAGCTGGATATGAGCGGAGAAGGAGAGAGAGGTGTCAAAGATAACCCTAGATTGCGGGCCAAGGGAACAGGAAGGATAATAGATCCATCCACATGGATAGAGAGAGGGGGAATTGGGGGGGGAGGAGTTAGGTGGAAAGACAAGAAGTTCAGTCTTGGCCATGTTCAATTTCAATCAGCGATGAGACATCCAGGCAGCGATGTCCAGGAGACAGGCGGAGATCTTGGACTGGGTTGCCGGAGAAATATTAGGTATAGAGAGGTAGTTTTGGGAGTCATCGGCATAGAGATGGTACTGAAAGCCATGGGAGGAGATAAGCGCGCCAAGGCCTTGGGTATAGAGAGAGAAGAAGAGGGGGCCCAAGACAGATCCCTGGAGCACACCCACATGGAGCGGGGTAGGGGAGGAGGAGGAGCCATCAGAGCACACAGTACTCCAAATGAGGTTGCACCAAAGACTTATACAGAGGCACTATCACCTCCTTTTTTCTGCTGGCCATTCCTCTCCCTAGGCACCCAAGCATCCTTTTCTACCTGTTTAGCTACTTTAAGATGTCAGACACAATCAGGCCCAGGTCCCGCTCTTCATTGTGGACAGATGTACTGCACCCCCTACATTGTACTACTGCTGCCCTGGATTTTTGTAGCATAAATACATAACCCTGTATTTTTTTAGCATTAAATCTCAGTTGCCAAATTCTAGACCATTCTACAAGTTTAGCTAGTTCCCTCCTCATGTTATCTACTCCTTCCTGGGTGTCTACTCTTGTCGATTTTGGTATCATCCGCAAACACGAAAACCTTAACCAACAGCCCATCCCCAATATCACTAAAAAAGATGTTAAAAAGAATCAGACCAATGACATATCCCTGTAGCATATCACTGGTAACCTCCTTCTCCTCAGAGTGAAATCCATTTACCTGTACCCATTGCCGCCTCCCACTCAATCAATATCTAACCCAATCAGAAACTTTAGCGTCCATTCCTAGGGTGCTCAGTTTATTTATAAGTTGTCTGTGAGGAACGGTGTAAAGGCTTTACTGAAATCTAAGTATACCACATCTAGGGCTCTCCCTTGGTACAACTCCCTGTTCACGCAGTCAAAGAAATCAATCAGATCTTTCTGACAAGATCGGCCTCTGGTAAACCAATGCTGCAATCGATTGGACTCCAGAAACCTCACTAATCTCCCTTTTAGCAGCATTTCCAACAATTTACTCACCACAGAGGTTAGACTAACTGGCCTGTAGTTTTCAACCTCATCCTTATTTCACTTTTGGGTAAAGGGACCACATGTGCCTTTCTCCAGTTCTCTGGAACCACTCCCAACTTCAAAGAAGCATTGAAAAGGTCAGTGAGTGGAGTGCTAGAACATCCACAAGTTCCTTCAATATTCTTGGATAAATTCCATCTGGTCCCATCACTTTATTTACTTTTAGTTTAGCTAGTTACTCACAAACACAGTCTTCTGAAAATAGTTCGAGCTCCTGGGCACCTCTGTTCCTGTTTGTGGGTGCTTTCTGTGAACACAGAACAGAAATATTGGTCAAGGAATTCCATTTTATCCTCATCAGCTTTTACATATTCCTCCGAGTCTAACAATGCCACTTTTGCCTTTCCTCCTGACACTAACATATCTGAAAAATGTCTTATCCCTCCATTTTATTGTATGGGGTATTTCTTCTTTTTGTTTCTGTGCTTTCCTGACTACACTACTTTACTAGCTTCTCTAAGTTTTTCCAAATATGGATGCCTGTCTTCCTCTCTCTGTGATCTCTTGTATTTCCTGAAGGCCTCCCTCTTTTTCTTCTCCTTTTCATCTACTTCTTTTGAGAATTCTAGAGGACTCCTTTTCCTTTTACATCTATTTACCTTTCTAATAAAAAGCTTGGTTGTCCTTAAAGTATCCCCTTTCAGTTTTGCCCACTGCTTTTCTACATCTCTCAGCTGTTACCATCTTGCTAAAGACTCGTACATAAGATATGCCATACTGGGTCAGACCAAGGTACATCAAGCCCAGTATCCTGTTTCTAACAGTGGCCAATTTAGGTCATAAGTACCTAGAGGTTTCCCCAAAAGGCACAGGTTCCACAATGCTTTTATTGGGTAAAGCAGTGATATCCTGGGTCCCTTTTAATAATGGTTTAAGGACCTTTCCTCCAGGAACTTGTCCAAACCTTTTTTTAAACCCAGCTACATTAACAGCTTTTACTACATTCTCCGGTAACACAGAGTTTGATTACAGGTTGAATGAAAAAATATTTTCTCTTATTAGTCTTAAATAGTTTATGCTGTAACTTCATTGCATGTCCTCTAGTCTTTTTATATTCTGAAGACGTAAACAATCGATCTACGTTTACCCGTTCCACTCCATTCATTAATTTATAGACCTCTATCATATCTCCCCTCAGCCGTCTCTTTTCCAGGTTGAAGAGCCCTAACCTTTTTAGCCTCTCTTCATAGGAGTATCCTTCCATCCCCTTTACCATTTTGGTGGCTCTTCTCTGAACCTTTTCTAATAACGCTATATCCTTTTTAAGATACGGCGACCAGAATTGCACACAATATTCAAGGTGCAGTCACACCATGGAACAATACAGAGGCATTATAATATCCTTTGGATTTTTTTCCATTTCTTATGATACCTAGCATTCTATTTACTCTCTTGGCCGCCGCTGCACACTGGGTGGATGGTTTTAACATGTTATCCATTATGATGCCTAAATCTTTTTCCTGGGTGGGGGTTCCCAATGCGGAACCTTGCATTGTATAACCATAGTTTGGGTTGTTCTTTCCTAGGTGCATAACTTTGCACTTGTCCACATTAAATTTCATCTGCCATATGGATGCCCAGTCTTCCAATTTATCAAGATCCTCTTGGAATTTTCCACAATCCTCTTGGGTTTTAACAACTTTAAATAGTACAAATTTGATAACCTCTACAAATAACCATCTACAAATTTGATAACCTCACTCGTTATTCCCTTTTCTAGGTCATTTATGAATATGTCAAAATGCAGCGGACCCAGCACAGATCCCTGTGGTATTCCACTATTCACCTTTCTCCATTGGGAAAATTGGCCATTTAGCCCTACCCAGCCCTACCTTTTAACCAGTTGCAGATCCACAATAGTACACTGCCAAAAGTCTCTGATGAGGGACCTTGTCAAAGGCTTTCTGAAAGTAAGGATACACTATATCAACTGATTCACCTTTGTCTGTTTATTCACATCTTCAAAAAACATAGCAGATTAGTAAGACAAGATCTTCCTTGTCTAAAGCCATGTTGGCTGTCTCCCATTAAGCCATGACTATCTACATGTTGAGCAATTTTGTTCTTTATGATGGTTTCTGCCATTTTTTCTGGCACTGACATCAGGCTCACCGGTCTGTAGTTTCCTAGATCACCCCTGGAACCCTTTTTAAAGATTGGCGTTACACTGGCCATCCTCCAATCTTCAGGTATTACAGATGATTTTAATGATAGTTCACAGATTACTAATAGCAGTTCTGCAATCCAATATTTCAATTCTTTCAACACCCTTGGATGTATACCATCCGGTCCAGGTAATTTGCTACTCTTTGGTTTATCAAATAGTTGTAATACATCTACCCGGTGTATCGATATTTCTTTCAATTCTTCCGCACTATCACCTTTTTTTATTGAATTTTAAACAAAACAGGAAGAACAATATTACAATCTTGTGAAAGAAAATAGAGTAAATAGGTGAAAAACCATAGGAAATATCAATAGACATCAAATCCTAGCAACTCCATATAGTCCACATGCTGGAGGGAGGAGAAAGGAAATACAAACCAGAGCAGGAGTACTCTGGAGAGTATAATTAAATCAAACAACAATATATCAAACACAAGAAAGACCAAATGGCCCTGAAGTGCCCAGGAAATATTCAAAACGAGAGGAAGAAAATACAATTTATTCTGGGACTTCTATGGAAGAAAGTCTGGCATTAATAAAGGTACCCAAATCATTTGGATTGGAAAAAACATATCTCACAGAATTAATAATAACCAGACATCTGCAAGGAAATCTCAAAAAGAAGGTACCCCCAATTTGCAGCACCCCAGCTTTATAAAGAAGAAATTGTTTCCGCAGTTTCTGGGTCTCGCTAGTTAAATCAGGAAACATAGATTATGGTGAGGCCAAGGAAAGTATCCAAACGCTTCTTAAAGAACAGCTTTAAGAGCCAATCTTTATCTGAGACTAACGCACATTGTACCAATAATGTTGAAGGAACACAAGATTCTCCTCCGGTGTCTTTGAGCAAGCCAGAAATATTCAGAATGTCAAAGTCCACATTAGGCACAACTACTGGGGCCTCAGTGCTCTTCTTCCCACGAGGGAGACAATATACCTTATTTATTTATTTATTTACATTCTCTTATATACCGTGCTATTCTGCATCAGTGTGGTTTACATTAAACAAACTGAAATTACATTGAACAGGGCATTATAGCTTGGAGATAACTATTTTACAGGGAACATGGGCTATGGAGGGTTAAGTGGCTTGCCCAAGACCACAAGGAGCACCTGTGGGACTAGAAACCCCAGTCCTTCCAGCCTAAGGTTGCTGTCCTCTAGTGGGATTTGAACCCCTGACCTTCCAGCCTGAAGTACCTTGCCCCAACCACTAGGCCACTCCTCCACATTTAAAGGTGGTATCAGTTCTGAAGGGACTTTTAGAATCTCTTGCAAGTACCTTTTAAACATATCCAGAGCAGTAATACCAGACAGTTTTGGAAAATTTAATACATGCAGATTAGCAGCCCTAGAAGCATTTTCCAATACCTCTAGCTTATATTTAATTGTCCCAGTGTCTTTAGATAAAGCCAAAGACATGTCAGAAACACTTTCCAACTAAGAGCCAAGAGTGGAGGAGTAGCCTAGTGGTTGGGGCAAGGTACTTCAGACCGGAAGGTCGGGGGTTCAAATCCCACTAGAGGATAGCAACCTTGGGCCGGAAGGACTGGGGTTTCTAGTCCCACAGGTGCTCCTTGTGGTCTTGGGCAAGCCACTTAACCCTCCATAGCCCATGTTCCCTGTAAAATAGTTATCTCCAAGTTATAATGCCCTGTTCAATGTAATTTCAGTTTGTTCAATGTAAACTGCACTGATGCAGAATAGCACGGTATATAAGAGAATGTAAATAAATAAAAATAAATAAATATTTTATCTGACTTTTCATCTGATCACAAACAGCCACAGCCACCTCAATATTACCAGCATTCTTCTGAATGTTAGCCACATTCTCTTGGACCCGAGAGGATAAAGCGGAAGTCTGAGAGTGAATCGCCAGGGAGAGAGTCGCAATGGCCTCCCAAATAGACTCCAAAGTGAAAACTTTAGGGCGAGCCAAGAGGGGTAAGTCTATCGATGAAGGAGTGGATACAAACTGAGGAGGTAACCTTCCATCGAGAAAAGGAGTTGCCAGAACCTCCGTGGTCGAAATTACACCTAAAGCCTCCCCGAAGTTCTCAGAGGTCAACGGAGCCAAACCGCCAGCAAGCTCCCCATCTGCAGCGCTAACAGTCCCCTCTCCAGGGGTCGCATCGCAGCAGCCAGGGGTGGATCCGAAGCAGCTGGGCATGGCGGCGGCATCCTCTGCACAGGAGAGAGAGAAGTTTCACTGCCTGACGGAAGCGCAGGATCCTCCACACTCGGCGCAACCAAGCTGCTCGAATCTCCTGCCGATGGTCCAGGGGTAACTGAAAAAAATGATCCATTGGACCAAGAGTTGGTAGTTGGGGCTCAGAGGGGAAAGCCCTCAACTTTCCTTTGCGCTTAGGCATCTGATTGTGAGAAACGCCTCGTGGCCATCTTAGAAAGTCTCCGTCCTCCGCAGTATCACCTTTAAATAGCACTTCAGGCATTGGTAACATCCCTCCATCTTCCTCAGTAAAGACCGAAGCAAAGAATTCATTCAGTCTCTCCGCTATGACCTTGTCCCCTCTTAGTGCCCCTTTTACCCCTCTATCATCTAATGGTCCAACTGATTCTCTCACAGGTTTTTTGCTACAAATGTACTTGAAAAAAATCTTTATTACGCGTTATTGCTTCCACAGCAAGCTTCTTCTCAAATTCTCCCCTTGCCTGCCTTATCAATGCCTTCTATTTAACTTGACAGTGCTTGTGCTGTTTCCAGTTTTCATCATTTGGTTCTTTTTCCCATTTCTTGAAAGATGCTTTTTTTCGCAACAACAGCCTCTCTGATCTTACCTTTAAACCATGCTAGCAGTTTTTTGGACTTCCTTCCACTTTTCTTAAAGCATGGAATACAGCTGGTCTGGGCTTCCAAGATAGTATTTTTCAACAACACCCAAGCTTGATGTAAGTCTTTAACCTTTGCAACTGCTCCTTTTAGTTTTTCTTAACTATTTTTCTCATTTTATCATAGTCTCCCTTTTGAAAGTTAAAAGGTAGTACTGTGGATTTCCTTACCATCCCTCCTCCATTAATTAAATCAAACGCGATCATGCTAGGATCACTATTGCCAAGTGGCCCCATCACCCTTATCTCTTGCACCAGATCTGGTGTTCCACTAAGGACTAGGTCCAAAATGGTTCCCTCTCTGGTCAGTTCATGAACCAGTTGCTCCAAGAAGCAGTCATTTATTTCATCTAGGAACTTTATCTCCCTAGTATGTCCTGCTGTGACACTAACCCAGTCAATACCGGGGTAATTGAAATCACTTATTATTATTACTGTGCTGTAACGTTTGTTATCTTCCCTGATCTCTTTGAGCATTTCATCATTCTTTTGTTCATTTAGGCCAGGCAGTCGATAATACACCCCCACTGAGGTTTTGGCCCATCTTGGCAAAGTTAGTCTTCCTAAAGACTCGCTTTTGAATGGATTTTATCAGCCCTAGTTCTAATACTGAACCACACCATCTGGTAATCACTAGATGCAAGATGATGTCCCACTATAACATCAGAAACACTTTCCCCATTGGTAAGCTCCAAGTCCATTATGGCCCCCTCCACGTGTGGGTTCTGTTACCATTTGCCTGAAAAACCCGTGCCATTTTCAGGGAGAAAGAGTTTAGAATCTAGTTGTACACCCAAATAGCGTAAGGTAGGCTGCAGTTGCACCATTGTACCTTCCAGGATGGGAGCAAGACACAGACTGTTTGGTGTGCCTGGTAAACCAAGTGCCTATGGTTTAATGGGTTAAGCTTAAGGGAGTTATTGCGAAGCCACTGTACAACATTGTGCAGGCAGGCATTAATAGGGGCAGTGTCAGAGAAAAGTGTATCCGTAGTGAACAAAAGAAGAAAGTCATCAGCATAGACCTAACCAGAGATGCCAAGACTCTGAATTTGTGTGACTAGTGGACTAAGAAATATGTTAAACAGCAAGGGGGAAAGGGTTGAGCCCTGCAGGACACTACAAAAAAGGGATCGAGGGGATGATATATCAGAGCTAAGTTGAACCTGGTAGGAGCGATCTCGCAGGAAAGATGAAAATTAGGAATGTACTGTTCTACGAATGCCCTTCTCATACAAATGCTGAAGAAGTAGATCATGATCAACGAGATCAATAGCAAACGATAAATCTAAGGAGATTGCAATGACAATTTTTTCTTGATCAAGGGCCTTGTAAATTTCATTTAGCACTGCTGCGATGGCTGTCTCTGTGCTATGCAGAGGACGAAAGCTCATCTGTCTAGGATGGAGAGTGATGTCATGCTCAATATGGTTAGAGAATTGCTGAAGCACTGTCTTTTCAGCAACCTTTGAGGTGAAAGGGAGGTTGGATATGGGTCTTGAAGATTCCCCTGAAGATCCTTAGGAAGGG
Organism: Ichthyophis bannanicus; assembly: GCA_033557465.1. Lineage (NCBI taxonomy): Eukaryota > Metazoa > Chordata > Amphibia > Gymnophiona > Ichthyophiidae > Ichthyophis > Ichthyophis bannanicus. The sequence goes on from CM066040.1 coordinate 2,496,394, forward strand.
TCTGTACCACTGCTGTTTTGCAAGCGTCTGAGACAGTACCAGAGGAGAAACTTGCATTTAGGATTGTCCACCACAGCAGCAGAGCACTGCAGCCAGCCACAAAACCAGGGTCTGCAGCACATGAGTGTATCTGCTGGGAGAGTGTGTGTATACATATGTATATTGCAAAGCTACGTCATTCTCAAAAGGATGTTGTTCAAATATGCATTTGCACTGGATTGATGTGTGAAGGCTGCTGGTGTGATGAGCTGAGGAGGAGGAATTGAATGATAGAGCCTATGCTCAGTGAAACAGCTGGGACTGGCCACATAGCCAGGGATGGACAGCAGTGTACAGCTGGGGTAGGCGCATTTAGACATGCAAATAAGGTACTGCAAAAACTGTCAAACTGCAGGTTTGGCACTAATATATGCTGTCAGACCACCACTTCACGTGCATTGGAGAACCATGTAGCAGTGCATACGTGCACCTGAGGGGCCACGCCAGTGCCATGGGCCCTGTTCCTGTGAGCAGATGGCCCCTAACCCTGACTATTGGAGGATGTGTCTTGTGTTTGTGCAGCACTGCGTATGCCTTGTAGTGCTATATAAATGATTAATCTTATGTAAAGAAAGGGATTAGCTATTATTCTCCAGTGCAGAACAGTTCACTGCTCTTCTGAAGGCTCCGGTTATGTATTTATAATGCCTGAAATTAACTCCTGGATCTGAGGCTGTGCCAATCTGGTACTGGACAGAGTACCTGAGTGCTGGGGTCCTGGATTTGGCTCCTTCAGGTCCTTAGTGAATGATAATTTGTAAGAATCTCAGGACAGAACACTTGCTGGTATTTGGGCATAAACTATGCTCCAGATTGTAAATCACTCTCTTGCTACCAGAAACCAGAAATTCAGGGCTTACTGTCGCCTCAGCGTTCACCTCACGATTCTCTCTATTATAAGCTCTGCTTCTGTTCCTTGAAGACCTAGATGCTTCATCTTAAATCCCAACCATCCTTCTGGGATGAGAGCTAAAAAGAAAAAGCACAGGGAGCCCTCTCAACTCATCTGCTGTACAGAAAAGAGTGTGCCTGTAAGACACCTCTCGTTCAAGAGTGTAAAAACACTGCACCTTCTAGATTATATCACTGACAAAGAACTATAAGACAATTTTGGAACTAGCCGCATAAGTGGGTATGGCTGATAAGTATGTAAATTTAGGAAAAACTTTGAAAAATAAAATACACACATACTTTTCTTTTTAAATTCTTACAAATGCTTACAAATGTATCTAGCAGTGGCAGGCACACAGCTCTGATTTTTCATGAATATTAATCATATAGTAGTTTTCCCACTTTTATGAGACATTACTAAATCCATTTCCCAGGGTGAGATAGTGCTGTGCTGACATTTCAAGAATGTTTTTTTATATGATTCTGCAGCTCCTAGGATAAACAAAGGCAAGAAAGCTAATGAAATGTCAAGCCCAGTTTTAATGACAGGAAAATCTTCTGTAAATAAGCAATGATTGTTTGAAGTGAAAGCATGGAAACAGATGTGCTGGGTGACACTTCAAGGCTTTGGCCCCTAATCCTGCTTAAAAATTGCACTGGTAGTTCAGCTCACAAAGTCTTTTGTCAGGTCCTTGTTGATGGAGAACAAGATGTTACATAGCGAAGTCACCAAAGGCTATTTTTAGCATCAATTGTAATATAGTAGTTGGGAAAAAATATACCATACAATATATTAATTTTCAAGTGATAATGGACTATCTAGAAGTGGAGGAATAGCCTAGTGGTTAGAACACTGTCTTGATAACCAAGAAACCAGGGTTCAATTCCCACTAGCACTCCTTGTGGCCTTGGGCAAGTCACTTAACCCTCCATTGCCTTGGAAGAAAGGCCTGGCAATCTACTTCTGGTCACATTACCAAAAAAGCCCAGGGACTTCTGGGTTGCCAGGAGTCAGCATTGACTCAAAGGCATGCATTGCATTGGACTGTCTAGGTAAGACAGTCTAGTTAGGGTATATGGCTCAGGGATTTTCTGCTGGGAGATTCTCAGACTCTTAGGTTAAAGGGAATTCATTGGGTTAAATCTGTATTAATTTTAAAGTTCTGTGTTTTGTAAAGTCAGTTAGTGTAGCAACCCAGCTTTCAGTTTAGCATTTCTATCCAACTCACCCTTCGCAGGCATAATCTTAGATTTATAGGCTCTTAAACCTATTAAAGGGAAAGAGGTGGTAAAATTCACTTTCAGGTTTAACTGGTTATCATCAGGAATAGATTAATTAATTAAGGCACTGAAATTCATCTTGAGATGAACAAACTCCCTTAAACATATTGGACCTGATATTGAATTCAGCCAACTATGCGCCACTATGGTGCATAGCTGTCTCCGCCGACCACTAAACACGGCTATTCAATGCCGAAGTCATATGCGACACCGGCATTTAATATCCAGGATTGCCACACATGCCCGGAACCGCAGAAGCTAACCAGGTAGTGTCAATATTGCACTGATGCCCGGTTAGCTCTCACAGGTTAAACTAGGCCAGCTTTTGCTTTGCCTAGTCTTACCCACAGGTTACTAACCAGATAGCAGTGCAGTATCACCATTACCCAGTTAGCGACTGTTGCCACATCTGTTCCGCCCCAGAATACCCATGACATGCCCTGATGCTAGGCATTTAGGGGAAATAATCGGGGATATTCAGCGGCACTAACCATGTTAGTACCATTGAATATCTCGTTCAGTGGCATTTACATGATTTACAGGTCTGTAAATTGTGTAAATGTATTTCAAATATTGGGCCCATTAGGTATAGTTGTATTGGTACAAGTATCCCTAGCAACTTTAAATAAGTAAAGAACTTAAATAGTGAAAGGGGATAGACTCAGGAATAATATGCAGAAATATTTCTTTATGGAAAGAGTGGTAGATGCGTGGAATAGTCTCCCATTGGAGATGGTGGACACTAGGACAGTATCTGAATTCAAGAAAGCATGCGACAAACACAGAGGATCTCTCAAGGTAAAAAGAGGATTATTTGGAGTTGATGTGGAAGAGCAGACTAGATAGGCCATGTGGTCTTTTTCTGCCGTTATGTTTCTATGGAGCTGGGGAACTGTGAGGTTTGAAATGCTGAGCTTGAAGTATTCAGGAAAGAGACTGATTAGGGAAAAAGGAACTCATCAAGCAACGTAATTAACTGGTCAAATATCTTCAACTACTTATATGGTGTCTATGAGATAGAAAAACAAAACAGAGTGCCTTCTAGCAGAAGGACTGGGGTAACAAAGATACTCTAACTTAGTTAAAGTTAATTACTTGTTTTGTAACATAGTTCATAAGTAATGTTTACTCAAATGTTATACATGGTTTTGTTTATAAGCAACCCTAAATCTTATATAAAACCCTTAGTTCAGAACATGAATTTCTGGCCTTGACTCATTATTTAGAAGGGTGAATGATTGTGTGTCAAGTACCTAAAACTTTAAATATTAGTTGCCACAAAGGTAATTTCTTCCTCAAGCCTGAACCCCAATCACTAGCAAAGATTTGAAGAGGGAGAGAGAAGAGACTTGACGTAAGGAAAGAGGAAGCATGTTCCAGGCATAAGGAGCAGCAAGGTGAAAGGAACAAAGTCTGGATTTGGCAATAGAGGAAAAAGGCTTAGAGAAAATGAAACCTCTTTGAAGCCGCTTTTGGATCCTAATCTCCTTTCCCTTGTTTCCTCTCCCTGTTGAACCCTTATTTCTCTTATATAGTATTGTCTGTCTCAACTAGATTGTAAGCTTTTCAAGCAGGGACTGTCATTTATGTGTTTGCACAGTACTGTGTATGCTTTGTAGCGCTTTATAAATGATAAATTGTAGTAGTAGCAGCAGTACAGATCAAGGGCTCAGAGAGACTCTGGCATAGAGACACCTATGGGTCTGAGGCCGGCTGCATGAACTGTGGATCTTTCACAAAGCTAAGACTCTAATTTTCTCTTTCTCATCTCTGCTGGATTCTAGCTACCAATATAGAGTTTAACTGTCTGTTTTGTGGGAATTGCTAATATTAACTTTAACTGTGCTTATAAATTAAGCTTGGGGATATTCAGCCTACTGGAACCTGAGTATCCAGATAACAAAGGTTTAAATCTGTGGAGAAAGCTTACTTTTTCAGGGAGGGGGAGGTGAAAGTTTTTTGCTCCCATCTTACACCTGGCCAGTGGCCACACCTACGAGTCTGAGGCCAGCTGCATGAGCTGTGGATCTTTCACAAATCTAAGACTCTAATTTTCTTTCTCATCTCTGCTGGGTTCTAGCTACCAATATAAAGTTTAACTGTCTGTTTTGTGGGAATTGCTAATATTAAGTTTAACTGTGCTTATAAATTAAGCTTGGGGATAATCTGACTGACTGCTTTTCTGGGTAGCCTTAGAGCAGATATCTGTGGGTGCCCCCAGCTCAGGAACAGCCTACTGGCCAGAGACACTTAGGTTCTCGCCCAACCTACCCCTCGCCCCACCCACCCCAGGGGCTGCATTGCCTATATAGCACTTGCATACATTGCCATCTATCCCTTTAACTTGGGTTAGAGCCCACATCTTCTTCCTCCTTTCCTCTTCTTCCTCTTCTCCTTCTAGGACTGCTTATTCAGCATGTAGTGTATTCAGTGCAATAACTGCAGTACTTTCATTCCAAGACGAATCATTTGGAACCTAAGAGCTTGTCCTATGTGCCTCAGGTCAGCTGCCATGCATAAAGAACTGACTCTACTAAGGGAAGACCTAGCTGCTATACATAAAGAGGTGACCCTACTGAGGGAGGAACTGGCTGCAATGAAGTGCACCTCTTCTAGGATACAAACTGAACAATGTCCACCACCGCTCCCATAAAGCATCAAACACCCCAGGGACAAGTGGATCACAGTGGGTTCTGGTAGATTGCGACCTGTGACACAGAGGCACAGACATCCTATGCATCAAAAGATATCCCTACATAATGCCTTCTCTGCCTTGGCTAATGAGGATGAGGAACTGAGGGAGGAACTGGCTGCAATGAAACGCACCTCTAAGATACAAACTGAACAAAGTCCATGACTGCTCCCACAAAGAATGAAACACCCCAGGAACAAATGGATCACAGTGGGTTCTGGTAGATTGCAACCTGTGACACAGAGGCATCCTATGCATCAGGAGATATCCCTGCATAATGCCTTCTCTGCCTTGGCGAATGATGATGCCCAATCCAAAGAAACTGAAGGGCCTTTAAATGAGACAGACAATGCCCAATCTCCTGCTAAAGGACCAAATATGAAGAAAACCTCACCAAACAGCAAACTACTACTACTTGGTGATTCCATCATCAGTGGCACCAACTTGGGAACACAGTTCAAAGGAGAGAAGATAGTCAAGTGCCTCCCAAGCTCTTCAGCCAGCAGGAATACAAACCACATTGTTGAACTACTTAGCGCAGAAAGTGAACACTCCAAACTTGATGTTGTTATCAACTGGGGCACAAATGACCTGGCTAGAAATAGTACCTCTACAGTCCAAAAGGACTTCCAATCTCTGGGAGAGAAACTCAAGCCCATTGTTAACACTGTTGCATTCTCAGATGTTCTACCTGTGCTTGGTAAGGGGGCAAAAAGGCTGCATCACATTAACAGCTTTAATACATGGCTCCAGACCTGGTGCAAACAAGAAGGATTCAGATTTATTAGCAACTGGGGTAACAGATGGAACAACAAGAGACTATACTGTGCTGATGGACTACATCTCTCTGTCGCAGGGAAAAGAATCCTAAGTGAAAAATTCAAGCAATATGTGGATATTTATTTATTTATTTACGGTCTCTTCTATACCGCACTATTCAGCATCAGCACGGTTTACATGGAACAAAAACTAGAATAAGGGGGTGACGGATGTAGAAGGTCAAGCTCTGGACGTCACCCCCTGCAAAAGCAGATTAAAATCAGAAACAGCCACACTTTTAAACCACACATCAAAAACAAGTGGGAAGATGTAGGCAGAACAAAATCAATGCTAAATACACACAAGCCAGTTAAATGCTGGAAAGCAATGAGCACAAATGCTCAAAGCTTAGCCAACAAAGTTCCGGACCTGGAAGCCCTAATGGTGGAAATGGATTTGGACATTGTGGCCATTTCAGAAACATGGCTAAATGAATCGCATGATTGGGATATAGCCATACCTGGCTATACTCTATTCAGAAGAGACAGAGAAAATGGAAGAGGAGGAGGAGTAGCCTTGTATGTCAAAAGCAATATTAAGCCAATATATATCCAATTACTCCAACCCGTGAATATTTCCTTAATTAAATGGCTCAATAAATTGCTCAATACATAGCTTAGACTAACATCAATTCTTCTGTTTCTAACCGGGTCTCAGACTCGTGGGCAGCAATTTGTGATAAATATCACGTAGTGCTCCTTCTTTGCATCAACGACCCATTTTAAATTCTTTTTATAACTTTTGCTTAACGTTTTTTTTCAAAAATCCAGTTAGATAATGTAACTTTTTCTTAACATTTTTTTCTTTTTTCAAAAATCCAGTTAGATAGTATAAAGTATGATAATAATCAAGCGTATCTTATGACTTATCTTCAATGTCCCAACGCCAGACTGGGCGCCTCTGCGTTTCACAGTCTCTTTGTTTCTTCAGCAATATTAAAGCTACTGAAATGCAGGGGGCATGGGGAAAAGAAGAAGCACTCTGGATTGTGCTGGAAAGAGGAGATGGCACTGTCATCCATACTGCTGTAGTCTACAGACCTCCGACACAAATTGAAGAGATAGATAATGAATTGATTATAGATATTGCCAAGATAGCCACAAAAGGGGAAGCAATCATATTGGGTGACTTTAATCTACCTGATGTGGATTGGATTACTCCTTCTGTGAATCTGGAAAGAAGCAAAAAAATCGTGGATGCTCTACAAGATGCGTTACTTAGACAAATGGTGACGGAACCAACCAGGGAAAGCTCAACGCTGGATTTAGTACTCACCAACGGTGATAGCATGTCGAATGATTGCTTCAGTGCCCCTGTGAGCAGCAGCGATTATCACATGGTGTGGTTTGAGATAAAAGCCATGGTATAGGCCAATCATAGCAAGCTCAAAGTCCTAAACTTCAAAAACACCGACTTCAATAAAATGGCTGAGTACCTAAAGGAGGAGCTGACAGGGTGGAAGGAGATAAGGGAAGTGGAATTGCTATGGGCTAAACTAAAGGTGGAAATAAAAGGGGGAACAAATAAATATGTAACAAAAGTAAACAAAAACAAGAGGAGAAGAAAACCTATTTGGTTTTCCAAAGAAGTGGCTGCTCAAATAAAGGCAAAAAACACAGTTTTCACAAAATTCAAAAGCTCGCAAACAGAGGAACACAGAAATGAATACAGGATCAAACTCAAAGAGACAAAAAGAGAAATAAGGATAGTGTAACGCAGGGGTTAAATTTGGCGCTTGCGCTGGGGTGGGTAACTGGTTTGAATGGTTGTTAATTGTGCTTGATGGTCTGGAATCTTGAGTGAATATTGATGTGCAGGTTGTTTAAATTGGACAAAGTTATAGGTAATTTTCTGGAGGAAAATGTATAGCGTCTAATTTAATGTATTAATTGGAAATTGGAAATAGTGGGATAAGTTAGTTAGATAAGCTAAGTGGAATTATAGGTTTTGAATTAGTTTGGAAAGATTTTGGTGTATAAATCTTTCAAATTAAGGTCGTGCCATTCACTTTATTGAGGAATTACAGTTGGAAATAAAACTGATTTTTCTTTGCAAAAGTTAGAACATGCTTTAATGACTGATTTACATATTCCTAGAGCATGCTTATGATTGGCTAGTGGCTCTAGTGTGGAAATTAGTATTGTCAATAGAGTCACTGTAACCGTGACAGCAAGAAAGTATAATTTGCATATTCTTAAAGCCTGTTTGTAATTGGTTAGCAGCTCTAGTATGGAAATTGGTGATGTAAAAAGAGTCATGGTAACCTTGACAACCAAAAAAAAACCTGTAACAGAAAAGCAGGAGAGCTTAAAAACTGTAACAGAAAAGCTGAAGTGAGTTGTGCTATGCTAGAAAGATGAGCTGTTTATTCCAGTAAAGAGGTACAAATAGATGAAGAATTGTTTCCAGAGAGAAATTGTTGCTGAAACTTTAGGAAGTCAGGCAAAGTGAATGACAGCCCTGATTTGTCTGTGGCACTGGACTATACTTATGGAGAAGTATTGTCAGATAATAAAGTAAGTGACACTGTTTATAAATTCCAGGAGAGCTCTCTTGAATAGGGAAGCTGAGAGGAAGTAGCAGTGTCTATGACGTGCCTTGCTATTTAGTAGCTTACAGTATGTGGTGCTGGAAATTCTAAAGTAATAAGATACTTGCACAGTGAGTGACCGATGTCACTGTAGCAGAAGCGATATGCCTGGAGCCATAGAAGGTAATTGATGAAGGAAGGCATTATTTAGAAAAAGGGAATTCATAAGTAAAGCTCTGTGTGTAGTTAGGGAAATACAGTAAAGATTAGACTTTTCTATTCAGGGACTTGAATTATATTTTGATTTACTTAGACAGGGATTTATATGGAATAATTTCACAGTGTTTGCTCGATGGTTGATAAGTTAGATAGGGTTTTGTATTTTTGATTTGTTTAAAGTTAGGTAGTAGGTTGGAGATTAAGAAGACTACCGTCAGCTGAGCAGCAGTGATATTTCCACTAACAGGAGCTCCCAACAAAAGAATTCCAAAATCATCAAACGACATAAGACAATTCTACAACCACAGATGCCAAACAACTGCTGAAACTACAAAGAGCTAAGTGTTCATAAAGACTTTGTTTAGAGAGAACAAGGACAATTGATACTTACCTGAGAAAAGAAACTGATAAAAGTGATGTTCTGAACTTTTCTCTAGAGATAAAAGTGATACATTATTCACAATATCCTCACAGATGAAAAACCCGATATCCTCTGCATCACTGAAACCTGGCTCACCGACACAGACTCAGCAATTGTGAACCAAATATCCAAACCTGGATATAAAATATTCAACTGCCCTCGCCCCAACAAAAGAGGTGGAGGCGTCCTAATCATTGCCAGAGCCTCCCTACATCTAGCGAACACATCACAATCCGCAGCTGAGGGCATCGATATACTCAAAGTTGAAAACAAAAGAATAGCCATTTGCCTAATCTACAGGCCCCCCGCATCACACCATGAAACACTGGCAACCGCACTGGAGACCATATCAACCACTGCAAACAAAAAACATCAGATAATCCTGGGTGACTTAAATCTACCGTCCATTCCCCCCTTGCAAGCTAATACATTCCTTGAAGCCATGGACCAACTCGGATTTGTCCAAATAATCCAGGAGGCCACTCACAACAAAGGCAACACTCTTGACCTGGTATTTATGTCATCAGAACAACAACTAAAAAATCCCGAAACCCGAATAACTCAGGTACCTTGGTCAGACCACCACCAAATCGAACTCTCATTATACTTATCCAGCACACAAGAACGATTGCAAATCTGCCCAGCAACACATCACCAGAGAAGATTCCAAAAATTCAATAAGGAAACCTTGACGACATCCGTCGTATCACATGTCAACGTCACGCAAACGGACCTCGAAACCCTGGTGACTCAATGGAATTCAGGAATTGAAGTAGCAGCAAATCTAACCTGGAAAGCTAGAAACACCATAACTTTATCCAAATCTGAACCATGGTACACTACAACCTTAAGCACGATGAGGAAACAACTACGTAAACTGGAAAAAAAATGGAGAAAAGCCCAAACAGAAGAACGAAAACAGGAATACCTCACACTCCTAACAAAGTACAAGAACGAGACCAACCTGGCAAAAAGGACACACCACACTAATTTGCTCAATAAGGCAATTAATAGGCCAAGGGAACTCTTCGAACTTGTTAAATCCCTCACCAAAACAGCACAAGACAGTGTCTCTACGAGTGCAATAAAGGCCCAAACGCTAGCAGACCATTATGCCAAGAAACTAAACCCACAAATATTCACCCACATCACTCAAGACCAGAAAATGGACAATGACCCACCGAAGGAACACACATCTGCCAATGAGGAGCAAAACACGCAATGGAGTTATTTCCTTCATATTGATGACCAACAAATCATAAACATTGTCACCAACTTAAACACCACAACCTCCCCTCTAGACCCATGTCCAGCGGCCTGGATTAAAGCTACGAAGAGTGAAATTGCCCAACCTATCTCCCACATTGTAAACCAATCACTCCAGCAAGGCTCCATGCCAACACAACTTAAAAGATCACTAATACGACCCATGTTAAAAAACAAAACGCTCAATAAAAGTGATCCAACATCATATCGACCCATATCGAGCATATCATTCTTGGCCAAGATCATTGAAAAGGCAGTCCAGCAACAACTCCAAGACCACATAGACGACAGGAAAGCCCTGGACATGCATCTATATGGTTTCCGTCAGCATCATGGAGTGGAAACCCTACTTATAGCACTCCTTGACAACCTCCTTAAGGGACTCGAAATCAGAAGCAAGATGTTCATTCTCATCTTTATCGACATATCTGCTGCTTTTGATACAGTGCACCACGGAACTCTCATCAACCGACTCGCCTCCATAGGTGTAACAGGGACTCCACTAAAATGGTTCACATCATATATATCGAATAGAATGCAACAGGTTCAGTTCAACAATGAAAAAGCTGATGCATTCCCACAAACCCAAGGCATTCCACAGGGATCAGCTCTGTCCTCCCTCCTATTCAACTTATACATTAAACCGATATGTGAAATCATACAGAAGCATAAGATCAGCTATCATATGTACGCAGACGATCTAATGTTGTATACTCAGCTGGACATAAACCAACCAAGCTACACCCAACTCGAGGAATGCCTCAGCATGCTCCAGACCTGGTTACAACTGAACAACATGTCCATAAACCACAAAAGAACAGAGGTGATGTTCATCTCCAAGAAAAAGGACTTCATCCCGCCCACCACCGTCACCCTCAACAACAACATCTACCACACCAAGCCCGAAATAAAGTATCTAGGGGTACTACTTGATAGCAACCTGAGGATGGAAAAGCACCTACGGGCAACAAACCGCGCCATATTTCATAAATTAAAAGTTCTTCAACACTCCGCAACATCATCGACCATTCCGACTTCAGAACAGTGGCACAAGCTCTTATCATTCTACACCTGGACTACTGCAACGCTATTCTTCAAGGCCTTCCGAAGAGCACCCTAAACATACTGCAAATGGCCCAAAACGTCGCTGCCAGGATCATTATGAAAAAAGGTGTCTCTGAACACATCACTCCAGTACTCATCGAACTCCATTGGCTCCCCATTACTGCCCGCATCTTATACAAAATACTAGTAACCACTTTCAAGCTCATTCACAACATAGCCCCATCATACCTCAACAATCTAATCGCCATACAGTCATCCAATAGATGCAGAAGAACCATAACTCAAAACACCCTCAGCGTCCCAAACAGCATAAGAAAGGTCAAAGCAGAAACAAGCCGCAGAGCTTTCTCTTACGTTGCACCGCTGCTCTGGAATCAGCTGCCGCACGACATACGACTAATAAGTGACTTAAAAGAATTTAGAAAAAACCTCAAAACGCACCTTTTTCAGTCCCATTATAGGCTGAACTAACCAGTAACCCCTGCTCCAGAATGGTCCCAACACATTGATATCTCCAATTGATCTGTCATATTGTATATATGTATATACGTAGCACACCCCCACCCACGCTTCCTAATGTATATAAATAAGCAAACCCGCACACAATTAATCAAATGTAAATCAAATGACCTTGCGTTGTGTTGTTTCAAATCAAATCTTTAATCAATCAAAATGTAAATCATGCAAATTACTGTACTGTGCAGTGCATCCTGATCTGTGAAGTTAACCGCTGCTGATCGTAGGAAGTAGCGGTATACAAGTGTCTACTAAATAAATAAATAAATACAAATATTCAAGTTGTAAAAAACCAAACTAGAAAATTGTTATATAGAAATTAGGAAGAAGGAAAGAAAAGGAATACTACTACTTATCGGATGTGTTATTCAGAAATGTTAACCTTCGATAGACGAATCTCACACTTGATTTTTGTTTTCCTCTTTTGCATTTAATGGAGAAATGTTCTATAGTAAAATGTACAATAAGTAGTAAAAAGTAAGATGCTGAATACAAAGTAACTTAAATCTATTATTAATCTAACCATCTATAATAAAAAATAAAATTGATATATTTACCACCTGGAACCTGAGTTCTAAGAATTCTTTTAGTTTAATTCCTTCACTTAGCTTTGAGCAAAGTGAACGAGGTTAGTTTTATTTTTGTGCCTCGTTGTCTGAGTTTACTCCACCTCTTGGCCACGACTACTACCATCATATTTAGGGGTGGAGGTGGGCTTAGACACAGCGGAGTCACAATAGCAAAATCAAAGGCAGAGGAAAAGATGGCTAAAGATGTTAAGTGTGGCGACAAAACCTTCTTCAGGTATATTCGGGAAAGGAAGATCAGAGGTGGAATTGCAGGACTCAGAAGTGCTGCGAACGGACTGGTGGAAAGTGACATTGGAAAAGCGAAATTGCTAAACAAATACTTCTGCTCTGTTTTTACTAAAGAACGTCCTGGAGAAGGACCACCTGTGACTCCCAAATATAAAAATGGGAATGAAGTAGATACCACGCCATTCACAGAAGATGATGTGTTAGAACAACTTGCGAAACTGAAAGTGGACAAGGCCATGGGACCAGATAGGATACATCCCAGGATACTGAAAGAGCTCAGAGAGGTTCTTGCAGAGCCGTTAAAGGATGTTTTCAACAGATCTTTGGAAACAGGAGAGGTTCCTCAGGACTGGAGAACGGCTGATGTTATACCTCTACACAAAAGTGGTGACAGGGAAGAAGTGTAAAACTACAGGCCCTTGAACCTTACCTCGGTGGCGGGAAAAGTAATGGAGGCGCTCCTGAAAGAGCGCATAGTGAACTTTCTCAAAACCAACAGGTTGCAAGACCCGAGGGAACATGGTTTTACCGAAGGACGATCTTGCCAAACAAATCTGATTGAGTTCTTTGACCGGGTGACCAGGGAGCTAGATCAGGGGCATGCGATGGATGTCATCTACCTGGATTTCAGCAAAGCCTTTGATACTGTTCCTCATAGGAGGCTTATCAATAAACTCAGTAGCTTGGGGATGGATCCTAAGATGGTAAATTGGATCAGAAATTGGTTGACTGACAGACAACAGAGGGTGATGGTAAATGGAGCTCTCTCAGATGGAGGGAAGGTGATTAGCGGGGTGCCCCAGGGGTTGGTCCTAGGCCTGGCACTGTTCAATGTATTTGTGAGTGATATTGCTGAAGGACTGAATGGAAAAGTCTGTCTTTTTGCAGATGACACGAAAATTTGCAACAGAGTGGACTCCCCCGAGGGAGTCGTTAACATGAGGAAAGATCTACAAAAGCTGGAAGAATGGTCTAATGCTTGGCAATTAAGATTTAATGCAAAGAAGTGCAGAGTCATGCAGGTAGCAGAAATCCAAGGGAAATGTACGCAACAGGGGGCGAGAGGTTGGTGTGCACGGATCAGGAGAAAGACCTTGGTGTGATTATTTCTGAAGATCTCAAGGTGGCAAAACAGTGCGACAAGGCGGTGGCAAAAGCCAGGAGGATGTTGGGCTGCATACAAAGAGGAATCACCAGCAGAAAAGAAGAGGTACTTATACTTTTATTTTCATTTTATAACAATAACAATACACACAGTAATAAAACAAGGATGATTGCATCAAAATAAAATGGAATAAACCGGAAAATAACCCCATCAACCCTCCCCCCCTATGCTTCTTCTCTAGATAATAAAAAAAAAAAAGGAAAGAAAAGATATTAACCCAGGCATGGGGTCCATAGCAATTATGTTAGAACATAAACATAACAGTCATGATATACTATGGATCAAGAGAGAGATATAACTAGAGACAGTCAAGTGCGAGCATTGGCCGACTGCACGAAATCTGTGAGTAATTTCCATTTAGACACCTGGTCGCGGTCCTGAAGGGAAGCGGTAGCCCTACGAGGAATTTGTTCAAACTAACTATATAGACCGCACCCATTCCACCATTCTAGAGGACTCAGTGAAGAGCCATTTTTCCAATATTTCATGATTAACGATATGGCAACACCCATTAGAAAGTCAAGGAGGAAGTAAGCAGACTTCGGGAGAGAGGGGATGCCCCGCTGCAGAACGGAGTCCCACTATTTTCCAGGAGAGTGGTCAGTAAAGTGTAAGATAGATTGAATACGGACCCCAGACCCGCTCCAGTAGTGTTGTAGTGCGGGGCATTCGTACATGACATGAGTGAGGGTGCCTGTAAGCTGCATGGCAAGTCCAACATTGATTACTCAGAGTGGAAGTCCATTTGGCCAGTCTATCAGGGGTATAGAAACAGCGATGGGCAAAGAAGAAAAGCGTCTGGGTTAAGGAAGCCGAGCGGGAAAACACGAACCACTTTGCTCCAGAAGAGGTTCCAATGTTCAGGGGTTTAGAGTTACACCCAATTCTCGCTCCCAAGTCTGCTGTGCAGAAGGGGGGACAGCATTCTGAGGAGCACAAAGAGTATTATAAAAGGTGGAAGCAACACCGGACAGAGCCCCAATAAAGGAGACCACCTCACTTATCCCTTGGTCATGAGGAGATAGAGGGGGAAAAACCCCAGCACACTTGAGACAGTGCTGCAACTGAAGCAGTGTTTGAAAATAGTATTGATAGAAGGAAGGGCCAAAACTCACAATGGGAGCTCATTAATGGACTTCCAGCGAGCATTGTGAAACAGTTGATTGGGAGTCCAGATGCCTCTGGAATACCAGGGACTCCAGGCCACCGGCTATGTTGAATTTGGAATCGAGCATTATGCCAAATTGGAAATCCTATCTAGTGGGCAAGCTAGGGAATCTAGGGAGCTGATGAGAACATTGAAGGAGCGAAGTGTATCCAGGAGCATTGCGGATAGTGGGCATCCAGTGGAAAGTCATTCCAGGGAGATAGCTAAGTGGAATGGGCTTACAGAGGTCTTTCTTCTATATCTAAACCATATTGGTCTGGACGGGGAAAGAAGCGTCCAACCAACGGGCACCCTGTTTGAGAAGAAAAGAGAGGTGATAGTTGAAAAAATCAGGAAATCTTATCCCCCATGTTCCTTATCTGACTGAAGTTTATGTTTCGCGATTCTAGGCGGTTTGTTCTGCCACAAAAATCTGATCAACAGGCCCTCGATATCTTTTGTAGGTGTGTCGAGGGAGAAGGCACGGTAACATTTCTAAGACATAATTAACCTTGGGAACAATCATCATCTTTATGGTATCCATACGGCCCCACCACGTAAGAGTAAGTGGAGAACCAACGTTGGGTGAGCTCACGGACCTTGGTGATTAAATTTTTGACATTAAAAGCGACGGTTTCTTCGAGAGGATAACAGTAATGTACCCCTAAATATTTTACCATACGGGGCTGCCATACAAAGGAAGGTTTGCAAGCTGCTTGGTGAACCTGGTGGTTTTAGGGGAAAGGCGACTGATTGGTCCAATTAATTTTGTAACCTGAAAGTTGAGAATAGCGGTCAATTAGATCCAGAACAACAGATACGGAGTCTAAGGAAACAAAAAGCATAAGATCATCTGCATACGCTGAGACTTTTTATATCCCGACGGGGAAAGGGAGCGCCGTGGATATGTGGAGACTGACGGATTAACAGGATTAGGGGTTCTACGCAAGATCAAAAAGTAAGGGGGAAATTGGGCACCCCTGACGGGTGCCTCTTTGCAGTAAAAAGGCTGGACTTCAATGTGTTGGCACAGACACTAGCAGTTGGTTGAGAGTATAGCACTTGAAGGCAACGGAGAAATTATCGCCGAAACCAAACCAACGGAGGGTCGCAAATAGGAATGGCCATTCTAGCGGTCCAAAGGCTTTTTCGGCATCTAGAGAAAGGCCAACCAATGGACGATCGTGGAGGCCATATTAGTTAGTACATGACAAAGAGTCCTGGCATTATCAGCAGTTGATCTGCCGGGAATAAATCCACATTGATCTGGATGTATTAAAGTGGTCATTTGTGAGGAGCCGAGTAGAAAGAATAGTGGCGAAGATTTATAATCTGCGTTAAGCAGGGAGATGGGTCGGTAATTGGCTGTCAGGTGTGGGTCTCTCCCCTCTTCTCAAAGACCACTAAGTTGGCCTCAGAAAAGGAACCAAGGGAGGATCCTTCGGCAACTAGGTTATTAAATTATTGATGCAAAAAACGGGCCAGATCAGAGCTGAAGTTATGAAGAACTCAGCCGGAGGCTGTCTGGACCCGCAGCACGGCCGGAGGCACATCTTTTAATTGCATCCTGTATTTCCACAAGAGTAAACGAATGATCAAGGGCCGTGCATTCCTCAGCCGAGAGAGTAGGACGCTGTACACCAGCTAACAACGCGGTCGAAATGTTCAGGAACAAACTCCCATTCAGATTTATACAAGCTAGCATAAAAATCGCGAAAAAGCTCTAAAATCTCATGATCTTTTGTTGACAAGGCCTTCCCAGATGGGCTTCGGAGAGCTGCTACCCGTTTGGCTTGCTTTTTTTTCCCCTTCAAGCATTAGCTAGTAGTTTACCAGCGCGATTATTTTCCCGGTAATACATCCCTGCTGGGATGCTATATTTCTAACAGCGGCATTATGCAAAATCTTGTTGTACTGAAACGGAGACGTTGCAAACGAAGCAGAACCACATGGGTCTGTTCGGGACGTAAGAATACGTTCACCAGCCTGTATCTGTTGTTCAAGGATCACCAATGTTGCCTTCTTTGTTTCCCAAGACGGATTTGATAAAACTATTCACCGGGGCTCGAATAGACGCCTTAAAACCCTCCCACCAGGCCCAGTTTCGTTTGTGGTCAAGGGGAGGAGTTAAAATGAAGTAATCTTGTATGGCAGCCCGTTATTACTGTTTGATATTCCTGTTGGTCTAGGCGAGACCTATCCAAAGACCATGCTCGGGGACTTGCATTTAGAGCAGCAGTGTGTAGCGTAAAAGATATGGCAGCATGGTGTGAAATGTGCACGGGGGGAATCTGAGCCATACCAGTCTGCGATACCAATGTTTTTAGATAAAAGAAAAAATCTATTCGGGATTGTGACTGGTGAGGACGGAGAAAAAGGTAAAATCCAAATCAGAAGGATTCAATAACCTCCATATGTCCACCAAGCCAATCAGCGATCATAGCTGTAAGTATGGAGAGACTCTTGGGTGGACACAGGTTCTAGGCGGCTGCCGATCCACCAAAGGGTCGAGGACTGATTAAAGTCTCCTCCCGTACAGTATTAGTGGGGTATGAGCGGAGGCTTGCGCAGCTTGTGCAATTTTAGCAAAAAAAAAACCAGGATTGTCAACATTTGGAGCATAAATACAAATACACGTGAATTCTAGATCCCCCACTTTGAGAGGCGCGAGCCCATCTACCCTCATTATCTGAGCGAATATCTAAGCACGGTGGCCTGCAGGGATTTCTTAACAGTATGGCAACACCACAGCGTTTAGCAACAGCCGGAGAATACGCCACAACCGCATAAGGCTTGACATTAAGCTTTAGTGTTTTCTTTAGTCATTTTAAATGCGTTTCTTGAAGCAGTACTAAATCAGCATGCTCAGTATTCAAATAGCTAAGAATTTTTCTTCCTTTTGATTGGACTATTGATACCTTTGACATTCAATGATAAGAGCTTACAGAAAGCCATCTAGTAATATCAAAATTCTGAGAGAACATGAAGTTGCACCATTATTCCCTAAACTATGCATATTGGTAGCAAATGACTGTACACACGACATGAAATAATACACTTTTGGTAGAAAGCATAAATAACCCCAAAAAAAAAGAGACAGGCACCGAGTGCACTAGAGAAGAAGCAAAACCCCAACTATTACTGGCGACCATGAGTCTGCGGGGGAAGCCCCAGAGAAGGCCCGATACGGCCATACTCCCCTGCAGCAGGAACAAGTCCCGGGAGCCACCGAAGGGTGCAGAGAAGCAGGATGGCGGTTCAAAGAAGTAGGTCAGGAGAGCAGTCCAACCGCGTCCGCAGCGAAATCACTGCGATAGGCCCCAATGAGGTAGAGATTTAAGAGAGCTTTGAACAGCAACACAGCTTGATGGTAACATCAACGCATCAGTTTCAGCTTCTTTAGAGGCCCAAAAAATGGCAGCGAGGAGTCAGATCCTCGAAGGTCCTGGTATGGTTATGCAGCGTAACGCGTCAGCTTTGCCGGATACAGGGACCAAATCGGGCCTGCAGTTGCTGAAGGCGAGGGCGATAAGCAAGAAGCTTCTTTCGGCGGTCCATCCTCGTGGGCTTAGAGGAGATCAGGGACGAAAGACCTTTATGCCATCTATCCTCGAGGTGATGATTAGCCCGGGCAGCAGCCCAAGAATTTGCTCAGCTTGTTGATAGCGCAGTAGCCGAAAAATGATGGGCCTGGGAGTCGTCCGGTTGAGCGCCATATTAGTGGGGACACGATGTGCCCGGTCTATCTCCAGGTCCTTAAGAAACGTCGTCTTCAATAGAGAGGTAGAATATTGCCCAGATATTCCCGCAGATCTCCTGATTCTACGCCCTCTGGAGCTCCAATGAGTCGAATGTTATTGCGACGAGCTTCTATTTATTGCTATCTTCAAGTTTTCCTTTTGAAGGAGCAAAATCTGGCGTTCAGCTTTATCGATCTTCCCCATTCGCACCGCGTGCGATTCAAGAGTCCTCCGCCATTTTGTCTTGGCGCAACGAGAGGCCCTCGAGCCTTTCCCTGCATCATGGTAAGGTCCTCACGCATGGCGCGGATCGCTTCTTCCGTTGGATTGTACCAGTTCCTTTACACCACGAATCTCCTCGAGTATCACCCGCTGCATTTCAGGCTCTCACAGAGCGGCGCCATCGTATGCGGGGAAGGCAGTTTCCGTTTTGGGAGCGTTTTGCCGTGCGACGAAGTGGGGAGCCGAAATCTAGGCGCTGTGGTTTAGGTCCCGCATCCCTCCCGTCGATGGCGCCCACGGCGATTTTAAAGCAAAATAGTGAAGTTTTGCAGGAGTTTAGTCAGGATTCTGTGTAGGCCTCTCGGGAGCTTCAGCACCAGGCGTCTACCCCGTTGGACATCAGGCTCCGCCCCCAAGAAGAAGAAGAGGTACTTATGCTACTGTACAAGTTACTGGTGAGGCCTCACTTGGAGTACTGTGTTCAGTTTTGGAGATCGTATCTTGCAAAGGATGTAAAAAGACTGGAAACTGTTCAGAGGAAGGCGACCAAAATGATTTGGAGCCTGCGTCAGGAGCCTTATGAGAAGAGACTTGAAGACCTAAACATGTACACTTTGGAAGAGAGGAGGGACAGGGGAGATATGATTTAGACCTTTAAATACTTAAAGGGAAATAATGAACAAACAAACCTCTTCCAAAGACGGAGAGAGGTAGGGGGGGGGGATCATGGTGTTCGAGGGGGAGTAATAGAGGTGCTGAAGTGTTGAATGAAAAGGAACATTTTAAGCTCTTTTCTAAAAGTCTGTAGATCTTTTATTAGGTTGTCTGGGAGAGTGTTCCAGAGAGTAGGAGCTACAAACAAGAACGTTCTTGAACTTGTAGTTTTGATTGTGCTACAAAAATGAGCTGGAATTGAGAGGGCATTCTGGGTGCACATTCTTCTGGATCTAATGGGGTCACTAGGGGTAATAAGAGAGGAAAGGCATGAGGGGGCAATCTTATTGTATAGTTTGAAAGTTATCAATAGATATTTAATTTGATACATGCTTCTATGGGTAGCCAGTGGAGGGTCTGGAGTAGTGGTGTGATGTGGTCGTATCGGTGAACCTTGTGAATTATACATACAGCAAGGTTCTGTGCCATTTAAAGTTGATGTGTGTTTTTTTGGGTAGGCCATGAAGTATGCTGGTACAATAATCGAGGTGAGGTGTAATGAGGGCCTTAGAACTGAGCGGAAGTCACTATTATCTAGAAGGTGTCTTAGTCATTGAATTGTTTTTAGTTTAAAGTAAATTGTCTTACTTACAGTTTTTATATATGAGGACATGGATAATAACTGGTCGAGAATGATGCCTAAGTATTTGACTTCCTGTTTAACTTCTATGGCAACTTCATTTATATAAATTTTAGCAGGTGGTGAAAAGCTCTGGTCCCAGGTTATGTATAGAATGTCTGTTTTATTGAAATTGATACGTAGGTTGGGTGCGGAGAGCTAATTGGTAATGTCCTTGAGACACTCTTGAATTTGGGGGCAAAGGGGGTTGGAGATATCTATTGGTTGATAGAACATTATATCATTTCATATAGATGATAATGTACTTTATGTTTCCTGAGGATGTTTCAAATGGGTTGCATATAAAGATTAAAAAGGAGGGCAGAGAGGGAGGAGCCTTGAGGAACACCTTGGGTCTGGTTGAAGATAGAGGACGTTGCTGAACCAATCAGGACCTGTTGTGTGCGATCTCTGAGATAAGATTTAAACCAATGTAATACAGTACCTCGTAGGCCAATTTGTTGAAGTCTGGAAATGAGAGATTTGTGGCAGACGCTGTCAAAGGTGGCAGCTATATCGAGAAACACAAGCATAAATACTTGTTTGCAGTTGTTAATGTTGCAGATGAGTGTGTTCAAGAGAAACAGCATAAGGGTTTCGACACTGTGGTGTTGTCTAAAACCATGGTGTTGGGTGTGCAAGGAGGGCATTTAAGTCAGCAAAGTCTTGTAATTGGATCTGCACTGCTTTTTCAATAATTTTTGTCAGCAGAGGAAGGTTATAGATGGGGCAATAAGAATTTGGGAGAGATCTGTCAGTTACATTGGGTTTGAGGATAGGGCAAATGATTGCTTGTTTCAGCATTGTTGGCATTTGGCCTGTCTCCAGGGATCTATTAACTATGTTAAGTATGACTGGGGAGAAATCATCTGTTGTGGACTTCATCCATCTAACAGGACATGGATCAGCAGGGGATGTGGTGGTGTTAAGGTTTGCTATTATATTTTTAAGTTGTTTGATGATGATGGGATAGAATGTGGACCATGTAGCTTGGTTTAGGTGACTGACATTATTTGACTCATGGTGGTTGGGGCTAGATTGGGGCTGGTGGATATGGGTATAAGTTTGCTTATATAATAGACAGCTAGGCTTTGTGGATCAATTTGGGTAAGGTTGAATCAGGCTTAGGGGATTTAGTGAGTGATCTGACAATTGTGAAGAGCTCTCTAGGTCTGTTAAGTGCTCTTGTCAAGAGTTTAGAGTGATAATCATTTTTCCTATTGTTCACTGCTTCCTTATAGGATTTGAGCATAGACATATTGGCCTGGTTGTCAGTGTGGGATCTTGTTGCTCTCCATTTGTGTTCCAATTTTCTCAGAGCTCGCTTATATTTTCGGAGATCAGAGGTGTACCAATTTTTGGAGGTTTTAGGTTTGACGTTTTGTGTTGTTGGGTTGTGTAAACACCTTCAAGATGATGGTGTTCCAATTATTAATAACATCAAGATCAGTATTGCGGTATGCGGTATGGTGTCAGTATTGCAGTATGGTGTCAGTATTGCGGTCAGTATTGCGGTCAGTGTTGCGGTATGCAGTATGGTGTCATTTAAAAATTGATCTTCATTATATGATTTGAACTTATTTTTAAATTGTGTAATATTGTTAGTTCTACTAGGTGTAAGCATTACTAGGATAGAAAAGTCAATTAGGTAGTGATCGGTCCAGGGTAAGGGGAGAAAATTAGGAAGCGAGAGGATGGTGTCGTGTGTGATGTGGGAGGGGAGGAAGATTAGTTCAAAAAAATTACCTTTACAATGAGTAGGAAATTGAACAATTTGATGAAATCCAAGTTCAAGCATAGCATTTATAAAATGAGAGGCATGAGATCAATTCAATGATGGGAGATTAAAGTCACCAAGAATTATGTGGGGCTTATGTGGCATTGAGGTGCAGGCAACTTCCAGGATCGTTGTGACACTGTCAGGGTTGGGTGATGGGGGTCTGTAAAAAAGGCTTATTTTAATATTCTTATTTTCTTTAATTAGAAGATCGATATTATCTGAACTCTCACTATAATGGCAGGTGAATTTGAGGTCTTTTTGAGGTTAGAATAAGAACGCCTCCATCCCTCTTTCCGGACCTAGTACTTTGCAAGATATTATAGTTGGATTCAGCCAGTTGGTTGAGTGAGATGGAGTCTGTGGGAGTAAGCCATGTTTCAGTTAAGCACAATACATGTGGCTTACTGTCTTGGAGTAGGTCTATAATAGCAGATATTATGTTACAATAGTGATCATAGCATGATCACATTTGCTTTAATAAATTGAGGGAGGACAGCAAGGAAATTCATACCGTAGCAGTAGCTTTTAACTTTAAAAAGGGGCACTATGATAAAATGATGAAAATAGTTAATAAAAACTAAAAGAAGCAGCAGCAAAGGTTGACATTAAGCATGGGAGTTGTTTAAAAATACTATCTTGGAAGCCCAGACCAGATGTATTCCACGCTTTAAGAAAGCTGGAAGGAAGGCCAAATGACTGCAAGCATGGTTTAAAGGTGAGGTAAGAGATAATGTGGTAGCAAAAAAAAGCATCTTTTGGGAAATGGAAAAAGGAGTCAAATGATGAAAATGGGAAACATAAGCACTGGCAAGTTAGATGCAAGGCATTGATAAGCCAGGCAAAGAGAGAATTTGAAAAGAAGCTTGCCTTGGGAGCAAAAAGGCAAACAAAAGCTTTTTCAAGTACATTTATAGTTAAAAAACCTGTGAGAAAGTCATTTGGACCATTAGATGATAGAGGGGTAAAAGGGGCGCTAAGGGAGGACAAGGTCATAGCCGAAAGACTGAACGAATTCTTTGCTTACTGAAGAAAATGTAGGGAAGTTACCCATGCCTGAAGTGGTATTCAAAGGTGATATATCAGAAGAATTGAAACAAATCTCGATAAATTTGGAAGAAATATTACAGTTATTTGATAAACTAAACATAGAAACATGATGGCAGAAAACGACAATATGGCCTATCTAGGCTTCCATACCAACTACTATGGGGGATGTTTACTAAACATTCTTATCGTGCGGGGCCGCGGTAGTGTGCCTGTGCCATATAAGGAGTGGGCGGATCAGGCTGAAAAAAGAAAAAAACCGGGAGTAAGCAACCGGACGTGTGCGCGTCGCGCTAATGTGCGGGGGTCGACATTAGCGCCTGGAAAGGCAAAGTGGCGCGCCGTTGGGTATAGAAAACAACAGAGCCGTAGTACAACGGTGAAGACACTGACCAATGGTGCAGGGGCCATGGGTTCAATCCCCCATTGTGCGCAAGGAAAAAGACCAGCTGAGGCAGCAACTGTAATGGGTAAAATTGTTTTAGGAGGCAAATTAATTTGGAACGGCATAAGGCGGCGCACAGTTCTTTTTGGGCGGCATAAGGCGGCGCACAGTTCTTTTTGGGCAGCATAAGGCGGCGCACAGTTCTTTTTGGGCGGCATAAGGCGGCGCACAGTTCTTTTTGGGTGGCATAAGGCGGCGCACAGCTCTTTTTGGGCAGCATAAGGCGGCGCACTGGTCCTCGGGCGGCAGAAGGCAGCGCGCTGATAGGCACAAGGCAGCGCGTTGATGCACAAGCACAGGAACAGAGCCACAGCACAATGGTGAAACCACTGACCAATGATGCAGCGATCAGGGGTTCAACCCCTCACAATGCCCAGTGAAAAATGCTTGCTGAGGCAGTATGTATTATGTTGTGGAGTGCTGTAGGAGGCATGATAATTTTATTTTGTTACCACTACTAGCAAACGCACTCTCCCAGCATGTTAACATACGGCGGCCCATAAGGCACATGTTACAGTGCACTGTTCGCCAAGGCACCCTTGAATGTCCCCTATAGGGCACCATGTATGTTGCGACACAGGATAATGTATAGTGCACCCTATATGGATGGCAACCATAAGGTGGCCTACAGGGCGCCCTATAAAGCACCCTCAGAGGCACCTAATGGGTATAGTAAGCTGAGGGTGGTCTTGCCGGCATAGACATATGTACAGTAAATAAAAATAAAGCTGTGGACATCCCTATCAAAGGGCCCCACTGTGGGTTTGAACCCATGACCTCTGGCTGCACAGGCAGTGACGTAACCATTGGACTACAGCTCCATAGCTGTAAGTGAGCCCCTGGCTGGCTGCAGATAGCCTACACGTCACCTCACAGACAGTCTGCTGGTGTAAACAGGATAGGGTAGGCCACCCGTACCCATGATGCACTGCACATGCAAATTAGCTGTCCACAGATGGACACAAGATGGGGAATGCACCCCCACAGCACCTCGGCCCTGTTGGGGGAAGTGACCAGGTGCACCCACACAGCACCTTGGCCTAGTAGGGGGCACTGACCGGGTGTTTTACTGGCACAGAGTAGCCACACACCGTTACATCGTGCGGGTACTGTGCTCACCCTGAGTGTGCAATGAGGCGCCCAGGACCAGGTCCACAACACCTTCCATGGCTGATGGAAGCCAAGCAGAGTTAATGTGTAAGATAGCTAGTTTCTGCACAAACACCATGGATATCCCTGTCAGGCACAGCCCCCATTGGCAAACATGGTCCCCCATCAAGAGATCCACACTCTACCTCCCTGCAAAGGTGGCAGTAGAGGGCAACAGCAACCCCAGTCCTGCTGAGGAACACACCCCCCACAGGGCAGCTCCATACACAGCCATGACACAATAGCAGACAGACATAAGCCCAGGATATGGTAAGCTGCACTCCACCACCAGATATTCCCCTGCACCCTGCAAGCCAATCCAGCAAGACACATACCAGCTACAAGCAGTCTGCTGGTTAGTCCATAGTGCATGTTCCCAATGGAGATGCATGCACCCAGAACTGGGCTGCCTGCATACACAGCAAGCAGATAGATCAGTGACTGGGCCCCAAATCAAAACCCATATCTATCACATGAGAGAACTACTATACAGCACTATGGGGGTGCCTAGCCATGCTGTGGTCACCGCACAGTCAGGGTGAGCGTGATCTCCCAGAAGGACATGCTTTGGCCACCCTGTCTGTGTAGGTGGTGGCCGGACACTACAATGTCCCAGCCAATGCCCTATGCCCGGTGCAGATGCATCCTGGCCAGGCCACCCTGTCCTGGCTATACCCATGGTACCTTGCACCTCATTATGCACATTGGCTGGCCAATACTGGCAACAGTGCTGGCAGTGTGGGCTGTGGAAGGGGCTTGCAGCCAACACCCACTGTATAGACAGACACACACTTCCACACCTATGCCATCATGGTGCTACGATTGAGGGGGTAATTAGCCTTGCCCACCAAACCGGTCCTGAGCACGGCAAGGCATGGATATGGTACGCATTACAGCTGGTGGTCACTCCCCAGGGTGGTAAACACCGTCAGAGGCCAGGCCTGGAGCACACCCCGCAAACACCTAACAGATTGTTTGGATGGGGTCAACTAGCAGTATGTACGTAACGTATGGATATCTATCTGCCTGTGCTCCTAGCAAACGTCTCAGAGCTGCTTACCGTATACCTCAGGTGCAGGGTGACATTGGTAAGTTATGCAAGTGCTAGTTTTGGGTGCTGCATGCAGGGTCCAATGTTCTGCCTTTCCAGGAGACATTGGCCAATGGGGCCTGTGGGTGTGGGTGTGGGTGTGTCTGCCCTTGATGGCTGCTGCTTTACGGCACAGATTCCCAACTCCAGTCCAGGTTTGCATCACACTGTTCGGGTTTTCCTGCTGTCCCTCATGAATATGCATGAGCTACATCTACATGCCATGGGGGTGGTGCATAGATATACAGCACAGGCATTTGTATGAGTGGCATCATGGAACCTGACTGGTGCGTGCCCCACCAGGACTGCATTTGCGTGATTCTGCTCTAGGTACTGCCCCTGTTCATGGTGTCTGTGCTCCGTGGGGTAAAAGATAGACGTATTGCCATTGCATATGTCCTCGCCAGGAAAGGTGTGCCCTTACTATCACTGTTTACTTGGGGGAAAAATATGTGGGCAAGATTGGCAGTTGCCCCAGTTGGGCTTTGAACCTGTGGCCTTCTGCTCTTGCATGCAGTGTCTGTGTGCACTGCACCACTGTGTAGCTACAGATTGGGTGGATTCCCTGGAATGTCCATGACTGTGGATCCGACAGGGCCTGTCTGTTGCAGTCTGTTGCAGTGGACGGTGGCAGCCTGCACATGGCTAGGCCTCTGTCTTCTGTCGCTAGCAGCCACTGCCCCCTGCACCACATGTACTCGTCCGCCAACATGCTCCCATACAAAGCAGGTGACCTGATTGGAATGTGGCAGTACGGGACCGCATTTGGGGTACTTGGCTGTGGGTAATGCCCATTGTTGTGGTGTGTGCGCGTTGTTGGTTAAAATATGGGTGTTTTCCCCATGCTTCTGTCCCCTGCAATACAGGGGTGTCTGCGCTATCTGTGTTTAGTGGTGGATAAAATATAGGAACTGGGCTGGCAAGTGCCCCACCTGGCCTTTGAACCCCTGACCCTCTGGTCCTAGAGGTACTGACTCTGTCCACTGCACCACACTATGGCCACCGAGATAGTGCAGCCCCTGGAGGTAGTAAGCCTGGCAGGATGGAGTCACAAACCCTGCTCTACGCAATTTTACTGTGGGCATATGCACCCTGTCTGGTGGCAAACGTGCACATAAACCCCGGAATTGACCGCGGGAAATGGGGGACACAATATCACCACGCTGGGCAACAGTGATATTAATGGGCAACCATAGCAAACACTCCGAGGAAAGCTCCAAAAAAGGAAATGTTTTTCGGAAGTGTCTCCGCTCCGTAGACCCTTCCAATATTCATCTCTTTTTTCTGGAGCTTTGCTGGGTGTGTTTTGTATATTTGCCCATCACTATAACTGTTACCCAGCTGGATTTCTATTTTTAATATCTTTGTTGTGGTCATTTTCGGGTTCTATTTGCAATTTTGTTCTGTGCACATATTTCACACTGCTCACGTTTTTTAGGTTTCCCCGGTTTTCCTGTACATTGCTGACGGAAATGGTTTCTCTTCCCTTTAAATGCCCTCTACCGCGAGTGTTTCACTCGCGCTATTTTTTACATGAAAATTCGGGCCCGATACTGTGCGGGGAGCCTCTCCCCTCCCACTCTCCACCCATTGACCCCGTCCCTCCGCCCCTCCGGAGCCTTCCTCCGCCCTCCTTTAGCCGTTCCACGCCTCTATCGGACATTTGCGGGCCCGCACTTGCACGGGGCCCGTTAGTGTGCCGCGTACCTGTGCGGGGGTGACACGCACGTGTGCGGGGCATTTAAATGCGTTTCTGTGCGTTTCAATGCCGCGTTGCCGTGCGCTATTTTGCGGCGCGCAAATTTGCGGACTTTAGTAAACATCCCCCTATGTGTTTGTCCCCCGCTTTCTTGAATTCAGGTAGAGTTTTTGTCTCTACTACCTCCACTGGGAGACTATTCTATGCATTTACCACTTTTTCTGTACAGAAATATTTATGCATATTATTTCTGAGTCTATCCCTTTCACCTTCATCCTATGCCCTCTCAGTGCAGAGTTTTCTTTCAATTAAAAGAGGCTGTCCTGTGCATTTATATCATGGAGATATTTAAACCTATCATATAACATCTTTCCCGACATTCCTCCAAAGTACTACTACTACTACTAATACTATTAATCATTTATATAGCACTACAAGGCTAGAAGAACATAAGATATGCCATACTAGATATTGTCATACCCCACCCTCTGCCTTAGGCTTGGAGGGCTGGGGTTGCCATTATTTATCTCTATTGAAGGTTAAATCAACCAAATTTCCTCTCATGATGCATGCTGGGAAAAGTATTTTTCCTTCTGATAGAAATTAGTCATGAAGCCAGAGTTATAGGCAAAACTATAACAAAGTTTATTTCTCCCAAAAGCAAAGGTTCAAAGTAAGTTGCACCAGGATACTTCTCCAGTATTTGTTCAAAAAGGTTCTTTATACAAGTGTGCTGGCAGAGCTTTTACATTCATTCAACCCAAATGCAGCTGCTTCTCACGTATACAGAAAAAGAACAAAACATGGCAGCTTCCTTTACCAAAGAAAATATCTTCTTTTCTTTAGGTTACACTCAGCTTATACTATACAGTTTAGCAAAGGCTTTCAATACTGTCTGCAAAGCACAAAGTACAATCCATAGGTTGTTCTGGCTGTAAGGAATCACTCTCCTTAGAGTCCACCTGCATTGCTTCAGGTTCTTGTGCTGCACTGCCTTGCTTTAAACTACTGGCGAATGCCTCAGGGTGTTTTCTCCCTAAAGCTCCCTGTGGGTCTTTTAAACACAGCTCTAGTGAATACGGATAAGCAGTACCTGAGCCTGAGGAAACTCCTCTCTGCAGCTGTGCGGCTATCTCTTGCCAGCTCTGGGGAAAAAGTCCCTTGTCCCTTAGCTTAGGTTCCTCCCTGGAGCTCTGCCACGGTTCTCCATTCAAGGCTGGGCTCTGCAGACTTCTGCACTGAGTCTTAGGCACCCACTTCTGAGCTCTCTGAACCTTTTCCTTCAGTGCTGGGGTTTGAAGGTTTTCCTGCTCTTTCTCTCTGAGCACTTCAGACCACCTTCGTGTCCTCTCCCCTTCTGCTTTGCTTGCTTCAGTTCCTTTCCTCCACGTGGCTTCCTTCCTCCAGCTACTGTGCTTCCTCCAACTGTGCTCCTGTCTGGGCTGCCTTCCATGCTGCTCTCTCTCGAGCTGCTCTCTCTCGGGCTGCTTCTCGGTCTGCCTCTTGGTCTGCCCCCTTGCAGGCTGCTTCTCGATCTGCCCTCTCTCATTCTCCAGCCCTGGTTTATATCCCTGTTTTCTGATCAACCTCCCTGACTCTCTAGACAGGTGTTTGTAATCAGTTTCCAAGCCTGTTGCTACGTCATCAGGGCTTGGGTGTGTCAGCTTAGCTTTTGAATCCCTGTGTTTGTTTTCTCCAGAGAACTGCTGGAATGTGTGCTTTGCAGGGCTGTGACCTTTCCTAAAGGTAGAATCATTCTTTTCTTCTACTTCCATGGGCTCACTAGATTCTTCCTTATCACAGTATCCAGTTTCCAAGTGGCCAATCTAGGTCACAAGTACCTAGCAGTTTCCCAAAAGACACAGGTTCCACAATGCTTGTATTGCATCCAAACCTTTTTTAAACCTGGCTACACTAACAAAGACAAAGAAGAAATGGTGTTGCATTTATAATAAAGAAGAAACTTGCAAAAACTGTAATGAAATACAATGCAGTCAGCGAACGCTTAATCTCTATTCGTCTACGAGGAATGCCTATCAACACAACTATAATTCAAGTATATGCCCCAACAACAGCTGCAGAAGAGAATGAAATTGAAGAGTTCTATGAACAAGTACAAGCTGAAATTGACAGAACATGCAAACAGGATATCCTGATAGTCATGGGTGATTGGAACGCAAAGGTTGGCAACAAAGAAGAAGACAAAGTAGTTGGAAAATATGGACTTGGCAACAGAAATGAAGCTGGAGAAAGACTGATAGAATTCTGCAAGACCAACGATCTATTCATCTCGAACACCTTCTTCCAGCAACACAAGTGGCGACTGTACACATGGACTTCACCCAATGGATTGTATAAAAATCAAATTGACTACATCTGTGGAAGTCAACGATGGAAAAGCTCTATAACATCAACAAAGACAAAACCTGGAGCTGACTGTGGTACAGATCATCAACTACTAGTATGCAAACTCAAGCTAAAGCTGAAAAAGAGCAAACCACTCATGAATGCAGCAAAATATGACCTTGAGAATATACCACTGGAATTTAAAGACTGCCTGCAAAATTGATTTGCTGCTTTAGATACAAATTATAGAGTTCCAGAAGAGTTATGGAATGACATCAAGAAGGTTGTGTTGGAAGAAAGCGAGAAGTCTCTACAAAAGGTAAAAAAGAAAAAACGGCCAAAATGGATGACAGAAAAAACTCTGAAAATTGCCCAGAAACGCAGAGAGGCTAAAGCCAGAGGAGAAAGAAAGACAATCACAGAACTCAGAGATTTCCAACGTGCAGCAAGACAGGACAAGGAAAAGTACTACAATGATGCATGCAAGGAAATAGAAGCAGAAACTATTAGAGGAAGAACAAGATCAGCTTTCCTAAAGCTACGAGAGTTAAAGAAAAAGTTCCAGCCTCGAATTGGAATGTTACAAGATGCTCAAGGTTCTATGTTGAATGATGCTGAGAAGATCAAGAAAAGATGGAAGGAATATACAGAGTTTTTATATGATAAAGATCAAGTGGACCAACAGCCGTTTCAACCTATACCTTATGATCGGGAACCATTGGTGATGAAAGAAGAAGTTGAAGCAGCATTGAAAGCCTTATCAAAGAACAAAGCACCAGGCATTGATTGCATTCCCATAGAAGTATTACAGCAATCTGATGCAGCTGTTACCATACTTACCAGGCTCTGCCAAGAAATATGGAAGACAGCATCATGGCCAACTTACTGGAAAAGATCTGTGTTTATACCAATACTAAAGAAAGGGGATCCAACTGACTGTGGAAATTATCGCACAATCGCTCTGATCCCACATGCCAGCAAGATTCTACTGAAGATTATTCAAAAGAGACTACAATCATACCTGGAACAAGAACTACCTGAAGTGCAAGCAGGGTTCAGAAAAGGGCGAGGAACGAGAGACATCATTGCAGATGTGAGATGGATCCTTGAAAAGACTAAAGAATACCAAAAGGATATCTATTTGTGCTTTATCGACTATAGCAAAGCTTTTAACTGTGTAAACCATGAGAAACTCTGGACCACATTAAGAAGCATGGGTATACCAGAACACCTGATCGTTCTCTTGCACAATCTGTACATTGATCAAGAAGCAACAGTTCGAACGGAACAAGGAGAAAAAGAATGGTTTAAAATAAGCAAAGGTGTAAGACAAGGCTGCATACTTTCCCCCTACCTGTTTAATTTATATGCAGAACAAATCATCAGAGAAGCAGGATTGTATGAAGACAACAGAGGTGTGAAGATTGGTGGAAGACTCATCAACAACCTTCGCTATGCTGATGATACCACATTACTGGCGGAAAGTGAAGATGATCTGAAACATTTGCTTCTCACAATCAAAGAACATAGTCTCAAAATGGGCCTGCACCTTAATGTAAAGAAGACAAAGATCATGACAACTGGCATAATCAACAGGTTCATCGTCGAAGGAGAAGAAATTGAAATCGTGAATAACTTTAACCTACTTGGATCAACTATCAATAAAGAAGCAACAAGCAGTCAAGAAATCAGACGACGCATTGCTCTTGGCAGAATGGCTATGAAAGACCTAGATAAGATTCTGAAGAGCAGAGATGGCTCTCTCCATACAAAGATTCGACTTGTTCAAGCCATGGTATTTTCAATAACATCATATGGATGTGAAAGCTGGACAGTGAAAAAGATAGACAGGAAGAAAATTGATGCCTTTGAATTATGGTGCTGGCGGCGAATACTGTGTATACCATGGACTGCCCGAAGAACAAACCAGTCTGTACTAGTGGAGATCAAACCTAAGCTTTCTTTAGAAGCTCAGATGACAAGACTTCGACTTTCATACTTTGGACACATCATACGGAGAGAGAGATCATTAGAGAAAGACATCATGCTTGGCAAGATAGAAGGTCAACGCAAAAGAGGAAGGCCAGCAATGAGATGGATCGATACAATAACAGCAGCTACGGGTACCAGTCTGTCAACAATGAGCCGCCTGACTGAAGACCGAACACAATTTAGGATAGCTATCCAGAGGGTCGCCATGAGTCGACTCCAACTCGACGGCACTTAACAACAATAACACTAACAACTTTTACTACATCCTCCGGTAGCAAATTCCAGAGTTTCTTTATCTTTATCACAGATTTAATATACCGCTCTTGCTAGGAGCATCAGAGCGATTTACAGAATAAAACTGAGACTGCTTTAGAGAGAAAGGAATACCAATTCAGGATAGGAAAGAGGACAAGAATAGGCAAGATAGAACACTCAATACAATGTTAGATAGCGAGGAGGCATAGGATGGCTAACGGGGAGGTGGTGATAATGTGGTGGGAGGGGGTGGAAGGTCAAACGCGGTGCAGAATAAGTGTGTTTTTAACCTGGTTTTAAATGTTTTATATGAGAGTTCAAGATGAAGATCTGGAGGGAGCGAGTTCCACAATCGAGGACCCAGGAAGAAAAAGGCAGAAGAACGGGTTAATTCAAGATGGGCTTGAGAAGGGGAAGGTAGAAACATACGGTTAGAGTGAATTGATCTAAATGCGAGATACAGGGGAGTGCCGGTGTGGATGGTTTTATGGACAAAGATAAGCATTTTGTATTGTATACGATAAGGAACCGGGAGCCAATGTAATTGTATTAAAATGGTGGTAATGTGATCAAAACGGGATGCGCGAGTCAGGATGCGGGCTGCTGTGTGATGGACTAGTTGTAATCTACGAAGTTGTGACTGTGGAAGGCCTGCTAGGGAAACGTTACAATAATCTAGCTAGGATATTACCAGAGATAAGAGCAAGGTGGTCATGGAAGAAACAGATAAAAAGGGGCGAATTGTGCAGAGTTGTCTTAAAGTGTGAAAGGATCTACGTACTACCAAAGAGATGTGTTAAAGGAGAGGGCAGAGTCTAAGGTTACCCCGAGATAGTGCAGAGACGAGAAACGACAGGAACTGGGGAATTAGAGAGAGAAGGAGCGAGAGAAGGGATGGGGGAGCCAAAGGTGAACCAAATAGCAGCTGTTTTGGAGAGGTTAATGTGCAAAAAGTTGGAAGAGAGCCAGAAAGCAACAGAAACTAAGCATGAATTCAGAAGGGTGAGGTCAGGGTAAGAGGGATCCATGTGAAAGAGAAGGACAATGTCATCTGCATAGTAATATGATGAAATGCTGTGCTGCTGAACTAAGAGGGCTAGGGGGGCCAAAAAGATATTAAATAAAAGAGGAGCAAGGACGGAACCCTGAGAGACACCACATGGGAGGGCAGTGGAGGGAGAGGAGGAAAGCCTGAAAGAACAGAAAAGGACCTATTGGATGTCCAGCGGGTAAGACGCTTCGCGCTGAAGCTCCCGAGAGGCCTACTTAGAATCCTGACATAATACCTATACAAACTTACTATTTCGCTCCGGGCTGACCGGGGTACCTCGGGGGGGATGGCGGCCCATAAACCAGCGCGCTTGGACTTCGGGTCTCCTTCTTCTTCTCACGGAAAACGCTCCAAAACAGAGGTGTCCTCCCCACAGAAGATGGTTCCATTTCGGGAGAACCCCGAAATGCACCTGGAGATTCTAGAGGAAATACGCGGCGTGAAGGAATTGGTGCAGTCCAATGGAGAAGCGCTTAGAGCCATGCGAGAAGACTTTGGAGTGCTCCAGGACCGACTTGAAGGTCTCTCATTACGGCAGGACAATATGGCGGGGGTCCTCGACTCGCACGCGGTGCGCTTGGGCACACTGGACAAGGCTGAGCGCCAGATACAGAATCTTCAAAAGGAGTTAGAAGATAGCAATAATCGAGCCCGTCGCAACAATGTGAGGCTCATTGGAATACCGGAGGGGGTGGAAGCGGGAGATATGAGAGAATTCCTGCTCAAAACTCTTCCCTCCTTGCTGAAGATCACCTTTCATAAAGAACTGGAAATCGATCGAGCACACCGTGTTCCTACCCACATGGCGCTCAACCGAACGACCCCCCGGCCTATTATCTTTCGCTTGCTACGATATCAACAAGTGGAACAAATTTTAAATGCTGCCCGGGCGAACCATCATTTGGAATTTGAAGGTCACAAAGTCTCCTTCTTCCCTGATTTGGCAAAGCCTACAGTCGACCGACGGAAGAAACTCCTTGCTTTTCGCCCTCGACTTCAACAGCTACAGGCTCGCTTTGGCCTGTTGTATCCCGCGAAGCTCCGAGTGACTCTCCACAATCAAACCAGGACATTCGAAGATCCTGATCTACTATCAACATTTTTAGACTCCAAAGAAGCAGAGCAGATGCGCTAATCCAACGACTTGGACTTTTATTTGCCGGCTCTGTCCGCCATTTTGAAGGGCCCGATGCGGCGGTCATAGTTCAGTACAGAGACTGCCTGGACTTTCTTTCTTTCTTTCTATGACTTTTGTTATGTGGTCTCCTATCCCTCCATGATGTGTGCCTCGGTCGGATTCGGAGCACGCACAGTCCTACAGGTTATGTGTTTTTTTCAATTTCGGCCTTCTCCGGGGCTTCTCCCCGCAGACACATGGTCGCCAGTAATTTTTGGGGTTCTGCTTCTTCTCTACCGCGCTGCGGTTTTTCTTTTTTCATGTGGGGCGCTTCATTGTATTATCTAAGCTTATTTTCTTTTATGCCATATGTACAGCCAGATACAGTCAATATGAGGGACATTGTGAAATTATGTGCGCTATCATGCTCAGAATTTTTAACTTGTCTGAATGGCTTTATGTAAAATCTTATCACTCAACGTAAAGGGCGTTAATAGTCCAATCAAGAGAAAGAAAATCCTTAGCTATCTTAGCCATGAGCATGCTGATTTAGCGTTTCTTCAGGAAACGCACTTAAACTCTGCTGAAACACTGAAACTCAATGTTAAGCCTTACATGGTGGCTGCCTATTCTCCCGCCGTTTCCAAACGGTGCGGGGTAGCCATTCTGGTTAAGAAATCTTTGCAAGCTACTGTAATTGATACTAGCGCTGACAAGGAGGGTAGATGGGCCCGCGTACATCTTAAGGTTGGAGATAGTGAATTTACATGTATTTGCATTTATGCCCCGAATGTGGACAACCCTGCTTACTATGCAAGTATTGCGCAGTTGGCACAGGCCTCTGCCAATACTCCCTTAATACTTGGTGGTGATTTTAATCAAGTGTTAGACCCTCTGATAGATAGACAGCCGCCTAGAACGAGTAGTCCACCCAAGAGTCTTGCTACCCTTACAGCTCTGATGCAAGATCTTGCGCTGGTAGATATATGGAGGCTACTTCACCCCTCCGACTTAGAGTTCACTTTCTTTTCTGCCCCCCATCACTCCCAATCTAGAATAGATTTCTTTCTCATTTCCAAAGCACTGATTTCTCAAGTAGACACGACTAGGACTCATCCTCTCCATATTTCAGATCATGCTGCCATATCTTTATCATTACGTGTCACTGCGCGGGACGATTCTCCCCGAGCTTGGTTTTTTGATAGATCCCTACTGGGTCAAAAAGATTTTCAGGTTGATATAAAGGCCGCTATCCAAGATTATTTTCATTTTAACTCACCCCATGACACAGCGAGCTGGGCTTGGTGGGAGGGTTTTAAAGCATCTATCCGCGCCACTATAACTAGCTATCAAATTCGGCAGGGGAAACAAAGAAAGCAGCATTTACTGACTCTAGAGCAGCAGATACAAGCTGGGGAGCGTCTCCTCACGTCTCGTACTGACCCATGTATTTTACTCCGTTTACAACGCTTGCGTTTTCAATACAATCAGCTTTTGTACACTGCTGCTGTTAAAAATATCGAATCACAACAAGGGCTATATTATCGGGAAAATAATCGTGCTGGCAAATTATTAGCAAATGCCCTAAAAGGTCAAAAAGAAGCCAAGCGTGTTACCGCCCTCCGTAATCCGTCGGGGGGGGGCTTGGTCACTAAAGATACCGAAATCTTAGAACTCTTTCGTGATTTTTATACTCGGCTTTATCAATCTGAATGTGATTTTGAGCCAGATGTATTTGAACGCTTACTTTCAGGGGTACAAAGACCGACCCTATCTGACGAAGATAGAGTGGCCTTGGACACACCATTTACTGTCTCAGAAATTCATTCTGCTATCAAGAAATGTGCCTCAGGTCGAGCCGCTGGCCCAGACGGTCTCCCTGCTGAATTCTACAAAACTTTTCACGCTGACTTAGCTCCAGTTTTGAAAATTTATTTTTCTGCTCTGGCCGAGGAGGGTTCTCCTTCTGGGTCCTTTTCCATGGCAATGTAGTAGTTTTTGAGAAAGAGGGGAGAGACCCGCAACTAGCAGCTAATTATCGTCCAATTTCCCTCCTAAACGCGGACTATAAAATATTTGCCACCATTCTCTCTACCCGGCTCTCGGATAGGATGCCTACCTTAATACACCCAGATCAATGCGGTTTTATTCCTGGTAGATCAACTGCCGACAATGCTCGGACTCTATGCCATGTACTGACTACCGCAGTTAATCTTGATCGCCCATTTGTTGGCCTCTCACTTGATGCTGAGAAGGCCTTTGATCGCTTAGAGTGGCCCTTCCTGTTTGCAGTCCTCCGCTGGTACGGATTCGGGGAAGGTTTTCTCCGTTGTCTTCGCACCATGTACGCACAGCCTACAGCCAGTATATGTGCCAATGCTTTAAAGTCTCAGCCTTTTCCCCTTCAACGCGGCACTCGCCAGGGATGCCCACTGTCTCCACTTCTCTTCGATCTTGCACTTGAACCCTTGGCTTTACTAATCCGGCAATCGGAGGAGATTCATGGAGTCCCCTTCACCCATAGGGAAATCAAAATTTCAGCGTATGCTGATGACCTTATGCTTTTTGTCTCTATAGACTCAGTACCGGCTGTCCTAGAGCAAATTGGTAAATACTCACAATTGTCCGGTTATAAGATAAATTGGACCAAGTCGGTAGCCTTTCCATTAAATCCTTTGCTTCATCAGGCAGATATGCAACCCTTCCCCTTTTTATGGCAACCTCGCATGGTTAAATACCTTGGGGTTCACTATTGTTCTCCTTTGGAAGACACTATCTCCTTCAATGCCAAAGACTTAACCTCTAAAGTCCGGGCGCTTACTCACCGCTGGACTCCTTTAACACTTACCTGGTGGGGTCGATTAGAAACCATAAAAATGATGATTGTTCCGAAAGTGAATTATATCTTAGAAATGTTGCCCTGTCTCTTCCCTCGACGTATATATAAAGATATAGAGGGCCTTCTGACTAGATACTTGTGGCAAAACAAGACACCTAGGATAGCGAAACATAAGCTGCAAGCAGATAAGGAAAATGGGGGTGTCAGATTCCCTGATTTCCTGAAGTATCATCAATCTTTTCTTCTCAAACAAGGCGCTCGCTGGCTGGAAGATCCAGTACCGAGTAGACCTGTGTGGCTAGACATAGAAGAGGACCTTTGCAAACCGATTCCTCTTACTTTTCTCCCTGGTATGACTCTCCCATCAGACTCCCACTTTCCACCAATGCTTTTAGACACCTTAGGTGCCTTTAATAATCTTATGCACTCTTTAGACTCCCGACTCTGTCCGTTAGACAAGCTCCCACTTTGGTATAACACTCGATTTCGAATACAAAATAAGCCGATGGCGTGGAGCCCCTGGTACACTAGGGGCATTTGGATCCCTAGTCAGTTGTTCCATGAAGGTCGCTGGAAAACTTTTAGTGAATTGCAAATTGAATTTGGTCTCCCAGCGAAACACTATTTTCAGCTGGTACAACTTCAGCATTGCCTTCGGAGTGCTAAGGTGCTCCCGCCATCGGCCTCCCCTACACAAGGTTGGTTGGAGACTATCCGATCTATCGGTAGTTCACCGGGTGTAGCATCCAATTTCTACAAAACCTTATGTAATGCTATAATTAGAGATACCCCTATAGCGCAGAAAGCATGGGAGAGAGAATTGCATGTGACTTTGACCCCGGAGCAATGGAGCCTTGTCTGGAGTAGAGTGACACGGGTCTCCCGATCCGCCTCACTCACTCAGACACTCTTCTTTCTAGCCCACCGGTGTTTTTACACTCCTGACAGATTAGCCAAATGGAACACTACTCAGGGCAATAGTTGTTGGACATGCCATGCGGCCATTGGTTCACTACCTCATGTTATGTATGAATGCCCCGCACTACAGTATTACTGGCGTCGGGTCTGGGGTCGTATCCAGTCTATTTTGCACTTTCAAGAGCCCCTTTCTTGGAGGATAGTGGGACTTCGCTCAGCTGCGGGGATCCCCTCTCTTCCAAAAACGGCTTACTTCCTTTTGGACTTTATGCTTGGCATTGCTATTTCCCTAATCACGAAATACTGGAAAAATAGCTCTCAGCTGAGCCCCAATGAATGGTGGAATCATGTCTGTCTCTACAGTAAATATGAACAAATACCTCGTATGTTTGCTTCCCCCATTCAGACTCCTCATCATCGGTCTAAATGGAAGATGCTCAATGACTATGTACATTCTGCTCAATGCTCTCATCTGACTGTCTAAATTTGTATATATCTTTGTCCCATGATTATTCTGTATCGCAGATCCTCTTTTGATTGTTTTGATGTATAATCACTGTTGTTTGGAAGCGCTCACATGCTGACATAATCAGCTAGAGAAGAAGCGTGGGGGTGGGGGGTAATTGGGTTTACTTTTCTTTATTGTATACTTGTTTTGTCTCCTTTGGTGTGTTGTTTCTTTTGTTTGTTGCAAAATGAAAATAAAAGTTTAAAAAAAAAAGAAAAAAAGAAAAAAAAAAAGAAAAGGACCTATTAGTGAGATTACATGTTAAGTGAAAAAGCATTTTCTCTTATTAGTCTTAAATAGGTTACCCTGTAGCTTCATTGTATGCCCCCTAGTCTTTCTATATTTTGATGGCGTAAACAATCGATCTACATTTACCCGTTCCATTCCATTCATTAATTTATAGACCTCTATCATATCTCCCCTCAGCCGTCTCTATTCCAGGTTGAAGAGCCCTAACCTTTTCAGCCTCTCTTCATAGGGGTATCCTTCCATCCCCTTTACAATTTTGGTGGTTTTTCTCTACCTTTTCTAATAACACTATATCCTTTTTAAGATACGGCGACCAGAATTGCACACAATATTCAAGGTGCAGTCGCACCATGTAATGATACAGAGGCATTATAATATCCTTTGTTTTATTCTCCTTTCCTTATGATACCTAGCATTCTATTTGTTCTCTTGGCCGCTGCTGCACACTGAGCGGAGTGTTTTAACATGTTATCCACAATGATACTTAAATCTTTTTCCTGGGTGGTGGTTCCTAATGTGGAACCTTGCATTGTGTAACCATAGTTTGGGCTTTTCTTTCCTAAGTGCATAACTTTGCACTTGTCCACATTAAATTTCATCTGCCATTTGTATGCCCAGACTTCAAATTTATCAAGATCCTCTTGCAATTTTCTACAATCCTCATGGGTTTTAACAACTTTGAATAGTTTTGTGTCATCTGCAAATTTGATAACCTCACTCATTATTCCCATGTCCAGGTCATTTATAATTATGCTGAAAAGCAGCGGACCCAGCACAGATCCCCGGGGTACTCTACTATTCACCTTTGGAAAAATAGGCCATTTAGCCATACCCTCTGCTTTCTATCTTTTAACCAGTTCCTGATCCACAAATGTACACTGCCTCCTATCCCATGACTTTTTAATTTTGCCAAAAGCCTCTCATTAGGGACCTTGTCAAAGGCTTTCTGAAAGTACAAATACACTATATCAACCAATTCACCTTTGTCTACCTGTTTATTCACACCTTCAAAAAAACAGATTAGTGAGACAAGACCTTCTTTGGCTAAAACCATGTTGGCGGTCTCCCTTTAAGCCATGACTATCTACAGTACATGTTCATCAATTTTGTTCTTCCATTTTTCCCGGTACTAATGTCAGGCTCACCAGTCTGTAGTTTCCTGGATCACCGCTGGAACCCTTTTAAAAATTATCGTTACATTGGCCATCCTCCAATCTTCAAGTATTACAGATGATTTTAATGATAGTTCACAGTTTATTAATAGTAGGTCTGCAATCCCATATGTCACTTCTTTCAACACCCTTGGATGTT
This sequence comes from Ichthyophis bannanicus, assembly GCA_033557465.1. Classification (NCBI taxonomy): domain Eukaryota; kingdom Metazoa; phylum Chordata; class Amphibia; order Gymnophiona; family Ichthyophiidae; genus Ichthyophis; species Ichthyophis bannanicus. The sequence continues at coordinate 2,536,351 of CM066040.1, forward strand.
TACCATCTGTTCCAGGTGATTTGCTACTCTTCAGTTTATCAAACAGTTGTAATACATCTTCCTGATGTATTGATTTTTCTTTTAATTCTTCCACAGCATCAACTTTAAATAACATTTCAGTAAGAGGGTAACATCTCTACATCTTCCTCAGTAAAGACCAAAGCAAAGAATTCATTCAGTCTCTCCACTATGGCCTTGTCCCCTCTTAGCATCCCTTTTACCCCTCTATCATCTAATAGTCCAATTGATTCTATCACAGGTTTTTTGCTACAAATGTACTTGAAAAAGTCTTTAATATGCATTTTTGCTTCCGCAGCAAGCTTCTTTTCAAATTCTCTTTGCCTCCCTTATAAATGCCTTTCATCTAACTTGCCAATGCTTGTGTTAATAATAGTTTATGGACCTTCCCTCCAGGAACTTGTCCAAACCTTTTTTAAACCCAGCTACACTAAAAGCCTTTATTACATCCTCCGGTAACAAATTCCAGAGTTTGATTACCTGTTGAGTGAAAAAATATTTTCTCTTATTTGTCTTAGTTTACCCTGTAGCTTTGTTGCATGTCCCCTAGTCTTTCTAAATTCTGATAATGTAAACGTTCTACATTTATCCATTCCACACCATTCATTAATTGATAGACTTCTATCATATCTCCCCTCAGCCATCTCTTTTCCAAGTTAAAGAGCCCTAACCCTTTTAGCCTTTCTTCATAGGGGTATCCTTCCATCCCCTTTACCATTTTGGTGGCTCTTCTTTGAACCTTTTCTAATAATGCTATGTCCTTTTTAAGATATGGCGACCAGAACTGCACACAATATTTAAGGTGCGGTTGCACCATGCAACGATACAGAGGCATTATAATATCCTTTGTTTTATTTTCCATTACATTCCTTATAATGCCTAGCATTCTAATGCTCTCTTGGCCGCTGCTGCACACTGGGTGGAGGGTTTTAACATTTTATCCACAATGACGCCTAAATCTTTTTCCTGAGTGGTGGTTTGTAATGTGGAACTTTGCATCGTGTAACCATAGTTTGGGTTGTTCTTCCCTATGTGCATAACTTTGCACTTGTCCACATTAAATTTCATCTGCCATTTTGACGTCATCTGCAAATTTGACAACCTTACTCATTATTTGCTTTTCCAGGTCATTTATGAATATGTCAAAAAGCAGCAGACCCAGCACAGATCCCTGGGGTACACCACTATTCACCTTTCTGCATCTAGCCCTACCCTCTGCTTTCTATCTTTTAACCAGTTCCTGATCCACAATAGTACACTGCCTCCTATCCGATGAATCTTTAGTCTTGCCAAAATTCTCTGATGAGGGATCTTGTCAAAGGCTTTCTGAATGTCCAAATACACTATATCAACCGACTCAACTTTGTCTACCTGTTTATTCACACCCTCAAAAAACATAACAGATTAGTAAAACAAGATCTTCCTTGTCTAAAGCCATGTTGGCTGTCTCCCATTAATCCATGGCTATCTACATGTTCAGCAATTTTGTTCTTTATGATGGTTTCTACCATTTTTCCCGGTACTGACGTCAGGCTCACCAGTCTGTAGTTTCCCAGATCGCCCCTGGAACCCTTCTTAAAAATTGGCGTTACGTTGGCCATCCTCCAATCTTCAGTTATTACAGATGATTTTAATGATAATTCACAGATTACTAATAGCAGGTCTGAAATCTCATATTTCAGTTCTATCAACACCCTTGGATGTATATCATCCGGTCCAGGTGAATTGCTAATCTTCAGTTTATCAAGTAGTTGTAATACATCTTCCCGATGTATCGATATTTCCTTCAATTCTTCCGTACCTTTAAATACCACTTCAGTCATGGGTAACATCCTTACATCTTCCTCAGTAAAGACCGAAGCAAAGAATTCATTCAGTATCTCCACTATCACCTTGTCGCCTCTTAGTGCCCCTTTAACCCCTTTATCATCTAATGGACCAACTGACTCTCTCACAGGTTTTTTGCTACAAAGTCTTCATTATGCATTTTTGCTTCCTCAAGCTTCTCAAATTCTCCCCTTGCCTGCCTTGCATTTAACTTGTCAGTGCATGTGCTGTTTCCAGTTTTTGTCATTTGGCTCTTTTTTCCATTTCCTGAAAGATGCTTTTTTGGCAACAACAGCCTCTCTGACCTCACCTTTAAACCATGCTGGCAGTTTTTTGGACTTCCTTCCATTTTTCTTAAAGCGTGGAATACAGCTTGTCTGGGTTTCCAAGATAGTATTTTTCAACAACACCCAAGCTTGATGTAAGTCTTTAACCTCTGCAACTGCTCCTTTTAGTTTTTCTTAACTATTTTCCTCATTTTATCATAGTCTCCCTTTCGAAAGTTAAAAGGTAGTATTGTGGATTTCCTTACCATCCCTCCTCCACTAATTAAATCAAATGCGATCATGCTATGATCAGTATTGCCAAGTGTCCCCAACACCCTTATCTCTTGCACCAGATCTGGTGTTCCACTAGGTCCAATATGGCTTCCTTTCTGTTCAGTTCATGAACCAGCTGCTCCAAGAAGCAGTCATTTATTTCATCTAGGAACTTTATCTCCCTAGCATGTCAGGACACTGACCCAGTCGATCATGCTATGATCAGTATTGCCAAGTGTCCCCAACACCCTTATCTCTTGCACCAGATCTGGTGTTCCACTAAGGACTAGGTCCAATATGGCTTCCCTTCTGGTCAGTTCATGAACCAGCTGCTCCAAGAAGCAGTCATTTATTTCATCTAGGAACTTTATCTCCCTAGCATGTCAGGACACCGACCCACTGAATACCGGGGTAATTGAAATCACCCATTATTATTACTGTGCTGTAACATTTGTTAGCTTCCTTGATTTCTTTGAGCATTTCATCATCCATTTGTTCATTCTGACCAGGCGGTCGATAGTACACCCCCACTGCCATCGCCTTCCCCTTTTTAAATGGAATTTCAATCCATATAGATTCTACAGCAAATTTTGTTTCCTGCAAAACTTTAATCCTTTCTGACTCAATGCCCTCTCTAACATAGAGCATTCATCCCTCTGATGAACATACCAGATGCAGTCTCCACAACTACCATTCTATGGAAGAACTTCAGCATACCATCAACTAAACAAATAGAACAAACTATCACTGCTCTAAACACTACCACCTCTCCTTCAGACCCCTGGCCAGTGAATTGGATTAAATCCACCAAAGAAGATTTCAACACATACATCCAAAAGATGGTAAGCACCTCTCTTACTCATGCCCAAAGCACTCAAACAATGTACTATTTACCCTATTCAAAAAACACCTCTACCAATTGTACTGACACCTCAGCCTACTGCCCAATATCCAGCCTCCCATTCCTGGCAAAAATAACCAAAAAAATTGTTCAGAGACAGCTTCAAGACCATATCGATGAAAATGCCCCACTAGATCCCCACCAGCATGGATTCCATCCAAATCATAGTGTTGAGACACTCCTCATACATATATTTGATAAAATAATCAAAGGAATAGACAAGATAAAGAAGGGCGTCTTACTAATTTTCATTGACATATCATCCACCTTCGACACAGTTTCTCATCACATCCTATTGAAACATCTAATGGAGATTGGCCTCCAAGACACCACCATCAAATGGTTCCAATCATACCTCGAAGACAGACAGCAGAGAGTAACATCTGGTAACCGCACCTCAGCCCCCTTCCGTACAACTCAAGGAGTACCCCAAGTTTCCTCACTATCTGCACTTCTTTTCAACATCTATATTCTACCTGTATAACATCTATAGGGCAGAGTGGCCTAGTGGTTGGGGCAAGTTACCTAAGGTCAGGGGTTCAAATCCCACAAGAGGACAGAAACCTTGGGCCAGAAGGACTGGAGTTTCTAGCCCTACAGGTGCTCCTTGTGGTCTTGGGCAAGCCACTTAACCCTCCATTGCCCATGTTCCCTGTAAGTATTAGTGTATGTGTCTCATATCCCCTTCTACTAAATGTACCTCCCAATTGTGTTGTGGTCACTTTGATTGAAGGATAAGGTGGTATTCAAAACTGTCTAAATAAGTAAATATTCAGCCCCTATGCAAAATATTCAACAGATACAACATGCCATATATGCTGACAATATCATGGCATATACTCCTATACAATTGGATGCCCCAGACTACTCCACTATATCAACCTGTATTCAAGAAATAACAACCTGGCTTTCCAACAACAACTTAAACATCAACATAAATAAATCTGAACTATCATCTTTACAAGGGATTCCACATTCACTCCTCCTATCTCTATCAACATCTCATAACACACCAGTCACAATAAAAGACAAAGTTCAATATCTTGGAGTGATTCTAGACAAACAACTTACCCTCCAACAAGATATACAAATCAGCTTTTTTCAAACTAGCAATGCTCCGTAGACTAAAACCTCTCCTCAATAAAGAACATTTCTGCACGGTATGCCAGGCAATCATTACACCTGTACTGCACTGCTGTAATCTCCTCTACCAAGGTCTACCTAAACAATTCACTCATCCCCTTCAAATACTACAGAACACTGCTGCCCGTATCATTTCTAGCGCCTCATATAACTCCCGTACTACATGACCTGCACTGGCTGCCAATCTCTTCAGGGGTGAAATATAAATCAGCACTTACCATCTTCAAAATTAAAAACAACATTTCAGCAGGAATACTACAAGAGCTCATCGGAACCAAAGAAAGCAAAAGACCAGAAAGAAACAGCACCAAAAGCACTATACCAATCCCCATTCTCTTCACAAGAACCAATAAATCAACATCCATGCGAGCCTTCTCTCTTGCTGCCCCTGCTATTTGGAATGTCCTCCCAGAAAATCTAAGATCAACAACTGACTTAAAAGATTTCTGAAAGTTGCTCAAAAAACACTCTATTCATTGAACAATTCTACAAAGACCCCCAATCACACTAACCACTCCACAGGCCGATCTACACAAGCAATGCCATCTACACCAGGGTTCCTACTACACTTACCAAGATGTACATAATTAGTGTTGATGATACAAGAAACTGTTTAAGTTTCCGAAGTCACATTGTTAATGCCTAAAATTGCAAGTTCTCTATTATTGTTTAAATTTGCAAGTTATTTGTAAAAGTTAACGTTTAAATGTTTGAAAATTATAAGTTCTCTGTTAACTTTTACAAATAAATTGCAAATTTAAACAGTAAGTTATTGTAAACCGCCTTGATTAAATGAAAAGGCAGCATATAAAAGCTGTTAAATAAATAAATAAAACCCCTCCACCAATTTGATCAGCTCTATCATTACAATATAGTTTGTACGCAGGTATCACAGTGTCCCACTGGTTGTCCTCATTCCATGTCTCTGAGATTCCAATCATATCTAACCTCTCATTTAGTGCTATATATTCTAACTCCCCATCTTTTTTTTTAGACTTCTAGCATTTGCATACAAGCATTTTAGAGACTGTATTTTATTCATATTAATCTGGCTATTGGTAGGCAGGGGTAATTTGGAATATTTAAGCTCCATCTGCTCCATACTCAAGGGAATTTGGGCTACTTTACTCTTTTTTGGAACCTCTCTGCTTTTGGTAGTATCCTTCAAGGATACATTGTTCCGAACATTGCACTCTTGGGCGACTGTCGGCTCTCCACTATTATCTAGTTTAAAAGCTGGTCTGTCTCATTTTGAGTGGAGGAGTAGCCTAGTGGTTAGAACACTGGCTTAGCAACCAGGGTTCAATTCCCACTAGCACTCCTCATGGCCTTGGGCAAGTCACTTAACCCTCCATTGCCTTGGAAAAAAGGTGTGGCAATCTACTTCCAGTGACACTGCCATGAAAACCCAGGAGCTTCTGGGTCACCACGAGTCAGGACTGACTCAAAGGCACACACTGCATTTTTTATTTGCATCTCCCTTTTAAAGGTTAATGCCAGCAGCCTGGTTCCATCCAAGTTAAGGTGAAGCCTATCCCTTCGGAAGAGCCCCTCCTTTCCCCAGAATGTTTCCCTGTTCCTAACAAATCCAAAACCCTCATCCTTGCACCATCATCTCATCCACGCATTGAGACTCTGGAGCTCTGCCTGCCTTTTGGGTCCTGCGCGTGGAACGGGAAGCATTTTGGAGAACACTACCCTGGAAGTTCTGGATTTCAACTTCCTACCTAAAAGCCTAAATTTAGCCTCCAGAACCTCCCTACCACATTTTCTTATGTCATTAGTACCGACATGTACCAAGACAGCAGACTCCTCCCCAGCAATATCTAAGACCTTATCTAGGTGGCACATGAGGTCCGCTACCTTTGCACCAGGCAGGCATATTACCAGGCGATCCTCACATCCAGCAGCCACCCAGCTATCTACATGTCTAATGATTGAATCACCAACTATAACTGCTGTCCTATCCCTTCCCTCATGGGCCCTGGAGAAACTTCCTTGGTGTGAGAGGTTTTACATCACCTGGAGGACAGGTCCAAGTTACAGGATCACTTCCTGCCACACCAGGGTGATGCTCTTCTGTCACGTGACCTCTCTCCACCATGGCAACAGGAATGCTGCCAGACTGGAGGTGGAACTTCAGGACTATATCCTTGTAGGTCTCATCTATGTACAGTACCTCTCTGTCTTTCTTATGTCTTCCAAGTCTGCTACTCTAGCCTCCAGAGAATGGACTCGTTCCCTGAGAGCAAAGAGCTCCTTGCACCTAGTGCACACATAAGACCTCTCACCAACTGGGAGAAAATCATACATGTGACACTCAATGCAAAATATTGGAAAGCCCCCATCTCGCTGCTGGACTTCAGTCTGCATCTTCGTTTTAAGGTTGTGTTTAGATCTTTAAGTTCTTTACTTAATAAGGGTTGTTGTGGATACTTATACTAATAAAAGTGTATCTAATACATTTAATATACCTTGTTTGCCTGAAGCTTAATTAATATCAGGTCCTTAATGTATGACTGATTTGGATAAAGAGCTGCACCTGAGAGCAGCTCCTTTCCTTTAAGATGTGTAAGTACCTATAAAGCTATGATTATCCCAGGGGTGGACGGGAGGGAAGGAAATAAGACTTATTAAAAGAGGGCTGCTACCTGTGCTTCTATGGTAAGCTGTGCCCAACTTCCTGCGTGATTAACAGTCCTTGCTTGGATAGAAGGAGTCTTTCAAAATGGCCTTTTGACATGCCACCTGGCTTTAACACCTATTTAAAAAGTTTCATAGGTCTCTTGCCCCCTAGGTAGAAGGTCTCTTTGTAAAGGTCTCTAGAAGACTTTATTTATTGCTCAAAGAATACTGACCCTGTTTTGCCTTTTATGCTAAGTTATATTCTGATTTGATTTAAATTAAAGCTCTTTGCTGCTGCTAGGCTCTGACTTAGTATGAAATTTAAACTAGAAGCTCTCTGCTGGGTTCTAAAATTAACCAGAAAGCTCTCTTCTATGTTTTAAATTTAAACTTAAACTGCTGCTACTAGGCCCTGACTGGTTTAACAAATACACTGGGTTCACAGATTAATCAGCTTTAATCCAAAGAATTCCCTTCAGAAAAATTCCCAGAAGTATATACTCACTATTGCAGATCTCTCTCCAGAAGTAGCAGTCCCCCTTTGCAACTGCTCCTTTTAGTTCTTTCTTAACTATTTTCCTCATTTTATCATAGTCTCCCTTTTGAAAGTTAAAAGGTTATCCTCCCTCCTCCATTTATTAAATCAAACGCAATCATGCTATGATCGCTATTGCCAAGTGGCCCTAACACCCTTATCTCTTGCACTAGATCTTGTATTCCACTAAGGACTATGTCCAAAATGGCTTCCCCTCTGGTCGGTTCATGAACCAGCTGCTCCAAGAAGCAGTCATTTATTTCATCTAGAAACTTTATCTCCCTAGCATGTCCTGCCATGACACTAACCCAGTCTATACAGGATAATTTAAATCACCCATTATTACTGTGCTGTAACCTTTGTTAACGTTCCTGATTTCTTTGAGCATTTCATCATCCATTTGTTCATTCTGGCCAGGTGGTCGATAGTACACCCCCACTGCCATCGCCTTCCCCTTTTTACATAGAATTTGAATCCATAGAGATTCTACAGTGTATTTTGTTTCCTGCAAAACTTTAATCCTTTGTGACTCAATGCCCCCTCTAACATAGAGCTCAACCCCTCCATCATTTTGATCTGCTCTATCGTTATATAATTTGTATCCAGGTATCTTAGTTTCAACTGGTTGTCTTCCTTCCACCATGTCTCTGAGATACCAATCATATCTAACCTCTCATTTAGTGTTATATATTCTAACTCTCCCATCTTATTTTTTAGACTTATAGCATTTGCATACAAGCATTTTAGAGGCTGTATTTTATTCATATTAATCTGGCTATTAGTAGGCAGGAGTAATTTGGAATCTTTAAGCTCTATCTGCTCTGTACTCAAGGGCATTTGGGCTACTTTTGTCTTTGTTGGAACCTCTCTGCTGAAATGCCCTAACTTCAGTCTTTTGCTAGTATCCTTCAAGGATACATTGTTCCAAACCATGCGCTTTATGGAACACTGTACAAACACATGTAGATGATAGTCCCTGCTTGAAGAGTTTGCAATCTAATTAAGACAGACAGCTCAATGCAAGAGAAATAAGAGGTTCAATAGGGAGAGGAGATGCAAGGGGAACAAGAGATTAGGATCCAGAAGCGGCCTCAAAGAGATAAGCCTTTAGCATGGATTTGAAGAGAGAGAGAAATGAGACTTGACATAAAGATACAAGAAGTTTGTTCCAGGTATAAGGAGCAGCAAGGTGAAAAGATCAAAGTCTGTAGTTGGCAGTAGAAGAAAAGGGCATAGAGAGAAAAAAGCCTCAGGAGGAGCTGAGTTCACAAGAAGGAGTGTAGGGAGAGAGAAGAGAGGAAAGATTATGAGGGACGGTAGAGTGAATTCATTTATAGGTTAGAAGGAGAAGTTTGAAATGCATACGGAAATGGAAAGGGAGCCAGTGAAGTGATTTCAGTAGAGGGGTTATATAAGTGTATCAGGGCTGGTGGAAAATTAGCCGCTCAGCACAGTTCTGAATAGATTGAAGAGGAGACAGATGATTCTGAGGGAGACCAGCAAGGAAGTGGTTGCAATAGTCAACGGCAGGTAACTAAAGAGTGGATAAGAGATTTAGTAGTGTGTTAATGTTATAAAGTAGTAGTGTTATAATGTTATAATGTTATACCGTTGCAACTCCTATTGGATTGTTTTAATGAAATAACTTTATGGCTAAATGCCCACAATCTTCAAATAAACCATTCAAAAACAGAAGTACTAATTGTCACTAAAAATCAGGATTATACCCCACCAACACATATAACACTTCAAAACCAGGAAATCAAAATAAAAAACAAAGTGAGATACTTAGGAGTAATTATAGATAAACACCTCACGTTAGATACCCATATCAGAAACACCACAAAGCAAATTTACTTCAAACTCAAAATACTTAAACAACTTAGACCTCTTGTATACACACATGATTTTATCAGTATAATTCAAGCCACCATAACCCCCCACTTTGACTTTGCTAATCTTATATTATTAGGTACATCAAAACAAAACATTAAAAGACTTCAACTTGCACAAAATTCAGCAGCTAGGATTATAACGAAAACACACTCTCATCAACATATAACACCAAAACTATCATCCCTTCACTGGCTACCAATTCAAAGCCGGATAAAATACAAAACACTAATAACTGCATTTAAAACACTATTTGATATGGCACCTCGCACATTAAGTAACTTAATTACTAAAGAACATTCAAAACCTACTCAAAGAAAAAGGTCAATTAAACAAACTTAAAACCTCCAAAGATTTCATAAAAACAAATAAATCAACAAAAATCGCCCACTCAGATAACTCCTACACATAACAGCAATCCAGAACAAAGGATCAAAATGTGAAAACACTGTATTCTTGTCAAATATCGAATCTCGATGTAACCTATTCAATGTATATATAATTATGTATAATTATGTAGATAGTTATCCCCAGTTCACACCCAGTTTATCTTCCCTGTTATATGTAAACCTAGATCAGTCATGTATTGGCAGGTATATTGTTGTTCAATGTAAACCGCACTGATGATGAATAGTGCGGTATATAAAAAATGTTAAATAAATAAATAAATAAACAACAGAGCGTTCTCACATGCAGCCCCAATAGCCTGGAATTCCCTCCCAGTTGAACTAAGAATGTTAACAGAGATTAATGAATTCCGCAAAAAATTGAAAACCCACCTTTTTACAATACACTACAATAGTATAGACCAGCCCTCAAAAGATTTAGATAAAGGCTAATCAGTTCTTGTCTAACATCTTACTATAATAGAAAAAGATAACCCTCCCCATCTGCACCTGAACTACTCATTACGATTATACCCCACATAATACGCATATGTATATAATGTATATAATGTTGCACTGTTCTGTGCTAATCTGTTCTACATTTTCTGTTTTCTTTACATTGTTTATTGTTATATGACGTTATATGTAAAACAAACTATGCTTTGTTGACTGTTGTTATTTGTGAACCGCAGCTGATCTCTGGAAGCTGCGGTATATAAGTGCTTGTTAAATAAATAAATAAATAAAAAGAAAGAAAGAAATGACAGGTTTTAGCAATCTGTTGAATATGTGAGGAGAAGGAAAGGGAGGAGTCAAAGATGACCCCTAGGTTGCGGGCAGAGGAAACAGGAAGAAGAATATTGTCAACAGTGATAGAGAAAGGAGGAAGGGGGAGGAGAGGAGGGTTTAGGGGGAAAGATAAGAAGCTTGGTTTTAGCCATGTTCAATTTCAGATGGCTGTGAGACATCCAGGCAGCAATGCCAGAGAAGCAGGCATAGATATGAGCTTGGAGTGTAAGAGAAATGTCAGGTGAAAAGAAATAGATTTCAAAGTCGTCAGCATAAAAATGATACTGAAAGCCATGGGAAGAGATGAGGGCTCCAAGAGACTGGGTGTAGTGAGAGAAAAAGGAAGGGCCTAGAACAGACCCCTGGGGTACACCATCTGAAAGAGGGATGGCTGTAGAGGAGGAACCACCAGAACAAACACTGAAAGAGCAATTGGAGAGATAAGAAGAGAACCAAGACAGCATAGAACCACTAAAACCAAGGGAGGATAATGTGTCAAGGAGGAGGAGTTGGTCAACAATATCAAATGCAGCAGAAAGGTCAAGAAGAATGAGTACTGAGTAAAGACCTTTGGACTTAGCCAGGAACAGGTCATTGGAGACTTTGGCAAGAACCATTTCAGTAGAATGAAAGGGACGAAAACCAGACTAGAGTGGATCAAGGAGAGCATAAAAGGAGAGAAATTTGAGGCAATGGTGGGGAACTGCACATTCAAGAAGTTTGATAATGAATGGGAGATGGGTCAGTAATTAGCAGGAACATCCGGCGGCAGCCCTTCAGTCCCCGATCAGCATCGGGGAAGGGAGCGGGCAGGCACGCCCCCCCCTGCTAACCACCACCAAGGCCAATCAGGCCTAAGAGGAGAGAGGACTTTAAATATAAATTCCAGAGTGCCATTGGGTATGCCCATGCCTGGCAGGCCCATGCCTGCGGCCTCGCCAGAGGGCCCTTTGATGAGACCCTTAGGCGAGGAACATTGGTGATGACAGCATCAAATAAGGTAATATATCACAGCAAGACAGCTTGTACAATACCAACAGAGACAATGTCACTACAGAACAAATAAAAATGGCCTCCACTACAAGGTGTAAGTTATTTCTCTATTCCCGCCTTGTGATGGCACCTCTGACATATGCATAAGTAGTATTTGTATACATTGATCGTTAGTTTGGGCCTTATTTGGTCAACTGTATAATTGGCTACTAATTTGTTGTATATTAACAATAGTGACACTAGGAACAAGCAAATCCACTTAAAACCTCACAATAGAAGACCCTGCTCACCTGCACACCATTAAATAATCCAAAATGCTCTGTTTATATCAAGCAATGTATGCTGTACTTGTCCTCCTCCTGTTAACGACAGCACACAATACCCTCCCTCCTTAACATACCCTCCTGCACCCTACACATGTACTATCCAGCATACACTCCTCCCAACCATTCACAGCAACACACATACAGACGCCTCATAACCATACCAACTCACACTCACATCATTCCCATCTCAACCCCCCTCCAAACAACACAGTTTCTGCAATGTGCACTGATCAATGCCAGATCAGTGAGAAACAAAATCCACATTATCACGGACCTACTCACAGAATATTGGCTAAACATACTAAGCATTACAGAAACATGACTCTCAGAACAGATAATGTCCTCCTCAATCAACTTAAAGCAGAAGGCTACTCACTATTCCACTGCCCATGAAATAACTGGAAAGCAGGTCAGGTATTGCTAATAACCAAGACAAACCTACATGTCATCAAGAAGCACCCGATAGGTCATTGGAGGTAGAGGAGCGAGTTCTGTAGTTGAGGCAGATGGTCAGATGGTTCTTTGTGGTTGTGATTGAATCTATTTTGCGGTGCTTCCAGCCCATTTTCGTAACACAATCAAAACTACAAATTCAAGAACATTCTTGTTTGTAGCCCCTACTCTCTGGAACGCTCTCCCAGACAACCTATGACTAGTGAAAGATCTACAGACTTTTAGAAAAGAACTTAAAACATTCCTCTTCATTCACCACTTTAACCTCAACACCTCTATTACTCCCCCTCGAACACCATGATCCCCCCTACCTCTCTCCACTATATGCTGGAGAAATACAAATACAATAAATACATACCCTCTTGAAGCTCTCTCACTTGGTATAGCTTGTGACGCAGTGGCAGGGCTGGAAGCCATGGAAACTGATACTGACCCGCTGGAAGGTTCAGGTACTGCAGGTAAATGCAAGGTTTTCCCTTCTCAGCACAAGAGGCACAGAGCTAATCAGCTAACACAGTTCACCTCAGGGGAGGAGAGAAGCAGAGTTGCTGATTGGGCATGCCCTAGCTGGAGGCGGGCTCCCCAGAGCAGGGACACCTTGTTAAACAGAGAGAAGGAAGACAGTGTGGGTATGAGTGGAATTGGAAGGAGTGGATTTGGAACGAGTATCCGAAGGGGAAAACGAATGAGAAGGCAAAGGACGTTGGAAAAGCAACAAGGAAAGGAGAGTGAAGATGGAATAAGGCAAGAAGCTCTCTTTGATACAGAAACCTTTGACCTAGCAAGAGAAACACTGCCCAGCTGTAATACAAGGAAAAGGGATTCAGAACCAGGAAGTAGGTACCGGGGATACTCAGTGCCTGAAAGAACCTTCTGGGAGCAACAGAGGTTAGAAGCCCTGAGAGACCCAGGGATAAAGCCTAGGTTTCTGGAAGAAACAGCTGACCCTTGGAGAGGAAGGCAGCGTGGCAAGGCATTCTCAGACAAGCCTCATTATAAGGTACCTGGTATATTTAATTCATATGACAAGTTTTATGAGAACCCAGAAAGAGTGAATGCTGACTTTAAAACTCAGGACAGTTTTAGGCATTGTGAAAGCAGTTGGCTGCAGCCTGAAGTTCCTTTAAACAAACCCAGCTTTTCTCACCAGACAGCTGAAGCTTTTAGCAAGCAGGCTGATATAAGGAATCCAGCTGAATTGTTCAGGAGAGAATTAAGCCAGGATGTTTTAAGAGGTCCTACCTTTGAATCACTCCTTAGAAACACTCCTCATACAAAGGAACTTGTTAACCCGACACCTGCATACAGAGACAAGTGGGGGAGGGTAACTCCACTGCAGGGAATGAATGTTTGAACAGAGACGGCATTGCTTGCTTTCCAGAGGTAAACTCTGTAAACAATTACTTACCCAAGGAAGGAGCAAATCCTCAGTCCAGCCCAGCTAGAAAGCAGGCTGAAGTTCTCCTTAAAGAGTTTAAACAATTCTTAGATAAAAGAGCTATTGCTGAACAGAAGTTAGTGCAAGCAGGAAAGAACCCTGAGGCAGAAATACCATTAGCTTCTCCGTTGCCCATGATTGAAGTCAATCAGCCAATGGACTGCTCAATCGGTCTGATTGATAGAACTAACTAAAGCAAAGCTTGAATGGTCATTTTCTAGCATATCCTGAAAGGTATGTTGTTTAAATACCTGGATGAAGAGCTTACAAAAATGTATGTTGTTTAAGTACCTGGATGAAGAGCTTATGAAGCAGTGAAAATAAGCTAAAGCATAATTTAGACACAACTCATGAACAGTATTGTTTTCCCTTGTTTATTGTGATTGCAAAGTAAGAGGACACATGATGTAATGTGAATCCCAGTATGAAGGACATTTCAAGCACAGCATTGAAAAGCCTTGATTTTCTTTTGTTCCTGTTTTGGTTTAATCCTCACGCCTGTTCCATTCCACCACGGAGCGGGGTAAATAAATCCTTATAAAAATAAATATTCTTGTGCCCGCCTATCATTTGGCCTCACAACTACAAAGGCCCATCCCTCCTTAAACCCTCAAGGTTAGGGAGTGGATGCTAAGGGTAACAAGCTTCATTAGGTAATTACTCTTTCCCCCCCCCCCAACCAAACCTTTCTCTTTACGAAACTCCATTTAATATATTTCTCCTTTATCCCAACCCATTCCCCATCCTACACTGAAAAATAGCTCTGCCTCAGCATCCGCTATTCTGCTGTATATGTGAACAGTTGATTTGTAAATAGTACCTTGTAATATAGCTTGATATGTTCTATGTTCTTTGTAAATGATTTCTGTTCATTGTAAACCTCCCCTGATCACTGGAAGGGGCGGCATATAAAAACATTTAAATAAATAAAAAAATAAAACTAAGACAACTAGAACAGAGATGCCGTAAAACTGCACAAAGTGAAGACTGCAAAAAATACCTAACACTACTTCAGAATTACCATACATCCACAGATAAAGCTAAGAAAGAATATCACACTAAGATCATCAATACATCTATGAATCGCCCACGAGAACTATTTGACATAGTCAAGTGCCTCACACAACCACCCATCAACCACAACCAAATTCCCGCTGTCAACCATTAACAATTAGCTGCTCACTACAAACAGTTACAGCCCCACCAAGGCCTCACCACCTCCTTTCCCACCACCATTCCATCCATTGTCAATTACTGGTCATCCTTTCAAAAGATCACTAACAAAGAGATCGTGGCCTTGGGCAAGTCACTTAACCCTCCATTGCTCAGAAAAATCCAAATTATCAATCTCCCTGTTTAATGTACATTACCAAGTTTAAGTTAAAATGTAAACTGCTTTGATTGAAATGATAAAGCGGTATAAAAAAACTGTTAAATAAAAAAAAAATCAGAAATATTCTAACAATGATTAACATCTCCACCTCACCACTTGACCCATGCCCAACTAAGTGGATTAAATCTTCAAAGATTGAACTCAGCCCATTCCTCAGCAATCTAACCAACGAAACTCTGCAACAAAGAATAATGCCAAACTGTCTCAAACATTCTTCTATCCGCCCCACCTTACAGAAGCCAAGCCTTGATCCGTCAGACCCCGCATCCTACAGACCCATCGCTAGTCTCCCCTTTCTAGCAAAATTCATCCAGAAAACCATACAACTTCAGCTTCATGACTACATTGATGAGAACTGTTTACTTGATCCACAACAACACAGCCTCTACTCACTGCATGGAGTGGAAACTCTAATGATGTCACTTATCAACACTCTAACCCAAAGAATACAAGACCACTCACAAGCCTATCTAATGATATTCTTGGACATCTCCACAGCATTCGATACAGTCAACCATGGCATACTCCTCCAGTGACTACAGTCATATGGGATCAGAGATACTGTCTTCAAATGGTTTCAGTCCTACCTCACTAACAGACACCAACAGATAAAAATGAGCATGAACACCTCCAAATTATACCAACACAAGGTGTACCTCAAAGTTCCATACTCTCCGCACCCCTCTTCAACCTATATCTCCAACCCATCTGCTCGATCAGTAATAACCACAAAATCCACTTCCACATGTATGCCGATGACATCATGCTATATTGTCCACTGCACAATATGCAACTATCATACACACAAATTCAGGACTGCTTCAAAGACATCTCCAACTGGCTCACAACAAACAATCTATCAATAAATTACAAAAAGTCGAAGCTATGTTCATTACAAGGGACCCTTCATTCACACCACCAACCACAATCACACTAAACAATACCCAGATAAATACCCAGAGCTAAAATACCTAGGGATAACTCTTGACCAACAACTCTCCTTCAAAACTCATGTAATAAAAACACAACCACAATATATTTCAAAACTAAGACTCTGCAGTAACTCCATCTGCTCCTTGAACTAGAAGACTTCCGCTCAGCACTCCAAGCCCTCACTCTTCCTCATGCTGATTACTGCAAAAGTATCTACCAAGGTCTACCACTGGCCACCCGCCTCCCCTTCCAATCTGTACTCCACACAGCTGCACGTACAATCCAGAGTGCTGCTAAATTTGACCACATTACCCCCATCCGAAAACAGCTCCACTGGCTGCCCCTCACTAGCAGAATTAAATATAAGACCTTGCTCTTAAGGCACAAAGCACACCCATCTACTCTCCTACAATCTCTCCTTCAGAAGTTCACTACAAACGGACCATGAAGATCTGCTACAACCAACAAGCTCAAAATACCACAATCTAAAACAAAGTCCATTCAACAAACTTACCAAAGAGCATTTGAATTCTCCGCACCATTGCTTTGGAACTCTTTGTCTGAGACATCACCGACCTGCCCTCTTTCTGCAAACACCTGAAACCCACTTATTCTCCAATCACTTTGCATCCACCACCTAACCTGCCCGACATGACACCAACAAGACAGACACACACATAACAGAACCTACACCTGCACATAGTTAAAAATATCCTGAAAAATATACTGATATGTGTAGTTATTTTAATTGTATATAGTTCAATGATTGCATACAGTCGGCTAATATACATACTATGCATATTATGTAATTAAAAAGTTATCTGTTATGAATAATCGTATTTATTGTTAACTAAAATGCTATTATGCTCTAAGTAAAAAAAAAAAATTATCTGTTCCATGTAACAAATGTTTTGTACTATGTAAACTGTTTTGACCCGGTGAAAAGCAGTATATAAGCGCAGTTAAATAAATAAAATAAATAACTAAAAGCGAAGGTTTTTTGAGGAGAGGAGTGATCACAGCATGCTTGAAGGCTGCAGGCAAGGTTACAGTGAAGGGTGAAAGGTTGAGAATATGTGAAATGGAAAGGATGACGGAGGAGGTGAAAGAGCTGAGGACAAAACAAACAATTCGCCCACTACAAATTGCACAACAGATTGCGGCCAGAATAACAAACTCAAGATGTGGTAGTCAGATAAGGGAAAAACTGAGGTGCGGAAATTAGAAGGTAAACAATTAGAATAGAAAATGAGGTCAAGGCAGTGACCAAGCTAATGAATAGGGGCAGAAGAGCAAAGCTGTAGGTTGAAAAAGGAGGGAAGGGAAAGGAGCTTAGATGCACAGGGGTCAGAGGTGTTATCAATATGAAAATTAAAGTCACCAAGAATGATGAGGAGGAAGAATACAGGCATAAGGAGAGCCAAGAGTCAAAATCAGTGAGGAAGGTAGAAGTGGACTTGTCAGGGGGTCTATAGATAACAGCGATCCGGGGAGGAAGGGGATTAAAAAGACAGATGGAGTGGACTTCAAAGGAGGGAATGGAATGGGACTGAGGAAGAAAGAGGGGTTGAAAATGAGAAGAAGGAGAAAGCAGAAACCCAACACTACCACCATGGCCACTGGCATGAGGAGGGTGGGAGAATTGGTAGCTGCCATGAGAGAGGGCAGCAACCAAAGCAGTGTCATTGGGGAGGAGGTGGGTGTGGCCTAGTATGGTATCAGGTGTCTGGTCCATAGTGTTCCAAGAAGAGGAATGTTTTTATGGCTTTCCTGAAGTCCCATAGGTCATTGATAATTCTTATATTCTTGGGAAGTGAGTTCCAGAGTGATGATGCATAT
The DNA here is from genome assembly GCA_033557465.1 of Ichthyophis bannanicus. Lineage (NCBI taxonomy): Eukaryota > Metazoa > Chordata > Amphibia > Gymnophiona > Ichthyophiidae > Ichthyophis > Ichthyophis bannanicus. The sequence goes on from CM066040.1 coordinate 2,554,382, forward strand.
ATTGAAAAGGCTCTGTGGAGTGGAGGAGTGGCCTAGTGGTTGGGGCAAGGTACCTCAGACCAGAAGGTCAAGGGTCAAATCCCACTAGAGGGCAGCAACCATAGGCTGGAAGGACTGGGGTTTCTAGTCCCACAGGTGCTCCTTGTGGTCTTGGGCAAGCCACTTAACACTCCATTGCTCATATTCCCTGTAAAATAGTTCTCTAAACTATAATGCCCTGTTCAATGTAATTTCAGTTTGTTCAATGTAAACCACCTTGATATCATGAAAGGTGGTATATAAGAAATGATAAATTGCTTGTTTTGCTTTTGTTTTAGTCTTGGGTATTGGACTCAGCATCCTTGACACCGGCATCGATGTCAGTGTTGACACCCTCGAGGGACATTGACCTCATGTGGTGCCTGTGCCCATTTGGAGCTGATGGGCCACGGCATCCTGGAATTGAGGCTCTCCCTATCGGAGCCTCAGAAGGACTCATCAATGTCAAAAGAGGTGGCTGGAGACTGTGCCAAGCACAGACATCTACGGAATTCCTCTAGGCGCAATATTGAGGGCAATGACGAAGCCAGGAACAGTCTGCCAAGGTGCCCCTACAGGAGGAGGGCAGAGACGCAGAGGTACTTTGACTTTCTCTTGGAGTAGGACTCCAATGGCTGGGAAACTAAGGAGGAGTCCCCAGTCTCCAAGAGGGAGTCCCTAGACATCCCCTTGGAGCCGTCCCATCCATATGAGTGCTGTAAGTCGCCCCTGAAGGACATGTCCTTCCAGGACTTCATTCAGTACATGGCCAAGGCCATCTCCTTTTCACTCAAGGCAGAGCATGAGCCGAGGGCCAAAATTCTCCAGTACCTCTCAGCCCCAAAAGAGGTCATCACGGTACCAGTGCACTGTATTCCCCAATGGTTCCTGCTCTGCATGTAAGAGAACCTGATGTTGGTGCCGGCAATCAGCCACTGACTGGATTCAATGTATCAGGTATAGAAGGCTCCTGGGTTTGAAAACCCCCAAATGCTGCACTATTCCCTGGTCATGAAGCCCGCTATGTGACTTGTCAAGAGTTACAAGACCCATTCATCAGTGCCCACTAGCAGGGAGCAGAGTACCCTCGATGGGTTTGGCAGGCACTGCTTCCAGGGCTCCATGCTCGTGGCCAGAGTCCTTTCCTATCAGCTCTACATGGGGATAGGAGATCTGAGCGAGCTCAGCAACCTTATCCAAGTGGAGCACCTGGAGGCCTTCTGTACCTCAGTTGGGCATGGTAAGAACGTGTCCAAATATATGGTGCAGGTCATATAAAATGCATTTGAGTTGGTGGGTAGGGTGATGGCAGTAGGCATTGGGGCCTGTCAGCTGACCTGGCTCTAGTCCTCCGACCTGGAGCATTGGGTCCAGGACAAGCTGGTGGACATGCTGTGCACCAGGGACAACTTCTTCAGCAAGCCCATGCAGGAGAAGGCGGATGAAATTGAGACTGAGCAGGTGACTATCTCTCGCCTCTCTTGCAAGATGGCAGACCCTGCTAAAAAGAAACATCAAGGAAAGAAGCCTTTCTACAGGCCCAAGTGTCAGTACTATCAGAGTCTCCAAGGGGCTCAACCCAAGGCACAAACCCAGAAGCAGCCCCAACGGGCAAAGTCACAGATGGCCCAACCTGTGCCCCACTCACAGCCAGCGGGTGGGGTTTTGTTTCACCAAGATGCGTTACTTAGACAAATGGTGATGGAACCAACCAGGGAAAGCTCAACGCTGGATTTGGTGCTCACCAACAGTGATAGCGTGTCAAATATCTGGGTGAGTGCCCCTGTGAGCAACAGTGATCATCACACGGTGTGCTTTGAGATAAAAGCCAAGGTGCAGTCCAATCATAGCAAGCTCAAAGTCCTAAACTTCAAAAACACTAACTTCAAAAAAATGGCCAAGTACCTAAAGGAGTAGCTGACAGGGTGGAAGGGGATAAGGGAAGTGGAATTGCAATGGGCTAAACTAAAAGAGGCAATAAAAGGGGCAACAGATAAATATGTAAGAAAAGTAAATAAAAACAAGAGGAGAAGGAAACCTATTTGGTTTTCCAAAGAAGTGGCTGCTCAAATAAGGGCAAAAAACAGCTTTTGCAAAATTCAAAAGCTTGCAAACAGAAGAACACAGAAATGATTACAGGACCAAACTCAAGGAGACAAAAAGAGAAATAAGGATAGCAAAATCAAAGGCAGAGGAAAAGATGGCTAAAGATGTTAAGTGCGACGACAAAACTTTCTTCAGGTATATTTGGGAAAGGAAGAAGATCAGAGGTGGAATTGCAGGGCTCAGAAGTGCTGGGAACGGACTCATGGAAAAATGACATTGATAAAGCAAAATTGCTAAACAAATACTTCTGCTCTGTTTTCACTAAATAAAATCTTGGAGAAGGACCACCTGTGACTCCCAAATATAAAAATGGGAATGAGGTAGATACCACACCATTCGGAGAGGATGAGGTGTTAGAATAACTTGCAAAACTGAAAGTGGACAAGGCCATGGGACACATCCCAGGATACTGAAAGAGCTCAGAGAGGATCTTGAAGGGTCGTTAAAGGATGTTTTCAACAGATCCTTGGAAACAGGAGAGGTTCCTCAGGACTGGAGAATGACTGACATCGTACCGCTACACAAAAGTGGTGACAGGGAAGAAGTGTCAAACTACAGGCCCGTGAGCCTTACCTCAGTGGCGGGAAAGGTAATGGAGACGCTCCTGAAAGAGTGAATAGTGAACTTTCTCAAAACCAGAGGGTTAGAGGATCCGAGGCAACATGGTTTTACCGAGGGGCGAACTTGCCAGACAAATCTGATTGAGTTCTTTGACTGGGTGACCAGAGAACTGGATCAAGGACACGCGATGGATGTCATCTACCTGGATTTCAGCAAAGCCTTTGATACTGTCCCTCAAAGGAGGCTTATCAATAAACTCAGTAGTTTGGGGATGGGTTCCAAGGTGGTAAACTGGATCAGAAATTGGTTGACTGACAGATGACAGAAGGTGATGGTAAATGGAACTCACTCGGATGAAAGGAAGGTGATTAGTGGGGTGCCCCAGGGTTCAGTCCTGGGCCCGGCACTGTTCAATGTATTTGTGAGTAATATTGCTGAAGGACTGAATGGAAAAGTCTGTCTTTTTGCAGATGACACAAAAATTTCCAACAGAGTGGACTCCCCCAAGGGAGTGCTGAACATGAGGAGGGATCTGTAAAAGCTGGAGGAATGGTCTGATGCTTGGCAATTGAGATTTAATGCGAAGAAGTGCAGTATCATGCACTTGGATAGCAGAAATCCAAAGGAAATGTACACGATAGGGGGCGAGAGGTTGGTGTGCACGGAGCAGAAGAAAGACCTCGGTGTGATTATTTCTGTAGATCTCAAGGTGGCAAAACAGTGCGACAAGGCGGTGGCAAAAGCCAGGAGGATGTTGGGCTGCATTCGAAGAGGAATTACCAGCAGAAAGGAAGGGGTACTAGTGCCACTGTATAAGTCTCTGGTGAGGCCTCACTTGGAATACTGTGTTCAGTTTTGGAGACCGTATCTTGCAAAGGATGTAAAAAGAATGGAAGCTGTTCAGAGGAAGGCGACTAAAATGATTTGAAGCCTGCGTCAGAAGCCTTATGAGGAGAGATTTGAAGACCTAAATATGTACACTTTGGAGGAGAGGAGAGATAGGGGAGATATGATTCAGACCTTTAAATACTTAAAGAGAAATAATGAACAAACAAACCTCTTCCAGAGACGGGGAAGCTGTACAACTAGAGGGCATGACATGAAGCTGCAAGGTGGTAAATTGAAAGGCAATGTCAGGAAATACTTTTTTACTGAAAGGGTGGTGGATGCTTGGAATGCCTTCCCAATGGAGGTGGTGGGGGCAAAGACAGTGACGGAATTCAAAGTGGCCTGGGACAAACACATTGGATCACTTTACAGCAACAAGATTAAATCTAAATAAACTGAACCATCTAATTTCTCAACAAATAGGGGGTGTCCTACATGGAGCAATGGGGGAGGAGCGGTGGGTTCACCCCTAAACAAACAAAGAAACAAAGATATGGGGAGGGGTGCACCTGCTCCTGGTGGGTGCACCACTAAGCAAAGACATGGGAAGGGGTTCACCTACTCCTGCCATATTGCTGGGCAGACTAGATGGACCACGCTGGTCTTTATCTGACGTCATTTACTATGTTACTATGTTGCCTTCCTCAGGAGCATAGCCAGTCACCCGATTGCCAAAGGAGTGCCCTCTCAAGTGGGCAGTCTGCTCATCCACTTTGCACACAGGTGGCTTCTTATCACCATGGCCATCTGAGTGCTACAGATTGTGCGGGACAGGTATTTCCTGCACTTTGCCCAGCTTCCACCCCCATTTTTCCCAGGGGAGTATCCTCTGGATCTGCATCATTGCAGCCTCCTCCAAGCATAGGTCACTGCTCTGCTGACCAAATTAGCCATCAAGCTGGTGCCAATGAACCAGTTAGAGTGGGGGTTCTACTCCCGCTATTTCCTCATCCCCAAGAAGATGGGGGGGGGGAGTGTTCCGGCCCATCCTCGATCTCAGAGACCTGAACAACTTTCTGTTCAAGATGGTCTCCCTGGCTACCTTGCTCTTGTGCCTTCTCAAGGACAATTGACTATGTGTACACCCACATCCATCCCTCACACAGAAAATACCTGCATTTTGTGCTGGGTGGCTAGCACCTTCAAGGTGGGTACTGTCCTTTGGACTGGTGTCTGCCCCCAGGGTCTTCACAAAGTGTCTAATGGTAATTGCCACTTATCTCCAGACCCTGGGGGTCTTCATCTTCCCTTACTTAGATGTCTGGCTGATAAAAGTCTCTATGCGGCACTCAGTGCACCTGATGATACAGATGCTAAAGCGACTCGGGTTTGTGGTCAACTACTAAACGTCTCATCTGCAGCCGTCGCAGCAGCTAGAATTCATTGGAGCCCTCCTGGACACCATGTGGGCCTGAGACTTCTTTCCAAAAGATTGCTTGCAGCGGCTCATGGAACTGGTCTCTGCTGTTCACCAAAAGTAGCACACAATGGCACGAGGGATGTTGCACATGATAGGCCACATGGCCTCCACGGTGCACGTCACCCCCTTGGCCAAGCTCAGGATGCACCAGCCTCAGTGGACTGTCTACCCAGTGAAAGCAGGCCACGGGCCGCCTTAGGGATCGTGGCCATTACTGCGCATCTGGTGGAGTCTCTCCGGTAGTGGCTGAAGCCACAGCACCTGCTCCAACAACTCCCCTTCCAGTTTATGCCACCCCACTGGACTCTCACCACGAATGCATCCAAGCTGGGCTGGGGTGTGCACCTGGATGGCCTGCAGACTCAGGGTCTCTGGTCAGAGCAGGAGAACCTGCACCAGATCAACTTGCTGGAATTGTGGGTGACGGCAAATGCCCTGAGGACCTTCCAGGTCCACTTCACCAACCAAGTAGTCCTCATTCAGACAGACAACCAGGTGGCGATGTTCTATATCAACAAGCAGAATGGCACGGATTCATACCTCCTGTGCTGGGAGACAGTGTGCCTTTGAAAGTTCCTGGAGGCCCATGGCATGGAGCTGCAGGCAACCTACCTGCCCGGGGAACTCAACACACTGACAAACCATCTCAGCCGGGTCCTCCAGCCCCATGAGTGGATCCTCAACTGGAGAGTAGTGGCGCGCATCTTTCAGGAGTGGGGCAGTCCATCATTGGACCTCTTTGCCTCACCACAAAATGAGCAGGTGGAAAGCTTCTGTTACCACATGGCTGCAAGGAGTAGGCTCCTGAACTGGGGGATGTGCCTGCTATATGCTTACCCCCTGATTCCACTGATAGCAAAGATGTTTCTCAAGCTCCAGGCAGACAAGGGGACCATGATACTCACTGCCCTGTACTGGTCCAAGCAGCCATGGTTTTCCCTGCTGCTTCAGCTCTCCTGTTGGGAGCCAATTCTGACCTCATCTCTCAGGAGGGTGACCCTGCTGTACTTTAAAATTTGCTCTCTGGCCCTCATGACTTGGATGCTGAGCAGGTAGTCCTGCATTCAACTTGAAAGGGGAGATGACGGATGTCCTTATAGCCTCCTGCAGAGATTTCATCAGCCATTCCTACATCTTCAAGTGCAGGTTCTCGCTCTGATGTACAGGAAGAGCACTGGACCCTTTCTCGTACTTGGTGGAAGGCCCGCTGAACTACCTACTGCATCTCTCCAACTCAGGTCTCAAGTCCAACTCTGTTCAAGTGCACCTGCATGCATTTGCAGCCTACCATCAGGATGTGGATGGGAAGCCCATTTCCACTCAGTCGCTAGTGACCCATTTCATGCGGGGCTTGCTCCTGTCAAAGCGCCCAATTAGACCTGCGCTGGTGGCATGGGATCTGAATGTGGTCGTAGGTCAGTTGCTGTCGGCGCCCTTTGAGCTGCTCATTACCTGTTCTTTGAAGTTTCTGACCTGGAAGGTTGTTTTTCTGGTGGTGTTTAGTTCAGCTTGCTGACTCAGTGAGCTTCAGGCGCTTCAGGCACCCACCCACGTTTCTCACCGCTTTGACCCGGTGAAAAGCGGGATATAAATACAGTTAAATAAATAAAATAAAATAAAGGTGATCTCGGAATTCCACCTCAACCAGTCATTGGTACTACCTACTGTACTTTCTTTCCATGGCCTCATGCCAAGCATGCGCTGGCCTTCTACCTTGAGCGGACCAGTCTGCAGAGTGCACCAGCATTCTATACAGCTGTTCTTCTCCTATGACCCCAACAAGCTGGACGTGGCTGTCTTCAAATGAACGCTGTTCATTTGGGTGGCCGATTGCATATCAGCCATGTGATATCTCTGTATATACCTTTGTAAATAGTTGTTCATTGTTCATTTAATTCGATTATATTGTTTACCTATTTATCCCTGTTAACTTGTTCTATGTAAACAGTTGAAACATACTGCCACGAAATGTTTTATGTAAACCGTCTTGATTTGTAGAAAGACGGTATATAAAAATGGTTAAATAAATAAATAAAATATCCTTTGCCTATACTCAGGCAGGGCTGGGCCTCAAAAGTCATGTCGTGGCCCACAATGTCCGGGCCATGACTACATCCATGGTCAATCTGTGCTCGGTCTCCACAGAGGAGATTTGTAGGACTGCTACATGGTCTCTGTTCACACCTTCACAGCCCACTACTGCTTGGATGGGGATTCCCGGCGTGATAGTAACTTCAGCCAAGTCGTACTCCAGCATCTGATTGGGACTTAAGTTCAACTCTTTCCCACCGGCCCTTCCGTCCATCCAGACTCCCTCCTTTGTCAGATTCAAGGCCGGCCTAAAAACCCATCTCTTCTGCACTGCCTTTGATCTGACTCCACCTTCCTCCCCCCCCCTCCTGTTCCCTCCTAGCTTCTCATATAGTATGTCCTTCCCTGTCCCAGGACTGTCTGTCTGTTTCTTTTCTCGATTCTATCCCTTTCCTGTCTAATCAATGGAGTTCCGTTTCCTTCTTCTGACGCATTTAATTTGTGTATTGTGAACCACTCTGTTGCTTGTGTGTATATAAAGTGACGAATAAAGATAAAGGTTACTGAAAGAGTCATCCTGATGTTGATGTCTACTGTGGATGTTGAATCAGTTGTGTCCCAAAGAGGGATATCAAATGCTGTTCTCCAGATCTTGTTGTCTCAGTTAGGCTGTTTTTCATGTTTGGTAGCCTGTATCTTGGGAGTCCCATATGTGAGTATTTCTTCCTTCTTCTTCATGGAAAAAGCATTGTTACTCACCTGTAACAGGTGTTCTCTGTGAACAGCAAGAATAAGTCCTCACCGCCCTCTCACCTCCCCGTGGAATTGTTTTTGGCTGCTAGCTTTTGAATACTACAGAGGATAAGATGGCACTGCAGGAAGACAGATGTGCATGTGTGATGGAGGCTCCCAAAAGCTTCCGGTGGAAGCTGGGGAGCATTCCCACATGGAGCTCCATTGGAGGATGACACCCATATGTGAGGACTTATTTCTGCTGTTCACGGAGAACACCTGCTACAGGTGAGTAACAACGCTTTATTGATACATGGTGAAAATTAAGTCAGGGTTTCCTGCACCTGGCTTTCGCTACATATCACTAACCAGGCAGTGGCTCAATATCGCCACTGCCCAGTTAGCAATCAGTGCCACCTCTACTGTGCCCTGGAATGCCTCTGACATGCTCTGATGATAAGAGGTTGGCATCGGAGCATGTAGAGGTGGCAGCCATGGATATTCAGCGGCACTAACCATGTTTTATTAATATTTCTCAGATTTCTAGGAGCAATATTCAAGCGATTTGTACAAACAAATCTGTGCTGCTGAAACTTCTTCCTCCCCTTCTTCCCCCCCCCCCCCCACCCCAGAATGGGCAAAATGTTGCCTACACAAAATTTACTTGGGCAAAATGAGATGATACTGGGGGTGTTCCTAGAGCACAGTTTTATTTTAACCAGATATTGCTGATATTCAGACAACAAAAGACAATAAGTGATCTCTTTGTTAGGTTCCATTTTCGTAACTTCTGAACACCTCTGGAACTAAAGCTCTGTGAAACTGGAATACTCCAACTTGGGGTGAAATAGCTTATATGTAAAATCTTCAAATGCCGTACCACTCAGGATACAGTTTATCCACCATAGCTCCTCCGGGAAGGACTCTGGAAGATTGGTAGCTCTTTTCTGAACCATCTCGTTGGTTATCAGAATTGCATGTGTAACTGCTGTCTTAGGTGCATACAAGCAGGGATAAGGGCGGAAATTAATACTGTCACTACCTCAGCCCCGAGCCAGGTGCTTAAAGGGTCAGGGTGGACATTATTGTTTTCATCAAAGGGTGAAACCTTTCTTAGCCCAGATGCATGCTGGTACTAGTAGTCCCTTTCTTGAAATAATTAGTTGTGAAAGCCATGTGTAAGGTAAAGGATAAGGTTTATTCCCATAATGCACAAACAAAGGTTCAACGAAGGAAAACAGGATTCTCACCTCATTCAGGATTTTCAAAAAGGTATTTACAGAATTCAAAAGTTAGACATGCTTCACAGTCTTATTAGCTATGCAGGTGTTAGAACAAACCAGTTCGTGCAAACAAAAGCAAGCTTCTTCTTTTAGTTTATCAAAACTGTCAGTTCATGCAAACAAAAGCAAGCTTCTTCTTTTAGCTTATCAAAACTGTATTTTAATGTATATCCTGTGAGCTATACTTCTGCCAAGGATTCCAAACTCCCGGCTAGACAAAGTGTACAAGCCATGAGACAGTCAGGTAGCAATGAATCGGGTTCAGCAGGGCCTATTTGCATCTCCTCCTATTCTGACGATATATATATGCTGGCCCTGAGTTTTCCTCATGTAATTCTGGCTTCACTTCAGAGTTTCTCTCTAAAACTCTCCAGCCTTGCTCTACCTGGTCTGGAAAACAGGTAACAGGGCTTTTAGTTAGCACTTTTTGTACAGGTTCCCAAACCTCTCTCCAGCTGTGTTTACTGCACCTACGGCTCTCTGGCTTCCATGCCTTTCTAGGGCTTGGCCACAGTTCCCTGTTCAGTGTTGTGTTCCTCAGACTCCTGGGCTGAGTCTTGTGCACCCAGCTCTGAACTCCTTGTAGCTCACGGTCAGGAAAGGAAGTATGCAGGTACCTCTGCTCTCTGAGCTGTGCTTCTCTGGTACTTTCTTTACCAGGCACTTTCCAGGTCCCTCTCCTTTCTCTGGACATCTCCCTGGAGCTTTTCACCGTGGAACTGTTTCTCTTGGAACTTGTTCCTTCTCTGTAAGGACCGCAAATCCAACTGCCTCTCCTTCTCTCCTCTGAGCCGTCTCCTTCCTCTCTCTTCTGTGTCTGCTGCTGCTGCTTCTGTCCTGTCTAAGCCATGCTTATAAAGCTGCTTCTCAGTTAGGGTTTCTCTCACCCTGACCCAGGTGTGTCTGATTATCCCTTGAGTTAGTTATTACATCATCCAAGCTTGGGTGTGTCAGCCTACCCTCTGATTCTTCGTGCTTGCTCCCTCTGGCTGCACTTTGCAGTAAATGCACTTTAGGTCTGTCACTTTCTTTAAAGGGATCAGCGATTTTTCCTATCTCCATAGGTTCACTGGCCTCTGCTTCATCACAATACAAATGAACAAATTGGATACACTTACCAACAAGGCAGTGAAAACATAGGTTATTTTAGAATGAGAAATCAAGAATTTTCCTCCCTCCTCTATCCCTTTCTCCCTCCACACCCATACACTCTCCAATTCCCAAGAATTCATCCCTTTCAATAAATACAAAGACAATGGGTACATGGTAAAATTCCATGTAAGTTACTCCCTCTATTTTTTGAAGTGTAAAAGTTATTTAACTTTGCTTTGATGCCATTCTCATGCCATATAGTGATCCTTTGTTTCTGTCCCATGCCTTTTTAAATTCTGTCACTATTTTTTTCATTATTTATTCATGACCAACTGACTGGAAAAGATCTGTGTTTATACCAATACTGAAGAAAGGTGACCTGGCTAACTGTAGAAATTATCGCACAATCGCTCTGATCCCACATGCTAGCAAGATTCTACTCAACATTCAGCAGAGACTACAACCATACCTGGAACAAGAACTGCCTGAAGTGCAAGCAGGATTCAGAAAAGGGAGAGGAACAAGAGATATCGCGGATGTGAGATGGATCCTTGAAAAGACGGAAGAATACCAAAAGGATATCAATATGTGTTTTATTGACTACAGCAAGCCTCTTGACTGTGTAAACCATGAGAAACTCTGGGCCATATTAAGAAGCATGGGTATACCAGAATACCTGATCGTTCTCTTGCACAACCTTTACATTGATCAAGAAGCAACAGTTCGAACGGAACTAGGAGAAACAGAATGGTTTAAAATCTGCAAAGGTGTGCTACAAGGCTGCATACTTTGCCCCTACCTCTTTAATTTATATACAGAACAAATCAACAGAGAAGCAGGATTGTATGAAGATGACAGAGGTGTGAAGATTGGTGAAAGACTCATCAACAACCTTTGCTATGCTGATGATACCACATTACTGGCTGAAAGTAAAGACGATTTGAAATATTTGCTTCTCAAGATCAAGGAATATAGTCTTAAAATGGGTCTGCACCTTAACGTTAAGAAGACAAAGATCCTGACAACTGGCAAAATGAATAAGTTCATCATTGATGGAGAAGAAATTGATATAGTTAACAACTTTAACCTACTTGGATCAATTATCAATAAAGAAGCAACATCATGCATGACAAGGTAGAAGGTCAATTTAAAAGAGGAAGGTCAGCAATGAGATGGATCAATACAATAACAGCAGCTATGGGTGCCAGTCTGTCAACAATGAGCTGCCTGACTAAAGACCAAACACAATTTAAGACAAGTATCCAGAGGGTCGCCATGAGTCGACACTGACTTGATGGCACTTAACAACAACAATTTTTCCCCTCCACCTCCATCGGTAGTGCATTCTAGGCTTCCACCGCCCTATCCCGAAAAAGTATTTCTTGATGTTGCTTTTAAGTTTACCTCCTTGTAGCTTCATTTCATGTCCTCTGCATTCTTTTCTGTGTTCCTCTGTTTGCAAACCTCTGAATTTTGTGAAAGTTGTAGTTTTTTGCCTTTATTTTTGCTGCCACTTCTTTGGAGAACCAAATAGGTTTAATTTTCCTCTTGTTTTTATTTACTTTCCTTACATATGTATCTGTTGCCCCTTTTATTGCCTTCTTTAGTTTAGCCCATTGCAATTCCACTTCCCTTATCCCCTCCCACCCTATCAACTCCTCCTTCAGGTACTTGGCCATTTTACTGAAGTCAGTGTTTTTGAAGTCTAGGACTTTGAGCTTGTTGTGATTGGACTTCGCCTTGACTTTTATCTCAAACCACACTATGTGATGATCGCTGCAGCTCACATAGGCAACCAACCGGACATTCAACACACTATCTCCATTGGTAAGCACTAAATCCAGCATCAAGCTTTTCCTGGTTGGTTCCTTCACCATTTGTCTAAGTAGCGCATCTTGGAAGGCATCCACAATGTTTTTTACTTCTTTTCATATTTGCAGAAGGAATACTCCAATCCACATCGGTTAGATTAAAGTCATCCAATATGATCACTTCCCCCTTTGTGGCTATCTTTGCAATATCTATAATCAATTTGCTATCTATTTCTTCAGTTTGAGTTGGAGGCCTATAGATTACACCAATATGGATGACTGTGGCATCTCCTCTTTCCAACACAATCCACAGTGCTTCTTCTTTTCCCCACATCCCTTGCATTTCAGTAGCTTTAATATTGCTTTTGATATATAGGGCTACATCTCCTCCTTTTCTACCCTATCTCTTCTAAATGGATTATAGCCAGCTATGGCTATATCCCATTTATGCGACTCGTTAAACCATGCTTCTGTAATGGCCACAATGTCCAACTCCATTTCCACCATTAGGGCTTCAAGGTGAGGAACTTTGTTGGCTTTGCTTCAAGTTTTTGTGCTCATTGCTTTCCAGCATTTATCAACTGGTTTACCTGTATTTTGCATGGATTTTGTTCTGCACACCTCTTCCCAGTTGTCATTGATGTCTGGTTTAAAAGTATCAAAATCAGGGGGGGGCGGAGCCTGATGTCCAGCGGGTAAGACGCTTCGCGCTGAAGCTCCCGAGAGGCCTACTTAGAATCCTGACTTAATACCTATACAAACTTACTATTTCGCTCCGGGTTGACCGGGATACCTCGGGGGGGATGGCGGCCCATAAACCAGCGCGCTTGGACTTCGGGTCTCCTTCTTCTTCTCACGGAAAACGCTCCAAAACAGAGGTGTCCTCCCCACAGAAGATGGTTCCATTTCGTGAAAACCCCGAAATGCACCTGGAGATTTTGGAGGAACTACGCGGCGTGAAGGAACTAGTGCAGTCCAATGGAGAAGCGCTTAGAGCCCTGCGAGAAGACTTTGGAGTGCTCCAGGACCGACTTGAAAGACTCTCATTACGGCAGGACAATATGGCGGGGGTCCTCGATTCGCACGCGGTGCGCTTGGGCGCACTGGACAAGGCCGAGCGCCAGATACAGAATCTGCAAAAGGAGTTAGAAGATAGCAATAATCGAGCCCGTCGCAACAATGTGAGGCTCATTGGAATACCGGAGGGGGCGGAAGCGGGAGATATGAGAGAATTCCTGCTCAAAATTCTTCCCTCCTTGCTGAAGATCACCTTTCATAAAGAATTGGAAATCGATCGTGCACACCGTGCTCCTACCCACATGGTGCTCAACCGAACGACCCCCCGGCCTATTATCTTTCGCTTGCTACGATATCAACAAGTGGAACAAATTTTAAATGCTGCCCGGGCGAACCATCATTTGGAATTTGAAGGTCACAAAGTCTCCTTCTTCCCTGACTTGGCAAAGCCTACCGTTGACCGACGGAAGAAACTCCTTGCTTTTCGCCCTCGACTTCAACAGCTACAGGCTCGCTTTGGCCTGTTGTATCCCGCGAAACTCCGAGTGACTCTCCACAACCAAACCAGGACATTCGAAGATCCTGATCTACTATCAACATTTTTAGACTCCAAAGAGGCCAAGCAGATGCGCTAATCCAACGACGTGGACTTTTATTCGCCGGCTCTATCCGCCATTTTGAAGGGCCCGATGCGGCAGTCATAGTCAAGCACAGAGATTTCCTGGACTTTCTTTCTTTCTTTCTATGACTCTTGCTCTGTGGTCTCCTCTCCCTCCACGATGTGTGCCTCGGTCGGATTCGGAGCACGCACAATCCTACAGGTTATGTGTTTTTCAATTTTGGCCTTCTCTGGGGCTTCTCCCCGCAGACACATGGTCGCCAGTAATTTTTGGGGTTTTGCTTCTTCTCTACCGCGCTGCGGTTTTTCTTTTTTAATGTGGGGCGCTTCATTATGTTATCTAAGCTTAGTTTCTTTTATGCCATATGTACAGCCTGATACAGTCAATATGAGGGACATTGTGAAATTAGGTGCGCTATCATGCTCAGAATTTTTAACTTGTCTGAATGGCTTTATGTAAAATTTTATCACTCAACGTAAAGTGCATTAATAGTCCAATCAAAAGAAAGAAGATCCTTAGCTATCTTAGCCATGAGCATGCTGATTTAGCGTTTCTTCAGGAGACGCACTTAAACTCTGCTGAAACACTGAAACTTAATGTTAAGCCTTACATGGTGGCTGCCTATTCTCCCGCCGTTTCTAAACGGTGCGGGGTTGCCATCCTGGTTAAGAAATCTTTGCAAGCTACTGTAATTGATTCTAGCGCTGACAAGGAGGGTAGATGGGCCCGAGTACACCTTAAGGTCGGAGATAGTGAATTCACATGTATTTGCATTTATGCCCCGAATGTGGACAACCCTGCTTACTATGCAAGTATTGCGCAGTTGGCACAGGCCTCTGCCAATACTCCATTAATACTTGGTGGTGACTTTAATCAAGTGTTAGACCCTCTGATAGATAGACAGCCGCCAAGAACGAGTAGTCCACCCAAGAGTCTTGCTACCCTTACAGCTCTGATGCAAGATCTTGCGCTGGTAGATATATGGAGGCTGCTTCACCCCTCCGACTTAGAGTTCACTTTCTTTTCTGCCCCCCATCACTCCCAATCTAGAATAGATTTCTTTCTCATTTCCAAAGCACTGATTTCTCAAGTAGACACGACTAGGACTCATCCTCTCCATATCTCAGATCATGCTGCCATATCTTTATCATTACGTGTCACTGCGCGGGACGATTCTCCCCGAGCTTGGTTTTTTGATAGATCCCTACTGGGTCAAAAAGATTTTCAGATCGATATAAAGGCCGCTATCCAAGATTATTTTCATTTTAACTCACCCCATGATACAGCGGGTTGGGCTTGGTGGGAGGGTTTTAAAGCATCTATCCGTGCTACTATAACTAGCTATCAAATTCGGCAGGGGAAACAAAAAAAGCAGCTTTTACTGACTCTAGAGCAGCAGATACAAGCTGGGGAGCGTCTCCTCACGTCCCGTACTGACCCATGTATTTTACTCCGTTTACAACGCTTGCGTTTTCAATACAATCAGCTTTTGCACACTGCTGCTGTTAAAAATATTGAATCACAACAAGGGCTTTATTATCGGGAAAATAATCGTGCTGGCAAATTACTAGCAAATGCCCTAAAAGGTCGAAAAGAAGCCAAGCGTGTTACCGCCCTCCGCAATCCGTCAGGGGGGGGCTTGGTCACTAAAGATACCGAAATTTTAGAACTCTTTCGTGACTTTTATACTCGGCTTTATCAATCTGAATGTGATTTTGAGCCAGATGTATTTGAACGCTTACTTTCAGGAGTACAAAGACCGACCCTATCTGACGAAGATAGAGTGGCCTTAGACACACCATTTACTGTCTCAGAAATTCATTCTGCTATTAAGAAATGTGCCTCAGGTCGAGCCGCAGGCCCAGACGGTCTCCCCGCTGAATTCTACAAAACCTTTCACGCTGATTTAGCTCCAGTTTTGAAAATTTATTTTTCTGCTCTGGCCGAAGAGGGTTCTCCTTCTGGGTCCTTTTCAATGGCAAATGTAGTAGTTTTTGAGAAAGAGGGGAGAGACCCGCAACTAACAGCTAATTATCGTCCAATTTCCCTCCTAAATGCGGACTATAAAATCTTTGCCACCATTCTCTCTACCCGGCTCTCGGATAGGATGCCTACCTTAATACACCCAGATCAATGCGGTTTCATTCCTGGTAGATCGACCGCTGACAATGCTCGGACTCTATGCCATGTATTGACTACCGCAGTTAATCTTGATCGCCCATTTGTTGGCCTCTCACTTGATGCTGAGAAGGCCTTCGATCGCTTAGAGTGGCCCTTCCTGTTTGCAGTCCTCCGCTGGTACGGATTCGGGGAAGGTTTTCTCCGTTGTCTTCGCACCATGTACGCTCAGCCTACAGCCAGTATATGTACAAATGCTTTAAAGTCTCAACCTTTTCCCCTTCAACGCGGCACTCGCCAGGGATGCCCACTGTCTCCACTCCTCTTCGATCTTGCACTCGAACCCTTGGCTTTACTAATCCGGCAATCGGAGGAGATTCATGGAGTCCCCTTCACCCATCGGGATATCAAAATTTCAGCGTATGCTGATGATCTTATGCTCTTTGTCTCTATAGACTCAGTACCGGCTGTCTTAGAGCAAATTGGTAAATACTCACAACTGTCCAGTTATAAGATAAATTGGACCAAGTCGGTAGCCTTTCCATTAAATCCTTTGCTTCATCAGGCAGATATGCAACCCTTCCCCTTTTTATGGCAACCTCGCATGGTCAAATACCTTGGGGTTCACTATTGTTCTCCTTTGGAAGACACTATCTCCTTCAATGCCAAAGACTTAACCTCTAAAGTCCGGGCGCTTACTCACCGCTGGACTCCTTTAACGCTTACCTGGTGGGGCCGATTAGAAACCATAAAAATGATGATTGTTCCGAAAGTGAATTATGTCTTAGAAATGGTGCCCTGTCTCTTCCCTCGACGTATATATAAAGATATCGAGGGCCTTCTGACTAGATACTTGTGGCAAAATAAGACACCTAGGATAGCGAAACATAAGCTGCAAGCAGATAAGGAATATGGGGGTGTCAGATTCCCTGATTTCCTGAAGTATCATCAATCTTTTCTTCTCAAACAAGGTGCTCGTTGGCTGGAAGATCCAGTACCGAGTAGGCCTGTGTGGCTAGACATAGAAGAGGACCTTTGCAAACCGATTCCTCTTACTTTTCTCCCTGGTATGACTCTTCCATCAGACTCTCACTTCCCACCAATGCTTTTAGACACCTTAGGTGCCTATAATAATCTCATGCAATCTCTAGACTCCCGACTATGTCCGTTAGACAAACTCCCACTTTGGTATAACACTCGATTTAGAATACAAAATAAACCGATGGCGTGGAGCCCCTGGTACACTAGGGGCATTTGGATTCCTAGCCAATTGTTCCATGAAGGTCGCTGGAAAACTTTTAGTGAATTGCAAATTGAATTTGGTCTCCCAGCGAAACACTACTTTCAGTTGGTGCAACTTCAGCATTGCCTTAGGAGTGCTAAGGTGCTCCCGCCATCGGCCTCCCCTACACAAGGTTGGTTGGAGACTATCCGATCTATCGGTAGTTCCCCGGGTGTAGCATCCAATTTTTACAAAACCTTATGTAATGCTATAACTAGGGATACCCCTATAGCGCAGAAAGCATGGGAGAGAGAACTGCATGTGACTTTGACCCCGGAGCAATGGAGCCTTGTCTGGAGTAGAGTGACACGGGTCTCCCGATCCGCCTCACTCACTCAGACACTCTTCTTTCTAGCCCACCGGTGTTTTTACACTCCTGACAGATTAGCCAAATGGAACACTGCTCAGGGCAATAATTGTTGGACATGTCATGCGGCCATTGGTTCACTACCTCATGTTATGTATGAATGTCCCGCACTACAGTATTACTGGAGTCGGGTCTGGGGCCGTATCCAGTCTATTTTGCACTTTCAAGAGCCCCTTTCTTGGAGGATAGTGGGACTTCGCTCAGCAGCGGGGATCCCCTCTCTTCCAAAAACGGCTTACTTCCTTTTGGACTTTATGCTAGGTATTGCTATTTCCCTAATTACGAAATACTGGAAAAATAGCTCCCAGTTGAGCCCCAATGAATGGTGGAATCATGTCTGTCTCTACAGTAAATATGAACAAATACCTCGTATGTTTGCTTCCCCCATTCAGACTCCTTATCATAGGTCTAAATGGAAGATGCTCAATGACTATGTACACTCTGCTCAATGCTCTCATCTGACTGTCTAAATTTATATATATCTTTGTCTCATGATTATTCTGTATCGCAGATACTCTTTTGATTGTTTTGCTGTACAATCACGTTTGTTTTGAAGCGCTCACATGCTGACATAATCTGCTAGAGAAGAAGCGTGGGGGTGGGGGGTAGTGGGTTTACTTTTCTTTATTGTATAATCGTATTGTTTCCTTTGGTGTGTTGTTTCTTTTGTTTGTTGCAAAATGAAAATAAAAGTTTCAAAAAAAAAAAAGTATCAAAATCAAAAACACAAAAACCCAGTGAACAAGAACCAATTATTCAGAACATTTTTTTGTCGGAATGGCCAACCCAGTATAGAGGAAAAACACCTCTTACCGCCGTGGCCTGTACCTTTTAATCATTTAATCCAAAAAAGCATTCATTAAAAAATAGCTAATACTTAGCATATTGAAGAAGTACAGGCTGTAGAAATGCTGTAGTCAACAGTGTGCCAGATACGACGTGACACGTTTCAGGGGTACATCCATAAGCCCCCTGCTTCAGGTCAGACCACTGTTCAATAACGTCAGCCTTGAAATCACTCCTGAATGAAACGGTTTTTATAACCCAGGCTTCAGAGTTAAACCGCCTCCAAATGGGGCACGCCCATCAGGTGAGCATATTCAGAAACACCAATCAGATTAGGAAAGAGGAACCACCAATCAGGAACCCCTCCTCATCAGAATGGTTAAAAAATAGTGTGCCAATCCAGCTGTTGATTGAGACCCTCCGGGTATACAGTGTTTAGACGAAAAATCCATTTTTGTTCCAAATTTTGTAACATTTGAACTCGGTCACCGCCTCTGGGATTGGGGGGCACATGATCCACATGTTACACACAATAGAAAATCTCTGGGCTACTGTATATATACTGTACTGAAAATATCCTGTTTTGTACTAATTCACTTGTACTATTTCACTTGTACTATTTTACTTGTCTGTTAACAATGAACAGAAAATTCAGGCAATACACCAGGAACCTTTTACTCTAGATTTTGTATTAGTTCACTTGTCTGTACTATTTCACTTGTCTGTTAACAGTGGTCAGAAACTTCAGGCAATACACCAGGAACCTTTTACTCTAGATTTTGTATTAGTTCACTTGTCTGTACTATTTCACTTGTCTGTTAACAGTGGTCAGAAACTTCAGGCAATACACCAGGTACCTTTTATTCTAGATTTTGCAGTTTAAGTAATTGATAACACTACATTGTTACAGAGTACCTATCCTAGGCTACTGTTTCACTTTAGAAATTGAAACTGAAACAATACTCACCATTGTTTCGCTACAATTAAACTAACTACTTAAAAATAACATATATCTATCAACCTCAGATATACTTCTTACATTGTAATTTAAGTCATTACAACTCTCATAATGAAACTGATTAACCTAACCATACACCTTTTATATGCCCTAGGGATTTATATTTGCCTAACACTCTCATTAAACTATTGTCCCCAAACATCATGCCCACACTTGGACCATACTGGCCTAGCTCACATACATGTCATACCCTATCATTACAAACAGAAATACAATAATAATTTTAACACCAACCCTTACCCTAGAAACACAAACACCCAACCAAAGCGGTTAATCCACATAAAACTAAAACCGCAACCAATAATTAAAAATCTAGCTACACCAATTCAAACATTAAAAATTATTCTGATCAATGCAAGATCCATTAGAAATAAAATACCTATCATTACAGATATCGTCACAGATGAGAAACCTGACTTTCTCTGCATTACAGAGACTTGGCTGTCCAATTCAGACACAATCTTGCTAAATCAAATAAAAGTGACTGGATATTCACTCTTCCATTGTGACCGTAATCATAAAAAAGGAGGTGGCATACTCATTCTAGCTAAATCTAGCTGGAACTGTTCCTCTACGATTTGTGAATCTAAAGAAAATATAGATATTCTAAAAATAGAGAACAGAAACTTAGCCATCTGTCTATTTTACAGACCTCCATCTTCAGATGTAGAGAACATAACAACCATCTTAGAAACAACTTGTAAGACCTCCATGAACAAACCACATGTTGTGTTGGGTGACTTTAATTTAGCAACCATTAACAACACATTACATTCAACCTTCCTTGAATCAATGGAAGACATGGGTTTTAATCAAATAGTCAAACACCCTACACACACCAAAGGCAACACTCTCGATCTTGTCTTCCTCCCTGAACATATGATGGAAACACATCACCACAACCCTCCCACTATAACACAAGTCCCATGGTCTGATCATTTTATGATTCAATTCTCAATCCACACTTCACATACCCCTTCTCATCAACAAGCTACAACACATGAAGGACCTCGATTTTGTCCATTCATAGCAGAGGAATTTCTAGGAACAATTATACTTCAACTAGATACAAACTCAAACAATATTGACGAATCAATCACTAACTGGAACTCTGTAATAAGAGAAGCCTCTAAACCATTACCTCTCAAACCTAACAAGCCGTATAAAAGAACTTCAGAAAAATGGTATACACATGAACTGGCTTCTATCAAAAAAAACCTAAGAAAAATAGAAAGAAAATGGCGTGTGAAGAAAACACCAGAGCTCAGGGTTCTCTACTTTACAACACTTAACACATACAGATCAGCAACTAATAACGCAAAGAAACTACATCATACCTCAATATTAACTAAGGCTATTAATCGTCCGAGGGAACTCTTTGAAATTGTAAAATCTCTATCTAAAGCCCCCACCAATAACTCCCAGCTCATCCCTATTAACATGCCTGATTTAGCAAACTATTTTGCTAGTAAACTAAAGCTATCCTCAATACCAATACCAGATCCTATAATATCATTAAACAACAACAATAGATGGAAATCCTTTCAACTCATAGATAAAAAACAACTACTAAACATAATATCAAATATTAACACTACCACATCTATCCTTGATCCATGCCCTGTCACTTGGATCAAGTCAACAAAACAAGAACTTGCACCCTTTATTCTCAAAATAGTAAATAGCTCCCTCCAGCAAGGGGTATTACCAAAAGAACTAAAGAACTCTGCAATCCGCCCAATTTTGAAGAATAAAACTCTAAATGAGAATGACCCAACCTCATATCGCCCAATTGCCAGTATCCCATTTATAACAAAAATTATAGAAAAAGTTGTACAATTACAACTACAGGACTATATAGATACATCTGCCCCTCTTGATGATCACCAATACGGATTTCGACCATTCCATGGCGTAGAGACCCTTCTGCTTGCTCTCCTTGATACACTAAACAAAGGACTGGACAACACAAAACAAGCATTTATACTGGTATTTCTAGATATATCTGCTGCCTTTGACAGTGTAAATCACAACATACTTATATCAAGACTCAGACAAATTGGATTAAGGAAAATTACACTAGAATGGTTTAAATCATACATATCTGACCGTACACAATTTGTAAAAGTTAACCAGAACTCCTCACCTACCTTTCCCCAAGAACAAGGAATACCTCAGGGCTCTGCTTTATCTGCCCTTCTATTCAACCTTTATCTCCAACCAATTTGTACCATTTTTTAAAAATACAAAATGAAATACCATATATATGCGGACGACATTATGCTGTACTCAGCATTTGATATACATGATCCAAACTATGACAAAATAGCAAGCTGCCTTATGGAAATTGAAAAATGGCTAAGTAAAAATAATCTGAAAATCAACTTCAAGAAAACAGAGATACTAATCACATCAAGAAACACAAATTACACACCACCGACTTCAAAATTCTTAACTTTACCATACCTATAAAGGAAAATATTAAATACTTAGGAGTCACTCTAGACAAGGCTCTCAATTTTACTAATCATATTAAGAAAATAACTAAAACAATATACTACAAGCTACGCTCAATTCAACAACTGAGACCACTACTAGAAATCAATGACTTTAGAACCATCACACAGGCACTGATAACTCCCCATTTTGATTTCTGCAATGGAATATTAACAGGTGTATCTAAAAAGAGCCTAAAAACACTACAGATGGCTCAAAATGTTACAGCAAGAATAATCTTCAAAGCCAAACTGAGCGATCACATCACCCCGATACTCTACTCTCTGCATTGGCTACCTATACAAAGTAGAATTCAATATAAAATAATATTGACCACTTTCAAACTGATAAACCAGATTGCCCCATCATACCTGTCTACACTAATTCATAGACCTATAGAAAACAGAATAAGACGTAAAAGGAACCTCCATACTATTTCAGTTCCCGACTCAATAAGAAAAACTAAACAAATAACAAGTAGCAGTGCCTTCTCATTTGTAGCACCTTCTCTATGGAATAATCTCCCTGATCAACTAAGGGAAATAAAAGACATAAAACATTTCCGAAAAGATCTAAAAACGTACTTGTTCACACAATACTATTCAAACATAGATAAAGACCTGGATAAGACTTCCCACCCTCCATAGATCTCCATGATATCCTCGCCCTAATACTGACAATGCTACTGCCAATAGAGAACTCATGATAAAACTTTAATGTATATATGTATATATGTAAATAGTTCCAAATATCGTCAATACAACCTATATATAGTTCTGTTTACTGTTCATCGTAAGTGATTTTAACTACCTGTATATAGTTTTTGAATACTGTTCAATGTACCTGTTTATCACAGCAATGTTTTATGTATTTCATGTTGTTTGATGTAAACCGCCACTGATCTCAGGAAGTGGCGGTATATAAAAGATTTGCAAATAAATAAATAAATGATCCAAAATCCGCCAATGGAGATCTTCAAACTGATGTAAGCATTCCAAGCAATGGCTAACCAAAGGCGCTGTCAGAAAACGTGTACGTAGCCGAGAGGCATGCTCCCCTAGGCGTTGCTTACAGGTACGCGATGTCCGCCCCACATAAAAAAGCATACAAGGACAGATGATCAAATAAACCACATAATCAGTGGTACAGTCCGTGCGCCAGCGGGTACAATAACGCTTCTGAGTATGACTATCTGTCCAAAGCAACCCCGACAGGGTGCTTGAACAATAGGGACAGGAACCGCAAGGAGAATGACTAAGATACACAAATCTCTTTGTGATCCTCCGGGGTGCCCTATCGAGTCTTGTCGAGACTCGATATTGGAACCGTTGTCTCAGTTCTGTGATCTTTTTTTGCAACTGCTGGCAGCGGCAGTGCCTTCCTATATAAAGGATACGGGTGATTTTTTGCATCAGTTGTCAGCTTATACTGATGTACTTACTTGTTCGATCCTCGTTACCCTTGATGTCCAGTCATTGTATACCAACATCGATCAAAGGGAGGTGATGTCTGTTTTTTTGCAACATCCTATTCCGCTCCCTGATCGCATTCCAAAACATTTTTTTCTTGACCTTCTTGATTTGGTGCTTAATCATAATTTTTTTCTGTATCAGCAGCAATTTTACTTGCAAATCTTGGGAATTGCAATGGGTGCGACTGTGGCCCCTTCCATAGCCACCATATACATGGCTTGGTTTGAAGAATCTCATGTTTATTCACACCCGTTGTTTTCGAAGGTCCCTTTTTGGAAAAGATTTCTTGACGATGTCTTCTTCATCTGGACTGGCAATAGAGCTGATTTGGACTCTCTTTTGAGCTCTTTGAATCTGTTTAAATCCAATATACAATTTACGGCTCAGGTGGAATCAGACAAAATTCAATTTCTGGACATTACGATTGAGTGGACTCCAAGCGGTTTTTCAACTTCACTATACCGGAAGCCGGTTCAGTGTAATACGCTATTGAGGTTTGATAGTTACCATCCTCCTGCTCTTAAATGGGGTTTACCTTATGGGCAATTTTTGCGGCTTCGTCGTAATTGTATGGAGCTGTCTGATTTTAAAGTTCATGCTAAAGATCTCAGCTTCCGACTTATATCTAGAGGATATCCACCTAAGGCTGTCAAAATGGCTTATAAACGGGCCCGCTTTACACATCGGGAATGGCTTCTGCAACCCCGTGCTCCAGCACCGTCTAGTGACAAAATTACCGGTGTTTTTCCTTTTATGAAGGGTACTTCAGCCATTGTTCGATTGGTTCATAGATTTTGGCCCATTTTGGCTATACATACCTGTTTTCGAAGGCCATTGCAAATTGCTTATTCTCGCAAGGCTAACCTCCGGGATCTGTTGGTGAAGACTACTGCCCCTCAGGATCGCCCTCTTTTAAGACATCCGAATGCTGGTCATTCTCCTTGCGGTTCCTGTCCCTATTGTTCAAGCACCCTGTCGGGGTTGCTTTGGACAGATAGTCGTACTCAGAAGCGTTATTGTACCCGCTGCCGCACGGACTGTACCACTGATTATGTGGTTTATTTGATCATCTGTCCTTGTATGCTTTTTTATGTGGGGCGGACATCGCGTACCTGTAAGCAACGCCTAGGGGAGCATGCCTCTCGGCTACGTACACGTTTGCTGACAGCGCTTTTGGTTAGCCATTGCTTGGAATGCTTACATCAGTTTGAAGATCTCCGTTGGCGGATTTTGGATCATGTGCCCCCCAATCCCAGAGGTGGTGACCGAGTTCAGATGTTACAAAATTTGGAACAAAAATGGATTTTTCGTCTGAACACTGTATACCCGGAGGGTCTCAATCAACAGCTGGATTGGCACACTATTTTTTAACCATTCTGATGAGGAGGGGTTCCTGATTGGTGTTTCCTCTTTCCTGATCTGATTGGTGTTTCTGTATATGCTCACCTGATGGGCGTGCCCCATTTGGAGGCGGTTTAACTCTGAAGCCTGGGTTATAAAAACCGTTTCATTCAGGAGTGATTTCAAGGCTGACGTTATTGAACAGTGGTCTGACCTGAAGCAGGGGGCTTATGGATGTACCCCCGAAACGTGTCACGTCGTATCTGGCACACTGTTGACTACAGCATTTCTACAGCCTGTTCTTCTTCAATATGCTAAGTATTAGCTATTTTTTAATGAATGCTTTTTTGGATTAAATGATTAAAAGGGACAGGCCACGGCGGTAAGAGGTGTTTTTCCTCTATACTGGGTTGGTCATTCCAACAAAAAAATGTTCTGAATAATTGGTTCTTGTTCACTGGGTTTTTGTGTTTTTGATTTTGATATTATTCTACACTCAGGAGGAAGGTTTTTGTGTTGGATTTGGTTTAAAAGTATGGCTGTTTCCAATGTTATTATGCTTTTGCTGGGAATGACATCCTGAACTTGTCCTTCCCCATCTGTCATCCCCTTTCCCTAGTTTAAATTCCTGTCCACATACTGTCTGAACCTTTCATTCAGAGTCCTTTTCCCTGTGACAGAGAGATGTAGTCTATCAGCATAGTATAGCCTCTTGCTGATCCATCTGTTTCCCCAGTCGTCTATTGAACTGAATCCTTCTTGTTTGTACCAGGTTTGGAGCCATGTATTGAAATTGTTTATGCAATGCAGCCTTTCTGCCCCCTTACCAAGAACAGGTAGAATTTCTGAGAATGCTACAGTGTTAACAATGGGCTTGAGTTTTTCTCCCAGAGTCTGGAAGTCCCTTTGAACTGCAGAGACACTGTTTCTAGCCAAGTCATTTGTACCCAAGTGGATGACAACATCAATTTTGGAGTGCTCACTTTCTGCCCTAACTACACCAACAATCTGGTTTGTATTTCTGCTGGCTGAAGAGCCTGGGAGGCATTTGACCATCTTGAAGATGGGATCTCCAAGTAGTGGCAGTTTTCTGTTTTGTGATAATTTTTCTTCATATTTGGTGCATTATCAATAGATTGGGCATTGACTCTCTCATTTAAGGCACTTCAGTTTCCACAGATTGGGCACCCTCATTTTCCAAGATAGAGAAGACATTATGCAGGGATATCTCTTAATGTACAGGGTGTCTCTGCATTATTTTATTTATTTATTTAAAAGGATTTATATACCGCTTTGTCCTGAAATCAAAGTGGTTTTCACTTCAAACAATCAAAGAGCGGTGTCAGTAGGGTAGGCATGCAGTGTTAACACAGGGGAGTAGTTATGGGAGTGAAGGTAATGATTTCTTGGTGAGGTATATACAGGATGAGCTATGTACAAGTAGTTATATATAGCTATATACAGGATGAGCTGTGTACAAGAAGTTATATACAGTGATGGTGGGGGAGACAGAGGAGGGGGGAATGTTAGGTAGCCATGGGCTAAAGTACAGGTTATTTATGTGAAGTCACTATAGTGTTCAATAAAGAGCATGGTTTTGATCTGCTTCCTGAAGTCCTTGATGTCTATAGTTGATCGTAGGTTGTCCGGAAAGGAGTCCCAGAGAGCAGGGGCAGCCAGGGACAGTGCTCTTCTTGTTGTGTCTTGCCTTGCTTTGGTAAATCCTACGAGGGTGATAATGGAGCCTGAGGTGCCTCTCCTCCTTGGTCTGGTGCTTGTGTTGAATTTGATGAGGGGTAGCAGGCTGTTAGCTGAGAGGTTATGTTTGATTTTAATGGTGTTTAGTATAGCCTTATATCTGATGCGGGAGCTGATCGGGAGCCAATGGAGTTGGTGAAGAATGGGGGGTGATGTGATCGTGTCTTGACGATCCCATTATTATTCGGGCGGCAGTGTTTTGAGCCATCTGCAGGGGCCGGAGTGTTTGTTTTGAGAGTCCAAGATAGATGGGGTTGCCAAAGTCTAAAATGGGTGTGATTAGGGCTTGACAGATGGTGCGGAAGTGATCCTCTGAGAGAATTGGCTTGAGGCGTCGGATGGCTCTCATTTTGAGGTATGCGTTTTTGGTGGTTCTGCTGATATGCGACTGTAGGTTCAGGTCTTTGTCGAGTGTCACTACAAGGTACTTTACTTCAGTCTTTATTTATATGGTGATGTTGTTCAATTTGATGTTGGGAGGTGGGGTGAAGGCGGCATTTCGGGTGATGAGTAGTGCTTCTGTCTTGTTGCAATTTATGGTCAGGTTGTTTTCTAGCATCCAGAGTGTCATTTGTTGGAGGCAGTCTGATATTTTGGAGTAGTCTGGGCTGTCAAGATTGATTGGAGTGTATATCATGATGTCATCTGCGTAGATAGCGTATTGTATATTGTGGTTCTTGATTATGTTGCAGATCGGTTGAATGTAGAGGTTAAATAAAAGCGCAGATAAGGAGGATCCTTGTGGTACGCCCTGGTTGATTCTTATTGGTTGGGAGGTGATGGTGCCACTTTTGAATTGGAGCTGTCTGTTTTTGAGGTATGATGCGAACCACTTCATGGTGGTGCCGTGTAGGCCGATGTCCTGTATTCTTGAGTGAAGTGTGCTATGGTCCACAGTGTCAAAAGCTAATGAGATGTCTATGAAGATCATGATGATGCCTCTTTTAACGTTGTCGATGATTTGGATCAGATTATCAAAGAGGAATATCAGTAGTGTTTCAACACCATGGATTGGTCGGAAGCTGTATTGATTTGGGTCCAGCGGGGCATAGTTGTCAATGTGATCCTGGAGTTGGTATTGAACCACCTTTTCGATGATTTTCGCTAGTAGAGGGATGCTTGAGAAGGGTCTGTAAGCGGCTGGATTGTTCTTATTTAGTTGTGATTTTTTCAGGATTGGTCTTATTGCTAGCTTTAGAGTGTTTGGCATGATGCCTTGAGTTAGGGAGTTGTGTACCATGTTGTGTATGCTGTGGATGAGGTCCTTCTTTGCAGCCTTGATCCAGACCACTGGGCATGGATCTGTTGGGGTGGTGCTGGTGTTGATTGAGGTGATGATGTGTGAGATTTGATCCATTGATGGGATGCTGAACTTGTCCCAGGTTTTCTTTAGTGGTGTCGGTTTAGCGGTGGTGCTCATATTCAGTTGACATGGGGCAGTGAGTTTTTCTTGGAGGTTGTCTGCGAAGGTCTGTGGATCTATTTGATCAGGTTTTTCAGGATTAGGTTCATTGGTGAGGGTTTTCACTATTCAAAAGAGTTCTCTAGGTTTGTTGGTGGATTTGAGAATCTGGTTTGTGTAGTATTCTCTTTTCTTTTGATTGATGAGGTTGTTATATTCTTTTTGTTTTGATTGGTATAGGTTTTGTGTGTTGGCTGATTTGGTGCATCTCCATCATCGTTCTAGTTTTCTTAGATCTCTTTTTGCATTTCGGATATCCTTTGTTTACCAGGGGGTGTGTTGGTTTTTGGTGTGTTGAGCTTTGTATGCCTTGCGCTCGGTGGCTTTGGTAGCAGATGTGATGGTATTGTTCCAGTTGTCAATTTGCTCATCAATGTCATCTGATTTTGTGATCAGGTGTAGTAGTGTGTCTTGTAGGAATTGGTCCTTGTCGAAGCTTTTGAATCTTCTATGTGGGGGTGGGTTGTCTTGATGGCTGCTGGGGCCTGGCCCTTGTAGCTCAAGTCTTATTTCTATTATATGGTGGTCTGACCAGGGAACTGGTGTGATCGAGGGCTTTGTGCAGCTGTTACTTTCAAGTAGGTAGTTGAGAACGAAGATGAGATTGAGTGAAGATCCGTGTCTGTGGGTGGGGGCTTTGATTAGTTGAGTATATTTGTAGGGAGTCCATCACTGTCAGAAAGGCTTCTGCATCTTTGGTTGTGGCAGATTTGAGGTTAAACAGCAGAGGTTTGTGGCTGGTGTTGACCTCACAGACAGATTCCAGTATGGATGAGAGTTCATCCAGGTTGCAACCATTATAGGTTGCAACCTACCAGAGCCCACTGTGATCCATTTATTCCTGGGCTGTTTGATTCTTTGTGGAAGAGGTGGTGGATTTTGTTCCATTTGTACCCTAGAAGAGGTGTGTTTAATTGCAGCTAGTTCTTCCCTTTATAGAGTCAATTCTTTATGCATAGCAGCTAACTTGAGGCATATAGGGCAAGCTCTTAAGTTCCAAATAATTCTTCTTAGAATGAAAGCACCACGGTTATTGCATTGAATGTACAACATGCTGATTAAGTGGTCCTAGGAGAAGCAGAAGGAGAAAAGGTGGGTATAACACCAAATTAAAAGGACATAAATCAATGTATATGATGACTATATAGGCAATGCAGCCCTGGGGTGAGGGGTAGGGTGGGCGGGAACATAAGTGTCCCTGGTCAGTAGGTCTTACATGAACTGGGGGCACACTCAGATATCTGAATTAAAGGCTATGAAAGGAATGTAGATAGAATAGTCCTAAAACTTACATCCAACAGTTAAAATATATATTAATAAAAACAGGCAATGGTAAAGTCTGAAAGTTTAGCTGTGTGGCGTCCCTTGAAGCTGTGAAGACTAGAGTTGATCAGGTACTTGTGGACAGGTTGTAGAGGTGATTCAATTAGCCCCACCCTGTGAAGCAGGCTTGTAACAGACAATAGAAACTGAAATATGCAAACTGAACTTTTACTTTTATGTATCAGCCTACTATGTAAAGGTCCCTGTAACTTGAAAATTTTACCTTTGCTTCAAAATTAAGTGGAAGACTTAGGTAGAAGACCAGGTCTCATCTAAGTACTTCTATTCCAAGTAGCTTTATATCACAAGTGTCCCTGGCCAGTAGGCCTTACATGAAATGAGGGAACACTCAGATATCTGATTTAAATGCTATGCAGGGAATGAAAGCAGTCAGAATATTCCTAAAACATATATCCAACAGTTAAAATCTACATTAATAAAAACAGGCAATAGTAAAGTCTGAAAGCTTAGCTGTATGGAGTCCCTTAAAGATGTGAAGACTGGAGTCCCTTGAAGATGTGAAGACTTTGATGTAGAGCAATATAAAAAACACCTATTGCAGTTTTTATTTTTCACAACACCTATTAGTTACAGCATGATTTTTTGAATCAACCTGACAGGTTCCCCTTTGACCTCCTTTTGGTGTGAAACGGGGCCCCTTTAAAATGAACGGACAAGAGTGAGTCTCCAAAAGATTGACTTGTTGCGGAGACACGGTTGAAATGCCACACTTTGCTTTGATATTACAGAACTAAGGCAAGTTTTTAATATAGATTGACATGTTTTCTTTTCACTGTTCATAGATCTAACCTCTGGATGGCTATAATTTACTGTATGTCAGACGTTTGCTTATCTTTTTAGAGGATTCCAGCTTATTTATTCAATTAGCTTAAAAATGCCCTGTTTACATTGCTCTATACCAAAGTCTTCTGCTATAAGCTTTTTCAAGCATGACAATGATTTTTAATGCAGCCAACTTATAATGTCAGCATTTTTAAAATAATCACGGCCCCATGATCCATGATTCCACTGCTTAATGCACATAGCACCTGATTCTGTCCCGCACGTCCATCCCCTCTGCGTCCGGTCTGAACCGAATGCACAGAAGAGATCATGATTCTGATCCTATGGGGCATGTCTAGCCCCACGGGATCAGAATCATGAATAGCAATGTATGTGCAGGCTGGGACTGTGATTCAGTCTGGCCTGCATGTACATTAAAAGTCCGACTAACTCATCAGGGCTTTTAAATGGAGCCATGGTGCCATGGCGTCCTGGTTCCCATGGCACCGCGGCTCCATTTAAAAGCCGCGATGCTGGCCGCCGACCAAAACTGTAAATTCCCCACAGCTTGACCCCCAATCCGGCCTTCGAAGGCCAGGGTCGGGCTGCAGGGAATGTCCCCTGGCTCCCCCAGCCCCTTCTGCGCCCCGACTATAAAATAAAAAAACATCCAGAGGAGTTATTCCACCTCAGAGGTGGAATAACTTCTCTGGCCATTTCGCCGGCCCTGGAACCACAGCAAGCAAGAGTCGAAGGATGTAAGGATATGTTCAATGAGCTTTTATTGGGGACTATTACAATAAAAGCTCATTGAACATATCCTTACGTCCTTCGACTCTTGCTTGCTGTGGTTCCTGGTTTTAGTTGCAAGAGCTGTGCTCCTGGTATTGTTTGGTTTCATTTCGCCGGCCCTGGACATACGCCCTGTATGAACATTAGAATTGGCCCTGTATGTCCAGGGCCGGCGACTGTCCACTGCCTGCCCACTCTCCGCCCTCGGGCCACCACTTCCCCGCCCTTGACTAACTTCCCCGCACAACTGGTGGGGAAGTTAGTTGGGGGCTGAAGCCAGGACAAATGACCCCCATAGTCCATCCACGCTATTCGTGGTTCAGAATGACCCCTATAGTTTCCTCCTTATGAGCTCGACTTCATTTTATTTTTTTACACAAGAGGAATATACTGTTGAAAAGTTTTACTGTGCTCTAAAATTATTACCTCCCTGTACAGTATGTGTTTTTAATTAAACAGCATGACTTGTTTGGTATTCACTGCGTTCACACCAGTTTTCTGTTTTGTTTTGTTTTTAGCTCATTTATGCTTATATTTTTAATCCTATGTCACCTTTTGCCAGCTTTCTTAGTCAGCCTTTTATTTTTTCCACAGATACATTGTATCTACCTTCTCTGCACACAGTGTGTTTGTAAGTAACTATTACCCAGCTTGGTTACTGAATACATTTCCATCCTCTTTACCTTTTTTGTTGCTACGTATAGATACTTGTACCATTTACAATCACTCTCCTTAACCATCAAGATTTCACACTAACCTATCTTTCATTGTATCATTTGTATTTCTCTTTTTCATGTCCAACCTCATGCTTTTACCATGCATCTTTTTTACTTCATATTTTTACTTGATGTACTTATAGGTTACATTTATTATTACTATTATTATTATTATTTGTTATTGATTAGATGAGGTTATTAAGCTATTTATGTTTTATGTACTTTCACATGGTTTTTATTGTTTATTTTGAGGTTTGCACCCCCTGAGGAAGGCGTTGCTGAAATGCCTTGGGGTTTCTTCAATAAAGCACTTGTTTACACCTCGCTTCTTGTGTTTTGTTGTTTTGGTGGTAAAGATGAGGACAGTATCTAAATTCAAAAAAGCATGGGACAAACTTAGAGGATCTCTAAAGGAAAATCGGGGACTATTACTACTACTACTTCTGAGCATTTGTATAGTGCTACAAGACATACGCAGCGCTGCACAGACATGTAAGAGACAGTCCCTGCTCATCAGAGATTACAATCTAGTCAAGACAGACAACACAGAAGGTATAGACAGGGACACATCTAGGGGGAATGGTAAAGAAACAAGGAGATCAGGTGAGTCAAAAGCAGCAGCGAAGAGGTGAGATTTCAGCCTGGATTTGAAAAGGGTCAGAGAAGGCGCCTGTCGTACTGACACAGATAGTTTGTTCCTGGCTTAAGGAGCAGCAAGGTGAAAGGAGCGAAGTCTGGAGTTAACCAGAAGGGCATAGATAGAAGCAATAGTAGTTGATATGGTAGGGCAGAATAGATAGGCCTTGTGGTCTTTTTCTGCTGACATGTTTCTATGTTCTGGTAGCTCCAATGTCTGACCTTTTCAGTACATCTTTAGAGTCAAGAGTGGTCCCAGCAGACTGGAGAAGAGTACACTTGGAACTTCTACACAAAAGAAGAAGTAAGGGTGAGGTTAGGAACTACATGTTGGTTAGTCTGACCTGTGTGGCTAGTAAATTCATGGAAACACTGCTAAGACAGAGGATAGTTCTGTTTCTGGAATCCAAGGCAGCATGGTTTTACTAGAGCAGTGGTTCTCAACCTGTGGGTCGCGACCCCCATGGGGGTCGCCACAGGATTTAGCGGGGGTCGCCTCACTCCGCCGTTAAAAAAAAAAAAGTGCACAAGTTGCTGCTGCTGCTGAGTCCCCTTCTCGGCAGCGTCAAACTCACTGCCTCCCTTCTAATGCCCTGTCTTCTAATGCATCCGTGCCTCCCTGCCTCTTAGGGAACCGTGGCTGTGCCTGTGAAGCCGTTGCAGAGCCTTTCTGTCTCTCGACGGGCTCCGTGCCACATTGTCCCGCCTCCAAAGGAAGTTGTTTACCACTTCTTTTGGAGGTGGGACAATGCTGCACGGAGCCCGTTTAGAGACAGAAAGGCTCTGCAACGGCTTCACAGGCACAGCCATGGTTCCCTAAGAGGCAGGGAGGCATGGCTGCATTAGAAGACAGGGCAATACAGGCAGACAGGGAGAGGGGAGGAGGGGGCAAGGAACCTGCAACGGGGCTGACATGGGGAAGGGAGAGAGGGGGCGGACATGGAGGGATGGATGGATGGATGGATGGATGTAGAGGAAGGGAGGGGGCTGACATGGACAGGGGGGCTGACATGGAGAGAGGGGGTGACATGGATGGAGGGAGGGAGGGATGGGAGGGCTGACATGGAGGGAGGGGGGCTAACATTGATGGATGGAGGGAGAGAAGAGGAGCTGACATGGACAGAGGGGGGACTGACATGGAGGGATGTATAAAGGGAGGGAGGGAGAGGGGCTGACATGGAGGGAGGGCTGATGGACAGAGGGAGGCTGACATGGAGAGAGTGGGGCTGAAATGGATGGAGGGAGGGAGGGAGGGGAGGGCTGACGATGGATGGATGGAGGGAGAGAGGGGGGCTGACATGGACAGAGGGGGGCTGACATGGAGGGAGGGAGGGAGGGAGGGGGCAGACATGGACGGAGGGGGGCTGACATGGATGGAGGGAGGGAGGGGGGCTGACATGGAGGGAGGGGGGCTGACATGGACAAAGGGAAGAGACAGGGGGACATACTGGACATACGGGGGATAAATGCTGGACAGAGGGGAGAGACAGTGTGGGTTAGGATTATAATGGGCAGATGGGGGGCTAGGACTGGTAATGGGTTGATTAGGGAAGGCTAGGACTGGGAATGGACTGATCAAGGGAGGGTTGGAACTGGTAATGTGCTGATAGGGGGGTAGGACTGGTAATGGGCTGATTAGGGGAGCCTAGCACTGATAATGGGGTTGAGGAGGGACTAGCACTGGAAATGAGCTGATCAGGGGAGGCTAGCACTGGTAATGGGGTTGAGGAGGGACTAGCACTGGAAATCAGCTTAGGGGAGGCTAGGCCTTGTAATGAGCTGATGGGGGGGTAGGACTGGTATTGAGCTGATTAGAGAGGACTAGCACTGGAAGCGAGCTGATTGGGGGGCTTCGACTGGGAATGGGCTGATTGTGGGAAGGGGAGGATAGAGCTGCTGGCCCTGGAAGAAAACTGGGGGGCTAAGGCTACAAATGGGCTGATATGAGGGAATGGGAGAATGGAACTGGAAGGGAGTGGATCTGAGAGGGGCTGCCATGGTATTTGTACTAGAAGGGATTGGTCAGTGGGGAAGGAGGGGGACTAGAAGGGAATGGACACCAGTGGCAGTCATGGGAATGCAAGTTAACATTGGAAGGTACTGAGAATGAGGACTAGAAAGGGGCTGATACTGGGAAGGGTTACTGGGACTGGAAATAGGCTGATGGAAAGAAGTGAAGAAAATGAAAGAAGAGATAAGAAATGGCAGATGGACCATAGACCACAGAAAGAGATCTAAGAGAAGACAGGAAAGCAGAAGCCTCAGATCGGGACCAGCATGATCAGAGAATAAATTGGTCAGACAACAAAGGTAGAAAAAATAATTTTATTTCATATTAGTGATTTGACTAAAAAATCATCATAATTTTGAAATCAAATATTGTTACTTGTTATTGTGATTAATTATTGTGGTTTAAATAGAGCCAGAAAATATAGGCATCATTGCATAAACTGTAGATAGTTACCCTAGTTACATCCAAGTTCTAGTCCCTGTTTCACTGTAAATACAATGCGGTCCGACTGCATGGTATAAGGTTATGTTAAATGTACACCGCACTGATAAGAATAGCGTGGTATAGAAGAGAAGTTAAATAAATAAATAAATAAAAATAAAATAAATAAATAAGTAAATTTTATAAATAAAAACATATTGCAAAGGCCTATAATATATTAATAATTCAACAAATGATTACAGCGACAATGCATTAATGGTAAAGGAAGAGGACGCATTTGATTTTATCATTTGTGGTCACCACAAGTTGACCAATGGTAAAAGGGGTCACGGTACAAAAAAGGTTGAGAACCACTGTACTTGGTGGCTCTGCTGGTGGCTTTGGTTCTGGTCAAATCTTTACCAGTGATACCGCCGACACCATTACCATCTACGGTACTGATGCAAACCGCATTGGGTTATATGCCACTCGATGTGCTACCGCCCATGCCTGCCCTTGAATCCATCCTCATTACCAGGAGTTCATCCAGGCAGGTCCCTCGCTCCGATGCCAACTTCAATCGGTATGGAGCCTTAACGGAGAAGGGGCATCATGTGCGTCGATACTTCGAGTCTTCCGATTCCAATTCTTCCAATGATGAATCGCTCAATACCTGAAGACTTCAGAGCATACCAGAGGGAACATCCTGAGGATATTTATTAGAGGCTTATCGAGGGACCTTTCCATAATGGTGACATCCAAGAAAGAACCTAGAGCAGAGGAAATGGAGATTCTCCAATACCCTACAGCTCCTAAGGAGGCAGCACACTACCACTTCACCACATTCTCCATGATCTCATGCTCCAGATGTGGGAAATGCCTCTTACTATTTCTCCGCATACTCGACGACTCGATACCATGTTTCAAATACCGGAGTATTAAAAGTTCTAAGGCACATTCTTCTAACCCTCTAGGTAGAGAATCAAAAACCCTCAATGCTTTTGGGCATCGGTGTTTTCAGGCTTCCATGCTGTCAGCCAGAATAAGCTCATACATACTCTATATGAGGTTACTAGGGATATTGAGTCATAACCGCTTTGACCCAGTGAAAAGCGGGATATAAATGCAGCTAAATAAAATAAATAAATAAATAAATGTTCCCTCTTCTCCCTGATAATAACAGAGCTGACTATCTCACCCTAGTTAGACATGCCTAGAACATTTCAAAGTTGGTCAATACAACAACGTTTGACACTTTAAATGCACCAGTAGAGCTACATCAATCTGCATCGGTGCACATAGGATTCCTTGACGTCAGGCATATCTTGAACAATGGGTTCAAGATAAACTGGGTAATATTCCTTGCTCAGGTGAAAACCTTTTTGGGAAGATGGCAGCAGGGAGCTGCTTCGGGGTAGATAGCTGATCTGATTGCCAGACCGGATCCTGGGGAGAAGGTTTGCTGAGCTCATGGGGTGCCACAAATGGAAACAAGCCAGCCTACCCTCAGGCTTGGCAGGAGATAGTGTACCAGGGCAGCGAGTCCTGACTCAGTGTGACTTTACTGTTCTAGAGGTGGGAGCAGCATCTTCAGTGGGACCATTGGATGAATTGTCGATGGACCCGGGTGCGTTAGCGGTATGGCTTTCTCCAGATTTGCAAGCCACCCACCAAGACCCAGAAATGATTTGACTGCCAACAGAGTGCTTCCCCCCCCCCCCCCGGCGTACCAACAAGCATGCCGGGGGGGGGGGGAGGAATGAAGAGGGCGCCACGGCAGTGCAGCCTGCTGTTTCCCCTGCTCGTGTGTGCCAAAGGAGTGGTGGAGGTCCATCAGGCTTACCAGTCCCCATTCCTGGGGATTTAGCAGCTGCAGGTCGTGGAGTAGTGCAGATTCCTGTGTCTGGTGCTTTGAGACCTGGCAAAATAACCTTAGAAGCACTGTGGGATGCCCTTTCTACAACAAACTCCTCTCTTCAAACTGTTGTTGGAGCAGTGAGTATGAAAGTTTTATTGCTGAAATCTAGTTCTGTTGAGGTTTCTCGGCTGCAGGAGGAACACGCGGGGAAGATTGGCTGGATGGAAGAGGATTTGTTACAACTTTGGGCTTTGTGTGTAGCCAAGTTAAAGAAAGAACTGTGCTTGTGAGAAAGACAGAATATTTGGATAATCAAGTCCATAGAAATAATTTATGTTTGCTTAATTTTCCTTAGTCTCCTGTTCTGTCTGCTCTGGAGATGATGTACGAATACTTTCAGGAGGTACTTAAGTTGGCCTCTGAAAATTTGCCGCTTCTTGTGCATGCCCAATATCTGCCCTTGGTTCTGGACCTTGGGGGATGGTCTCCAGGGATTCCACTCGGTCTTTAGAGGTCCTGACTGGGTTCCTGGAGACACCACCTTTGGCATGAAGTGGGGGTGAGTCCTAAGTACGACCTTGTCATGGTGGAACCGCATGCAAAGTGAGTCTGCCACCAAAGCTTGAAGCTCACTAATGTGTCTAGATAAGTGAGGGCAATAAGGAAGATGACCTTCCATATTAGAAACGTTAGCGAGGTCATGGTCAAGGGTTCAAAAGGCAGCCTGGGAAGCTGCCCTAGAATAACATTGAGATCCCACTCCACCAGTGGTGGTCTGATGGGAGACTTGGTCAGCAAAAGGTCTCTCATGAAGTACACCACGAGCAGCTGTGAGAAAATGGGCTATCCATCCAGGGATGATGAGAGGCTGCAATTGCACTTAGGAGAACTCTTACCGAGTTGGTCTTGAGACCAGATGAGGACAGGTGGAGGAGATACTGGAGGAGCACCTCCACTGTGTAAAAAAACATCCACGTGCTGGTTGCCTGACATGGGAGTTCTGGTGCAGAAGCGAGGAAGCTTGGCATTCTGCAGAGTGGCAAAGAGATCTATCTCTGGAGTCCCCCAAGTCTGAAAGATGCAGGATGCTGTTTCCATATGGAGAGACCATTCGTGGGGAAGAAGGATTCAACTCAATTTATCTGCCAAGACATTTTGCTCCCCTGGGAGATATACCACTTGGAGGTGTATCTGATGAGCAATGGCAAAGGACCAGAGATGGAAAGCCTCCCTGCAGAGGGGCCAAGATCCTGTTCCTCCCTGCTTGTTAACATAGAACATGGCCACCTGATTCTCCATCGGGACCAGGACCCTGTGGGATCGTAGGTGCTCTTGAAACACCCTGAGGGCATTGAAGATAGCCCGCAGTTTCAGTAGATTTATTTGGAGTTGCGATTCCGGTTCTGTCCAGAGGCCCTGAGTGAAGAGAGTCCCTAGATCAGCCCTCCACCCCAGTTTGGAGGTATCCATTTTGTCACCGCCCTCCCCAGCAGGGTTGTCTGAAGGACATGGCTCAGGGCTAGCAGGTGGCTGTGTTATTGTGCTAGCAGCCCCAGCACCCACCCCCTGTGCCTACACAAGGCCCACAAAACTGCTCAGGAAGTCAGCAATAGATGCCTGGAAAGTTGCCAACTCCCACATCAGCCGCAGGTGCCCTCCATGCGGTGCTCCACATGCAGTTTGTGGTCCCACCACTCCTCATGCTCAGCCTCCCTGGCCTGTTCTGCAGCCTGCATGTCCTGCCAGATACCATGTAGCTCCGACAGTGTGCCCTCAGTGTCTCCCACCAGGTGCGTACCCTCCTGTAGTAGCTCCTGGTCCAGGTCATCACGTCCTGCACCCAATGGCTCCTCCAGGATGGCAAACTGTAACTCAGCAAGTGGTGCAT
Organism: Ichthyophis bannanicus; assembly: GCA_033557465.1. Classification (NCBI taxonomy): domain Eukaryota; kingdom Metazoa; phylum Chordata; class Amphibia; order Gymnophiona; family Ichthyophiidae; genus Ichthyophis; species Ichthyophis bannanicus. Next base: position 2,592,488 of record CM066040.1, read on the forward strand.
CATCTGCAGCTGGCCCCCTGACACCGGTGGTCACACTGGTCTGCCCCTCTACCCTATGTGGTGAACACAACAGCTCCTCTGCACTGGCTGTCACAGTGGGCTGCACTTCACTGTGCTGCACCAGCGTCGAAGGCTGTGCTGCTCCCTGGCTGGGCACTGGCATCCTCTATGGTGGGTGTTGAGGCGCCCCCCAATGCATCAGTCCCAGGCTGGAATGGCGTTCTCCCTGGCAGGTCTGTGGGAGAGCAAAGGTGTCAGAGTTTAGTGACATGTCATGCTGGCACAGCCTATGGGGTGACACCTGGTCCACTACAAATCAGCAGGTGGTGCACAACCCACACTGTATCCACCCCATACAACACCCATGGTCCAACAGACAGGCATGTTCTGGGTGTACAGAGGCATGGTGGGGACACATGTATGGCTGTCACAGTCACACCCAGGCTATGGGGCACCCCTACTCACTTGCTTGTGTGCCTGTGGTGGAGCTATTGAAGCCCAGAACCCCTGAGATGGCAACCTCCTCCACATACTCCAGCACCTGCTCCTCAAGTGGGATGAGGCTGTGCTGCTGCATGTTGTTTCTGGATGTCTTCTCCTTCGATGACTGACAGACCATGAACCACTTTTTCTTGAGGTCCTCCATATTTCGGTTGTGGTGGTGTACTGCATTGACCATGTTCACGATGTCATGCCATGCTGACTGCTGGGTGCTGGCATCTTCAGCCGCAAAAAGGGGGATGTGCTGCTGCAGGATGAACCCCAAGGCCATAGCTGTCTGAGCTGGAGTAAAGTTTGTCTTCCTCGTGTGCTTTGCCACTGCCTTGTCAGCCATTGTGAAGCCCAAATAGTAAAAAACGCTCAATTATAACAATATCTTCTATTTATTCCTTGTGGTTATATCAAACCATTAAATCTTATTTTTATCTTCGTTGAAGGTCTCAGACTTCTTTGGCACGTTTCCGGACTGATGACTCATCCAAACTCAAGTGCCTATTTGCATCAACGACCTTCTATGAACTTTTTCAAGTGATTTAAGAAAATGAAAGGAACGCTCTTCTTTATTTCTTAAGCCGATTGTATAAATTTTTTTTAAAGTGTGAACTCCACTTTACAGATGTTATATTCAGGCTTCAATAAAACACTTAACTTGTATTTGAAACCTCTTCAGAAGGTTCCCATCTCATTCTCCGATCCCAACGCCTCCCTCAGGCGCCTCCGTCGCGTTTCACTATCGTTTCATCAGGGGATCTACATTCACTATTATTTCTAAAAAACAAAATTCAGCAATATAACCACTGTTATGCCTTATTTCCTCATTACCCATGTGTCTTAATACATATGAAGATCATTACTTGAGAAATAGAAATGATGCTGCAAACGTGTAATTCACTTTGAGTAGTGCTAGTATATTTCTAGCTTTCTTCATCACCTTCATAAAGAATGTCGCGCATGCGGACTACCCAATTCTTACCCTTATTCGAAGAGCGTCCTCCAGCAATTCATTGGAGGTCCTAATCACGCCTCTTGATGACGTACTTATCGCTGTCTTCTCACAAAACACCTCCTCCTTGTCTATCACCAATGAGGATTTCCTCTTACTTTTTATATAAATACATTAATGTCAACTTCATCCCTACCTCTCATTTATCGTCACTCACACCCTGAACCTAAAAATAACTCTTAACTACTAATGATGGATATGTCAGCTAAGTGGGGTCCTGTCTCCATATGTTTATTTGTCTTAGATGTGTACCTTTCTTACAGACAGGATGACCATTCTATTGCGGCATTAAGACCCTTAGGCACTACCGATTCCAAAGCAAAAATCCATTTTTGCTCTCGAAATAATAAAGTTTGCTCTTGTGACTTTCCAGCCACACCTGACTCTATCTGATCTATACAGAAGCATCGTAATTGTTCAAAAATATGACCCTTAGCCTCACAATGCTGGACCATCAGTGCTTCACGTGCTTTGCATTTCAATCGACTCCTATGCTCTCCCATCCGTATTTTAAAAGAGCGAATCATTTTGCCCACGTAAAGTAGCCCACAAGGGCATTGGATGACATACACTACACTAGTGGAATTGCAGGTTGTGTAGGCTCTCAACGGATACATAATTCCCTCATGTCTAAAAATTTCCAATTCCATAATAATGTCACAAATGTTGCATCCCCCACATTTCCTATGACCTCTCTCTTTATCGGGAGTGTCCATTAATCCCATTGAGGGCTTCAATACCGCTGGATTCAATTGCTCTTTCAGGTTGCGGTTCCGCTGCCAAACGCAGTGTATTGTTTTGTCTGTTAATCCAGGAACTGCCACAATAACATTTCCATGTTTCTTCAAAATCTTCCGAATACCAAAACTTAATGGGGAATATCGAGTTACCAAATTAATGTTGTCACAATCGCTGTTCTCTTGTTTGGTAGACTTCTTAACTTGCAACAATAAGCTCCTATTATTATGCAGTGCCCGGGAATATGCTCATTTCACTATTCCTTGAGGGTATCCCCCTCTCCTTAAAATTATTGGATTACTGTCGCGAAATATGTTTAAAGTCCTTGTCTTTGGAACAATTTCTCCTATAACGCAGAAATTGGGAAAAAGGAAGGCTCTCTTTTAAATGGAGGGGGTGTGCACTTCTATAATGTAGAAATGTATTTCGATTTGTATCCTTTTTGTGCACTGACGTCAACCATTCTCTTTTCCCTCTACTAATAGCAACGTCAAAATATACTGATCGCTCTGAATGAAATGTGTATATGAATTTGATGTTTGGATCGCATTGGTTTATCCACTGAAAAAATGTTGTTAATTTATCTTCCGAACCTCTCCATAACATAAAAACATCATCAATATACCGGTTCAAGGAGATAATATTAGCAATAAATGGAGATTGTGACAACCATTGTTTCTCAAATTCTCCCATGTACAGATTCGCTACAGAGGGGGCACAAGCAGCCCCCATCGCTACTCCAGATATTTGCTGGTATAGAACTCCATCAAAAACAAAATTATTGCGAAAAATGGTCAGATTCGCTAATTGTAGCAAAAATACAACCTGTGCCTCTGAGAGATCCCTTCGTTCATAAAGCACCTGCTTTATCACTTGATATGCTGCTGCTTGGGGCATACTCGTGTACAAGGACGTGACGTCCAGAGTGACCAACAATACATCCATATAAGTCGACCATGATGCTAAATTATTTAAGATATTCAAAAAATGAGTAGTATCCTTAACATATGATGGTATATCTGGTAATAACGGACATAAATATGAATCCACAAATGTGGATAAAGTTCCAATATGGTTCCCCTGGTTGAAACTATTGGTCTACGAGGGAGTTTTTGCAAATTTTTATGTATCTTTGGGACAGTGTAAAACTTTGCCATGTTCGAGGACTTCATATTTAAATAACAGAATTCTTTATGAGTAATTAATTTATTCTGTAAAGCCTCCTGAGTGATCCTTTTAATCTCCTGTTGTAAAATAGATTTCAGGTCAACTATTAATCTAGTGTACACTGTTGAATCTTGTAACTGATGTAATGCCTCCTCCAAATAATATTCTCTGTTCAAAACCACTAAGGCTCCCCCTTTATCAGCCCGTCTTATTACTATATCATTTCTTTTTTGTAAGGATATAAAATGAAGGATATATGTTTCGCTAGCACCAAGAGCTTAGTGGTAAATATTTCGGGACAAGAACTTTCACGAGATTGTATTGATCTGTTAAATATAGGGTTATCTTTTGTACCTTGTGCAAGTTTCGATCCATTCCAGTTTCAGGTGGATTTTGAAGGGCTTATTAGAAAATTGAATTTAAAGAGTTTCTTTGCAACACATAATTTCAGTGGAGATCAGAGCGGAACTATAGAACAAGAAGTTCAGGAGAAAAATCGTATAAAATTACCATTGAAGCCCATTTGGTACCCCCCAGGTCCATTACATCCAGCTCTAGTTATTTTTAAAGAGCTCGTTATGAAGGACATACAAGATCTTGAACGGTCCAGTAAAAGAAATATATTAATTTAACAAGAATGGAACAAAGTGCGTTAAGAATACTACAAAAAAGAAATGATACAATAATAAGACAGGCAGATAAAGGGGGAGCTATAGTGGTTTTGAACAGAGCATATTATTTGGAGGAGGCATTACATCAGTTACAAGATTCAACAGTGTACACTAGATTAATAGATGACCCGAAATCTATTTTACAACAGGAGATTAAAAGGATCACTCAGGAGGCTTTACAGAATAAATTAATTACTCATAAGGAATTCTGTTATTTAAATATGAAGTCCTCGAACACGGCAAAGTTTTACACTGTCCCAAAGATACATAAAAATTTGAAAACCCCCCCTGGTAGACCAATAGTTTCAACCAGGGGAACCATATTGGAACCTTTATCCACATTTGTGGATTCATATTTACGTCCGTTATTACCAGATATACCATCGTATGTTAAGGATACTACTCACTTTTTGAATATCTTAAATAACTTAGCATCATGGTCGACTTATATGGATGTATTGTTGGTCACTCTGGACGTCCCGTCCTTGTACACGAGTATTCCCCAAGCGGCAGCATATCAAGTGATAAAGCAGGCACTTTATGAATGAAGGGATCTCTCAGAGGCACAGGTTGTATTTTTGCTACAATTAGCGAATTTGACCATTTTTCGCAATTATTTTGTTTTTGATGGAGTTCTATACCAGCAAATATCTGGAGTAGCGATGGGGGCTACTTGTGCCCCTTCTGTAGTGAATCTGTACATGGGAGAATTTGAGAAACAGTGGCTGTCACAATCTCCATTTATTGCTAATGTTATCTCCTGGTCTAGAATTTGGCAGCTGGGATTTAATGTTAAAAAATGTAAGGTCATGCATTTGGGCTGCAGCAATCCAAGGGAGCAATATAGTATAGGGGGTGACGTACTTTTGTCCACTAAAGAAGAGCGGGACCTAGGCGTGGTTGTGTCTGATGATCTTAAAGTAGCTAAACAGGTAGAAAAGGCGACGGCAAAAGCTAGAAGGATGCTTGGGTGCATACGGAGAGGAATGGCTAGCAGAAAAAAGGAGGTGATAATGCCTCTGTATAAGTCTTTGGTGCGACCTCATTTGGAGTATGGTGTGCAATTCTGGAGACTGCACCTTCAAAAGGATGTGAACAGGATGGAGTCGGTGCAGAGGGTGGCTACTAAAGTGATTAGTGGTCTTCATTATAAAGCATATGAGGACAGACTGAAGGATCTTAATATGTATAACTTAGAGGAAAGGCGGGATAGAGGTGATATGATTGAGATGTTTAAATACCTCTGTGGCATAAATGTTCAGGGAGAGAGCCTCTTTCAATTAAAAGCAAGTTCTGCTACGAGGGGACATGGGATGAGGGTGAAGGGAGATAGATTCAGGAGTGATATGCGGAAATATTTCTTTACAGAAAGAGTAGTGGATCCGTGGAATAGTCTCCCAGTGGAGGTGGTAGAGATGAGGACAGTAACTGAATTCAAAAAAGCATGGGACCAACACAGAGGATCTCTAAAGGTAAAAAGTGGACTGTTGTAGTTGTTGTTATGGAAGGACAGACTAGATGGGCCTTGTGGTCTTTTTCTGTCATCATGTTTCTATGTTTCTATATACAATACCTGAATGTACACTGCTATGACTGGTAGAAAAGCAGTATATAAGCCTAGTTAAATCAATAAATAAAACACCTGCTACAGGTGAGTAATTGCCTTTTATTAGCAAGTAATGCACCTAAATTGCCAATTAACACATATTAATTGGCAAATAATACACATTATTGCCTTAATAATACAGCTTAACAAATAAGGGCCTTAGTTTGGAGAATGTCTGCACTTATGACACTATGGTGTTCATTACAGAACACGAATAAGCCCTTTGGACGTGCAGATTAAATTTTTTTATAGCGAAAACATCTACGACTGTATTCTGAAACCCCCGTGGCCTTGCACATACACTGCGCTAGCATGGGGATCTCAGAACATGGATGGAGGGGGCAGAATGGAGCAGCAGAGATGTACAATGCGTATTCAGGAAAGGCCCATGTACGTTCTGCATGTTTCCCACAGATGTCAATGTTATACCAGCGTAAACATGGAATAAGGCCAGGACTTAGAAACTTTGCTACTCTGCTCCACAATGTGTCCCATATAGATAAATGGCTGTGATAAAAATGTTTTGAACCGGTGTCTGCAGTCTGGAAGACCACAAGATGCAGTTCTAAAGAACAGAATGCAGAGGTGAGGGAAGGTTGTATGGTAAAGACACATTAATAAACACCCATACAGAACTATTCAGAGATGCTATGCTGACAATTGATGTGTGAGCTAGAGGAGTTAATCTAGGGCACCCTAACAATTCCTGTTTTCTGAGAAGTGGGACTGTTGATGTAGGGATTGTATGGGGGTGAGCATAGGATGGATTCATGTGTAATGAGAAATGCAGATTAGTAGTCCTGGGACTCCATGCCATTCATGTTTTCTAGAGATACAGGGCATCTAGACTGGGCATCTAGACTGCAGATGTATGTTTTGTGTGACTGCAAGTGAGTGTGTGTGTGTGTGTGGTTAGAGGGATGTATGGGGGACTCCCTAGGGATGACCTCAGCATGACCAGATGCCAGAGTAATTGGCCAGGATACATCAGGAAAGGATCTCTACAGCTAAATGTTAAAGCATATCCCTGTCAATGATAAGGGACCCTCAGAATGAGTGCGTGCAACAGGGCACAGAGCACCATCAGCAGTCTACAAATGTTCATATTTACATAGACAGATGCTGGTTCTCTTGGGCATCTAGTGGTGCTATTTGTGCTGGTGAATGCACTCAATCAAAGGGTCTCTAGTTATTGTCAAGGATATGCTTTGACATTTAGCTGTAGAGGACCATGTCTGATTTCTTCTGTTCCATACATAGCATTGTACAGACTGTTGTCAGAGATGACCAATGCAAGCACAACTAAAATGTTCTCCTACTGCCATGTGTGTTGTGCTGCAAGGTATGTTAGACAATCATATCACTTTCTGCTTGATTTGTAACATCTCTGAGCGCACAGAGATCACTATGCAGCATTGTGGTCATGCAGAGGACTATCGTATATGGTCTGTTTTACATCCACACATCTGTATCATCCATCTTCATGGGTAGTTTGCGTGAGCATCACACTATCAGTGTGAGGAGCAGCTTCGGGGATGCATGTTCTAAATGAGGAGGCGTGGCCGCACGAAGACAAGCAGCAGCAGATCCGCACATTTTTTTGGAATTCACTGAGGACAGGGACGTCCAGGCCGCTTGCTGCGTATACCCATGTCCCAGGGTTTGTGTGTGCCGTGCCAAACACATCTATGTCCCCGATTCCAGGCCCGCGGGCATGTCCAGACCCTTGCATGTGGAATCAGGTTCAAACGGGGCCTGTTTTTAATTTAGACGTGTCTGCAGACCGCACATGCATGTTATGGAATGACACTTCATAGATTCAGTTTTCAGCCAGTACTTTAGTTAATACTGTACAGTATGTATATTCAATGTTGGTATCCACATAGCTATTCTATAGGCCTAAAGTAAATAATTTATCCATTTAGAGGCCGAATATCATCACTGAATACATCATTTTTAGAGCGGCCTTCTCCCTGCTTCTAATCTGGTCCATAAGTATCTAGGTATTATTTAGCTGTTTAGTGATTATATGGTACAATATTATCCATAGTATTTTTGAAAATATACGTATAAATAAATTCTGTTTACTGGCTGAATATCCACCCATCTGTATTTTTAAGATTATAAAAATATAAAATCTTATCAACTGCCCTGTGTTGGACTATAATAGATCGGCCTGAGATCAGTTAATTTGGTAGTCAGAAGGGCCTTATTATCGTGCATTACATTTTCATCTATAATAATATCAGAGAAAAAGAAGTGGGCTAGGGTAAAACTACAGAAAGGAAATCTATCAGTGGTTGTGTTAAGCAGCAAAAGCATGTGCATGGAGTAGATATTGCAGAGAGTACAGTTATCTGCTGAACTGGAACTAGCTCGTTTGTGTGTCAGAAGGCTAGAAGCTTTGTATGTAACAGCACATTAAACTTTTGCCTTACAAGTGTCACAAGTACTCTGGGTTGGTGACTTTTTCTTTGCTCCTTAATTGCCATTTTAGCTGCTGCATTAATGCCGCTTGAAGGGGTTTATGCATACTGTAGTTGTATTTTGTTTTGTCCTGTGAAGATAACCATTAACCTGTGTTTATGGCTCCTGATTTTCAGTTATAACTGGAAAATGCCAGTAAAATACCCTAATTGGGAACTGTGATTTTTTTAAAGTCAGTTTTTGTATATCATTCACGTCTTAAACAACTGCCCCTTACATTTTTTACAGAACCACTGTTTCTCAGATATTCGGATGGCCCACATGAGAGTAGCGCCTTTTGGTTTCAGTCAATGAAGCCCCCAAAAATCCTCCTGCTACCACGATCTGATGAGTCATCTGGCTGCTGTCGTTGAGGCCAGATTGCGTCACTTGAGGAGGACTAACTAGGAAACTGTGGAGGCAGGAGGTATAGTCTCTGCATGTGCTAACCTTGGGAGAAGGTAGGGCCAGTGTCAGCCACATTATCTTTAGCTGAACTGACCTCAGAAGGAGGTGGGAATGACGATGGCCACACTGTCTCCTGCTTCATAAGCCCTGGGAGACAGTGGCTGTGGTGTGGTATGTCTAAGGCTCCAGTTTTGTAGAGCCCTAATTGACACTGCTATTTTGGCATTAAGAAGCATTGTCATTTGGGTTTTTTTGTTGTTGTTTTTTTTTTGTGCTTTGACAAACAGGTAATACTTTGGTCCCTATGCTAATTCTACACCTGCTGCATTTTGTCCTCCATCTAACTTTCTCTGTTCTGCAGAATTATTGTAATGTACCAATTCTGATTTACAGTACTTTATCTTTGTGGCTTGCTCTAGTCCCCCTACCCTGAAGGGCTTAGAAACATAGAAACATAGAAACATGATGACAGAAAAAGACCACAAGGCCCATCTAATCTGTCCTTCCATAACAACAACTACAACAGTCCACTTTTTACCTTTAGAGATCCTCTGTGTTGGTCCCATGCTTTTTTGAATTCAGTTACTGTCCTCATCTCTACCACCTCCACTGGGAGACTATTCCACGGATCCACTACTCTTTCCGTAAAGAAATATTTCCACATATCACTCCTGAATCTATCTCCCTTCACCCTCATCCCATGTCCCCTCGTCGCAGAACTTGCTTTCAATTGAAAGAGGCTCTCTCCCTGAACATTTATGCCACGGAGGTATTTAAACATCTCAATCATATCACCTCTATTCCGCCTTTCCTCTAAGGTGTACATATTAAGATCCTTAAGTCTGTCCTCATATGCTTTATAATGAAGACCACTAATCATCTTAGTAGCAACCCTCTGCACCGACTCCATCCTGTTCACATCCTTTTGAAGGTGCGGTCTCCAGAATTGCACACTATACTCCAAATGAGGTCGCACCAAAGACTTATACAGAGGCATTATCACCTCCTTTTTTCTGCTAGCCATTCCTCTCCGTATGTACCCAAGCATCCTTCTAGCTTTTGCCGTCGCCTTTTCTACCTGTTTAGCTACTTTAAGATCATCGGACACAACTACGCCTAGGTCCCGCTCTTCTTTAGTGGACAAAAGTACTTCACCTCCTATACTGTATTGCTCCCTTGGATTGCTGCAGCCCAAATGCATGACCTTACATTTTTTAACATTAAATCCCAGTTGCCAAATTCTAGACCATTCTTCAAGCTTAGCTAGATCCCTCCTCATGTTATCTACACCTTCCTGGGTGTCTACTCTATTGCAGATTTTGGTATCATCAGACTCACTTGCAGCAGCACCAATGATGTTTAAATGTAGTCAGATGGCCCGAGTGCTGGAAGCTGGCAGATTTCACTAAGCTCGTCTTACTCTCCCTTTATTATGAGGCAAGTAGAGAGCAAGAGGAAAATAAACTAAAGTGATAAGCCACTATCAAGGTGATGCTACAGGTATTAATGGTAGCTAGGTCGTAATTTGTAATGGACTACATAGATGACATTTAATTTCAGGAATAGGATTTTTAGTGCAATTTATTAAATATTACAATAGTGTAACCATCCAAAATATTCTTCTTAACTCACAGTAACATTTTGCTCACATCAACATAACAATAATTCAGGTAAGCGTATTCAGTCACATCAAGTAACAGGCGAGTCAAGTTCTTCTTTAGATCTGCTGGTGAAACTTTTACACAAAACTTTCCAAGCTAATTCCTACTAAGGAATTCTTATTTTCCTTTTCAAAACCAGGCAGTGGTGGGCAGAGCATGCTGACCAGTGAGGTCTCGCTTCCCTTCGGGCAGTAGTGCGGTTTGTTTCCCTTCCATGGCGGTCGTTGGTGTGGTGAGTGTAGCGGCGGTTGGGGGGCCAGCAACATGTGTACTCACAGCGTCCTCGGCAGGAGGTGGCCTGGTGAGCGCTGGGAGCCTGGAGTCTGCGACAGCGTGCAGGGGAGCCGGCCATGTGTGGCAGAGCTCGGGGCAAGCTACTGCGGAGTCGTCACTGCCATTGCAGTCCGCTGGGGTCCTAGTGCCCTGGGGGTATGGGGATTGTATGGTTTTGTTTGTTGGGTTTGTAATTTAAAAAAAAATAAGGTGGAAATCATCACATAGCCTCTGCTGGGGTAATTTCCTTGGGGGTGGAGGTTTTGGGTCTAGGTGAGTGGTAGTGCATACGGGGGGTTAGCGGGGTGAGGCTGGGGGTGCTGTGGGGCATTACTGGGGCAGATGGATCCCCAGAAAACAAACAGGGGTAGGGTGGCTGGACAGCTGGGGCACATGCTGTCCCAGAGGCAGCCTAAGGTGGACTCGAGGGTCGTGGCCAACCCAGTGACTGGTGTGGAGGAGGAGCCGGCAGTGGGTTGGCTGTATTCCAGTGCAGAGAGCCCGGAGCGGATGGATATCGCATCAGAGAGTGCGGGTCAGTATTCCCGGTTAGACAAGGGATCTGGGTTAGATGGAAGGGGTATGCGTAAGGCGACGCAACATAAGCGTGACCGGTAGTTTCACCAGACATTGCGGGATAAGAAAATTTTAAAGAGCTTGTGGAGGATGGTGCAGTGCATGCATTGTGAGAAGTGGTTGCGTTGCTTGGGGAAGAGTTGGCGGTGCACGTGTGGGATACCTCGGATTCGTGTGACTCTTCTGATACTTCGCACTCGGAGGACACGGAGTTGGAGGAGGATGGCAGGGTTCCTCACCTGTCGGAGCGGCTGGGCTCGGGTTCCATGGGGCATGGGGCGGGCGTGTTTGGGGAGGACTTACGGGTAGGGAACTGCCACACGATGAGCAAGATTAGGGGAAAACCGACAGATGCCCAAGAGTGCATGGTTCAGAACAATGTATCCATGAAGGATACTAGCAAAAGACTGAAGTTAAGGCATATTGACAGAGAGGTTCCAGTAAAGACAAAAGTAACCCAAATGCCATTAAGTACAGAGCAGACAGAACTTAAAGATTCCAAATTACCCATGCCTATCAATAACCAGCTTAATATGAATAAAATACAGCCTCTAAAATGCTTGTATGTAAATGCTAGAAGTCTTAAAAATGAGTTAGAAAATATAGCACTAAATGAGAGATTAGATATAATTGGTATCTCAGAGACATGGTGGAAGGAGGACAGCCAGTGGGACACTGTGATAACTGGGTACAAATTATATTGCAATGACAAAGTAGATCAAATTGGTGGAGGGGTTTCACACAAGATTAACGTTTTGCAGGAAACAAAATGCACTGTAGAATCTCTGTGAATTGAAATTCCATATAAAAGGGGAAGGCGATGGCAGTGGGGGTTTACTATCGACCATCTAGCCAGAATGAACAAATGGATAATGAAATGCTCAAAGAAATCAGGAAAGAAAACAAAAGTTACAGCACAGTAATGGGTGATTTCAATTACCCTATTATCGACTGGGTCAGTGTCACGGCAGGGCATGCTAGGGAGATAAAATTTCTAGATGAAATAAATGGCTGCTTCTTGGAGCAACTGATTCATGAACCCACAAGAGGGGAAGCCATTTTGGACCTAGTTTTTAGTGGAACACAAGATCTGGTGCAAGAGATAAGGGTGCTGGGACCATTTGCCAATAGTGATCATAACATGATCATGTTTTAAACCATTTCTTTATTTTGCTTTATCATTTCAATCAAAGCAGTTTACATTGTAACTTAAACTTTGTAATGTACATTAAACAGGGACATTAAGAACATAGGAACATAAGATATGCCATACTGGATCAGATCAAGGTCCATCAAGACCAGTATCCTGTTTCCAACAGTGGCCAATCTAGGTTACAAGTACCTAGCAGTTTCTCCAAAGGACACAGGTTCCACAATGCTTGTATTGGGTCAAGCAATGGATAATACCGGGCCCCCTTTAATAATGGTTTATGGACCTTTCCTCCAGGAACTTGTCCAAACGTTTGTAAACCCAGCTACACTAACAGCTTTTGCTACATCCTCCGGTAACAAATTCCAGAGTTTTATTACACGTTTAATGAAAAAATATTTTCACTTATTAATCTTAAATAGATTACTCTGCAGCTTCATTTCATATCTCATAGTCTTTCTATATTTTGATGACATAAACAATTGATCTACGTTAACCCATTCCACTCCATTCATTAATTTATAGACCTCTATCATATCTCCCCTCATTTCCAGGTTGAAGAGCCATAATCTTTTTAGCCTTTCTTTATAGGGGTATCTTTCCATCCTATTTACTATTTTGGTGGCTCTTCTCTAATCTAATAACACTATCTTTTCTAATAGCACTATCTTTTTTAAGATACGGCGACCAGAATTGCACACAATATTCAAGGTGCGGTTGCACCATGGAATGATACAGAGGCATTATAATATCCTTTGTTTATTTTCCATTCCTTTCTTTATGATATCTAGCATTCTATTTACTCTCTTGGCTGCACCTGCACACTGGGCGGAGGTTTTAACATGTTATCCATGATGATGCCTAAATCTTTTTCTTGGGTGGTGGTTCCCAATGTGGAACCTTGCATTGTGTAACCATAGATTGGGTTGTTCTTTCCTAGGCACATAACTTGTCCACATTAAATTTCATCTGCGGTTTCAGTTCACTGACACCCGACAGGTCGAGTTGTGCATGCTCCATTTCATTCTTGACCACTTCCAACTTCATGCTTCGTACGTTCCATGACACAATATGTAAGATATCTTTGCAACTTCTGACTCTATTTTCATGCGCAGCTACATCAACAGATCCAACCACATCATAAATGTTGGTTTTACTCTAAGCAGTCTTCAGCTCATCCCAAGAAGCCATTTGAGTGCCTTTGAACCTGGAGATCTCATCTTCCAGCATTATAGTGCAATTTGTTTTGTGACTATCCATTGGGTTTCCAATACAGATACAGAAGTAGATTTGCCAAGCCTTTCTCCTGTGCAGTTAATTCCAGTGTTGTTGCATTTGTCGCAGAAATATGATACCCGCTTACAACACCGTCCCATTCTGCTGCTGCCCAGATGGGTGGTTTGTCTTAGTCTGGCATCTCAGCTGAGACCTATCTATCTTGGGTGACCCTGTCAGTAGCTAAGCTACTGATAGCTTTGCCCTCAGCATCAATGATGCACACAAGCTCTCACAGCACGACAAGTTGCAAACCAAGTGAGGGGAAAATGGTAAAAGCCATTATAAAGAACAAAATTAATGAATATGTAGATAGTAATGGGAGACAGCCAACATGGTTTTAGCCAAAGAAGGTCTTGTTTTACTAACATGTAATGTTTTTTTGAAGGTGTGAATAAACAGGTAGAGCATCTGGATTTTCAGAACGCCTTTGACAAGGTCCCTCATGAAAGACTTTTGGCAAAATTAACAAGTCATGGGATAGGTAGGAGACAGTGTACTATTGTGGATCAGGAACTGTTAAACGATAGAAAGTGGAGGGTAGGGCTAAATGTCCAATTTTCCCAATGGAGAAAGGTGAATGGTGGAGTACCCCAGGGATCTATGCTGGGTCCTCTGCTTTTTAACATATTCGTAAATGGCCTGGGAATGGGAATAACAAGTGAGGTAATCAAACTTGCAGATGACACAAAGCTATTTAGAGGAAAGGAATGGAGAATAAAACAAAGGATATTATAATGCCTCTGTATCATTCCATTGCGCAACCACACCTTAAATACTGAGTGCAATTCTGGTCACTGTATCTTAAAAAGGATATAGCGTTATTAGAAAAGGTACAGAGAAGAGCCACCAAAATGGTAAAGAGGATGGAAGGATACCCCTATGAGGAGAGGCTAAAAAGGTTAGGGCTCTTCAACCTGGAAAAGAGACGGTTACGGGGAAGTCTATAAAGAAGAGCTGAGATAGAGGTCTATAAATTAATGAATGGAGTGGAATGGGTAAATGTAGATCGATTGTTTATGCCATCAAAATATAGAAAGACTAGGGGACATGCAATGAAGCTACAGTGTAACCTATTTAAGACTTATTAGAAAATATTTTTTCACTTAACGTGTAATCAAATTCTGAAATTCGTTACTGCAGGATGTAGTAAAATCTATTAGTGTAGGTGGGTTTACAAAAGGTTTGAATAAGTTCCTGGAGGAAAGGTCCATAAACCGTTATTACAGAGGACCCAGGAAATCCACTGCTTGCCCCAATACAAGCATTATGGAACCTGTGTCCTTTGGGGAAATTGCTAGGTACTTGTGACCTAGATTGGCCACTGTTGGAAACAGGATACTGGGCTTGGTGGACCTTGATCTGACCCAATATGGCATATCTTATTTTCTTATGTTCAAATTGCTGAAAAACTTAATAGAGGTAGCATGCTCTCTTTAAATAAAGACTGTGAGCCCCATATTCATAGTCATTTAAATGGTTTGAAGACCCATACATCGTGTAAATGCTGCTCTGCGGTTAGTGTGCTGCTGCTAGACGCCCAATAACAACCGGTTAGCATTGGGGCATGTCAGGGGTATTCCATTGCTAACTGGGCAGTGGCGATACTGAACCGCTGCCTAGTTAGCGACATGTAGTGAAAGAGAGTGCAAGAAACACTGACCGAACTTTAACCGCAGAAGCTAACCAGGCAGTAGCTGAATATTCCTCCTGGCCAGTTGGCCTCATGGTGATCCGGGCACCCAGATATTCCATACTGGAGCCTAGATATGGCACCGGCATTGAATATCTGGGCTTAAAGTTTCGCACCAGCGGTTAGTCGCTAACTACTGGAACTGAATATCGAACCCTTTGTGGGGGAGGAGGACAAAGGGAGAGAATCTGGGAAGGAAAACAGAGATGGGGGTTAGAGAAGGACAGCAGGAGAAGGGTTGGAGTGGTGGGGGGAGGAATAGTGCAAGCTGCCAGAGGGTGAAGAGGTGGATGCATGGGAAGTAAAGGGCACAGTGTGTATGTGAAAAAGGTGCCACCCCTCTTCCACCACACACATGCAGGCACCCTATCTCTGCCCCTCCCCACACACACACATACAGAGGCGCCCCACCTCTGCACCTCCCCCCCCCAAACACGGGTGTAGCATAAAGGATCAGTGGAGGTGGTGGGGAGGGAGGAGGAGTGGGGCTACTGCCTTCTGTTAGCACTGTGCAGTGGCCCATTAAGAGCATGATTTATTAAGCATTTTCCCATAAAAAATTGGAAAATACTAAATCCTGTCCTAAAACTTAAGAACATAAGAACATAACATATGCCATACTGGGTCAGACCAAGGTCCATCAAGCCCAGTATTCTGTTTCCAACAGTGGCCAATCTAGGTCATACGTACCTAGCAGTTTCCCCAAGGGACACAGGTTCCACAATGCTTGTATTGGTTCAAGCATTGATATCCTGGGTCCCTTCTTAATAATGGCTTATGGACCTTTATTTATTTATTTATTTTATTTATTTAACTATTTCTTTTATACCGCCCCTTCCAGAGATCAAGGGCGGTTTACATATAACAGATTAACAGTCTTGTACACAATTTGTATACATTTTACATAGAACAATAGAAATCAACTATTTACATTGAACAATAAATATAAACTTTGTAGGTATTAAAGCAAAAACATCTTGTAGGTATTAAAGCAAAAACTTTGCAGGTATTAAAGCAAACACATCAAACTTTATACAAATGTATATTTACAGCGTGTGGTGTGTGTGGTGTATGGGGCAGATATTGGTGTAGGTGCTGGAATTTAATTCCTTTTTTTATTTATTTATTTTATTTTATTTATTTATTTCAACTTCTTATATACCGCACTCTTTGACATCAGCGCGGTTTACAAATAACAGAAAGGAACCAGAACAACAGGCTGTTTGGTATTACATATAACAGGAGTATCAACTTGGATAACATGGGAGAACTATTTACATGGAGTATATAATCTATTAGCTAGATAGCATGCTCGAACTATTTACATAAAATTATTTGTCGTCTTTCCTCCAGGAACTTGTCCAAACCTTTTTTAAACCCAGCTACACTAACAGCCTTTACTACATCCTCCGGTAACAAATTCCAGAGTTTGATTACACGTTGAGTGAAAAAATATTTTCTTTTATTAGTCTTAAATAGTTTACCCTGTAGCTTCATTGCATGTCCCCTAGTCTTTCTATATTCTGATAAGGTAAACAATCGATCTACGTTTACCCGTTCCACTCCGCTCATTAATTTATAGACTTCTATCATATCTCCCCTCAGCCGTCTCTTGTCCAGGTTAAAGAGCCCTAACCTTTTTAGCCTTTCTTCATAGGAGTATCCTTCCATCCCCTTTACCATTTTGGTGGCTCTTCTCTGAACCTTTTCTAATAACTCTATATCCTTTTTAAGATACGGCGACCAGAATTGCACACAATATTCAAGGTGAGGTCTCACCATGGAACGATATAGAGGCATTATAATATCCTTTGTTTTATTTTCCATTCCTTTCCTTATCATACCTAGCATTCTATTTGCTCTCTTGGCCGCTGCTGCACACTGGGCCGAGGGTTTTAACATGGTATCCACAATGACGCCTAAATCTTTTTCCTGGGTGGTGGTTCCTAATGTGGAACCTTGCAACGTGTAACCATAGTTTGGGTTGTTCTTCCCTAGGTGCATAACCTTGCACTTGTCCACATTAAATTTCATCTGCCATTTTGATGCCCAGTCTTCCAATTTATCAAGATCCTCTTGCAATTTTCCACAATCCTCTTGGGTTTTAACAACTTTAAATAGTTTTGTGTCATCTGCAAATTTGATAACCTCACTCGTTATTCCACTTTCCAGGTCATTTATGAATATGTCAAAAAGCAGCGGACCCAGCACAGATCCCTGGGGTACACCACTATTCACCTTTCTCCATTGGGAAAATTGGCCATTTAGCCCTACCCTCTGCTTTCTATCTTTTAACCAGTTCCTGATCCACAATAGTACACTGCCTCCTATCCCATGACTCTTTAGTTTTGCCAAAGGTCTCTCATGAGGGACCTTGTCAAAGGCTTTCTGAAAGTCCAGATACACAATATCAACCGACTCACCTTTGTCCACCTGATTATTCACTCCTTCAAAAAAACATAACAGATTAGTAAGACAAGATCTTCCTTGTCTAAAGCCATGTTGGCTGTCTCTCATTAGTTCATGACTATCTACATGCTGAGTAATTTTATTCTTTATGATGGTTTCTATCATTTTTCCCGGTATTGACGTCAGGCTCACCGGTCTGTAGTTTCCCGGATCACCCCTGGAACCCTTTTTAAAAATTGGTGTTACATTAGCGATCCTCCAATCTTCAGGTATTAGAGATGATTTTAATGATAGTTCACAGATTACTAATAGCAGTTCTGCAATCTCATATTTCAGTTCTTTCAATACCCTTGGATGTATACCATCCGGCCCAGGTGATTTGCTACTCTTCAGCTTATCTAATAGTTGTAATACATCTTCTCGATGTATCGATATTTCCTTCAATTCTTCTGCACCTTTAAATACCACTTCAGTCATGGGTAACATCCCTACATCTTCCTCAGTAAAGACTGAAGCAAAGAATTCGTTCAGTCTCTCCGCTATCGCCTTGTCGCCTCTTAGTGCTCCTTTAACCCCTTTATCATCTAATGGACCAACTGACTCTCTCACAGGTTTTTTGCTACGAATGTACTTGAAGAGGTCTTTACTTCGCATTTTTGCTTCCGCAGCAAGCTTCTTCTCAAATTCTCCCTTTGCCTGCCTTAGCAATGCCTTGCATTTGACTTGCCAGTGCTTGTGCTGTTTCCAGGTTTCGTCGTTTGGCTCTTTTTTCCATTTCCTGAAAATGTAACTGTGATACATTTTTTTTTGGGGGGGGAGGTGGGGGAGTGTACTGAGACTTAGGTTTAGGCGGCTCTTAGATTTTTAAGCTGGCTTCTAGATTACAAAAAGATTTGTCAAGGCCTGACCTAAGGACATTTTTCCTTAAAAAAGAGTTCATGGAACTGCTTCCCAGTGGAAGTGGAAAAGACAAGGACAGTTATTATCAGAAGTCAAGAAAGCATGGGAGAAGCACAAAGGATTTCTTTTGGACAGAAAGGTAG